>JAUIMM010000706.1:10092500-10692500 GCA_031769625.1 Taudactylus pleione
ACAGCTAACTAGGTATTGTTACTCTTTATTCATACATTGGAGCTCAATCACAAAGACACTACCACAAATATGACAACAAGGACCAATGTGTAGTAATGTTGTAAATTCAGGTAATTCATTTCCCTTATTCGGTGGGTGGAAAATGAAGAAGTGAGGTAGTTTCCCCGAAGGTTTGGACAGATCCTCACCACCACTGCATGATGGAATATAGCGTACCAGAGACTCAAGTGTGCAAAATACTTATAAAAGGTATCTTTACTCCACCAGGTGTTGTATGAGTAATGTTAAAACATACCCCAACTCACATAATCATGGTAGGGATCCGCATGTAAAGGTTTCTTTTAGGCTCAAAGACGTACGTAATGGATCTCAAAACGATGTTAGAAAATGTGTTTTATTCCAAAAATAATTTTAAAAGTACCAATAGTATGACCAGGTTCTTAATATAAAGGTTCATAAACCAGAGTCCAGATCACTACATGGGAGGTCAATGGTAACAGACTGGGGTGATACAAGAGCACGATCCAGGGACAAGTCTAGTATTTGGTACACAGCAGTGCTAAGAGAAGCGCAGGGGATAAGCAAAGCATGGTCAGATAACAAGCCTAGTCAGTAGATAGGTATCCAAATGATGGAACAGACAGCAGAGTGTTCTAGAAACAAGCCAGAGGGCTGAAGCCAACATCAAATACAAATCACTAGAGCTCCAGTCACAGACAAGTTAGCTGGCAGCACAAGTGCAGACACATTCCAAAAGCTGGAAAACAGTCTCCAAACACCCAGGAGTCATATTGTCCTTCATGCTTGCTAGATAGAAAGTGGTACAAATTTTCAATGATTGCTGAGATAGTGCAACACATATTGCAGACTGCGACAGGGGAAACCTCCATTAGCACTAACCCATCCTTCAATTAGTTTCTACTGCCTGATATGGGATCACTGCAAATCTCAGTTTAGCAACACCTCATTCCTCTCTCGCCTGACTCCACTTTAGGAAAACTTCAGCTTTGTTCCTGGATAAATGACTGCTTTCTCCTTCTTCTGGTCTTCTAAAGGTGTCATAGGAGTGCAGGATTTCCTGGACAAGGGGGAATGTGCTTCATTGGACAAACTGCATCGGTGGTTCAGCTTATAGGGAATTGATGGAAAACCATAAATGGTTCAAACCATTTGAGGGAAGCAATAGACTTTGACACAAGACAGTGAGGAGCCAGTCCAAAATGGAAGGGGGGCTTTAAAATGTGAGACAGGAGGGTGGTTGTAATGGCCATGTTGCTCAAAAAAGAAAAACGCTGTTTCACCATTGTATCTTTGCCATCAATGGCTGAGAAACATCATACCTTTGCCATTGACATCCAATTCTACACTCTTTTTCCCACCAGATATTATCCAGATTTTGAAGCAGGTAGATGAGTGCACAGTCAGTTTAAGAGAGGAGAGAGCCCATGTGAAGGCTGCGTGCAGGCTCCCCTGTCAGTGCAGTACACTCTGGCTTTGTGCCAGAGTCTATTGTGCGTGCTCTGAACTCTGGAAACATGGCACATGCGCAAATCACATTCAAAATGGCCACCACAGCTCCGCTGTGTGCCTGTCTGGAGCATCCAGCTCTGCAGTAGCGCTAATTGCTGCAGAGTGCCGTTCCACTGGGCCCTGTGGGACGGAACCGCTCGCACACCCCTAGTTTCGGCCCTGAATGGGTGGTATTCAGTGTATACAAATTGTTCAACTATGGTTGGGTCACAGACTTTATAAGTATAAGCAGGGCTGGCTCGAGGCATGTTCGACCAGTGCGGTCGAACAGGGGCACCACCCCATAGAGGGCACACCCCTCCCAGCCATTCCCTTATTTTAGTGGGATAGTTCCATTTTTTGGGCACTATCCCGCTGTTCCACCTGTGCCAGGCCCAGAGAATAAGGATGGATGCCGCACACATGCGCATTCAGTGAAGGGAGAATGCTGGGGGCAGCCCAGCCTGACATTAAATGGGAGGTGTGTCATACGGGCATGCCCCTAAATAGCATCATTTAGGGTGTGGCCTATGCTAATTTTGACACGCCCCTTTTCGGTTGCGCACGGCTTTGCCGCGCATGAGGTTTGGGGTCGTTCGGGTCTCTCACTGCACAGGAGGCAGCTCCTGCTAGAGCCGGCCCTGAATATAAGTTAAAAGGTTTACTATTATGGTTGCCTTCTAAGTGGGGGAGGGGTTAGCAATAATTATTTTTAAATGGATCAGTTTTAGAAAACTTTTGCTTCCATTGATATCAATACGATGCTGCTTCCATTGTGTGTAGTGTTGAAGTTTGTATATCTGCTGACTTGCCCCTGCAGCTTCCCTTATTTGTTCCTTGCTTACATGGGTCATAACCTGTTGAGTCTGAGCTACATCTGTTACTAGAAAACAATTGGGATTCTTACATCCGTTCTTAATGCAAATGTCATTTTAGTTTCTCTTAGTAATTTAGGACAGAATGGAGAGTAACTGACCTTCAACCTGAGTCTACACAAATATGGGAAATATATACTAGCTAGATTTGAGATGGCACAGATCCCACAGGAGGCATTAGGTCAGATATTTCACCAGCGACAAGCAGCCAATTCAAATCGTAAACCACTTAAATATTTCTTCCCGATGCTGCAGCATTTCTATGGAGTTCCTGTTTATGCTGTTAAAGGGGCTGGATAGCCCTGTACGTTTTGGAAAGATCATGGCGACTGCCCCTGTAAGATTATGTGTGCACAAAAAATATGCTTGTGGAAAATTGTAATAAAGAGGAACTTGAAAGTCCAACTTACTGTTAATGGAGGACCATACGTTTCCTTAAATTCAACTTTTTTCTCCTAAAATAAAGCTGCCACCAGTCTTATTCATGTCTTATACTAGTCATGAGAGTAATGGGATATTGGGACTGCCTTTCTTGCCTGTGTCACACTGTGCGATTAAATATTTTTATTACAAGAGTATTTTTCCACATATAAATTCCTTTTCCCACATAGGGCCTGATTCTGAGACTGCAGGCATTTGCTGGTGAATGATAACTACTCCCCCTGAGATTCTGAGAGCTTCCATAGCACTTAAAAAAGCCATTCCTTTGGTGGTAGGGTTTAGAGGTCCTGCGTCATAAACTAACCTTGCTCCCATACATTACCAGATTTTCATTCCAACCAGCCAGATTGTACAGATATCTGACAGAAAATTGTATAGTGGATGCCCAGCTTTAGGGCCATAAGAGGGAATTGAACTCACAACCTCAGTGCTGAGGCAGTAATGCTGACCATTACACCGTATGTGCTGCTCAGTTCCACTTTTGTCAATAAAAAAAAAATAATTACATGTTTAAAAACTATTCTAAAAAATATTGTGATTACTATATTATTCTTTTGAATCATTTAAGTAAAGAAAACATTTTTTTACCTGCTGCCTGCCTCAGCAATAAGAGAGTCCCTTCTTAAATATGCATCCCCATGCTATGCATAGATAAGCTATTGCTGGAGGCAGCCAGCAAAAGCTATCGCCAGCCAGGTGGCTTGTTAAATAGGGAGAAGCTCTAGCTCCAGCAAAATCACCAATTTCCATCAGATTTAAGGCTTATCTCCTTTTAATAAATATATTCCCAACTTTTCTTCGTCATGATCAGATCTGCACCCAACTTGCAACCATGCAGAACCGTATTGCAATTGCAATTCACTTCAGCAAGTCTTGCAGTAAGGAGTTAAATACTACAAGTTGCACTCTAGATATTAATACTCTCATAGTACTTATTGCAGCCATCAACTTACAATGCATCTCTCTGAAGAAGTCCTCCTCTCTATCCCCACCTTACCTCAATTAAAGCTGTGATCACATTTCTACCTGTAGGGCACTTTACTCCCTCCCAACATGGCCCTGCATTTGGTAACTAATACCAGCAATTAGCCTCATCTGCTATGTAAATGAGTGTAATTGCAATTAAAGAGTAAATGACTTTAGTGGGCCCGAAGGGAAAACATGCAGTTATTAGGAAGGCAGCGGAAGACAGAAGTAGGGTGCGAACAAGGGTCTGCGTCTCTCTACACTGGCACTGTATAAACCTGAAATCCTCTCACCAGATGGTTGGGAAAGACCAGGTCACAGAACATTAGTATCATCACAGCAAATATTGTCGCTTGGTTACATCATATGCTCATTTTATTTTTGCACAATAAAGCCTTATTAAAACATGTATTTTTTTTGTGTGTTAATGTAAATGACCATGTACATAGGGCTCTACATTAGGGTGGAAAGCAGTACACTAATGCCTTATGTGTGGGGGACACATGTTACAATAAAGTGATCACTAATGGTGCATACACACGTAGCGATCTGCCAATGATACGATATCGCTGGCAGATCGTACTGCACCCTCCCTGGTGTGTTGGATGATCTATATAGATCATCAAACACACCACCAACTTGCCAGCAACTATAGCATTGCGGGTCCCTATAGTAACCTGCTCGATATCGAGCAGGTTGTCCAGCTTGCAGGGACGATGGGCGTTATCGCTATCGCCCATACGTGCCGCGTGCATTGCTGGTCGAAGGTAAGTTGGTAGGGACCATTTTAAAGGACGATTTGATAGCTAACGGTAATGATAATGATATCGTTATCGTTCAAATTCTGCTTCTAAATCACTACGTGTGTATGCACCATTACACTTTACATCCTGACTATTATTCTTACTGCGTATTATTCATGTGTACCGGACCACGTATATACAAGCGGCCGGTAACAAAGTGCAATCCTTTGGATTTTTCTCCCGAATAATTTGCAGAAGTGCAGCCTATGGGGGCTATATCTGCAGTGGTTTCCTCTTCTTACATATTTTTGCTGGAACCCTCCAAAAAAGACAATTACACACAAAACAGTGTTAATAAATAGGATCCCTTGTACTGTTACATGTATAAAACAGATTAATCTAAGATGGTACCCAACCTTTGTTTATCTGAAGTATTTAGCTTTATGCGGTTTTAATAAAAACCTGAACTAGGCAATTTTTTAAAAGAAAAAAAATATATATTTTTCAATCAAAAACCAGGAAAAAAAAAAACACGGATAACAGAAAAAGGGGTCTATTTACTAAGCTATTTTAGGAAAAAAAAGTGAACGGTGATAAGGTACCAACCAATCAGCTCCCAACTGTCATTTTTCAAACACAGCTTGTGACTTGGCAGTTAGGAGCTGATTGGCTGGTACCTTATCACCATTCACTTTATCTCCTAACAAAGCTTAGTAAATAGACTCCAAAGAGAGGACATTACAGTTTATATCATAGACCAGAGGCCAGGATGACTAGGCCATTTGTTTGCGTGATACATCAGGTTAGTTTACTTCAGTGACTGATGTTAACACTTGGCAGGGCCGGCTCCAGGGTTCTGAGCAGCTTGTGCCGGCTGTTGAGAGAGCGACTGAATTTGGGGGCGTGGCCTAATTACCATAGGCCACACCCCCTGTGTGGCGTGGCCTAATTACCATAGGCCATGCCCCCGCACATGCATCCATGCACTCTTCAGGGGTCCGGCACTGCCGCACAGCTGCGGCGGTGGGGGGTCCAATTCGGCCCGCGGGTGGAACAGCGGGACAGTACTGTCCCAATGAAATCGGAATGCTGGGGAGGGGTGCCGCCCTCTACGGGTGGCGCCCCTGTGCAACCGCACTGGTCGAACACCCCTAGAGCCGGTCCTGACACTTGGGGGTAAATTCACTAAAGTGAGAGTTTTTAGAAGTGAGTTTTAGAAGAGATGTTGCCCACAGCAACCAATCAGATTCTACTTAACATTTAACTAGTACCTTCTAGACGATAATAGCTAGAATCTGATTGGTTGTTGCAGGCAACATCTCTTCTAAAACTCACTTGTAATGATGGTATTAGGGCTGTATTTCCTTAGAAACTACTGTAGTCAAGGTATAATTTATGTTCGTGACCATACCCCCATTATAGTTGGTCACTAGCACATGCTAGACGGTATAGATTAAATTAAATGGTGTGTTACTTATCAGAGTCAGCAGTCAAAGTAGGGGAGAAATCAAAGCAACTAGCTACAAACAGTTGAAGCAATGACCATGTATGATGTTATACAGGTTAAATCTGACCAATATTCTGCAGGTCTCACTGGTGCAGATTATTCAAAGAAAATTGTCATTGAAACCATGCAAGTTCATGGGTCATTATGTTAAGTAACTTTAAGGAAAAATATTGCACCCCCTATTGCCCTCCTGCCCGATAATATTGCATAGGTTCACACAGACCCCTTGTTAACTGCAGACCCATTTAACAGGTGGGGGTTAATGAGCTTGAGATATAACCCGAAGAGGTTAATGAGCTGTGCCTTTCTCTGTTCTTTCCCCTAATGAAGGTCAGTGTAGGACCATGCTTTCTAAATAAAATAAACACCCTATCATGTTTCAGGCAGATCTTCCTCCTAATTAGGTCATCCACCCTTGATGAAAAGGTACCATTATGGTTCAGTTTCCCTCCCAGTTCCCTGTTGGGAAAAGTATAGACCGGTAATGTGTTTAACCCCCTTTCAATAGCCTCTTTTCTCTAGGGGGCCATACTTCTCAATGGACCATGTTATGGAGTATAAAATGAATAGCAAAAGCAAGGGTTAATAGTAACATGATAAAACAAGGTCATCTATGTAATCTGTTCCTTCCAAGTTCCTATGTTGTGGCATAATGCCAAATATTATAAGTGCTTGCACTACATATAGCCATTAACGTTCTTCCCCAGGGTGGCGTGATGACGCACAAAGAAGAGAGTTCTGGGACAGGGAAACTTGTGCTACAAATTACTGCTGTAAAGAACTAAAAATTACGTGACAACAAGCAATGTAACATTTTTCTCTACAGGAAAGAGAAGTAGTATGGAAAATGGTGTTCACGTGATACAGTGGGAACAGCTATAGGGGCAAATGTATCAAGTTTAAGATTTTGGCCTCATTAACTAATATTATCACCACTATTTTTGGCAATTGGAGATGTTACTTTGGTACAATCCTCATACAAAGCTATGGGGAATGTATTTATGAGCGAAAACATAGGGCCCCTTATAATAAATAACACAGAAACTAAATAATGTGGCAATTATTATTTTAACAAACAGACCCCACAAAGAAGACAATTTCATAGCTCAAATTCAGTATCCGTCAAAATAAGGTTCAACATGTAGTCATTACTTCATTAGCTAAGTTGCATGTTCTGACTCTCTCTCTCTCTCTCTCTCTCTCTCTCTCTATATATATATACTGTGTGTGTATGTATATATGTATATATATATATATATATATATACATATATGTGTATATATATATATATATTTATAAAAAATAGTGTAGGTTTATGGACCTCTTTGACCTCTTTACTTGCACTCAGTAGTTTTGAAGAATTCTTCGGGGGGCATTTGAAGCCTTTTGTACAGCCAGACCCCAAAGTGTGAGCAGTGAGACAGTTTATACAAATAAAATCTATCATAAATCAAACCTACCCTTGATCCTAACATACTTTCAAACTATCGACCCATCTCTCTTCTCCCTTTTGCTTCCAAACTCCTTGAGCGTATTGTCTACAACCGCCTTACCACCTTTCTTTCCTCCCACTCCCTCCTTGACTCATTTCAATCTGGCTTCCAATCTCTCCACTCCACGGAAACTGCCCTCACGAAAGTCAGCAACGACCTCCTTGCTGCCAAATCCAAGGGCCACTACTCTCTGCTCATTCTCCTTGACCTCTCTGCTGCATTTGACACTGTAGACCACCCTCTCCTCCTGCAAATCCTTTACTCTCTCGGTTTACGTGAAACTGCCCTCTCCTGGCTTTCCTCCTACCTCTCTGATCGTTCCTTCGCTGTGTCCTCTCATGACTCCTCTTCCCCTCCACTTCCACTAAAGGTAGGAGTTCCCCAAGGTTCTGTTCTTGGACCTCTCCTTTTCTCCCTATATACATCCTCTTTAGGTGAACTCATTAACTCCTTTGACCTCCAATATCATCTCTATGCAGATGATACTCAAATTTACCTTTCCACCCCTGAGCTCACCCCTGAGCTCCTAACCCGTATCTCCAACTGTCTCTCTGCTGTCTCTTCGTGGATGTCCCAGCGCTTTCTTAAACTTAACATGTCTAAGACTGAGCTGATCATCTTCCCACCCTCTTCCACTACATCACTTTCCACAATTTCGTTATCTATTGATGGCACAACTATCTCCTCTAGCCCCAAAGTGCGCTGTCTTGGAGTTATCCTAGACTCCTCCCTCTCCTTTAAACCGCACATTCAGCACATCTCGCAGTCCTGCCGTTTTCACCTAAAAAATATCTCCAGGATTAGACCCTTCCTCACCCAGGATGCCACTAAAACCCTCATCCACTCACTGGTCACATCCAGATTGGACTACTGTAACCTTCTCCTAGCTGGCCTCCCAGTCTCTCACCTCTCTCCACTACAATCTGTTCTCAATGCTGCTGCTCGGCTCATCTTCCTCTCCAGACGTTCTATATCTGCTTCCCCTCTCCTTCAAGCCCTACACTGGCTCCCCTTCCCCTTCAGATGCCAATTCAAGGTTCTTACATTCACCTACAAAGCCCTCACCAAATCCTCTCCCGCATACATTTCTGACCTTCTCTCCCTTCACAATCCCACCCGCCCACTTCGCTCAACTAATGCATGCCGCCTCTCTTGCCAACTGATTACTTCCTCCCACTCCCGCATCCGAGATTTTGCCCGTGCTGCTCCCTACCTTTGGAATGCTCTCCCTCTCCCTATCAGACTCTCCACCTCTCTACAAATCTTCAAACGGGCTCTCAAGACCCACTACTTCATCAAGGCCTTCCAGCACTCCTCCTAACCCACCTCATGCTCTTTCCTTCCTATCTTCCCCTTCTGTGTCACGCCTGTCTGTCTGCCCCTCCCCTTAGAATGTAAGCTCTCATGAGCAGGGACCTCTTCCCTCATGTGCTTCTCTTTACATTTTCTTCTACTCTCTACTCCCCATTAGGGCACCTAACACGGGACCGCCAACTCCCGGCAGCTTATTGTGAGTGCTTTAATCACTATTTCAGCAATGTATATAAGTTGTGTCCTTGTCCTGCACTGTAATGTACTGTAAGTTACTTGTTTCTTGTTCACTTATTAGTTCTATGTACTATGTAAGGCGCTGCGGAACACTTGTGGCGCCATATAAATAAAGGATAATAATAATAATAAAACCAGTTGCCTTTGGTTTGCCCGGTCTTGTTTATTTTAAACTTCTGCTTCTATAGCAGGTTTACCATAAAATGCATAAAATTTACCACAGCAGTGAATGTTAATTAATATTATTATTACCGTATATACTCGAGTATAAGCCGAATTTTTCAGCACATTTTTTGTGCTGAATAAGCACCCCCTCGGCTTATACTTGAGTCATGCCCGCATGGTACGCAGCTGAGTAGCATACCATGCGGGCCGCGGTGCAGACGGTGTCTCTGTGACACAGCTGCACCGCGTGTGTAGCGCTGACCGGACGGAGTTCGGTCAGCACTACACACTGCCAAACACACAGCCGCCAGCAACCGCAGCTGTGTGTTTGTTGTAATCAGCAACCGATGACAGTCTGTCAGACTCTCATCGGCTGCTGCTGCTCCCACTGCGGGAGCCATCTTCCGGCTCCCGCAGTGGGTAATGGGAGAGATGTCATGACGTGTTGTTTTTTATTTTTTTAGGACTACTGGGGGCACTACCAGGGGGGATTACTTCTGGGGGCACTACCAGGGGGGGATTACTTCTGGGGACACAACCAGAGGGGGATTACTTCTGGGGGCACTACCAGGGGGGATTACTTCTGGGGGCACTACCAGGGGGGATTACTTCTGGGGGCACTACCAGGGGGGACTACTTCTGGGGGCACTACCAGGAGGGGATTACTACTGGGGGCACTACCAGTTGGGGGATTACTTCTGGGGGCACTACCAGGGGGGGATTACTACTGGGGGCACTACCGGGGAGGATTACTTCTGGGGGCACTACCAGGGGGGATTACTACTAGGGGCACTACAAGCTGCTGCATTTCCCACCCTAGGCTTATACTCGAGTCATTAAGTTTTCCCAGTTTTTTGGGGTAAAATTAGGTACCTCGGCTTATATTCGGGTCGACTTATATTATTATTATTATTATTTTTTTGTTATACGCACATAGCTTACATTATGTGTTTAATACAAATTTTTCATTAAATAAAGGCTTAATTGAAATTTTCTCTACTATAGCTATTATTATATAATGAAAATTCTCGTTATTTTGTAGGGCTAGTCTGTTCTTATTTTAACAAGATGATCATTGAAATCAATGAGGAAGTACTGTCATTAAACTCAATCAGCAAGAAAAGGAGTTTTTTTCTGTATTCTCTGTAAATCCAAAAATAATCATATATTATTGCAATATAATATAATCTCATCTTAAACTTTGTTTGTGGGAAGGAGATATGGAGTGGAGAATGGGGGGATTGCATTTAAGTGTACTCTAGTTTACGTGGGCTCCACCTATAAAAAATAAGGGCAAAACTAGACATAATCGATTCTTTAAATTCTATGATTCATTATTCAGAAAAAAGAATTTATATTCAGAGTTTTTTTATTTTTTCATATAGGGCTCTATTTACTACAATCCGCATTTTGAATGCAGATTGTAGTGTGATATTACCGACTGAATTCGCACTGAGACTTCAGGCAATATCACAGGGATTTACTACAAATCCCTTGCAGGGACAGAGCTTGCGATAAAGCTCTGTCCCTGCGAATCCCCTCCGCACACTTATAACGGTATCGTCCCAAAAAATACAGTGAATAAGTGCTGACGCATGTGCCGACCGACCGTCGCTAAGCCCTGCCCCGACAATAAGCCCCACCCCACGATTGCAGACCCCCGTGACCCCACTCCCTTAATTACACTTACCTGCAGTGATCGGTTCTCTGGTGATGTCTTCCGTGGCTCCGGTCAGCTGACATCCCATCCTGCACTGGGACTCGGTCAGGTGACGACCGGGCACCAGTGCAGGCTGGGAGACCAGCTGACTGGAGGGGAGACCTGATCTCCGGTCCCTGGACTCAGGTAAGTTTTTTTATTTTACTAATTTATTTTTTATTTTTTGCAGTGTATCAGCTTGTGGTCTGTTTAGATCACACAGCTGATCACTGGGGCCGGCTCCGGGTTCTGCTCTACCCGTTAGAGCGGAGCAGGAGTCCGGTAACCGGGGAAGACCCTGGATAACGCCACCTCCAGGTGGCGTTATTATCACAGGGCTTTCCCCGGTATTTTTTCACATTTTATTTTTAGTAACTTTGGCCAGATCACATTTCCTATTACAATTATGCTAACTGCGATCTGCTTACTAAAAATAAGTGATAATTAGGGCTTGGAGTAGAATTTTTTGTGAATTCTACTCCAATTCAGTTTATTTTGGTAAAAATAATGTTAATAAATAGAACCCTGAGGGCTCTATTTACTACAATCCGCATATTGAATGCGGATTGTAGTGTGATATTACCGAGTGAATTCGCATTGCGAATTCAGGCAATATCACAGGGATTTACTATAAATCCCTTGCAGGGACAGAGCTTGCGATAAAGCTCTGTCCCTGCAGATCCCATCTGCACTCTAGTCGCGGTATTTTCGGAAAAAATACCGCGACTAAGAGCCCGCGCATGCGCCGACCCACCGTCGCTGCTACCCCCACCGATGCTAAGCCCCGCCCCCCGGCGCTAAGTCCCGCCCCCGCGATCGCGGACCCCCGCGACCCCCCCTCCACGACCCCCCCTCCCTTCATTACACTTACCTGCATCCTCCTGGCCTCCGGTGATCTTCTCCGGGCTTCCCAATCAGGTGATCTCCCATACTGCACTGGGACCCGATCACCTGATGACCGGGCAGCAGTGCACTGTGGGAGACCAGCTGACCAGAGAGGAGCCATCACCGGAGGCCCGATCACCGGTCCCTGGATTCAGGTAAGTAAAAAAAAAATGTTTAATTTTTTTTTTTCTTTTTTTTACAGCAATCAGCTTGCGGTTTGTTTAGACCACACAGCTGATTACTGGTACCGGCTCCCGCCTCTGCTCTCCCCGTTAGATCAGAGTGGGAGCACGGTAACCGGGGGAGACCCTGGATAACGCCACCTCTAGGTGGCGTTATTATCACAGGTCTTCCCCCGGTATTTTTTTACAATTTATTTTTAGTAACTCTGGTCGGATCACATTTCCCATTACAGTTATGGGAAATGTGATATGCTTTACTAAAAATAAGTAATACTTAGGGGTTGGAGTAGAATTGTATTAATTCTACTCCAATTGCCCTATAGTAACTACAGGTGAAACTAAAATAATGTGAAAAGGGTGTGAAAACACCCTTTTTCACTTTATTTTAGTAAAAATAATGTTAATAAATAGAGCCCTTAGTGTTTTATTGTCAGTCATTTTTTTCAAGTAGTTTTTTTATGGTTTGTAAATAATTGCCAGTTGTCCTTTTCTGCACTTTCAGTTTTTTTACTTAATTTATGCTGTTGAAAATTCACTTTTCTTTTTTTTTTACAAAGGCTTTTCAGTGTTGATTATTTGTATATATTATAAAATATAAATAAAATAGTAATATGCAGCAAACTGAATTGAAAGTAATAGCCAAAGGTTACTGTCTTTGTGGAATCACACATTTTAAAACAGAACTTTCTTTTATTTTTGAATGAACACTTGTACAAAATACAAATATTGCAAGTCAATAAATACTTTTCAATGGTCCAGGTTATTAAAATCTCGCTATTATATATGCAGCAACCCCCCCCCCCCCAAAAAAAAAAAACATGTTCGTTAGACTTTAATAGCATATAACCATACTAGCTGGGATACCCGCCGTTGCCCAGGTTGAAGACTGGACCCTGAAGTACACCTGCAGCCTTCATTTTTTTAAATTGTCCTCACCTATAATCTGGATAACTATGCAAATTAGGAGTTACTGACATTGCAGGCAGGTGTATTCTCAAACCGTTTGGAATGGGGTATATCAGGAGAAGATTGACTTACAGAACATAAATCAGTACACTGTAGCTTCTAAAATCACATGAGTTTCAGAAATCACTGCAGAACAGAGGGGGTGATTCAGCTCTGGACGGATATACTATCGGAGCAGGAAATAGTAAAAGATTAGCAAAATGCAGGGAAAGAGACTTATGGCCTGATTCAGAAATGTACATAAACTTGATGGCTTACATATATTTCCAATGGTGGAGGCCTCCGCAGTGCCCCCAAGCCGCGGCATGATTGACATGGGGGCCGGGAGGGGGTAGCGCCGGCCTGCGTTCCCGGAAACCAGGTCATGTCACCCCCGTTTCCTGGGAGTGCCGAGGCCAAGGTCTGCATCGGTGGACGCAGATTTCCTGACATTGCAAGTGGGCAGCTTACTCAGATGGCCAATGCTGGAAACATCCCGTCCGATGGTCACAATGTTGATCTGATGCTGCATCTTCGGACTCATCACTCGGATTGCAGATGCTGACAGGAGCCATCATTTTCCTTCAGATGCCTCCTGCTGCATTAACATATTTACACATCACTTCTGTGTCCAAAGACGTAGCAATGATGTGTTCTGCGCCCATCTCTCAATCTGGCCCATAGTGCAGTCCATGTAGTATTACAGCAGTGGATACAGGGCCTGATTCAGCAGTGCACGCTAGAGCACTGCTGTATGCAGATTCCCGATGTTTGGGAACCTGCGCAGGCACCAGAACGGGTCTGCGAGTATGCTTGCAAACTGTCAGCAGACTGTCAGTGATTGACTGGCAGCAGACTGTATGTGATTGACTGCCGTTTCGGGGCGGCGACAGCCTCCGTTACCCGAAACGGAGGTGTGTGGCCGCCGTTGGGGGGGAGGGAAGAGGCCAGGATCTCCGTCGGGTGATGGAGATTTCCTGGTCTCTTCCTGTAACTGCGGCGGCCGGCTGCGGGACCCTATGGTGGTACGCAGATTAACCGATGCTGCGTTGAACAACGCAGCTCGGTTAAGTAATGCACGGGAGGCGTGAAGCCTCCTGCTGCATTACCATATCTGCAAGGATCACAATTGCAAAGCTGCCTGCGTGAATCAGGCCCACAGTCAATATAGTTGTTTCGGGTTGGGTATGGATTGCCAGCAGTCGGGATCTCGGTGGTCAGAATCCCGATGCTGGGATCCTGACATGGTTAATATACCAACATTTGTTGGTCGGTATGCTAACCCTCCCCCTCTCTCCACCCTAACCTCCCCCCCTAGTGCCTGAACCTAACCCCCCTACCCGCACCCTAAACCTAACCCTCCCCCCTTAGTGCCTAACTCTAACCCCGCACCCTAACAATCCCCCTAACCCCCAATACTTACCTTCGGGATACCGACGGTCGGTATTCTGGAGCCGGAATTCCGGCGCCGGTATTTAGACCATCTGCATCCCATCAGCTGGGTTGCTGACTACATCCCGTTGTTTTTAAGCAAGAGAAGGTCGGCTCCATCCTTCTTTCAGGACCAGAGAGTCCAGACCAGACGGATGAGATCTGGCCTGTCATGGAAAATAAATATTTGGAGTAGATACTATAGACAATGGGATAGATTTACTAACACTTCTAAAAAGGAAAAATAGAGGTGTTGCCACAGCAACCAATCACATTTTAGTTATCATTTATCTAGTGTCACATTTGACTTTGGGAGAGGGGGTGAAAGCTGAGGTCCCGGGTTGAGGGAGAAATCGGAGGCGTGGGGCCTGTATATAAGATCTCCTCATCCACGAATATCGGATGTTGGCAAGACCTGATCAAAGGTGCGGAGTCTAACCTGCTGGGAGGTGTGCACCAGTGACCCCTCCAAGCAGGATATAGGTTTAAGCTGCATCCAGCAGCCAGGTCGGGATCCTTTGGTCAGGTATCCGATACCCACGGGAACAGAGAAAATACAACGATGGCCCAAGAGAAATACTTCAGTAAAAAGTATAGCTGCACCAGGAGTTGGTATTTGTAGTTGTGCACAGGTAAAAGCTTTTAGATGCACTGCTGCACCAAGATGTGGCACTTGTAACTGCACGCAGGCACTGTGTTTTTGATGCACTGTTGCACCAAGAGGTGGCACTTGTAGCTGCACACGGGCAAGGTGTTTTGACGCACTGCTGCACAAGGAGGATGGTACTTGTATGGCACACAGGCAAGGTGTTCAGACGCACTGTTGCACAAGGAGATGGCACTTGTAGCTGCAAACGGGCAAGGTGTTTTGACGCACTGCTGCACAACGAGGATGGTACTTGTATGGCACACCGGCAAGGTGTTCAGATGCACTGTTTTACAAGGAGATGGCACTTGTACGGCACACAGGCAAGATGTTCGGACGCACTGTTGCACAAGAAGATGGTATGTAGAGACTCGAGGATATCACGATACGGGAACCTGGAACAAGGTGATGGCAAGTATACACAAGGTAGCGACAACGTTGCACAGGCAACTTCCTGCTGTCCAGAGGTTAGTTATATACCCTGTGGTAGCAGATCATTGGCGGACATCGTCAGCTGACCACCACCATGCTACCATTGGGTAAAAGGTATTCAGGTAATGAAGACTGCCATGGCTGTGTCCATGATGGCAACTGCAGTAACCAAGGCACGGCACAGCTCATGGATGTCCACATGGCTCTTAGGTATAATGCTCAGCTCGTCACTTGCCGCCGCACCTGACGTCTGACCACCCGAGGGATCAGGGGAAGCCAGTGCTGGGGTGAGTAACGGCCAATCCTAGGCCGCAACCTGACATTTAGTACAATCTAGGAATTGATAGCTAGAATCAGACATTTTATTAAATCTAGCCCAATGACCTTATATATCCATAGAGGCCTACATAACTGCTCTATAGTGTCACTGAACATGGACATACTGTAGCTATCATCTGTCCCTAATTTTCAATGATGTTCTTAAGCTGGGTACGACACAATATATTGGACGTTTTGCAATTTTGATGCTAATCGGAACAACAAATCGTCCAGTGTGTACGCTCTATTATGCGGTCCCGTGCGTTGTTCGTCTTATGTTCAGATCTGCCTGCAGTGCAGGCCAGTCTGAAGATCTAGCTAACATCACCATGCTTCTGGAAGTGGAGGGGGAATGATATATCGGGCATTCGTACACCAGATCGTGCAGTGTGGCCCTGATTCTGAGCCGGACGCTCTGACAGAGGGCTTGCTCTGAATCAGGGCCGTCCCTCTTGCTGTTTGGAGCGGACTCCTGGCCGCTCTCATAGCTGTGGGGGACTACCCACAGCTATAGCGAGCGGCCAAAATGATGGTCGCGATGGTCAAGACCATTGCGACCATCGGGCTTGCGACGAGACCCTTGCGGTAGGGTCTCGCTGCCGCAAGCCCTGGAGTGCTTTTGGCTCTATCAGAGCCAAAAGCACTCCCACTGACATCACTTGTGATGTCAGTGGGGCCGGCCCCAGACGGTAGGCGTTCCCATAGGAACGCCTCCGTCTGGGCAGCCACGCCCCGGCACGCCCACCAAAGGGGGCGTGCTGTCAATCACCATCGACAGCAGGCCCCCTTTGGTGCGAGACCCATAACGACGGCTTGGCCGTCGTTATTCGGGTCTCGTGCATGCGCACGACGGAGCCGCCTCCGTTGTGCGCATGCGCACTTGGGCAACATTGACCCACTTGCGAGCGCTCAGCGCTCGCGAGTGGGTCTGAATCAGGCCCTGTGTACGGACCGCCCGATATATTGTGCCGTTGCTTCTGCCATCTGAAAGTTGATTCTTGGAACAAATATCAGAAAGTCAACAAGTTAGTTTAAATGGGATCAATCACACTGACTGGACCCCACCATTCTTGTGATACCGCATCCATGATTTTAATACTCAAAGCTGCCTGGAGTAGCAGTTCACCTATCATTAGGATTGGTCAAAACATTTGTTTACACTGAAAATAAACCAAGCTGGATTTAGCCTGTATGGACTAATTATATGTTATCTGCTATCAACATTCCATGTTTCTAATTAGTCTGAAGAAAGAGTCGCCAACATTGAATCTCTAAAGAACTGAGAATACTAAAGTCGTGGGTGGTCACCTGAATCTTTGCCATAATAATCTGTGTGACACCCTCATGTTGTGGGTGATTGGATAGGTATGAGGTTCCTCCATGCTCTGGCAGTTGTACAGTGTCAATGGATACCCCCCAAATTTGCTGCAAGAGCCAGAGATTCATTGAAGCATAGCTTGGAAATGGGAGCTGACAGTGCAAAGAGTTGACCTGCCACAGATAAGATCTATTGTTTGTACTGGTCCATGATTAAAAGGCCAAGGGACTTGTAGAAAGAGCCACAGACACATATCTGTTTATTTACACAGAGAGAGGGATGGAGTCAGTGCAGAATTGAGTCTCCATCCACCCCAGGTTGTTTGCATGTCCTAGTAACCTGTAAATCATTACAGGAACACCCCCTTTACCTAAAATTGCTCCTCTCAAATATCAAGGGAAAGACCTTCAAATATTTTCTTCAAATTACTCTATATTTACTAAGCATTGCACACTTCTATAAAACAATTAAAGCATGTTAACTGCAATGCCTATGGATCACATGATAAATAGGCTGCATTGCCTTTCTTGTACATTATGGGGGCGATTCAGCCTCAGACGGATATGCTATCGCCAGGGCCGTAGCTATGGTAGTGCGGCCGGTGCCATCGCACAGGGCACCACAGGTCAGGGGGCGCTGTTTGGGCCTGTCAAATTTCTGTTTATTATCATTCTTGCTTGTAGCTTCCTCTTATTTCATACCCAGCATCTCCTGGCCTCTCCTATCTCTTCCCTGTCTCTTCCCCATGAAGCCATGGCCCTTTTTTGGGTGCATTATGTCCCTTTGAAAATTGAGGGGGGCGCCAATGCTCTTTCTGGCACAGGGCACCAAAAAGTCTAGTTACGGCTCTGGCTATCACAGCTGATAACATGGTAGTAGCATGTAATTTAGTAATGCAGCAGGAGGCATCACGCCTGCTGCATGTATTACTGATCCGAGCTGCGCCCATGGGCGCAGCGAGGGCTGCCATCAGAAATTGTGGGGCCCAGGACTGACAAAATAGGCAGGGCCCCTGGGCCCCCCTCCCGCTACTGCTAAGTCTAATTAATTATGACTTACCTTATCGCCTTGTGCTTCTTCCTTCTGGCTTCTTCTCCTCCAGGGCTGGCTGACGCTGCTCCTCACGCGCCGTGGCTCATCTGACCTCTCCCTTCTAGTGGCGTGAAGTCATGCACCCCAACACCAAAGAAAACATTTTTTTATTGAACAAGTGCAGGGGCAAACGCAGGATTTTCTGAGGGGATGGGGGGTAGTTTCTAATAAAATATAATTATATGTGTGTGTGTTTTGTTAAACACACACATACACATATAATATATACAGCATATACAGTAACACACATGTATATGTTATATACATATATACACATACAGTATATCCATGCTAACATACGTACATACACATATATACACACTAACATACTTACACATATATACACTCTAACACATACACATACAGATATATACATACACATGTATAAACACTAACACATACAGACATACATACCCATATACTGTATACACACTAACACAGACATATACACATATATACAGACTAAATGATATAGATATACATAAACATATATACACACTAACACATACAAACACAAACATACTTATTACTTACACTTCTGCACACCAGCTGGTTGCTAATGGGTGGCGGGCACCTTGCATTATTAGGCCCCGCCCTAAGGAATGACGCAATTAGCGGGGGTGCGGGGGCAGGGCTTGATGCATTGGCTCCGCCCCCATTACAAGCTAACTGAAGAGGGGAATAGGGAAATCGTGAAGGTTGGGAGACGGTGGGGTTTCTCAGGTTGGAGCAGATGTAAAATATGCTAATGCAACATGTGTAAATAATGCTGTTGTGTAAAATATGCTAATGCTGCATGTGTAAATAATGCTGTTGTGTAAAATATGCTAATGCTGCATGTGTAAAATATGCTAATACTGCAAGTGTAAATAATACTGTTGTGTAAAATATGCTAATACTGCAACTGTAAATAATGTTGTGTAAAATATGTTAATGCTGGATGTGTAAAATATGCTAATGCTGATGTGTAAATAATGCTGTTGTGTAAAATATGCTAATGCTGCATGTGTAAATAAAGCTGTTGTGTAAGATATGATATTGCTGGATGTGTAAAATATGCTAATGCTGCATAGTGTAAATAATGCTGTTGTGTAAAAAGATGCCTCCTGTCGGCTTCTGTGATCTGCGTCTGAGGATGCAGCCACCGGATCACTTGCGTGATCATCCACCATCTGGTGTTTTCAAGCAGCCAGGGCCAGTAAAGCTGCATCGGAAGACGCATACACTAGCCTCGACACTCCCAGGAAATGGGGCAGACTCCCCCATTGTCTGGTACTCTGATGTCACCACCTCTTCCCCTCCCCCAAATGGCTGCAGCATATCGATCATACTGTGGCTTAGGGGGCACTGCAAGCAATCTCGCAGACAGTGATCAGTACAGATCCTGCTCATATGCCAATCGGCCACCATCGGAGTTCTACCATCAGGTCTGCGTACAGCTCTAAATCAGGCCTCTCCCACAGGATATATTTCTTACATACAACACAACTTGGAAATGACAGAGGATTTTAGGTCAATTGGTAAGTGACTGAGGTGTCACACATGCCGCGTGGTAATGATCAGTTTCATTGCCATTCATGTGCGCTGTAGCTCCACTCCAATTCATACTTGCCAAAATTTCCTGTTGGAGACTTCCCAGAAGGAAGTTGATGATGGCCATTGTGGGGGCCAGTCTGACCCCCCTGGAGTAAGACTGGCAAAACACTTCAATTCTCTTTGCCCTACCTAAATGCAGTGTGTCTCACCCATATCACTATGGGTGGGATGCAGGAGGTTCCTGTACTCTTCTGGGGAGTCATGTGATTCTCCAAAAAGTTTTGTGAGTATTCCAGATATTTTTGGAGGGTTGGCAAGTATGCTTTAATTCCTCTTCAGTGACCTGGAACAGGTGAGAGGAACATTGGATTCTATAAACTAAGGCAAATATGGAAGGCAGTGTTGCAATGGGAAGTCCTTCCCTCCATATTTACCTAAATAGATAGACACTCTTAGGGGTAAATTTATCAAAGGTCGATTTGATGGTCGATTTCAAGAGTGATTTAGCTCTGCTCAAACCGACTCAATCGAATGTTGAAAAACAAGTAATTTTGCCAGATTTACTTTTTGCGATTTGCAAAACAAATTCGATTTCAATCGGTTTTGAACAGTGATTTGCTGTTCGATTTGGCATGTCCGTGTACAAATTGAACGGCAAATTACACTTCAAACCGAACTGCAAATCCCCGACAGCATAGAACTGCTTCATGCTTTCACTTTCAGCATGAGCAGTTCGTTCTCACACAGATACATGCAGACATCAGTGAGATGCCTGCATGTATCTGACTGTAAAAAGTAAATAAAGAGTTAAAAGCTAAACAAAAATGCTGTGATGTACCCCCCAAAAACAGAACCAGCCCCGGACTGTTCAAACCCAGTTCTGGTTGACTAAGTACAGGGAAAAAATTGCGTAGGGTCTCCCTCTATTTAGTTCAACCAGCACTGGGCTATGGGTATCAGTGCTGGTTCTGGAATTACAGGAAAAAATTTGCATAGGGTCTCCCTGTAATTCACAGAATCAGCCCTGGACCCTTTTTAATGGGGGACTGATGCCACAGCCGGGGAGCCCTATCACCAGGCCCCCCAGCCACAGCATCAGCCTTGACCTCTAGTCAGCCCAGGCCAATGATCCCTGGAGAGTTGAAGACCTCTCCAATAAAGGGGTCTCCCTCTCCAGGGCACCCCTAACCTAGGCTGATAGCCAGGGGCTATCCCCGCCACCCGTGGGTGGTGGGTTGATTGTGTTAGTGTAGTGTAAAAATAGAAGAATAAAAACATTGTCTTTACAGTAGAACTGCAGGTCCCACCAAGCCTCCCCCACATGCTGATACTTGGAGAACCACAAGTACCAGCATGCGGGGCATTAAGGGCCCACTGGGACCTGAAGTTCACCTGTAAAGAAATGTTGAAAGAAACACACACGATTGCATCATCGTGGTCCTGCCCCCTGTTCACAATGCCGAAATTCACGCTGAATCGCGTCATCGCCCCCCGCCCCCTGCTGCGGGGGTTTCTATTAGTAGTCCAGGGGGGCATGCAGCAACCGGGAGGCTTGCCAGCCTTTCCAGGAGGTCGGTAGTGGCACCCGATATTCGGGAGGCTCCCGAATATCGGGTGCCACTACCGACCCCCTCCCCTCCTTTTTGCTGCAAATTGGGAGGGTAGGCAAGCCTGGCTGGAAGGCCTTGATGAAGTAATGGAATGGAATGATACTTGCAGTACAAAGCTACTGTATGGTTTGATTTGCAGCTTTTTTATTTTGTTTTGACAATTTACTGTATAAATACACTACAGCATACAACTGTAGTCTTCTTTGAGCATATTATGATTATCAAATCAAGCTAAATCACATTAAAACAAAAAAATAGCAACATAATGCGCAAGATAGATAGACATACCTGTGAGCAGCATGTTTGACCGAAGAACTGCACAGCACAGATCGGTATGATCTGTGCAGGCTTTGGTGTTTACAGGACTAAATAAAGGGGGGGGCACTGCACTAGACAATGGAGAAGCATTGATTGGCTAAGAGTTGGACACTTAGAAACCGTCCGCTGATTGGCTTCACAGTGGTATTATTAGGGTCGTAACTAGGGTAGTGGGACCAGTACCATGACACAGGGCACCGCAGGGCAGGTGGCGCTGTTTGGGCCTGTCAATTTTCCTGTTTATTATCATTCTCACTTGTAGCTTCCTCTTCTTTTATCCCCAGAATCTCCTGGCCTTCCCTATCTCTTCCCTGGCCCTTCCCCATGACGTCATGCCCATTTTTCAGGTGCACTATCTTATGTTCTTATTTAAAAATTGGGGGGATGGGGCGCGCCAATGCTCTCTCTGGCACAGGGCACCAAAAAGTCTAGTTACGGCTCTGGGTATTATAGGTGCCAGCGGGTCCTTAATGTTTGGGCATGCTAGCACTTGTGGCTCTCCAAGTGCCTAGCATGCCAGGCCAGGCTCGCCGTCACCTGTAGTTCCACTGTAAAGAACAATATTAAATCTTTCTTTTACACCATTATCCCCACACCATACTTGCCTACTCTCCCGGGACTGTCGGGAGCCTCCCGAAAATCGGGTGCCACTCCCAACACCCCGCAAGAGGAGGCAAGTCTCCTGCATCGTCCGCCACCCCCCGCGACCCCCCCGACACTGCATGTAAAAGTGGGCGGTTCGGGTGATGATGACGCGATTTGCACTAAATTTCGTCATCGTAACCCCGCCCCCTGCTTTGTAATGGCGGTAATATCGACATTATAAAGCGGGGGCAGGGCCGCGATGATGCGAACGCACGGACACACCTCCGCTATGCCCATTACAGCTGCCCGCACCCTCCCTGCTGGACCGACCTGGCAGCCCCCTCCCAGAAGGGGCTGCCAGAAAGTCGGTATGTATGCCCCACACCCGCCAGCTCCAGGGGTGCAGGAAGAGCCCTGTGCTTTTATTATTGGGGTCTCCTCTTCTCGAGGATCTACAGCCATTTTGTGGCTGGTTTTATATTATAGCAGGGGGACCCTGCTATAGTGTGAGCCCCCCAGCTGGTTCAGCTCAGTGCTGGTTACTGGATAATAGGGGGGACCCCAAGCCATTTTCCCCCCTGATTTTCCAGTAACAAACGCACAGAGTTGATCCATCTCATGGGCATGTTACGGGAGTGTCGTGGGTGTGTCAGTGAAATTGATTGTGCACACAGATGCTCAACATCTAGAATAGGAGGCCGTATTCGGATGAAGAAAGTCTTGTGTCATAGGGCTGGTGCAAGTTTTGATGGTGCAACTAAATATGCACAAATCAGTATTTCAGCATCTACGGGCGCCAACAGTGGGGGTCTCAGTCCTTGCACGCAGTGCTTAAAGTGGTCCTAGAGAAGTGGTGGAACTCACCCCCCTCTGCGTTTTTTTAAGAAAAGGTACAGCGCCCCCAAAAGGGGCGTGGTCTTAAAAAGGGGTGTGGTCACACAATAGTATTCCCAATTCAAATTATGCCTCACAGTAGCACAGTCTTAATTCACCTGATTCACATTACAACACATAGTAGTGTCCCTTATTCATGTATGACACACAGCAGTGCCCCTTTTACACAATGCCCACATTTGTGCCCCTTATACACAATGCCCACAGTAGTAGTGCCCCAAATACACACAATGCCCACAGCAGTAGTGCCCCTTATGCAATGCCCATTGTAGCAGTGCCCCTTATGCAGTGCCCATAGTAGTGGTAGTGCCCCTTATTCAGTGCCCACAGTAGTGGTAGAGCCCTTTATGCAGTGAGCCCAGTAGTGGTGCCCCTTATGCAGTGCTCCCAGTAGTGGTGACCCTTATGCAGTGCCCCCAGTAGTGGTAGTACCCATTATGCAGTACCCACAGTGGTAACGCCCCTTATGCAGTGCCTCCAGTAGTGGTAGTTCCCCTTATGCAGTGCCCACAGTAGTGATAGTGCCTCTTATGCAATGACCCCAGTAGTAGTGCCCCTTATGCAGTTCCCCCAGTAGTGGTAGTGCCCCTTATGCAGTGCCCACAGTAGTGACAGTGCCCCTTATTCAGTGACCCCAGAAGTGGTGCCCTTTATGCTGTTCCCCCAGTAGTGGTAGTGCCCCTTATGCAGTGCCCACATTGGTAATACCCCTTATGCAGTGCCCCCAGTAGTGGTAGTGCCCCTTATGCAGTCCCCACAGTGGTGGTGTCCCTTATTCTGTGACCCCAGTAGTGGTGCCCCTTATTCAGCCCCCCCAGTAGTGGTGCCCCTTATGCAGTGTCCCCAGGAGTGGTCCCCCCTGTAGAAGTAATGCCCCCTGTAGTAGTGCCCCTTGTAGTAGCTCCAATAGTAATGCCCCTTCTCCAATAGTAATGCCCCTTATAGTAATGCCCCAAGTAGTAGTGCCCCCAATAGTAATGCCCCTGAGTAAATGCCCTCAGTAGTAGTGCCCCAATAGTAATGCCCCCAAGCAGTGGCACATAACACCAGCTTATCGGGGCTGCATTGGTTGCAGCCCCCCGAGAAGCCCTGTACTGCTGCCCTAAAGGCAGAGCAGCAGTTTCCACTGGAATACGCTCTCCGCTGATCACAGCCCGGACTAGCAGTTCTAGGGGGAGGAGACATCCCTCCTGGGGCTGCCTGTATTCAGCATGACTGGCAGGTGGCACTTCCAATGGGAAGCCACTTCCAGTCACAGTGAAGCCAGTGCAGTCACAGACTGCACTGGCTCACTGAAGTGGCTGATTTTACTGGTGGGGCTGCAGCTTCGCAGCCCCTAGGTAAGATCTGCCACTGAATCCAAGTATCATCTGCAGCAGGTATGCGCTGACCCCCTAGATTGACCTGACTGGGCACAGAGTAATACTATATCTCATTCCTGCAATTTTGTAACTGGCTTTTATTTGTTTCGTTTGTTTGCATACATTATCCCGCTGTGTCCTGTCACCCAGAGATTGCTGCTCCGTCACAGATGGTAAATAATTTGAATACCTCATCTTCTTATTGTGCTGCTGTCCAGTACAGGGAAAATCACCCAAGACTTAAGTAGATGTGTCAGTGCTGGCAGAGTCATGCATCATCATCAAAACCCTGCTTAAAATTAAATTGGATTTCCAGTGACAGTTCATGCAGCGATTCAGTGTAATTCCATTAGGATAGATAAACTTTAGCATAGCCTGGGACGGCTGCTAGTACTTACAAATGCTGCATACGCTTGCCAATAAACCTACAGTCATTCTTGCATTCTTGCATCGTGTGATTGCTCTGCACTCGTGGTTATGTGCAAGTGACTGAGATGCACAATGGAGGCATGAAGGATCTGTCCTATTGTGGGTATTAGAAAGAAAGTCTGCTTAACTGTCCTTGCTTAACTGGTATATAACAGAGCTCGCAGACTGTGAATTATCTGTAGATACTTGGATAACCATGTAAAAAGGCTAAACCCATCTAAAGCTGGAGCGTATCTATGATGGGTCCAGGGGGCCCACACCACACACCCTGCACCCACACTTCTGAATACTTACCTCTCCGAAGTCCCACGTCGGCTGGGGAGGCGCTACACAGAACGCCTGGAAAGTCTCCGCTGTGGCCACTTGCCCAGTGTTCTGCGCATGAGCATTTAGGGAAATCACCGGGAAAATGGCTGCAGCACCATTTTCATGGTGTACTGCCCATGCGCAGTAGACTCTGGGGACATACTAGTGCCCGGAGTCTACAGAATGTGTTAGTATGCCGCGGCCGCCGGAGAGAGAGGAGGGGGCCCCGGATGGTGAGTGAACACGGGTCCCCTCCTCTCTAAATACTAACATCTGCCAGCTCAAAGTGTGTGCATTCATTGAAAACAACGAGGAGGTCACCACAAGGAGGACTATGCTATTGAGCAAGTTGTGGGCTCTCCACAGCGAAACGCGTCTAGCACTTTATTGACAATCTTAATTCATCTGGGAACCTCACTGTGGACCTCTGGACCGGCACCTTTCATCATATTCCCGTGACGCTATTCCATCTCTACATCACCCGCAGACGCAGCACCTACCCAGTGGGATGTGACTGTGTCTCATACAGGCTGGTAATTATATATGCTAGTAGATAGAGAACACTTTTCCGTCAAACTTAATTTGACAGGTACCACGCCCATTTCTCTTCCCCCTGCCACTCCCACTTTTCCTCCCCTTTGATATCGTTTAATATGCATTTTATATGTCCAGACATGATCACAATTTATCTCACATCAAGATTTGATTTTATTTAACATCAGGCTTTGTTAAATACGGCCCTTAGATTCATACGACAGCATCACTATAAATATGTATTCAATTGTAAGATACAAATTCAAATAAGCAACATGGCGCAATATTAGCATTAGGTTGTCTTTAACCTGAAATGATAAACTGTGTTATATAAGTTAAAGCCAGATAATTGTTGTATCCTGTTTGTTAAATTATCTCGTGTTTGCATTTAAATTATAGGCCGCTCTATGTCTAATAGCGTGCATTTAAATAAATGAAAAAAATATATAAAATGTATATATATATATATATATATATATATATACACACACACACACACACACATTTTTATAACAGCATGCGGACGATTAAACATTTAACCAAAATCTGTGCTAAACTTGTAAAACCATGGTTTATTTAGACTCAAATTAAAGCTAATTTTCCGTACAGCTGTTTGTCTGCTGATATTCACATCTGTTTTGAAGACTGAGACAGAGCAAGCTTATACAGGCATATGTAAGTATTTTTAAAAAGTCATAGTTGTGGTTATAACGGCTACTGCTATTTTTTGTGTTTCATAACAAGCGGGTTATAAATATATGGTGGTAATTCCTAATCTAACAGCATCTCTTGGTAATGCATGTATGAGAAAATGTTAATATGCATGTGGTTCATTTTAAAGCATGTTGTGTAATTATGATTAGCGTGTGTTGACCATGTGTAATTAAAATAATTGTGTTTCATAAAATGTTTCAAGTGTTCTTAAAAGTTGTTATATATATCGGTAATTGTAATATATGCGGGTAAATACATTGATTAGATTATTACGGTTGTGATACATTTTAATTTTTTTTTCTTTTTTAAAAAGTCATAGTTGTGGTTATAACGGTTTGTTTCATAACAAGCGGGTTATAAATATATGGTGGTAATTCCTAATCTAACAGCATCTCTTGGCAATGCATGTATGAGCAAATGTTAATATGCATGTGGTTCATTTTAAAGTATGAACCATGTGTAATTAAAATAATTGTGTTTCATAAAATGTTTCAAGTGTTCTTAAAAGTTGTTATATATATCGGTAATTGTAATATATGCGGGTAAATACATTGATTAGATTATTACGGTTTTGGTAATTTTTTTTTTTCTTTTTTAAAAAGTCATAGTTGTGGTTATAACGGTTACTGCTATTTTTTGTGTTTCATAACAAGCGGGTTATAAATATATGGTGGTAATTCCTAATCTAACAGCATCTCTTGGTAATGCATGTATGAGAAAATGTTAATATGCATGTGGTTCATTTTAAAGCATGTTGTGTAATTATGATTAGCGTGTGTTGACCATGTGTAATTAAAATAATTGTGTTTCATAAAATGTTTCAAGTGTTCTTAAAAGTTGTTATATATATCGGTAATTGTAATATATGTGGGTAAATACATTGATTAGATTATTACGGTTGTGATACATTTTAATTTTTTTTCTTTTTTAAAAAGTCATAGTTGTGGTTATAACGGTTATTGCTATTTTTTGTGTTTCATAACAAGCGGGTTATAAATATATGGTGGTAATTCCTAATCTAACAGCATCTCTTGGTAATGCATGTGTGAGCAAATTTTAATATGCATGTGATTTATATTTTGTTTATACAAACATTACCTTCTTTTAATTGTGTTTTTATTACATAAATAAAGCTATATATATATATATATATATATGATTATATATATATATATATATATGGATATGTTAGTGATACTTATATTGCGTGAATTATACGTTGAAATTTCTTTCATGAATCAAATGTTCCACTCATGCTATACAGTTAACAGTGGGATGGAATTTTAAATTTTCAAAGATAGGCGGTGTATTACATATGATTTGAGCGGCATCTAGTGGCGAGTTTTGGCATTGCAGATTGATGCATGTTAATATGCATGTGGTTCATTTTAAAGTATGTTGTGTAATTATGATTAGCGGGTGTTGACCATGTGTAATTAAAATATATATTTTTAATTTGTCTTTCAGCATAACTTTTATTCCAAGGCACACCCTTAGAAAAAATAATAATGGAGGTATGTACAACACAGTTTTATCATGTAAAAATATGCGTTAATGGTAAAAAATATTAACGATTTGCATATTAATATAATATTTTGTTTTAACAGTCAACAAGCCAGAACATCTTTGAGATTTCTGATGATGATATGATCACGTGCCTTTCGCAAGATGAGGAAGATCATGTATATCGGCCTCTAACCCGTAAGTGGTCATATATTGTTTAACGACATTTACATAAAGTTATTTATTTATATAAAAAAGGGTGCTGAATTTTTTATTTATTTATTATTATTATTATTATTTTTTACATTTTTTTTTTTAAAAAAAAATATATTTTTTATTTTTTATTTATTTATTTTTTGTAATTTATTTATTTATTTATTTATTGTAATTTATTTTGCAAATGTTTATTCGTGCATAATTAATCAGAATTAATCCTATGCAGGAACAGGCGGTCAAGACCTGAGAAGTGCCGACCCATACGGCGCAGAATGCGCATTTGGGGCTGATATCGGAACGTTCCAGAATCCTTACATGGGGTATGCATTGTCACCGCAGTCAGAAAATAGCTGTAAGTATCCATGGGTATTTTAACGACAATACAAAATGCCTGTAAGTAGATCATGCAATATGTTTTTAAATTATGCATCTGTATTCCACAGACAGTCCTACCATACCATGTAGGCAATCAGCCATTGAAAATCTTATACGCGATGCAACAGCATGTTCACCACTGGTGCCGGCGACAGAACTGCCCCGAGAGCATTCTATCGAGGGTAAGTTAATTAATCGACGCTATACGTTCATTACACGCATCTAAAATTATGATTTTTCCACAGAGCAAAATGTATATCACTGCTGCACATCTAAATGCTTTTTATTTTTTATTTTAGCGTTCGATGTAGATGCACTATATAATACGGATCTGGTGGATTATTGCAGCGCAATAACGGTTGATGAATCGCCTGGAGAACCAGAGGCCCATACAACGGCGGACAGGATAACAACGCCGCAATTGTCCGATGCTGACAAAGAGAACCAACGCACACCGGCGCCTCTGAACAGCCATTATCGTCTTGCCGGTTCTACACCGTTGATAATGAACCAATTGTACAATAAAATCAAGCCACATAGACGGGTGAGAGCTTTGCCACACACAACGCATTGGGTGCATGAACCATTAAATAAAAAGCGATTAAAGAGGAGACTGAGTTATACTGACGAATCAGCACCTAAAAGAAGGCGATTGATGCCGTTGCGAAGTGTACAAGAAAGTTGTAACGGTGGTAAGACATACAGACTCACAGGTCAGGATGATGATGATGATAATAATCAATCACCATGCCTTAGTGTAAGCACTGGCACAGGTTGCGCAAAGGTTAAGAGGACCAACAGGCGTGTTGAACAAGTGCCCTGTGCCAACGTTAACACTACCGCAGAGGTCAGCAATATCACCTCCAAAAGAAAGAGCAGGCATACAAAAGAACATAATGTTATAATATTACCATCTGTACGGGTCAGTCCTATTACAATATCAGAAACCCTATCTGATACAATTATCATCCCAGACACGCAGGTAGAGTCCATTTTGATACGGGATGATGATGATCTGCTTCAAGATGCCCAGGTGTTCTGGGCGTCAGATGTAGAATCGCATGAGGAAGGTGGTGTTTCAGGCGCCCCGAGCATCGGGGTCAGTGTGTCTGTGAATGAGCCGCCTTCTGCTGCGCTGGATGATGCTGTCGCAGGGGCATCAGGCAACAGTGGTAGACATCATCCAGCGTCGCAGAACACGCTGGACGACGCTGTCGCAGGTCCATCGGGCGTAGGATCGACAGGTGTGGGTGTTGGTCAACAACCCACTACAGGTACAGCAGCGAGGACAGAAGGCGTGAGTTAGCTATCAAAATTAAAATATCACGCTATGTTAGGCATGATTTTTAGAGAGCTCATATGCGTGAAACACATAGCGGAGGAGTTGTTAACGCGACACGCTGAAATAATGCGCAGCAGACAACATGACCAGCGCGTGCTTTTTGAATTTATTAACCATTATATGGATGGTGTAACAGAGCAGGATAGATTAGGTAGTGAAACTAATGCATTCATACAGGCCCATGCATTCGGTAAAAAAAAGAAATGACTAATTATGACGGGTCGCGGATTGAACCGCCATGCAGCGCGTAGAGCGCAGTGCTGTAAAAATACATACAGACGTTTAAAAGTAAAGCGCGCTATTCAGACTTTAATAAACGCAAGACAGAAACAGCTTAGACTAGGACGGCATGGCATGTTTAGATTTAGTGACCAGAATGACAACGCAGCATCGCACCGCATAGATAGACGATCATCACAGATGGACCATGTCGTAGCATCACCCGTACCTGTCGGTCCGGAATCTCCCGGTAATAACGAGGAGACACACCCTGTGTTTTTAGAATCCATCGACAGATACAAGCGAAACCACCCCAATTTCAGGGCATCTGAAATCCACCACCATTTCCGGTTTGTCAATTTGGATAGGGTTACATCGGTTGTAGATGCTATGAGGGCAATACACGACGCAATACAGACTTTGCTCGACAGCTACATGGTTAATGTCGACCCTAATGATCGTGTGCAGTTAAGGTTAGAGGGCAGTAGTTTACACAATGCAATTTATTCACATCGCAGACCGCACGATACATTAGACACCCGTCAGTTTTTTGAATCAGATAACAAACACGCTGCAAAGTAATTCTGAGGTTTTTATTGATACAGAGTTGAAATTTGTGATCTCTGTTTTCAAGAATCGCGTAGGCGGTGCCCTGACGGGCCGACGTCTGCGGAGAATACCACACAGTCTTATTATTGAGAAACGCAGACGTTTGTTATACGATTTCAATAACAGCGGTAACAATTTGTGTCTGGCGGCTAGTCTCTGCAAACTTCTGGACAATGAAAATGTCACGGATATCGTTATACACAAGCGTGCTCTTGAGCTTCATAAAGCTTTGAATCTGCCCCTTGATAAGCCGATCAGCTTTAGTGACGTTGCTTGTTTTGAAAATCACTTAAAAGCTATGATAAAGGTGCTGTACTATGGTACGGACTGGCATTTTTATTGTACAGACAGTCAATACAAAGACAACATACTGTTTATCTTATGGCACGATGACCATTACTACGGTATATTAGACATAAAAGCGTTTGTGGGTGCCCGATTCTTCTGCAAGTTTTGCAACACAGCGTACCACCACAAAAATAATCACAACTGCCTCTTCTTTTGTAAGGCTTGTCTCAGACAGGAGTGTGTTGATACAGGAAAAGCGGCGCTAAGATGCCCCGTGTGTAGGGTGTTTTGCAGGTCAACCGATTGTTTAGAAGAGCACAAGGCTCTAGCGTTGTCTTCCAAAACACTGTGTCTTGAAAAATTGTATTGCGACTGCTGCGGCTTGTACACCACACCCGGTCACAAGTGTCGGGGAATGACATGTCCCGTTTGCAAGGTGTGCGTTGGCAGTTTTGCGGATCATTTGTGTTATATCCAAAACATTAAACCTGTGGATCCTACAAAAAAATACATTTTTTATGATTTTGAATGTATGCAGGAGACGGGTGTACACATACCAAATTACTGTTATGCATTAGCACTAGGGGGTGAACAGTCCTGGGTGATTCAAACAACAGCGGATGAACAATCCTGGGAGTTTCAGGGCATTGCTTGTATTGAAGACTTTGTAAAAACGTTCATGGGACCAAAATTTGAGGGGTACACATTCATAGCCCATAATGCCAGTCGTTATGATGGGTACTTTGTAATGCGCCAACTGATTAAGGAGAAATTTACAATCGATGTGCTGGCGCAAGGTGGTAAACTGATGTGCATTAAGGTTCTTGATTTAAAGATAAGATTTATCGACTCTTTAAACTTTTTGCCCATGCGCCTCAGTCGATTACCAAAAGCGATGGGGTTTGAGGGCTCAAAAGGCCATTTCCCGAATTTTTTTAACACCGCCGCTAACCAAAATTATATAGGCGTCATGCCGGATATTCAGCATTTCGGCATACAATATATGATGGAATCAGAGTTAGCTGAATTCAAAGAGTGGTATGAGAAATACAAGCATATGTCATTTAACTTCCAGGATGAACTTAAGGACTATTGCAAGCAGGATGTGGTAATACTACAGAGAGCTTGTAAGACCTTCCAAGATGCCGTTTTATCAATGACAGCAGAGGAAGTAATTGTATATAAGAAAAAGGGACCTGTCATTGTTAAGAGGCACGTTGACCCGTTTCAACTTACCACATTAGCGTCGGTATGTATGGCCATGTACCGATGTAAATTTTTAAAGGAAAACACGCTGGCGCTTGTACCGGGCGATAACTATCATAAGACTCAGAAGCGCTACTCAACACCAGCCAAACAGTGGTTAATGTACATAGTGCATGCAGAGGGCATAGACATAAGACACGCGTTACAAGGGGGAGAGAAGAAAGTTGGTAGATACTACCTGGACGTATACGCCGTTATCAATGGTGTACAAATGGCGTTTGAGTTCCAAGGTTGTTTTTATCATGGATGTAGCGCTTGTTACAACCCCGATGATGAAAACAAAGTGACTCAAACGACCTACGGTCAGTTGAGTCACAAGACGCAGGTGAGAATGAACTTTCTTAAACTGTGTGGGTTTCACGTGCGTGTTATTTGGGAGTGCGAGTGGAAAAAAATGTTACAAGAGGATGCATGTCTACAGGCATTTCTTAAGGACAGGGAATTGCCCGAACCCTTGGACCCGCGTGCTGCGCTTTATGGTGGACGTACAAACGCCATAAAGCTGTATCACCAAACGCAACAGGACGAGCGCATACACTACTATGATTTTACCAGTCTGTACCCATTTGTCAACAAAACCAAATCATATCCTGTAAAACATCCCAGGATCATTTATAAAGATTTTGGCGATATCACAACATATTTTGGCATCGCCAAAGTAAAAGTGTACCCTCCGCGTGGGCTTTTCTTTCCGGTTCTACCTGTTAAAATGCTCGGTAAACTAATGTTTCCCTTATGTCGAACATGCTGCGAGTCTGGGCATGCAGAGTCGTGTGAACATAATGATGAGTAACGAGCCCTCGTCGGTACGTGGTGTACCGTAGAGTTAAATTTAGCCGTTGACAAGGGTTACAAAGTGTGTCAAATCTATGAGGTGTGGCATTTTGATAACCAATCCGATGATTTGTTTTCGGGGTACATTAAATTACATCTCAGGGACAAACAAGAGGCGTCCGGTTATCCCGAATGGTGTACAGACTCTGAGAAACGCCAAGCGTATATAGATGCCTATCAAAAAAATGAAGGGGTGTCTTTACGGCCGGATCATATTCATATTAATCCGGCCAAGCGTCAGCTGTCTAAGCTCTTTTTGAACTCATTGTGGGGTAAGTTTGGGCAAAGGTCTAACTTACCCAACACCGCGATTGTCTCAGACCCCGACAAACTTTTTGAATACGCGTTTTTGCCCCACTATGAGGTATCTTCTTTAGACTTCATAGATGACGACGTGGTGATGGTGAATTGGAAATACGCCAAAGATCATTACACCAGCTCGCGTATTTGTAATATTTTTATAGCCGCAATAACAACAGCGTATGCCCGTATTGAACTGTACAAACTGCTGGATAGGTTGCAAGATCGCTGTCTTTACCACGATACAGACTCTGTCATTTTTGTCAGCAGGCCCGGTGATTGGAATCCGCCATTGGGTGATTATCTAGGCGAACTGACTAGCGAAATCCCAGCTGGTGCGCATATAACAGAGTTTGTCTCAGCGGGACCCAAGTCATACGGGTATCGTTTAAATAACGGAAAGACTAGTTTAAAAGTTAAAGGAATCACGCTTAATGTTGATAATGCACAACATGTCAACTTTGACAGCCTGAAAGAGCTGGTCTTAGATTATCCTTTAAACCCCGAAGGTGACGACCAGAAAAAAATTGTCATTCGCCAGCCCGGTATAGTGCGTTTTAAAAGGTATTGGCAGATTGAAACACGAGTGCTGCAGAAAACGCAAAAGTGCGTTTACACTAAACAGAAGCTTACAGATAACTTCACAACGCTACCGTTTGGGTATTAAGATGGATATCAGGCTGCAACACCCCTTTTCATGTATTTTAGCAGGACCCTCCAACTCGGGTAAAAGTTATTTTGTGAAAATGCTGCTGCATAATTCCACTACGCACCTCTCACACGTTCCCGATAATATTGTTTGGTTTTACGCTTGCTGGCAGTCAATGTACGATCATCTTCTGTGGGATTACCACGGTATGCGTTTTATAGAGGGGCTACCTGAGACTTTTAACGACGACCAACTTTTCCCGCCCGATAAGATTAATTTAGTAGTGGTTAATGATCTGATGGAGTCGGCTAGTAATAATTCGGAGATTGAGAAAGCTTTCACAAAGTATGTACACCATATAAATCTCAGTATCATGTACCTTGTGCAAAATGTGTTTTGCCAGGGTAAAAAGAGCAGAACTATACAGTTAAATACAAAATATATGGTTCTTTTTAAAAATCCTAGGGATAAATTGCTGGCTAGGCAGATGTACCCCGGTAAATCGATGTTCTTTTTAGAGGCTTTTGAAGACGCGACCAGAGCTCCTTATGGGTGTTTACTGGTTGATTTAAGAAACAACACGCCTGATGAGTACCGTTTACGAAGCGGGTTATTCCCGCCGGATACACCGGTAGCGTACGTCTTTAAAAAGCATACTTCTAAAAAGCTGTAATTCTTCAACTTTTAGTCATTTGCCATAGCAACACCATCAGCGAGCATGTCGGTGCGCTTACGTCGTAATTGGGCGCTTTTAAAAGCGTTAATAAAGGCGCCACCGACTCAAAGAAACGCTATTTTATCCACGGCTTCAAACGATTTGGTGACAGCCATTTGTGAGATTGCGCTCAACACGCTAAAAGGTAAAATACCGTTGTCACAACGACAGTTGAATTACCTTAAAAAGAAGCGCAACCTTATAAAAACGCTATGTAATAAGAAATGCACCATTGGTAAAAAGAAGCGTTTGGTGAAACAGTCCGGCGGATTTATTGGCTCGTTGCTTGGCTTTGCTATACCGTTAATAATGGGACTTCTGACTAATCGTTGATGGAATACGCTGAGAAAATGTATCTGGTGCCTCAGCAGCAGATAGAGCGCTTGCGCAACAAACCGGGTAACGATGATATACGTAAAACATCTGCGCAAGGCCTAGATGCAGAGATCATAAACATACTACAGAGTAATGATTTATCGGAGTATGATAAGGCTAAGCGTTACACAGCCGCGTTGCAGAAATATCTGGTGTTGAGTAAGCAGTCTGATAGAGAGATGTCAACTTTAACGCTCTTAACGCCCGAAACGCCAGCTGTTCCTCAAACAGCTAACACTGGACAGTCAGACAGTTCTGACGCCGTTTATCAAGAACTTTTGGACGGTGTTAATGACCGGTATAGGAAAAACAGTGAGATACTTTTAAATAAAATGACCGGGTCTAAACACATCACAAACTGGAATGCTAAAGGCGAGTTTCTATATAAAGGTAACGCTATACAGGGCTCCAACATGCTGGATTTAATAAGAAGCGTCACGCAAAGTCACAGCGTGTCGAGCCGTAAAATGCCGAATGGTTGGGCCGAGATTATGCAGGCCATGGTGGAATTAAATATACCGTCCACAGTGGTTGGCAACGCATCCAATAGGCTGCACCTAGACCGTTTAAAGGCAGAAACATATACCGCTGGTGTTGGGTATTTATCAACCCCACCATATCTACAAACGCATAAGAAAGGACGCTTAAATGTTTTAAGCACCCCCGGATTAACAACGACACACGGTTACTTAATGCCTAGAAAAAGATCTTTAGAAGTGATTAAAGATGCCCCGTGGCTGAGTCTATAACCTATTTGTATTGTTTTTAAGCATATGTTTTGTAATGAAGTTTAAAAGTGTTTCTTTATTATAGCGGTGTATCATTGTACATAAAATGCTTCAAATACCTTTCTGATTACAATTGTTATGATATTGCAACAGCGCTGTATCTGTAAATATACTTTTTATGTTACAATAAAATATGTTTATGATTTAGAACGGTTTGTTTTGTTCTTTGTTTCTAATCTGTGTTTATGGAAGAAACACGCAACAACATAATGTTTAAAACTTGTTTATTATAGTTATGAAGCATTGTACATAAAATGTTTCAAACGCAGGGTTGATTACAAGTTACACATTTCTGTATACATTTATCCATATAGCGGCTCAAACATTGCCTTTTCGGCAGCCGCCTTACAAACATTGCAACTACACGGTCATTACACTTTGTATCATTACTAAATCGGGACAGAATTACCTCATATTTGTAGTTTTTACACATTAAAAATATAAAGTAAATACAATATTGACCGCATACAGCGCTTGAAAAGCCTTGCAACCGGCGGTTTTGGTGACAAATGCTTTTTGAATTAAAATGTAAAAACTTTATGATATTCTTTGGAAAAATAACGTTGTCCGGCGCGAGTCCGTAAGAATCAAAAAAATAACAAATCCCCGCTTCATTAAAATAAACGGTCAACCAGTGTTCGCCGGGCTGGCCGCTACTATGCGTGTTAATTACAAATGCGCAGGGGTAATGCGCCAGTTTATCGGTAGGCAACATATTGCACACGTAGGTTCCTTTAAAATAACGGCGCGTGCTTGGTTCCGTGTAGAGAATACAATTTATCTGTAGCGTGTTCATTTTCTCTTTTTTATGTGTTGTTTTTTTTATTTTTTTCGTTTTATCACGAAATGATAATCGTTAAAAGATTCGATAAAATATTGAAATAGTTTCTTTCACTTATAGGTAATCATACAGCACATCATGCCTTTGATTAATCTCAATGATATTATCAAATAAAGCGTAAATGATCACGATGACTGTATGATCCAAAGCTTCCGCGAAGCGGAATTCAGCGCGTAGATTTCCCGTCCTTATCAGGGAAAGGTGCTCTCCGCACTCCTGCTCCGGCGATAGATCAAAAGCAAATAGCGTGTAGCCGTTGAGGTACTCTTCGCGGTCGACCAGTATTCCGGCGTCAGATTTCTGCTTATTTGTGATCTGTATGAGCGACATATACTCTCTTACAGCATTACCGTGTTCAAAGTCTGGTTGAAATGGTTTTGCCGGGTGCGGCGTTCCATCCAGATAAAGGAATGCAAAGTTCACATTTTTCTGTTCAAAACAAAGGGGGTTCCGATCAAGGGCTCATGAAAATGCTTCGTTGTCCACAAACCCGACTATGACCGTTTTCGGCACTTGACCTTAAAATAGATTTTCGAGATTAAACACTCTACTGCCTGCGGGTACGCTGTAGATTTTCATTCCGACGCGGTCAATCGCGTATTTTGCGTTGCCGCTTAGCAGCGCCTGCGCGTGCCCAATGCTTACGGCCGGTGAGACCTGCACTCTTTTCACAAAAAGGGACGCTGCGACGATCTGTATTTTAAAGGCATCCGCTTCAGCAGACATTAAGCAGAATGAGTCTTTGTTTCTGGTGAGTTTAATCTTCAGGTCAACGGCATTTAAAATTAGTTTATGCTGGTGGAAAAGGTCGCAGTGAAGCGGCCCTAGCAATTCAACCGTGCGACTCTGCGCGGTCGCTCCTGCTCGTTTTCTGAAACCAGTGTTAGGGCCATCCAGAACCCTGTTGTTATGTTCTCCAGCCACATCTTTATTAAATAATCCTGTGGTGTGCTTTGTTGACAAAGCGTCAGAGCTATAATTCAATATAGTCTCAATGTACGCGCGGTAAGCATAAAGATTGTTGGATTGTGATATGAGTCTGTCACCCAAAGTAACATCCACTTGGCTGAATAATGTCGCTATGGGGTAATTAATAAGGGCGACCCGGGCCCCTTGGGCTATCGCCGTGTTATCGGTTCGTACGATCTTGCACGTCACATACAGCAGGGTGTTGTTCAGATCGTAGTAGTGTTCACTGCTGGCCGCTATATAAAATTCAAGCGGCGCTGTGTCGCATAACGCCGCTAAAGGCTGAACTTCGACGTATAGACTTTTCTCTACTATAGTTTGTGTCGGGGGCACGTCAAAAAGATCCAGCTCTGATTTTGCGCATTCTACGGACTCGGTGTGTATGAAAGACATGATGTTTAAAAAATATCACCAGCACCACGCTTCGGTTCTCTCTTCTTCTTCTTTAAGCTGCGGCGCCTCCTGCTTTTATTTAAAAAGGGGTTGACCCAAGGCGGAAACGCTATCGTGCGCTTCCGTTTTCTTTTAGACACGCCTTTTCTTGTATATATTATACCTGAACCATCTTGTTTGGATTGGTTTGCCTCGTGTATTTTATTCACCACCGCCGTTGTGGCGTGTCCAATAACGTCTTTCGCGATATTGCGTGCCGCGGTCTTCACGTGCGGTTTAGCTAACTCTAGACCTCTCCGGAAAAGAGGCACCGCTTTTCTGAAAAATATCCGAAAAATACAGCCTAAACCGCAGCCGTACATGTAAGCTCTGCCGTGAAAACCGGGTAAACCATTACCGGCTTGCGCTTTATAATATTGCGCATACAGCGCCGGATCGCCATAATTTTTAACAGCGACCATTCTGCCCGGTTAATAAAAATCGTTTTTGCGTCGTCTAAAGTGTAGTTTCACGATCGCTTTCCCAAACTTAAATGCGATGTTCTCATTCTGGTCGTTCTTTATCTCTATGGCTATAGTGTCAAAATGTGCTTTGCACAAAGGTACATAATCGGGCTTCTCGTATCGAATTGTGACCATATCGTTGTTACGCCCTTTAATTTCAACCGTGCGTAGCAATGGGACATAACTATCGCCGACCCTCTGGTGTTTGATAATGTCTGTGTACACGTACAACGTATATTGTCCTCCGTTGATGTCGGCGCATGGCTTTAAAAACATAGTTTTAGGTTGTAAACCCAGTATTCTTGTCAGCTTAGTGCCTGCTGTGATCTGGTAAAAGGGCTTATTGTCGAAGGATACGCTGCGTTCAAGCGGATCGTACCATAGTTTTAAACCTCCCTCCAGTTTATGTTGTGCAATTTCTGCATTGATTACCACAAGTAGCACCTCGATTGTTTCATAAAAACCGGGTTTAATGCACACCCTCGTGATATCCAAGTTCTGGCCACCCCACTTTGTTATTTGCAACACACAATCGTGTATATCCAAAGTATTCCAGGTGTGGGGGTATTGTATTTCTGTAAGAGCTACCTCCCATTCTCCGTTTAAGTGTATTGGTTTTGCAAGTTTTGTTGTATAGTTAGAAATCTTATTTTGCGGGAATGTGTCCGCCGAGGCATTGCTGGGTAAGAATATGTAGAACGATCTGTCATCCATCTCTCCTTGTTAAGCAGATGTTGTGTTTTATATATCCTTTATCTCCAATGCAGCGACCCAGCTGTTAAATTTTGCGGGGTATCCGCGCCACTTGACCAACGCGTATTTCCGACCGCCGACCGTCTTATTTTTTAAAATCTTTTCCACCTTGTAAGTTCTGTTATAGTTTTTGGGAATGCTTTGAAGTTCTTCGGGGTAAAAACTGCCAGTTATAACTTCGCCGTACAGATCCGCCAACGTATAAAGCGGCCTAAGCCCTTTAGTGTTCACAGCCTGTATGACGAATATTTCCTCAGAATAATTCTGTTCATAGCCTTTCTGAAATATATCCTTATATTTGGAGATGCGTACGTGCGCACCGACGTCTAATCGAGGCTGAATTTTATTAGCTTTAAAGTATTCGCCGTACGTCGTCTTAAAAATGCTCAAAGCGTTAGAGGCGTTCACATCACACGGCGTACACTTAATCGTTCTATGATACGTGTTATTATAGCTGTATATGAAGTCCTGTAAAACGTCTATATATCTGTAGGTATTCTGCGCTGTGAAATAGCGCCACAACCGTGTTTTTAAAGTCCTGTTGAATCTTTCTATAACCGCCGCCTTTACGTCGTTGTTGGCTGTTAAATGATGTATATCGTATTTTTCTAACAGTTTTTTTAGGATTTTGTTTAGAAACTCTTTACCGCGGTCGGTTTGCAGCTTCTTTGGCACACAGCCCTGCTTAAATATTTTTTCAAAAGCGCTAGCGACGTTTGCTGCGCTCTTAGACATTAGGCTTACAGCCCAGGCTCTCTTACTGAATATATCGATAATAGTTAATATATACTTAAAGCCATTGTTGTACTCCGCAAGGTCTATCAGCGATACCAAATCACATTGCCATTGCTGATTTATATCGGATACGCAGACCATGTTCCTTTTATAGGTTTTCCTAGCCGGTTTATGTAACGTATACGCGTCTTGTTTTTGCATCCATTTTTTAATTTCTGTTCTTTTAAACGCGTCTTTATTGGCCTTATAATACTTATCAAAGCCGCTATAACTGCCGGGCTTCAATACCGTGTAATACACCTTTTTCATCCGCTTTTTCCGATTAGCGGCGCGGCGCGATGCACCGTTTCTTTTGTTCGTGGGCATGGCTGGTTGTTAGATAAAGATGTATTTACTTTTATAGCTATCACGAAGTTTAACAACAATACCGTCTGTTTAAGCAATGAACACATTTTATATCAAGACCTATCGCATTTATATACATTTGATTTATATTTATTTATCAAGCCCTATCAAAAAGATATCAAAAAGATATCGCGCCACATAAAATTTATATTAAGCCATATAAATTTTATATTAAGCGATATCAAAGGGGGCGGAAAAGGGGGAGTGACAGGGGGAGGAGAAATGGGTGTGGTACCTGTCAAATTAAGTTTGACGGAAAAGTGTTCTCTATCTACTTATGCTGGACATTATCCCGGATCTTTTCCATTGAGGACTAGTGACTATTGCCTATTAACGAATGCCATTTGGATTAAGCCATTTTAAATCACATATATTCATGAACTTTTTATTTTTATTGGACCATTTTGCATTTTTTATGTTTTATTTCTTATTGACTTAACAAATATGCCGCATGTTCAGGGATACAACAATAAAATATATCTATTAATCTCAATCCAAGCCGTATACCGTTATATCCTTTTATTGTATTATCTGCAAGTATATTGAATACATTGTTTTATGATTTGTCTAGATAAAGTACATATGACTTAAGGGCAGATCATATAGATCAGATACTATCATTCCTAGTACTCTAGCGCAGGTTCTTCCATTTAATTTTACCTCTTTAAATACGCCCCTGATCTAAAGTCCCGGTTAGGGCGCCCTAACCATGGGTTTATCGTAAATTTTTCCTCGCACCCTCCTGAGGGTGCATGCAGAAATGCTGCCACCGATGGCTATCATGCCCGAAGGGAGCACGATTGAATTGCTCCGTGGACTTCTTAGCCACCTCCCTGTTACCTCCCATATTTGCCCAGTAAAAGCCAAATACCCTGCTTTGGATCCGCTGCTGCCGCATCATTGGATCAACTGTGAGACCATCTGACTCAGGCTGTCCAGCAAAATCACGCTGCAGGGGCCAGTGAAGCTGTGTACAAGGACGTAGCCACTGGCTTCGGCACACCCTGTAAACGGAGCTGACGCCCCCATTTTCTGAATGCTACCAGTAGCCGTCCCGTCTTCACCCCAAAATACCAGCAGCATGTCAATCATCCGGCATTGCAGAAATAGATCAGCACATGCACAGAGCGGCTCCTGCACATGCACAGATCTGTAGACATGAGAGATTTACGTAAATATTGAATTTATGTAAGTCTCTGAATTAGGCCTTTAGTCTGCTAATAGTGAACTAAGGGCCTGATTCAGCAAGGAACTGCTCAATGAATCTGGCCGGTGCCAGGAACGGCGCATGCGCATAAGCGGCGGTGGCACATAACACCAGCTTCTCGGGGCTGCATTGGTTGTGGCCCCCCGAGAAACCCTGTATTGCTGCCCGAAAGGCAGAGCAGCAGCTTCCACTGGAAGCCGCTCTTTGCTGATCACAGCCCAGACTAACAGTTCCAGGGGGAGGAAACCCCTCCAGGGGCTGCCTGTCTTCAGCATGACTGGCAGGTGGCGCTTCCAATGGGAAGCCACCTCCAGTCACAGTGAAGCCAGACGCACGCACCCGGCAGCTGCGAGTATATACTAATGAATGCATACGCACAGCAATCGCAGCACAAAGATGCAGATGCCCAGCACTACATAATGCGCCTCCTTTACCATCCGCTAACGTCCATACTGATGCGCAAGGCTGTTAAAACATCAGGAACATCGAGTAACATCGGAGCAGCACGCAGACTAAAGGTAGACCTGACCCTACCACAGGAGTTGAGAGACTTCCTGCATGCACAGGACGCCAGGCTGCATCCAGCATCTCAGTGAATAATTTATGAACGCCTCTGTAACAGCGTGCGAACACTTTGACACGCCTGCGTTCGGCTGGCCACCCCCGGTCACCACCCAAAAACGACACTTCCTGTCAATCACTTTGCTGAGGGTCTGCATACTGATTAACTATGCACTGCACAATGCAGTGTGGGGTTTGCGCACATGCCCTGCGACTTTGACGCATTCGCAGATCGCGAACATTGGCCGATTGCATGCGTATGCATCCGTGTGTTCCTTGCTGAATCAGGCCCTAAGTAGCTAAGTGTGTACTAAGTAATGTAATTAGGATTAGTATTTTTTGTTGCAATTTTGTATTTTGCATTTTGTATTTTTTGTTGGTATGAAATAGCAGAGTAATACATACAGTATATTTTAAGAAAAGGTCGCAAGGTGCTATGAGCATTTGGGTATGGCTGCAGATAGGGTCATTGTCAGGCTGCGGTTAGGGTCATTGTCAGGCTATGGTTAGGGTCATTGACAGGCTGTGGTTAGGGTTATTGTCAGGCTGTGGTTAGGGTCATTGTCCGGCTGTGGTTAGGGTTATTGTCAGGCTGTGGTTAGGGTCATTGTCAGGCTATGGTTAGGGTCAGTGTCAGGCTGTGGTTAGGGTTATTGTCAGGCTGTGGTTAGGGTCATTGTCAGGCTGTGGTTAGGGTCATTGTCTGGCTACGGTTAGGGTCATTGTCAGGCTGCGGTTAGAGGGCGGGATGTATTAATGCTTACCGCCGCGGTCTAGGCTCTGAATTTGCAGTGGTGACTTCATCGTGTGAAAAGTACTTCCGCACTCCCGTTGCCTCCCTTGTTACATATGCGCAGCCGCTTGTCCCATCAGCTGTGTATGTAGAATCGCGGGAGTTAAATGATGCTCTTCAAAAAAAATTTTCTTTTAACGTTAACTTTATTTAAAGAAACCCGATGAAGTCACGGCTGCAAATTCAGAGTCTAGACCGAGGCGGTAAGCAGTAATACATCCCGCCCAGGGTCATTGTCAGGCTGTGGTTAGGGTTATTGTCAGGCTACGGTTAGAGTCATTGCCAGGCTGTGGTTAGGGTTATTGTCAGGCTACGGTTAGGGTCATTGTCAGGCTGTGGTTAGGGTTATTGTCAGGCTACGGTTAGGGTCATTGTCAGGCTGTGGTTAGGGTTATTGTCAGGCTACGGTTAGGGTCATTGTCAGGCTGTGGTTAGGGTTATTGTCAGGCTACGGTTAGGGTCATTGTCAGGCTGTGGTTAGGGTCATTGTCAGGCTGTGTTTAGGATCATTATCAGGCTGTGGTTAGGGTCATTGTCAGGCTACGGTTCGGGTCATTGTCAGGCTGTGGTTAGAGTTATGGTCAGGCTGTGGAGAGGGTAATTGTCAGGCTACAGTTAGGGTCATTGTCAGGCTACGGTTAGGGTTATGGTCAGGCTGTGGATAGATTAATTGTCAGGCTATGGTTAGGGTTATGGTCAGGCTCATAGGCAAACGCAGCCCACACCATGACCACAATAGAAATAGTAATAGAATAGTGCTGCATGTTCTACTCAGTATCTAAAATGAAATAATTAACACCACCTGTGGATCTTAAAACATCTATCAGCCAGTAATAAATAACCTGTGCACCAACTAGGAGATCTGGAAAACATGTACTGTTAGGGATAGCACTGCTATAGAGAGTCCATTATGTAGATATATGTTGTCAAAGCCGGATAATCAGCTGAAACAGAATCTGTTTACAATCAGAATCTGCGCGACGCCATCTCACGAATGGCGACAAGACTCCATCTTAGAAATAGACCACACAACGCCATTTTGTCAAAACCACAGCGTAACAATCTTCCCCAAAAAAACATACCGACAGTGTTTAATATACATAAAAAATTACTTATTAGCATTAGAACACTTTTTAGTAATCCTTCCAGAAATCATGCCCTGATGTACACAAAGCCCATTCTGAGGACAACCTTGATACCATAACAAACACAGTATACTAGGAAAACAACTAACAATACACCAGAATACTGTGAGTGTTTTACATATAAATTGGGAATCCCTGTATATAGACAAGTATGGCTGTGGCAATTGTAATATGGCCCAGACACTTGAATTAAATCTGCTCTTTTTCAGACAGGCTGGCACCAACACGGTTGGGGGTCTCCACCCTGTTTTGAGAGTGAAGCTCACTGCCCATAACACATTTGCATTGCAGTTTGAAAATGTTAGTAAGAAATTAGATTTTATATATATATTGTGAAAGGATCACTGGTAAAGTGGTCTGTGACAGGGACATTTATCCCAGATTCCTGTCCTATGTGTTTAAAATCCCCAGGAGAAAGTCTGCAGTGTAGTAGGCTTGAGTTTCGGCTTTTTGAAAAGCCGGTTTGGGACTTGGGGGTTGTGGTTGAGAGGAGAGGGAGGGCTCCACCCATGGCCACTCCAGGTTTTGGTTCTCGCAGCCTGGTAACAGGCTTGTTAGTTTTCCACCTGAGAGTGGCCAATATAAGCCTAGTGTGTTTAGGGCTGATTGTCTCACCTGGGAGAGCAGACAGGGAATTTGCTCAGAGACACTTGGAAAACCTAACTGTAAGTGTTGTGCTGTGCTTTTGTTGCTGGTGAGGGCATTAGGCCCTGCCAGGTTCTGGTAGTGAGGGAACTACCTGTGAAGTTAGTGCCCCGACAGGGCTAGGATTTACGTTTATGTTTTCTTTGTGTTATTTCTGACATTGCACAATAAAGACTGGCGCCGACCAGCTTGTACTTGCATCCAGTCTGGCGTACTGTTTCCCAGCTGCTGTGTGTGAAAGGAAGGAGTCCTCTACCCAGGAGAGGGACCCCCTAACCTAACTGTGTCACAATATATATATATATATATATATATATATTTAAAGTCCATCATAAATAGAATCTCATGCATAAACACCGCACATTACGCACAGTTGCGCTGCTAACATGACGCACATTAGCGAATGCACAATATCCTGCATGCGAACGCTGTTTATTAGCTGCATGCGTGCACATCTGCCCCAAATCAGATAAACCTAACTAGCGTCTTTTCTCATATCCCTAATACTTACATAATGCACACTCACATAAAAGGTTCCATAGCTTTAAAGTATAAGATCCAAGTTTTATACATTTATTACAAATGCTGTGAAATAAAGACAATTTTGGTATCTAAGGTTTAATACATGATAAGTAAGCCGTGTTTGGTATTGTACTGATCTGCATTTCCTCAGCAGCTTTCCGGTACCATCGGTGAGAAGATCGCAACATGCATTCGCAACTTGTGGACCGTAGAGACTTAAAGCACCAGAATGTACATTGTAAAACCAACAGCCTAGATTTGCATGCAGGGGAAATAGAGGAGGCAAAAAGCTGTTAGAGGCTGTTCTGTGTCCATTTGAACCAACCTGTTAAATGCCCTGTAACAGATGCACCTGCACTGGGAACCAATAGGATTAGCAACAAACCCCTCTTTTGTGTTGTCTGTTTCTGTGAGGGTATAAATGTGTGTGTTGTGACCCCAGTCTGGAGTCTTCTTGCTGATTGCTGATTGACGGAGGTTTCTTGCTGATGCCGGTATCTGGTCCAGAGCGTGTGCGTAATGTATAACTGTATCTTGGGTCTGTATATTTATTTGCGCTAAATTGTACTTATATCACAGCATGTAACTGACTGTACATTACTTGAATAATACTTTGTGCTTTGGAAACACATGTTCAAGGTCTAAATTCTTTATTTTACTGTATGACTGCGTACGCAAATAGCGTAAACTTTAGAGGTTTATAGGCAGGGTTTAGAAGGTATAGGTAGGTGCGTATAGAGGTTGAAATCCAGTATCCTTAGATGGGGGCTCATAGTGTGAGGTCACTTACCTATTCACACGATAAAATACGGTTATCGGGGGGGCGTGGCCTGGCCGGTGGACGAAGCGGATGAGCGGCGTCCGTGCTCCGGCTGTAGCTGGACTTATAACGCCGATTTTTAGGTGACTCCCGCCCTGACCCATAATCTACCTGCCTCCCGCAGACTTACCTGAACCTGGGGCTGCTCCTGGCTGCTCTCCGCGAGCTAAGCAACCTCCGGCGCCAGACGAGAAGATCGGGGCCGTGTAGAAGCCGCTACCTCTAGTAGCGGCGCTTCTGCTTCCTGCCGCCGAGACCTCTCCTTGCCCGCCGCTGCATATTACCAGCTTCCTGAGGGGAGAGCGGAGGGCGGATTGCTCTCACAGCTGACTCCTGTGGGCACTTTCACTGGGCTGCGCAGACAGCCCCAGCTGGGGAGGATACTGGACCTGCGGATGTACACCCCCGCCATCTTGCCTGCACATGTGAAGAGACAGGCAGTGTGTCTTCTAGAAAATACTACAGGCTCCCTCAGAAATCAGAAACCCTGATCACTCACTCAAGTGGCTTCCCCATTACAGCCTCACAGCTAGCCATTACAGCAGGAAAGTAAATCCTTTATATTTTATATCTTACATTTTTGCATTTTGCTGGGATATCTCATCACTGACTTTTCTTTGGGGACTGTCCTTTATTTGGAGATTGGTGCCCCATCTGGTGGTTGGCTGCTGGAATTGTTCTGGACATCTCACAAAGCTCTCAGTTATTAGATATATGAGCCTGCATTTGATTTCACACACCAATTCTTATGCCCTAATGATGCCCAATTTTTCTGTTGGCGCTACCAACACCCAATGCTGGAAACCACCCCGTTACGCTTAATGATGCCGGCCTAGCTGCTTTTTGGGGGCAAGGTGGCGACGGCGTCCCTGGTGACCTTACACTCTACTTGCGCAACTTTTCACGGATATCGAATTTTACTCATACGTGCTGCCTTACTGTTATCTAGTATCTTGATTATATTTGCTCCATGGTGAAAGGCAAGCAGAGCTCCCAAAAAACAGGGAGAAAATCCCAAAGACAAGACTCTACCCATCATTCGGACAACATGTCATCCTCTATTCTACGTCAGTTTCTCCTCCCGCAGGGATCGGCTCCTACAGAGGACGCATCGGCTCCTTCCACACCCGATCTATCTCAGGCCCCTGATTCCCCGTTTCAGATGGAGGAACAGTTTTCTGATCATGCTCCTGTTGTGGATTCAGAGGGGATTTCTCAGATCCTGAATATGCTCCACTCCATGCCCACGAAACTTTGAGCAGTTGGAGAACTGACTTCGTGATACTGTCCGATCAGAGATTGCCTCTATTCAATCAGAAGTGTCCCAGCTCGACACTAGACTAATCTCCCTGGAGGAATTTACTTCTGATTCGGCAGTTGCCCACAACGCTCTCCGTGCGGTTGTCCTCCATCAAGCTGCTGATTTTCAACAATTACATGATCGCTTGGACGATTTGGACAACCGTGGAAGACGGAATAATCTACGGATCAGAGGAGTTTCGGAGGATATTCCACTTCAGGGTATTATTATTTCTCACTAAAGTCTTCAATTGTCTTACCAGATTGGCAGGAGCCTCTACTACGCTCCATCCCAGAGGAACTTGCTCACCCAAATAATGATTGGCAGAGGGTGCATCGCAACCCTAAACCTCCTAAGGTCCCACGTGCTCTCGGGTCCCTTACCTAAACACGATTGATCTCCTCCGGGCAAGCTACTTGATTTACCTTCTTGCCAGAGGGGAATGAATACTACATTCTGACTCAGGTCGGAGTGGTTTAGTTCCATTCTTCTATTGTCTCACAAACATGCCTTTTTTCCTTAGTGATGATTATTCGTTAATTCTTGCTCAGTTTAATGTTCTGTGGTGTGTTTAATTTCTAACTGACGTAACATACTATTAGGATATGTATCTTGTCGATAGCGGCATGCTTCATTTCTATAACGATGTTCCGGCTATATAAACCTATTGATCTGTTCTACTGAAGGCCAACTACCATAGATAATTTGTTTAGTTATTGTATACTTTACTGGGTTGCGTATATTTGAGTGTACTCACTACTTACCAGTTTCGTTTAATGTTCAGGGATGCTGTGGTCACTGACCCCCGGTGACCCCCTTACCGCCTACTATATCTTGGTCTCGGTCGTGTCTTTCACGCCGGAGCTCCCAAGTGGCGGTTCTATCATATTTGTTTATATATTTGTTTGATTTTCTCTCTTTTTTGTTCACGGCGCCCCTGGGATACTAGACATGTATATGTTCGGGCTTTCAGGTGGTTCCGCTTATATGATTCTTTGCATTTTTAGTTTATTGCATTGTATGATTGTTAATTTCTGTATGTTGTGTGGGTTGTATGTTGTCTGTCTTTTTTCCCCCTTGTACTTTCCTTTTGTGTCTTTCCCTCACCTTGTCCACATAGTGTTTTTTGACTTTTATGATGATGGCTAATGCACGAATGCAGACTATTAAAATAGTCTCTATCAATGCCAAGGGACTCAATATTCCAGAGAAACGTTCTAGGGCTCTCCGAGACTTTTATGCAGCTAAAGCAGGGGTGGTGTTTGTTCAGGAAACGATTTTAAATCAGGTTCAGCTCCTCGATTTTCAGATCGTAATTATCCCAATGTCTTTCTTAGTAACAATAGTAGTTCTAAATCATTAGGAGTGGCCATGCTGTTCTCAAAGACACTCCCTTTTCAAGATTTTTCACATACTGTGTTGATAGAGGGTAGAGTGCATATGGTTAGATGCTCTTTGTATGGCCAGTCATACTCTTTTATTAATGTTTATCTACCCAACCAGAACCAGCCGGTGTTTCTTGCTCAGATTCTCTGTCAGATAGATCCTCTTGTGTCTGGTATCCCTGTCATTGGTGGGGATTTGAACTGGTCTGTCCAACCTGAACTTGATATTTCAAGACCCTCCATTAGACACTCCACAAAGAGACATAGGCAAATAAGACGTACCCTGCATGAACATCAGCTGATAGATACCTTGGGGCTCCAGCACCCCAGTGATAGAGACTATGCGTTCTTTTCAAAGCCGCATAATGTATATTCTAGAATCGATTACTTGTTTTTACCGTCTTCAGCATTCTGACATTGGGCCCACTACATGGTTGGATCATTCTCCTATCTCTGTGACGATGTTGAGCTCATACCCCTTTGTTAAACAATGCTTATGGTGATTGAATGAACAAATTCTAGCTGACCCTCGTTGTAAGACTTAACTGGAGTTGGCCCTACAGGAATATTTTTCAATTAATGAAACTCTGGAGGTCTCCAGTGTTACGGAATGGGAGGCTCACAAATGCGTCCTCAGAGGTAAACTGATCCAGTTGGCGTTAATGTTGAAGAAGGAAAAAACGGAAAAGAAAGAGGCTCTTTTGCAGAGGCTTAGGTCATTAGAGACATCTCACAAGGGGTGTCCCTCTCCCCAGCTTCTCACTGAATTGACAGCTACCAGAGTAGCCTTGAATAAACTTCTTTTTGATTCAGTGAGTCGCGATTTTCGCCTTTGTAGAGGTCGCTTTTTTCAGTGGGGGAATAAGCCGGGCAAGTACTTAGCTAGGGCCCTCAGAGCACAAAGAGCCTGTCTATTTATCCAATCTATTAATGCTCCCTCAGGCGAGACTCACACACTCTCTTGGAAAATGGCATCTTATTTTCAATCATACTATACTAACCTATATAACTTGGGAGACCCTAAGTCCCCAGATGAGATTAACACGTTTCGAGGGTTGGTAGCCCAATATCTTCACGACGTACAGTTCCCAACTATCACGGATGAAAACAGGGTCTGGTTGGAATCTCCCTTCTCCCTTTCTGAGCTAGATGGGGCACTTAAGACGACCCCATCTGGGAAAAGCCCGGGCCCAGATGGTTTCTCTGTTGTATTCTATAAATCGTTCCAGAAAATATTGCTCCCTAAAATGCTCCTAGCTTTTAACGCTATTACAGACGGCCGATTCTTCTCGCCTCAAGCCCTTGAGGCACACATTACCGTTATCCCTAAGACGGGAAAAGATCCAGCCCAATGTTCGAGTTATCGCCTCATATCATTGCTCAATGTAGATATTAAACTATTTGCTAAACTCCTGGCCAATTGGCTTAAAATTTTACTTCCAAATCTACATTCAGATCAGGTGGGCTTTGTCCCGGGGAGGGAGGCTTGGGACAATACCACTAAAGTAATAGATCTGATACATTTGGCCAAAGGTGACTCAGCTCCAGTTATCCTCCTCTCCACTGATGCCGAAAAGGCATTCGATAGGGTTGAGTGGTTGTTTATGCAGGGTGTTCTAACACACATAGGTCTGGGCCCTGAATGTCTACATCGAATAATGTCGCTTTATCACCTCCCTTCGGCTTGGGTTAGGATTAATGGGGTATTATCTGATACGGTTAGGATTAGTAACGGTACTAGACAAGGCTGTCCTCTATCCCCTCTTATCTTTGTGCTCTGTATAGAGGCCCTGGCGCGTGCTACTAGGATTAATCCCAATGTGACGGGTATAAGGGTTTAGGAAAACGAATACAAATTGGCTTTATTTGCGGATGACCTTTTAGCGGTGCTTTCCAACCCGCTTACTTCCATCCCTAATTTAGTAGCGGAATTTAGTAGATTTGGTGCTCTGTCTAATTTCAAGGTCAATTACTCAAAATCTGTAGCAGTAAACCTAACAGCAAGCTCACACTCCATAGCCTCGCTGAAACATACATTTGCATTTTCCTGGCACATGTCTAGCCTCAAATACCTTGGAGTTACACTAGATAGAGAACTCTCTAAGCTATTTGACCACAATTTTAAACCATTACTCCAGATTCTGTGATTAGAGTTAAAGACCTGGACAAATAAAACCTTCTCTTGGTTGGGACGGGTTAGTGTGGTTAAAATGAATATTCTACCTAGGGTCTTATATTTACTTCAATCTTGCCAATAAATATACCTAAACAATGGTTCCAGGAGTTACACAATATAGTGAGAGATTTTGAATGGGGGGGGGTCGCAAACCCCGTTTTAAGCATGCTATATTATTTAGACGCAAGACAATGGGGTGGCTTCAACTTCCGCAGTTTCCCACTTACTACGATGCAATTATGCTTGGTCGCATAATTGACTGGGCGAGGGCTAGAGATGCTAGACAGTGGGTTCAGTTGGAAAGCCACTGGGCCTCTAAGGTTCTCTCTACATATCCATGGAGGTCCAAGGTTCCTGGTCTGTCTCATCCCACAATAGGCCCTACCCTGGTTCGATGGAATAGACTGAGGAGATGTTCATGGATATCTTCTCTATTTTCACCCCTGACACCGTTGTTTGATAATCCCGACTTCCCCCCAGGTACTTCTGGACATTTGTTTCACAAATGCATTGAGCAGGGAGTCTCCCGGGTTGGGCAGTTGGTGGAATCAGGTAGGGCCATACCTTTTGGCTCTCTCCAGAACAAATGGGCCCTGCCAGCAGCAGAAATTTGGCAATACCTTCAGCTAAAGCATTTTGTTCAAAGCGGAGAAGTGCGATTGGCTTGCAAAAGACCTTTGACCTCCTTTGAGAATATGTGCCTGATGGATACTAGTCTGACCCATTCCCTTTCTTTGTGTTATAGACTATTGATTGAGAATATATACTCCTTACCCCCCAAGTTTCTAGATGATTGGGAACGCGATTTGGGAGTTTCTTTCTACCCTCAGGACAGACTTAAGACTTTTGATAACTCTTTTGCCAGTTCAGTCAGCTACTCGGTTATTGAAACTCATTATAAAGTGACCACATGCTGGTATAGGTGCCCTCAAATACTAGCTAAATTTTCCCTACTGTGTCTAACTGTTGTTGGCGATGTAGTTTCGCAGAAGGTTCGCCCCTACATATCTGGTGGGACTGCCAAGCATTACGCCCCTTTTGGGAGAAAGTGACTTCTGTTTCTGCATTAATTTTAGGACAGGTTGTTCCCCCAGATCCTTCCTTTTGGCTACTAAACATATATCCTGGGCCGTTAACATTGTATAAAAAAATCTCTCCTCAAATTCCTTAACAGTGCAGCGAAAACTGTAATACCTATTCACTGGAAATCAGTAGCTCCTCCATCACTTAAGGAATGGTTTGTCCGAATAGACCTCTATATGGACATGGAGGATTTACGTCTTGGAGTTGAGAAATACGGTGAATTTACTGCCACTTGGCTCCCTTGGATTGACTTTAAAACTTCCACTGAATATGCCACAGCTTTGACTTGAATATTTGGTGTTCAAGGTCCCCCCATCCTCCCCATTCCCAATGTGTCTTCCCCAGTCTGGTCTTTTCCGTCTTTTATTTTGGTGTGTGTGTGTATATTTTTTCTGATGGTGAATTATTGATTGTATGTTTTTGATTTCTAATGTAGGTTTCGAAAATATATATCAGTGTATAGTTTTATTCTGTATAGCAATGCTGTATAATTTGTTTGCATTTTGGAAGTGCTATATGTTCTGTCATTTAAAACCAATAAATATATATTGCAAAAAAAATAAAAAATACGGTTATCGATATCTCACCAAAGGGTGGATAGTGGGCACACGCAGTTTGCCCTGCAACCACTCTGTGGTAAGAAATCGCTATACGTTATCGTGTGAGTCAAGGTACGCTGACTAGAATCCAGGGACAAGAAACAAAAAATTTGTTTTCCTTTGTTGATAGTATTTTACGCTAAAAAGGATACCGTAGTATTGCGCACGCAGCTGAGTTGCATTTTTGGCGCGCGTAATAGAGATGCACTTTTGCGTACGCAGCTAAGGGTAAGAGTCATACGGTTGTGTGGTAGTCGCATTATTGTGTATGTGACTAGTCGCACAATAGCGTATACGTATTTCCGGTAGTTCTGCCACGTGTTTAAACAAAGCCGATAAGGTCACATTGTCAATTGTTGCCAATAACTGGGTTAACGTGTATTTTTCTGCACAGGAAAAAAGTGTGTAACTGTGAGTACTTGTTTAGGGTGTAACACGGGACCTAAATGTTAAGGGTATCGTAGGACCCTTAAGTGCTAGGCGCAGGAGTTGGCCTAGTGACTCAGTAGCAGCTTACCGTTTACTTTACACAAAGCAGGTGTATGGGTTGTTATTTTTGTTAGGGTTCAGCTCCCAGCGTGATTATAGTGTTCAGTAATCAATGTGTGTGATCTGTTAGGCTTATTTGAACACTATAATTGAACCACATAATTTTGGTTAAATTGTGATTGTGAGCTGGTGAGAGGGTGGATGAAATCAACTGGAACACAAAGGGTACTTTGCTGCCCCCTAGCAGTTGAAAGGTAGTCAAAAAGGGATTGCTGAGCGGAAGCGGCCTTTACTACCGTAGGTGAGTGGAAGCGTCTAGAAGTCCTCCATAGGGTTTGCGGATACACCCTTTTTCCAAGGCGTCCGCAGGTAAGTGAAAGTATCTTAATTGTCTTTCACCAGTTTACATTTTTATTTAAAAACGTAGGAGTTGTCCCAAGATGGGAGCCACACAAACAGTAGAAATAATGTTAGACAATGATGTGCTGCTATGGAAGTGCCGCTTGGTTCGGCCCGTCGTATTATGCATACTAAATACGGTACTTATGCAATAAGGTATTGTGACGTATGGTTTACTTTAAAATAACGATGTAGAGTGTTAGACCGTTTCCCAGAATTGGTAGTTTTGATAAAGATGTATTAGATAATGTCCGGGATCACATCAGTCTGATGCGCTCTCGAGAGAAAAAAGTAAAATATTATGAATGTTTAAAGTTGTGGCAGCATGAAGGGGATGCGTGGCTTAAAAATGTGCAAGCGACGCAAACTAGCGTTGCGAACGCATTGCCAGAAAATACACCCGCGGCACTAAATTGCAATGCGTGCGAGCCACAAAATGGCGCGCACGTGCGGCAAGGTAGCGTTGCGGAAGGTATTGCCAGTAGTTCACGTGCACCACCGCCACCTTATGTGAATGGGGGTGCAGGTACAGTTATTGAAATTTGTACCCTCTCTTAAGTAACCATAAAGAAAATGTTTATGATGTGGATGATGAGCCTATTGTCATGTTAGATGCGGCACCACGACAAGCCCAAGTGGTGCCACCATCTCCAACAGTAACAGCATGGGAAATGTTAAACTCCTCTGCACCCATGGAGGAAGTTGTTCATACTATACGTTGCAGCAACAGACTAAACCCCCAGCCAAGTAATAAGGTCAAATGTAGCAATGCGGCCGGTCTGCATTCCATCCGGACAATAACTGTTCCGAATGGGAATGCGGATGCGAACGGAGTTGTACCTACAAGGGATGTGGTAATGCATTGTCCTTGGACAAGAGCAGAGCTAAATTCCATCATAAATGATTTCCCCGATCCCAACAAGGAATTATCAAAATGTCAAAGATTTTTGAGAAATTTCACGAGTCTCACGAGCCAATTAACAAAGATTGGCGTGTGGTGTTAAGAGCCTGTCTACCACGCAATATCGACGTGACAAAATTTATCACGGATTGTGTATTGGATGGTGACGTTCCCTTAACAGATGAAGTGAACCAAGGTAACATTTCCCGTATTATAACTCAATTGGGTGTATATTTTCCAGTAGTAGTTAACTGGAACAAAATTTTCACTATAAAACAAAAAGAGAGTGAATCTGCAGAAGACTATTGCGACCGGGCTCTGCAGGCTATCACCCAGTACACTGGGTTAGAAGATATTAAAGATAGCACTCACCACAGGGGAATGATTGTCACTATACTCATGGATGGCCTTTAAGAGAACCTAAAAACCCGGGTTCAGACCTCACAGCCTGGCTGGAGGGGAGTCACAATAGATACCCTCATAGAATCCGCCATAGAACATGACAAAAACATCTCAAAGAAGAGAGAGACCCAGAGCGAGAAACTAATGGCTGTCAGTATTCAAGCTCTGGAAGGAATGACGGTAACATCACAGCCAGCAGACACACCTGCACCCACACCTGCACCTGAACAGTTATACGCCCTCATTAATCCTACACCACAGCAAACACAGCCTTATCCCACTTATCCTACAAAACCACAAGTCCCATACTACCCACAAGCTCCATACCTCCCACAATATCCTTTTCCTCAATATCCTTACCCATACCCACCACCTTTCTCTCCTGCTCAACCCACACAACAATCCTTTCCACGAAAGTGTTTTAATTGAAACCAGCCAGGACACAAGTAAGAGCTGCACGGCAAAGAGGGTAGGACCCCCAAACCAGGGAGTACCTGGATATCCCCATAAGGGATATGCACAGAGACCAGCAAATGTCCAACAGGCACCAGCTCCAATTGTGGCCGTTAATGCTTTATTGGAGAGTGTGAGCCAATGCTAAGAGTTGGGTCATACTTGTGGTCTGCAGATAGACAGGTTGACGGGAAGTACTAGGGATAAACTGGTAATGATAATTGATGTAACTGATACCCAATCTCTGTTCTGCTTTCTTCCCTGTGCCCTAACACCCTGACTGTCAATATTTTTCTTTTCCCACCTAGGGGAAGGTGTACACTACACATGTACACAAGTGTCCCATGGGTTCATAGACAACCCCAGTATCTTCTCCCAGGCCTTATATGACTGTTTACAATCTTTTCAACCTGCCAATGGATCTGTTCTAATGTAAAATGTGGACGATTTATTGTTGTATTTAGGTCATGTTTGAATGATATTAAACTGTTGTGCTTTATCTCTCACACACAGGACACAAGGTCGCTAAGGACAAACGGCAGCCATGCCAGGTTAAGGTCAAATACTCAGAAAACTGTCCAACCCAGGGGCCCAGGCAATATTTAGAGCAGTAGATATTGATAACAGAATTTAAATTGCAGGAATTGTGTACAAATACAGTATCCCTAGAATAATTGAACAATTGAATATAGAAGGGATACTCATTTCACAAGTAATGTCTTTTATAACCTGTGTAAGGTGATGGGTATTAATATCAACATCATCCCAGACCATCTGTCTACCTGTCCCCCTTTGAGATACTGTTTAACAGGCAGCCTCATGTGAAAATATGATAATGAGGTTACTGTACAGTGTCTCACGAAGATGAGTAAGAACAACAGGAATTGAAAGTGTTATTAACTAACATGACTGAAGCAAACCCTCATGATGTTAAACCTGGAGAATCCGTTATGATCCAATAATTTCTTATGTTCAGGTTGCCTGACTGATTGGTGGAAAGGTCCATATCTGACGTTGTTGACAAAGTACCACATCCTCAAAGGGTGGCCTGGGAAGATACGTGGATCCATTCCACTCACTATAGGGAGGTTAACCAACCGGGGGAGATACAAGGCAGAGACGAGGCCGACAACGTGGACCTGTCGATCGCGAGCTTGTGCCGGGAGGATTAAAAAGGTGACAGTGAGAAACCTGAGCTAAAGGAAAACTGTAGATCAGGGTCGCAGCAAGGGATTGTTCTGCTGTGTTCATTTTTGTATTCTTCTTCCAGAGTTTCCGTCATCTTGGTTTGTCTGGGGATTTCCAGTTCCTGTGACGGAGGATAGATAGAGGAGATGGGAGCTGATGCTGCTGTTAATGGAGTGGAACCAAGAGGAGGAGTGTTATACCAAATCAGGGGAGTGTCTGACCAATTTTAGTACAGTAAATTGTTGTGAGATATGGATACCAATAATAAGGAAGAACTGTATTACAATCCTGAGTTATAATGTAATGTATGACAATGTAATCTGAATTTGAATTGTTGTGCATAAATATATGGTTTAGGTTAGTTTAAGTCATCTTAGGTAACGCAGTCCCAATCTCCTTTCCAAACTTCCTTTATAGGCTAGATGAGTTCCCACATCCTGCCAATGATCCCTTGAGGATCTGCAGATGGCGTATAAGGGTTGTTTTACCCTTCTTGGAGACGCATTATCTAAATGGTTCAAATAACCAAACTGTCTCATACCATAGTAACATTAAATGGTATATTCTCATGCATCAAACCAATGATCCCGGTGCTAATCTGGAAGTCCAAATTTTACCAAATAGATGTGCAACAACCAGTTACTAAAAAGCAGCAAGTCTAAAATGATGGGATATGTGGACACCCATAAAAAACCAAGAATGCAATTTGCATCAGACTGCGCTAATATAAAGGAATCTACTGCAAGATAGTAGACTTCACATGCATACATAAATCAGTCATGGCTCCAAAATAGGAAATTTGTACTAATTTGTTAATATATTAATTTTTAATCTGATATTTGTTCACAATTACAAATACACATAATCTACAGACAAATACAACTCACATTAGTCAATATATACAATACACAAAACAATAAACCTCTATTGAGCAAAGAGTGCACTCTTTGAAAAAGTCCCCATTGAAAGGGGCGAAACGCGTCAGAGGATTCCCCCTTACTACACAGCATTTCCTACTTGTGGACAATCTCCAGTGGAACCGCCAGCTAGTTTGTTTGAAGCCGCTATTTGTTCTCCGTGGCATCACTGCAGAGAGGCATCAGCATTGTTATTTTAGCTGGGCGGTACTGTCAAGTGAGCAGAGATGAGGGGAGATTGAGGAACTACTGATTCCAAATACCCCTGCTTCAACACCCGCTCACTTTAACTGGAGAAACCAGCTCCCATTAAATACAGCGGCGCTGCACCGCTTGATCTGTATTAAGGACAGCTGAGGAAAACATATCAGCGCAGCAGGAGCCAAGGGAGACGGTATGATTGTTTGTGCCTAGCCATACTTGCTATAGCATTAACCTATTTCACTGGAGAATTTGGCATCTTATTTTGCTCACCGCAACGCTATATTACCTAACCTGTACAACGGATAGGTATAGCGTTTTTTCAATATTCGGCTGGCAAGTCAGTACATGACATTTAACTGTTGTATGGTGGACACATGATCAATATTCTAATTGGACTGCTCTGGGCATTTCACCTTCTGTATTGATTTCAAATATTCATGCCATATCATACACAAGTAGCAAAGTGGTTTTTAGTGTAGATATATATGCTCAATAGAGGTTTATTGTTTTGTGTATTGTATATATTGACTAATGTGAGTTGTATTTGTCTGTAGATTATGTGTATTTGTAATTGTGAACAAATATCAGATTAAAAATTAATATATTAACAAATTAGTACAAATTTCCTATTTTGGAGCCATGACTGATTTATGTATGCATGTGAAGTCTACTATCTTGCAGTAGATTCCTTTATATTAGCGCAGTCTGATGCAAATTGCATATTCTCATGCATGGCTAAAGAGAATCAAAATAGTTTGTGATAGCGTCTGATTGGCTATCAAAGGGTGGAACTGTCAAAGCCGGATAATCAGATGAGACAGAATCTGTTTCCAATAGTAATCTGCGCGACGCCATCTCACGAATGGCGACAAGACTCCATCTTAGAAATAGACCACACAACGCCATTTTGTCAAAACCACAGAGTAACAATATTCCCCCAAAAAACATACCGACAGTGTTTAACATACATAAAAAATGACTTATTAGCATTAGAACACTTTTTAGTAATCCTTCCAGAAATCATGCCCTGATGTACACAAAGCCCATTCTGGGGACAACCTTGATACCATAACAAACACAGTATGCTAGGAAAACAACTAACAATACACCAGAATACTGTGAGTGTTTTACATATAAATTGGGAATCCCTGTACATAGACAAGTATGGCTGTGGCAATTGTAATATGGCCCAGACACTTGAATTAAATCTGCTCTTTTTCAGACAGGCTGGCACCAACACGGTTGGGGGTCTCCACCCTGTTTTGAGAGTGAAGCTCACCGCCCATAACACATTTGCATTGCAGTTTGAAAATGTTAGTAAGAAATTAGATTTTATATATATATATATATATATATGTAACCCCCCTTCAGTGTGCGGTGTGGTACATAGGTGCATTTGGAGTGATACACCTCCTATTGCCTCAGGCTAGCTCTCCAGGGTGTGGGCAATACCTGAGAAGGGGGTCCCTGCCCATGCAGGCTTTATAACAGTCACACATATAGATACAGGTATAGATAGACACATGCAGCAACAGTTCTATTGAATAACTTGGGCGCCAGACCTTCTCTTATAAAGATAAACCAATTTATTTCTCTCCTCCTGCACATGACTTTACAGGACAAGAATATGGTTATAGCAGCTTCTCCTCTCCCTCCAGCTCATATACTTGGCATGTCAGATGGTATAGGACAATCTTATGGATATGGTTACATTACATCACACTCTTCTTCACCAGCGCAGTCTTTAAGCATAGTCACAATGAATGCTTTGCATTTTACCCACACAGGTCCACCTGGCCCTTTGCTGGCTGGTGCCTGTAGTTCTCCACTTCATATGTGCAGGTCCACCTAGCCCTTCGCTGGCTGGTGCCTGTAGTTCTCCACTTCATACATGCAGGTCCACCTAGCCCTTTGCTGGCTGGTGCCTGTAGTTCTCCACTTCATATGTGCAGGTCCACCTAGCCCTTTGCTGGCTGGTGCCTGTAGTTCTCCACTTCATACGTGCAGGTCCACCTAGCCCTTTGCTGGCTGGTGCCTGTAGTTCTCCACTTCATATGTGCAGGTCCACCTAGCCCTTTGCTGGCTGGTGCCTGTAGTTCTCCACTTCATACGTGCAGGTCCACCTAGCCCTTTGCTGGCTGGTGCCTGTAGTTCTCCACTTCATACTTCAGGTCCACCTAGCCCTTTGCTGGCTGGTGCCTGTAGTTCACTTCATACATGCAGGTCCACCTGGCCCTATGCTGGCTGGTGGCTGTAGTTCCACAGCTTCACACACATCTCACATAACTTCTTTTGCACTCTGCCTCTCCTTTGTCTCTTCTAAGACAATATACAGAGTGTCTCATACACAGTCTGCCTCTCTCTGCTCCCCTTCTCTTTCACATGGGACAGCAATATACAGACTTTTCTATTGCAGCTATCAGACGCTCAGCTGCTGCCCATCCCTATCCTACAGGAATGGCTCCTATAGCCACACTGCTACCACAGTGACCCCCCCTTTAATGGCTGCTGGGTGGCTTTTATGCATAAGGGACTCCTCTGGTACCTTAACAGTAAAAGCTCCTGGGAAATTCCTCTTCCCCATCTCTTCAACACATATACTTGCGTCTCTTACCCCTCTCATGGGTGCTGAACACTTCACTGGGCTGCTCACACTGCAACCTTCCAGCTCTTTCTCTGTGGTCTCTCACAGACTTTATCTCAGTGGTCTCACTCTAGACCTATTTCTCCTTTGGCGTTAGATGGGCATCGTGGCAGTCACCACGGCCCCGCCAATCTCCCCCTGCCAGGGGAGCACAAGGGCTACATTTCTGCTTCCAGCTCTGAAGCTTCCCAAAGATGTCTGCCCTCTCCCAAATTCTTCTTCCCAACTCCCTTTGTTCTCTCCCCCTCCTCCCTCTGCTCTGCCAGCTACACACCCAGTCTTCCCACCCCTGCGTGTCTATCTCTCCAGCCCCTCCTTTACCTGAAAACTGATCCGGGTCTCAGGCATGTAATATCTACAACAGGAAGCAAGCTCTAACACTGAGAGGGGTGTATTTACAAATACCATCCCTTAGAGGGTGTTACATATATATATATATATATATATATATATATGCATAAGAAAGACCCGGCACTCCATAAGCCCCAAACTGGGTAAATGCCTTGCTCCAGGTGCCCTCAGTGAGGCGGAGATCACTCCCCTCTGTATAGTCCACGACAGGTACAGCGGCACTCAGGAGACTTCACAACAAACGTGTATTTATTTCAAATAAATACACGTTTGTTGTGAAGTCTCCTGAGTGCCGCTGTACCTGTTGTGGACTATATATATATATATATATATATATATAAAGTCCATCATAAATAGAATCTCATGCATAAACACCGCACATTATGCACAGTTGTGCTGCTAACATGACGCACATTAGCGAATGCACAATATCCTGCATGCGAACGCTGTTTATTAGCTGCATGCGTGCACATCTGCCCCAAATCAGATAAACCTAACTAGCATTTTTTTCCAAACCCCTAATACTTACATAATGCAAACTCACATAAAAGGTTCCATAGCTTTAAAGTATAAGATCAAAGTTTTATACATTTATTACAAATTCCTGCGTTTGCCATTGAGGCTGTGGTTAGGGTTATGGTCAGGCTGTGGTTAGGGTCATTGTCAGGCTACGGTTAGGGTTATGGTCAGGCTGTGGTTAAGGTTAGGATGCAGTTAGGGTCCAGGTTATGGTACAATTATACTGTCGACATCCTCACTATGCTCTCATGTTGACCATGTTAGTGTCAACAACGTAAATGTCAACATGTCAAATGTCTACATGGAGCCATCATCGACATTCTGAATTTTGATATTCAGGCCATGTCGACTTTTTCATGTAAACATTGTAATCATTTATTTAATTTTTGTTTTAAGTATTTACTGTTGCCTTTTCTTACCTAACTCATACAGACACATACAGTAGATATCAGATGTAAATCTCACCAACAATGTGGGAGGACATTTTTTAAAACTATTATTTGTTATAACAGTTATTTATATAGCGCACATATTATATGCAGCACTTTACAGAGAATATTTAGCCATACACATCAGTCCCTGCCCCAGTGAAGCATGCAATCTACATTCCCTATCACATGGACACACATACACACTAGAGCAGTTTTCTACCTGGTCCTCATGGCCTACAGACAGCCCAGATACTAAGGATATCCATGAATGAGCACAGGTGGCTTTCTTATGACCTCAGCCCTGGCTGGGAATTCAACTCATGACTTCAACTCTTGCTAGCCTCTATGCCAACCGTGCTCTTCCTCTCACTATTTTTTCTGTTTTCCCCTACATTGTCTCTCACTTTCTGATTATTCCTGGGTACAAGGGTAGGGTTTACTAGACCCTGCCTACAGTATATGGGAGCTTCCTACTGACACAGAGGGCTATATTTACTAACATGAGGGTTTTCAGAAGTGGCAATGATGTCTATAGCAACCAATCAGATTCTAGCTATTATCTTCTAGAAGGTGCTAGATAAATGTTAAGTAGAAGCTGATTGGTTGCTATGGGCAACATCTCCAGTTCTAAAAACCTGCAATTTATTAAATATACCCCATAGACTCCCAATTAACTACTGGGAAGGCATCAAGCATACTTATAAATATAAAAATAAAGGTAATACTCTTCTGCACCAATTCAGTCCAATTGTAACTTATTGTTTCCTGTTTTTACGTCTTCCTTCCCACAGGGAATTTCCTCAATAGTGTGGAACAACAAACAAAGAAAAAGGTTGTATAAGTATGATGGTCAAACGAAAACACAACCAAACTAGGCTGTATATATGTCATCAGTGTCTTTAGATGGGAACACCGTATAACCACACCCAGTGTTCTCATGCACTAAAGGAAGGGATTCTGGCCCTGATTCAGAGCCGGACGCTCTGACAGAGCACTCGCTCTGAATCAGGGCCATCCCTCCTACTTTTTGGAGCGGCCTCCGTCATGCGCATGCGCACTTGGGCAACATCGACCTGCTTGTGAGCGCTCAGCACTCGCGAGCGGGTCTGAATCAGGCCCTCTGCTCACATATTCTTACATATGCAAATGGGATAATCCTCATATAAAGGTATCTTTGGCTCAGAGGAATAGTGTAACGAAACGCTTTCACACGTGACGAACTTGAACCAAGATGCATCAGTAAATATAATTATCCTCATATAAGGGTGTCTTTAGACTCTTAATAGATGAAAAAGATTTTCACATACATAAAATAATGTAATGAGCTGCAGAATGGATGCTCACACTGATTCATACATCAATAGGACTATTCACACTCTTATTAGGGTTTCTTTGGGACCTTAGATTGTCCAAGCTCACAGGTGAATCATAATCAGCCTAGTTTGGTTGTGTTTTAGTTTGACCATCATACTTATGTGGTACCCCCAAGTTTGTTCCCAAATAGGGGTCCCTCAATAGTTTTTTTATGTATGTACACATAGATATACTGCAGCCCCATTCCTTATTATAGGCAGGTATAGTGAACTTTGACTGACCTTGCTCTCCCTGAACCCCACTGAGCATGTGCAGACAGGGAGGTAGAAAGTGCCCCATGGTCAGCGATCCATTTTAGGAGGGAAAATCCTGCCCCATTGATTGGTAGCCTGGGTGTCCAGGCAGAGATCCCTGTAGGCGTCCTTTTGCTGGGTCCCCTCTGTCCACTCATAGATGCCAGACCGACAGGGAGGAGAGTGAGGGAGAGCTTATATAATACCTTCCTCAAGGCTGTCAGTGCTGAGTCTGGGAGGAATTTCTGTAGAAAGAGTCTGGGAGGAATTTCTGGAAAAGGAGTCAGGGAGGATTTGTCTGTGGAGTGTCCCTGGATTTATAAAATAGGGCTACAGAAACCACTCTCCTTTAAACTGGATTACAAATACTGCACCTGGTATGCTGTCTGTAATGAGTTGCTGTGGAGTGTCCCTGGATCTGTACAAATAGGGGAGCAGTAACCCCTCTCATTTACCCTGGATTACAAATACTGCACCTGGTATGCTGTCTGTATTGAGTTGCTGTGGAGTGTCCCTGGATCTGTACAAATAGGGGAGCAGTAACCCCTCTCATTTATCCTGGATTACAAATACTGCACCTGGTATGCTGTCTGTAATGAGTTGCTGTGGAGTGCCCTTGGAGCTGTAAAAATAAGGATGCTATAACTTTAATGTTGCCCTGGATTACAATTACCAGACTTCATATTAACCTGGTAGGCTACCTATCCAATCTGCCAGGAGAGGTGCTCTGATGCTGGATATGAGTCCCTGGAGGAAGCTTGCCTGGGGATTTGCATAGAGCACCCTGCTTTGGAAGAAGCCCCCTCTGAATAAAGGACTGCCTTCCTAAGTGCCTGTTATCAAGAGGAGCCACATTTGTGAATCTGCGCATGCTGGGAGAGAAGAGGAGCTGCCTGGGAAGGAGGTCTCATCGCTCCATCGTCGCAGATGAAGCCCCAGCTGAGGAAAAGGTCCCGCCAGTGATGAAAACCCTGCTGGCACCCGCACGGGCAGAAGAAAAGACAGCCCCAGAGGAAGAGTGCTTCAGGACCCCTCCTGCTGCTGTGTTTGTTTGCTGGACAGAGCTCCTGTGGAAAAGGATTTTGCACCTGTTGCTCCTTGTAAAATACCTGCCGGAGGTCTGCAGCTGGGAGCTCTGATGCGGTGCTGTGCATCCCAGAGTTGCCCTGGACATCGGAGGAGGCTGAATAGCCACTGTCAGGGGTGAGATCATACCAGAACATACCTATACTCTGTCCCTCCACAGCTCCTATCGTCCCTCCATTAAGGCCCTGCCCCTCTGTACACCTATCCTATCTGGGTCCCCTGGGTCTATTGCATTATCCTTTACCTTGTGGTTAACCATGATTAGGCTGGAAGACTAGGTTTTGTGTAAAAGCTGCGACCGGGAGTTAGTCTCCCACACAACTGGGTGTAGAAAGGAGTCATAGTGTTTTAAATTAGGTAAAGTGTGTGTATAGTGATGAAATAGGGGGAAAGTAAAAGTTAGGTTACCCCCTCTTTTCCCCAAATATTGTATTGGTGGTCATTTTCTTTCCTGTGAATCTCTGGCTCGTGTCCAGGAGGGGACGTGCCTTATGGATGTCGGCTCATGTCCGATGCCACTGTGGGTGATGTACAAAGTATTTTATGTCTAACTTTAAAGTAAATGTAATGCCATGTGATATGTATTTGGCTCTGGTTACTATTTGACTCTTGTGTGTTAGCTAAAGGGTTGATAGTGGCCCTCCGTGGCCCTTTATCTGTTATAATACTCTGTAAAGCTGTTCACTGCTTGCTGTGTTATTATTGTCAATGCTGATTAATATTTTGCTTGCATGAAATGTTTGAGTATTTACCCGTATTGGTGTTGATGTAAATTGTTTCTTATACACTATTTGGCCCGGTAACCATTTCAAAGTCCATTCATGCTGATGTAATGTATATTGCTTGTTTATTTAGCCCTGTGTAACCCCGGCTGGCAATTCTGGTGATAGTAAATTGTGGCATAGGCAATTAGCAAAGACTGTGTTAAGTGCTGCAAATCTGCTGGTGAACTACTGCTTCCAGCATAGCCCTTGTTATTTTTCCCAGTAGGGCCAAGTATTAGCAAAGACTGTGTTAAGTGCTGCAAATCTGCCGGTGACCTACTGCTTTCAGCATAACCCTTGTTATTTTTCTCAGTAGGGCCAAGTATTAGCAAAGACTGTGTTAAGTGCTGCAAATCTGCTGGTGACCTACTGCTTCCAGCATAACCCTTGTTATTTTTCTCAGTAGGGCCAAGTATTAGCAAAGACTGTGTTAAGTGCTGCAAATCTGCCGGTGACCTACTGCTTCCAGCATAACCCTTGTTATTTTTCTCAGTAGGGCCAAGTATTAGCAAAGACTGTGTTAAGTGCTGCAAATCTGCCGGTGAACTACTGCTTCCAGCATAGCCCTTGTTATTTTTCTCAGTAGGGCCAAGTATTAGCAAAGACTGTGGCCCTCATTCAGACCCACTCGCGAGCGGCTGTCCGCTCGCAAGTGGGTCGATGGTCTGCACTGCGCATGCGCACGACGGAGGGAGCTCCATCGTGCGCATACGCGAGACGCGGCGAGCGAAGGACTTTCCTTCGCTCGTAGTGTCTCATCAAAGGGGGCGTGCTGTCGATGTTGACTGACAGCACGCCCCCTTTGGTGGGCGTGCCGGGGGCGTGCCTGCCAGACGGAGGCGTTCCCAAGGGAACGCCTACCGTCTGAAGCCGGCCCCACTGACATCACTAGTGATGTCAGTGGGAGTGATTTTGGCTCTGATAGAGCCAAAATCACTCCTGGCCTTGCGGTTGAAAAACTCAACCGCAGGCTTCTGCTCGCAGTGGCGATGGTTGCGATGGTCAAGACCATCGCGACCATCATCCTGCACGCTCGTATATGCTGTGGGTGGTGACCCACAGCTATACGAGCGTCCAGGAGGACGCTCCATATTATTGGAGGTGGGCCCTGATTCAGAGCGAGCGCTCTGGTCAGAGCGTCCGGCTCTGAATCAGGGCCTGTGTTAAGTGCTGCAAATCTGCTGGTGAACTACTGCTTCCAGCATAGCCTAATTGTTGTCCCTATTTTTCTCAGCAAAGGCTCAAAGACTGTGTTAAAACTGTTGCAAGTTGCTGGTGAACTACTGCTTCCAGCATAGCCTAAGTGTTGTCCCTATTTTTCTCAGCAAAGGCTCAAAGACTCTGTTTAAACTATTGCAGGTTGCTGGTGCACTGCTGATATAAGCCTAACCTGCATGTGTTTTCCCACGTTTTCCTCAGCAAAAGGGAGTGTTAGCACAGACTGTATTTCACAGCTATAGACTGCCGGAGCACCATTGATTCAAGCTAGACCAGCAGGTTTCATATTTAGGTCTCTCATTTGTTTTTTTGGTAAAGTTCTGCAGGAATTGTGGTTCTTGTTGGTTTCACATGCTTGCCAGCTGGGGTCACCGGTAGATGACGGGGAGGTAATAAATAAATACCTTGTCATTCAATAGTGTAATTAATTTCATTCCATCTGTAAATGGTAAATACCTCCTGTCATTTGTTGTTAATTATTAAGAAATAATAAAATTGCGTTGCACCTTCCCTCCTGATTGGTCATTGTGTCTGCAAAAGGGGAATTCAGGCTTGCCTCTCTGTCACGGTGTGTCCTATCTGAACACGGGGAAATCGGCCACCGAAGCAATCTGAACACACCTGAACCTGGTGCTAGTGGTGCAGCACTGTACAAACCAGTCAGTACATCACACTTACACAACCTTTTTCTTTGTTTCCTTGTTCCACACTATTGAGGAAGTTCCCTGTGGGAAGGAAGACGTAAAAACAGGAAACAATAACATTACAGTTGGACAGAATTGGCGCAGAAGAGCATTACCTTTATTTTTATATTTATACTGTTGCAAGATCAGATGACTTGTATGAGGTATTTCTTATGCTGACAATTTGGTAGCGCCTGGAACTTATCTTGTTTTGTATCTATCTAGCATACTTGCCTACTTTTTTTTTCTCTTCCCAGGAGAAGCCTGCGTAAGAGAAGCAGGAGGGTAGCGACGGGGGCGGGGCCTGATGATTTGCATCATTAAATTATTGAAGAATAGCATCATTAAGCCCCGCCCCCCACATGGAGACCCGCGATCACCTCGGAAATGCTCCCCATTCTGCCCACTTCACTAGGACGGGGGTGCGGGTTGTTACCCCAAAAATTGGGAGCCTCCCACAAATTCCAGGAGGGTAGGCATGTATGCACCTAGCAAGAAACAGTGCAGACTGCATGAGCCTACTATTATTGGGAGCCTCCTAATATCAAACAAATTCCCATTAGTTATTTAAATAAACTGGCTGGCTGGCTGGATAGTATTGGTCACAGCCTATGCAGCTGGGTCTCTCGCAAATACAATGTTGTTCCTACTTTAGGACTCCCGAGGGCTCGCAGTCGGGCGATTGTTGCAAACTGCGCATGCGTGTACGAACCAGTCACACTGATCGGGAGACGATCGCTCTCTGCATATTGCCATAGCGCTAGTTTGAGTGACAGAACGGGGTGTCTGTGGTTGGTGACTGGGGCAGGTCTGTGTAAACAGGGTGTGCTCGCATTAGCACAGGCGTGGCTGGGTGTTTTTACACCAACTTAAGGGTGTGAATAATTAAGACGTAGCGTCACCATACGCATTATATGAGAAAAATGAAGGCAGCCTAGAGTCTACCGTAAGCACTGCGTGGTGGTTCGATGTCGCCCGATGGTACCAATGTTTTCATACACTTCCTGGAGACGACGTCTGAAAGTGGGCGTCTTTACTCCAGACTGCTGGGCGTCTAACTTCACCTGGCGATCGCACATTCAGACATAGGTGGCGTCCTCATACCTGAGTGCGCGATCGCATCATTTGCATATTTTCTTTCCTTAAGGCAGCGAACGAACGCAGCCTAGCGAACGGGTCTGAATGAGCTCCCAAATACAAAGGATCTAAAATTAAAAATTAGAAAAAAATGTGAAAAGAAAGACAACCTATGGAGACATGAGCATTTAGTGCTGGGAGTATTGGTGAAATGTGCATTTATTTTCAGGAGATACGCCATGAATGCACGTGTCCTAGTGAGGACAGCATATGGCACAGCTTACTTTCTTACCAGTCCTCTTGTTCGAGCACTGACACTAATGTTTGTTCTCTTGTTTTTGCTGATTATTCCTGCAATATATGATTCCTGCCTACAGCGACATTTTAGTTTGTGGCCTCATTTGCAAAAGTAATTTACAACTGCACTGTCCAAGCCTCATGTTGTAGCCTCACAATATATCAGAAAGTCAGGCTCTGAGATTAGATGGAACAGCATCCTAGCTCCAGGTACATATAATATATATATATATATATATATATATATATATATATATATATATTGCAGTAACAATATACATATTTTTCATGCATATTTATTTTTTGTCCTCGTTTTTTTTTTTTCGTTTCTTTTTTTGCTGTACTGCGCTACTCTTAGCTATAAAACATCCTGGTATAATATATACTGTAACAAATATGGAAATGTTGTCAGCCTCTATTTCCCTCTGGCTTGTCCCATTGTATCTACATCAATAGGCTTATTGCAGCTATGTAAATCTAACCAGTATGTAATGGAGTTGTTAATCCTATCAGGGCTCTGCCGGGGGATTGAGAAGGAGGAAATGCTGTATGATGGTAGAAAATAAAGAACAAGAATAAAAGCACTAGACTCAGGGCCATCTCATTGTTAAACACATTCTCCCGAGAATACATAGTAGCAACAAGGGATCTATTTGTAGTTACCCTGCAATACCCTATGAGTGTGCTAAGGTTATGAATATACAAAATTCAGCGTTCTGATCAGCACTCCATCCAATGGTTCCAAAATATAAGACTATATAAAGGTGTTTATATCAAACTGTCATATTATAAACAAAAAGGATTAAAGCACCTCTCAGGTACAAATAATGCAAACTTTGATTTAGTTTTGTATTTTTTTAAATTTTGTTAGGTTTGATATACAGCCAAATCTTAATAGTGTGGATTAATTTTACCTCTTAAAAAAGAATATTAGACATCAAAAAAGAAGAGCTCATTATGGAAACATTTTTTAGACATTGGTCATGACCAACCCCAACATGCTTATACAGTCAGAGTGTAATGTCTGTAAGGAGGGATATATTTCCAGCAATGTGTTGTGATTAGGATCAGGAAAGGTACTGGTCGAAGGCTCACTTTAAGACAGTTGTATAATAATAACATCCTATGTGACATTAGCAGCTGAGGTATGGTTCACAGTAGAGTGGCTCTTAATAAGCTCCATGGTCACTGTTACAGCATAATTTCAGGCTTCACTACTGGAATCCATAAATTACAACCCACAAATTAATTTGAGGGCTAGCTGACAGGTACATTTAAGGAAAAGGCAGTAGGAAAATCCTGGAACAAGCAATTGCTTCAAAAATGAGATTTCAGTCAAGGTTGGGGCAATTAGCAAGAGACGTTGTTAGGAGCAACCCAACCAAGTTGTGGCTAATATATTTGGTGCTTAGGAACTCAGCTAACAATCCTACTGCAACTCATGCTGGCCAAAGCTATGCACGTCAGGCCAACCTGAAATCAAAATTGATTGACCTCATCATGCTAGATTACAGTCTGATCCCACTGAGAGGCAAATCAAGTCAGACACTTACCTCCATTGATGTGTCTGCAGATGTTGGTTAGCCCACAAGTAGAATGGAAAGTATCAGGTGGAGACAGGAGGAGCTGCTAGATAGCGCACTGGGATTCCATATGCTCCCACAATAAGAGCCAGTTCCTGATTGGAGAAGTTCCTCGGGCCGTCTGTCTGGTCTCCATGCTTTCCTAACCACTGCTCTCGTGCATCTTCTCCTGTCTTGATAAGATGATTATCAAAGGTACAAGAGACAACCCTATTTGTGTGTAAAATAGTTGGGGCCTATACACCAAGGACTATGAATTAAATATGGGCATATTCATATTCTTAATTTTATATTTGAATTAGGAAGGCCATTTTGCATGAACATCCATTGGAGGCATTGCGGGGTAAGTCGGGGTGGTACATGATGTGTATTATTGATATTAATCATTAGCATTACCATGCAACCTATTGTGCTACTCCCTCCCCTTCTCCCTGCATTGAAATCATCTGCCACCTCTGTGGTGCTCTTTATTGGATGAGATCTATGTTATACATAAAACATGAATACTTATATATGGCGCCTTCCTGCACCAACCCCATTGTCAAAAAGGTACTATCCATTTTTTGTTTTTATTTCATTCTGGGTGGCCAAGCATATTTTTCACCCTTGATCCATCATTTCCTAATTCTACCACTTGCTGAGTGCTTTGTAGATGAGAGAAAGAAATTTGAATGTGATTATTAGTGGGACAGAGAGCCAGTGAAGTGACTGTCAGGGGGGAGCAGTAGATTTAGGAGGCCATGGGAAGGACAGAGAGAACTCAATATTTCAGAACTGAAGTCATTGTCTTTACCATAGCCAAGGTCCCCTCTCCTTAGCCCCCTCTCCCTCACTGTTAATAATATCTCCCTCTCCATAGCTCCACAAGTCTGCTTTCTGGGTGTCAACCTGGACTCTGCTCTTTCCTCCCAGTCCCCCCCCCCCAATCCCCTCCCAGTCCCTCTCCCAATCCTGCCATTTCCACCTCCATATAATTTCCATCTCTGTCACTTTCTCACCCTGGGGGAGATGTACTAAGTCTTGGAGAGTGATAAAGTGGAGAGAGATAAAGTACCAATCAATCTGCTCCTAACTGTAATTTTGCAGACTGTGTTTGAAAATGACAATTAGGAGCTGATTGGTTGGTATTTTATCTCTCTCCACTTTATCTCTCTCCAAGACTTAGTACATCTCCCCCCCTCTTTGTGAAATGGTGCACGATCACAAGGGAGGAAGTTCTATATGCAAACAAACGCGAGATCTAGCACCAGGAAGATGACGCAATCCAAAACACGTGAGATCTAGCATTGGGAAGATGATGTTTTGCCTTATTTTGGGAACTAAAGTCAGCAGGAAGACCTAAGCCGGGGCTCAGTTTGACTCCTAACCCCTAAGTTCTGGTGTGTTCGTATTCCAGGAATCCGAACTTGCACACCTCTACTCTAAACATGCTGGTGGGCAGGGCTGCCATCAATTTATGGGGCCCGGGACTGACAAAATAGGCAGGGCCCCTCCCCTTAGGTACGGGGGGGGGCAGTTTGTCAGAGGTGGGCGTCACTGTGGATAATGTGGGAGAACAGCGTGATGGTGAGGGTGTGAGCAGCATGAGGGTGAAGGTCTGAGCCGTGGGAGGGTAAAGGTGTGAGAGCAGAGTGTGGGTGTGAGAGCAGGGTGAGGGAGGGTGTGAGAGCAGGATGAGGGTGGGTGTGAGAGTAGGGTGAGGTAGGGTGTGAGAGCAGGGTGAGGGGAGGGTGTCAGCAGGGTGAGGGGAGGGTGTCAGAGCAGGGTGAGGGAGGGTGTCAGAGCAGGGTGAGGGAGGGTGTCAGAGCAGGGTGAGGGGGTCAGAGCTGGGTGTGGGTGTCAGAGCAGGGTGTCAGAGCAGGGTGAGGGTGTCAGAGCAGGGTGAGGGTGTGAGAGCTGGAGTCTATGTACCTGGTCTGTGGAGCCTCTCCTACTCCTGCCTGTCCTTCCTCTGCACGCGGCGGCTGTAAATAGCTTCGCTGCTCCCTCTCTCCCCGGCTGCTGTGTTCCTTGCATAGTCTCTCCCCACTGGCAGGCGGTTGTTGTACTGCGACTCTGCCTCTTGCTCCAGCCATGCCACTCACATTTACCCGGGTCCCGGACAGACAGAGAGAGAGAGGGACCCGGGGGGCAGGCAACTGTATTTTTAATATAGCACTGGCCGCAAGCCAATCAGAGCTTGTACTCCCACAGCCAATCAGGAGCCGCAGCTGCGGCTGCTCTTTATTGGCTGCCAGTCCGCAAGCTCCGATCAGCTTGCGGCCGGCTCCAAATTGAAAATGCTGCCAGCATTTGTCCACTCCGCTGCTACCCGGGCCCTCTTTTTGTCCGAGCCCGGGACTATAGTTCAGTCAGTCCCCCCCTGATGGCGGCCCTGCTGGTGGGTTCGCTGCTTCTGGCAAAAAATAACCCTTGTACGTGTGTCTAAGGATAGGGAGTATGCATTGTAAGCTCCACTATGGCAGGGACTGATGTAAGGGACTGAATTACTCTCTGTAAGGCACTGAGTTATATAAATATATATATATATATATATACATACATGCACACATGTGTGTGTATGTATATATACTGTATATATATATATATATATATATACAATGTGTATGTATATGTATATATATATATATATATATATATATATTTATTGTTTATGAAAAAAGAACACTATTAATATACACCACCAGTTTGAAAGCAAATCTGATCCCAAGTATTTAGAATTAGGCCCTAAATTTGACAACCCCCTCTCCCCATTCACAGATATCAGAGCCCAAATCCAACCTCCCTCCCTTATTAAAAATCATACCCAGATATGACACCCTCCATATTTTAAAGTCCAACCTCAGATTAGACCCCTCCCCCTGTTCCCATCTCCTTCATTAAAAATCACATCAGAAATTTGGCACCCTTCCCTCATTAGACATCATACCCCAATTTGCTTCCCCATGCTTCAACAAAAATCATTCCCCAAATCTGCAGCCCCCCCTACCATATTGAACATCATGGACCACATCTGAAATCACCACCTCATTAAAGATCATACTCCAAATCTGCAACCCCTCCTCCCTCATTGGAAATCCCCTTTCAACCAATTGAAAATCATGCCTCATATCTATAGGATAACCCAATCACATTACTCAATTGGCTTTTGGTCCCTCACCATCGCTCCTTCCAGCTTCATGTGCTCTGATTGGTGGATAGCTCCAGCTACATTGTGTCATATGAAGTCATGTGACAGAGCGCTTCTATCACTACAGCTCATTACAGTGTTACAGTGTCACCTGACTGGGTGAGAATTGTGTGTTCCCCAAATGTATGTTTTGTACCTGTTATTTCTGTATTTCTGCGCTTTTATTTCCCCCTGTGTACAGACACCTACACTGCTGAGATTTGTTTGATCATGTGTATCACTTTTTACCACCAAAACTGTAATTCATTGTATTTCAAGACAGGATAATATTACACAGGAAGGGTATCAAGTTTGTCAGTTTGTGGTCACTGTGTTGGTCACCAATGATCCATAGACAGATTACTATTTTTGTACTAATTAAATTATCTGGTAGCCAGGAGTTATACATCATACAGTATATGTGCTTATGTCCACCATTATCTGCAAAGAGTGTGGATACTAGAGAGTCACCTTATGTCCATCTATACATTATCCTTTATGTATAGTAAAGTATGGGACAGTTATACTTATATGTGACATGAGACAACTCTATCTGTATCATGGTCGCCCCTCAGGACCCTATAACCTGCACTCACACTGTGTCAAACTTACCGCATCTGTAGGCAGTGCTGCGCATGCGCTGGTTTTACAGATGTAACAGCGCATGCGCAGCACTGTTTCCAGACGCGATAAGGTAGTGTAGAGAGGGAAAAGTATCTATTTCCCGAAAAGCTGTCATCGCAAAAATGACAGCTTTTCGGAATAGATACTTATGGAGAGGTGGAATGATGAATTCCACCTATAATTAGCTAGAACTCCATGAGAGTTCTAAAGCTAATTATCTCCATTGAATTTTTACGTTTAATGAATAGGCCCCTCTATACAGTATACTTTCAAACAGGAATGTGCATCCCTTATAAGTAGTGTAGTTGGCAGGATACAACCCATGGGCGTATTTAGAGAGGAGGGGGCCTATGTTCACTCACCATCAGGGGCCCCCTCCTCTCTCTTCGGTGGCCGCGGCATACTGACACATTCAGTAGACTCCGGGCACTAGTCTGCATGGCAGCTATTTTCCCATCGATTTCCCTTCTGTGCACGCGCAGAATGCTGGGAAAGTGGCCCTGCGCCTCTCCAGTCGATGTGGGACTTCGGAGAGGTAAGTATTTTGAAGTATGGGTGCAGGGTGTGCGGTGTGGGCCCTGCTGGACACCCTGCACCCATTATAGATACGTCCCTGATACAACCTTCATGTTGGGGCATCTAGTAGTGGCTTCCTCAATGATTTTGTACAAGGGATTGAATATAAATACTGTAGTAAATGTAATTACCTCTGTTTGCAATAGGTCAAAGATGCCGACTATCTGCAGTTCATGCTGCCCACTGCGGACATGCAGGCGCACATACTTTATGTATGTGTGTGGTGGGATCCTGTTATGTGGTGGTGGACTCCTCTCCATTGTCACCTACAAGTCCTGCCAGAGAGACCCCCAGAATGACTGCAGCCTGGTACTTAATATCCTCGGGCCAACACTTGCTGCACTGGGCCTGGTGCAGAGCCTATGTGCATGGCACAACCAGTAAGCCACAAAGGGAGGCAGACCCCCTACCACCAACAGCCCAGCCTTGCACCATTACTGTGGGTGAGTATTAGTGATGGTATATTATGGTGCATCTGATGTCATGGCACAGCTTTCTGATCTGCAGGATTTTACGTTCCTTGTAACAGGCTGATGTGATGATATGTAACTTAACCGATAGCAATCGGTCAGCTAATGTGTATGAAAAATGAGTCAATAGCAACAAGTGGAATTATAGTATAACAGTGTGTTTCTGCTTTCTGGTAATATAATGAGAAAGTGAACTGATTGATGATACACCCAGAGAAGAAAGCAATTATGTGGGCTAACACACACACACGCACACGTGATCACATAATATCACACAACAAGTGGCAAAGGAGCAATGGAAACAGGCACCCCACAAGGTGGAAAAGGGTGGGGGGCTGCCCTCTAGAATATCATAAGGGCAGCGCCTGTGCCGCCCCCTTGGCCTTGCACTGTGGGAAGCGGCACTGGTCGAACACCCTTTGTTACGGTCCTGGGCTAAGCAAATATTCAGTTTATTAATTTGCAATGTATATCTCAGTGAGATATGTCATACTTGCCGACTATCAGGCTGCTCCTTCCGGGAGGGAGCAGCCAGATCGGCAGGGCAGGGGGCGTGACCGGCAAAAGGGGGCGTGGCAGTGTGGACAGATGTCAGTTGTGGGTGTGATGGGGCGGGGCCACGTGATCGCGTCACTTTGGCCACGCCCTGCAACATAATGCCGATAAAACAGGCATTGTGAAGCAGGGGAGCGGGGCCAAAATGATGCAATTCAGCTTGAATCGCGTCACCGGGGGGGGGGGGGGGGGGTGGTATCGGCGTCAGTCGGGAGGCTTTTCTGCCTTTCCGAGGGGCTGGGAGTTGCACTCGTTTATTGGGAGGCCCCCGGCCGAATCGGGAGGGTAGGCAACCCTGAGATATGTATAACACTGGCAAGGTGATCTATTCCACAACTGATTACTCTCTTTGGTGCAGATGTCTTTTCTTAAGAATTAATGGGGGTTATTCTCATTAATGTGATTTTTTTGTTGTAGCCAATGAAACCATCACATTCCCTACACCACCACCATCTTACTTTGAGATCCCAGCAGAAGGCAGTCCATGTGTCAGAGATGGATGACACTTACTTGATCCACCACCATCATACGAGAGTCACTTCAGCAGAGGGTAGGACAAAGAAAAAGTCACTGTCACAGTCAGAATAACGGAGGGCTCGGGTGAGCTAGGAGTGAATTGAACCAGGAGGCTGGGGGCTGGCTTTGGTTGTGATCACATGCAGTCAGTTCAGTCAACCTATTACAGTTAGGGGTGTGGTTTTCTGCAGAATTTGTTAAAGTCCCTGTCAGCAGGCTTCAGGCCTCTTTCCTGCAGAACATTTGTCCAGGAAGGTGACGTTACTGATATTTCATTGTATTACCTTGACTTTTCTCTCTATTTTCCTATCTGCCCTTGTTTGTAGCTAATCCTTTCCTTTCAACCTTCTTTCAATCCCCTTCCTTTTACCCGGCCTTTCTGTTCTCCCTACCTCCTGTTTCATCTCTTTCTTTTCTACACTATTCACTATTGTCCCACTGCGCAATCATGCCCCGCCCATGCCGCAATGTTGCTTCCCCAGCATGCTACCTTCCGGCTGCTGACCCGCTCGCGGCTGCTCACTGAAGCTGGGCCCGCCACGCTCATGTCCGGCGGGCCCCAGCTACTCCCTCAGTGAGCTCTGGTCTCTTCCCTACTGCTGGATTAGCCGGTGCTGTCAGTGGCCCTGCCTCTGTTAGCAGAGGAGGAAGGCGCCATGTTGGAATGCCATGGGGGGGCAGAGCCAGTTACCCCTGTGCCGTCCCTCACTGCTCCAGGGCCTGGGGTTGCCACCACTGCTGCTCAGGCTGCTTCCCAGGGGGCATAGACCCTAACCTTGCCAGTGGATGTTAATGCTCCTCTGGCCCCTGACGCTGGGTTATTAACCCTGCCTTTGCCTGCGGCTCCTGCTGCCAGCCCACTTATAGTAGCTCCCTCCCCTGCACTTACTGTGTCCCCAGCGATGGACCCTACTGCTATAATGGGCTTTATTACCAACATGGCTTCTGTATTTGCCCCTGTGTTGGCGGCTATGCTCCCTAACGCTAACGTTAATTCAGACGCTATGGCCAAGTGGTTAGCATGGTACCCAAATGAGGTTGATTCACAATTTTTGAGCGATTGGGTTAAGTTCGGTTTCCATTTGCCAGTTGTTTTGGTTGTGCCCATTGGTTCTCCATGGAGCCTCCAGTCTGCGAGAGAGCTTCCACTCATCGTTAGGGACAAAGGACCTCATTCAGAGGCGGTCGTTAGTTGCAAGCAGTCGCACTGAATCATGGTGGGCGCTTGCATCCTGAACGACCGCCTCCTTGTCGATCACTAAGCTGTGGGTTAACACCCACAGCTCTACCGACCGACATGGGTGATGGTCGCGATGGTCAAGACCATCGCGACCATCGGGGCTTAAGACCAGACCCTAAGGTTGGGTCTGGGCACATCAGTTAATGATGCTATCCCGCAGGAACTTTGCTAGGTGTCCTCTCAATCTTTTCAGCAGGCGCTGGAGCTGGTCCGGGCACACGGTCCTGGTGCTTTGATGGGTAAGGTAAATGTTGAGTCAGCTTTTTGCTTGCTCCCTTGCATCCTGACTCGTTTAGGTACATGGGTATTTGCTTGGATGACGGATACTACATAGACAAGTGAAGGCCTATGGGGTGTTCCGTGTCATGCACTTTTTTTAAAACGTTCAGCTCTTTTCTGCATTGGTGTGCTGGAACTGGGGGTCACGGTATCGTACATTATCTAGATGACTTTTTGTGCATCGGTCCCCCTGATTCCACTCATTGCGGTTACTTGCTGGATTCCATTCAGGCGCTTTTTTCCTTTTTCGGTGTTCCGATTGCCAGCGAAAAAACTTTAGGCCCTGTAACTCGACTGTCCTACTTGGGTATCGAAATCGATACCTTAGACAGATGCTGCCATCTGTCAGCTGACAAGATCCTAAAGCTGAAGGATGACATTCAGTTTTGCTTAGCTGCTGGGAAGGTAACGCTGCATCAGGCCCAATCTCTTTTGGGCTTGCTGAACTTCACCTGCCACGTTATCCCCACGGGTAGGGGTTTCTCCCGTAAACTCGAGAGGTCCACCGCGGGGGTCCATAGAGCACACCATTTTATTCGGTTATCTGCAGAAATCATTTTCATCTGATTTTAACGGTATTCTCTTGTGGCTGCCACCAGCGGTCCCCAGCTCCCAATTGCAGTTGTTCACTGACGCTGCAGGCTCCTCTGGGTTTGGTTGTTACCTGGTGCACCGCTGCCTGGCCCATGCAGTGGTTTTCCAGAAGCCTCACCAGAGATCTCTTACTGCTTGAACTGTTCCCAATAATGGTGGCTTTGGAGCTGTGGGGTTGCAAGTTGCGAGATAGGAGCATTATCTTTAGATGCAACAACCTAGGAGTCATGCACACTATTAACAGGCAACGTGCCTCCTCGCTGCCGGCGTTGTGTTTGCTTGCTCAGCTGGTTTTGCGCTGCTTGCAATTTAACATCGTTTTCAAAGCGCTCCACATCCCGGGTTCAGAAAATGACACTGCTGATGCGCTTTCGCGTTTTCAGTGGGACAGGTTTAGGCTTTTGCCATGGGACCCTACCACAAGGGTCTCATCGCAAGCCCGATGGTCGCGATGGTCTTGACCATCACCACCATCAACCTGGCCGCTCGCTATAGCTGTGGGTGGTCACCCACAGCTATGCAAGCGGCCAGGAGGCCGCTCCAAAAAAAAAAAAATGCCCTGATTCAGAGCGAGCGCTCTTTCAGAGCGTCCCGTCTCTGAATCAGGCCCACTGTGCGGACGCTCGGAGCAGATCTGTCTTGTGGGAGTGTCATGGGAGAGAGGTGGGGGTACAGTCTGACTTCTTGTGTGTGAGGGGTGCAGACAGAGATGGGACGCCTGTTTCTGATGAGTCATTTGCACCCAGCATGGGGTGGCTGTCGGTGCCGATACTAATGATGATGGCTGTAGCTGTGGACAGAAAACCAGTGGGCAAAGCGGCCTCCACATGATGGTGACGGATACTTACATTAGCACAGGGTTATATATCCGGCTGCTGCGTACATCCAAACTAGCAGCCATTTATGTTCTACTCATAAGCAGAACCATTGCTGGCAGACAGCTGGTGAGATGAACCAAAACTCACTCATTCAGTCTGTCCATGTGCTGGAAACCAATTACCTCAATGCCACATCTTAGTGCTGTCTCCTGTCCATAATAACAGCATAGACTGCAATTTCATGCTACAAACCTGCTGCTTAATGTTATAATTTCCAGTGACCACTCCTAGTAAGCCGACTAGAACTTCAGGCTATGAGGTCTTCCACCACTATCAACCACTCATTGTTCCCTTAGAGATAATTCACTCACCAGTACTTAGGCGGCCGCCTGGACTTACTGCTCGAAGTAGTAGCAGCTTACAGGAGTGTCAACATTAATCCTGAGGTGATAAGAAGGAGTTTATACAGTACGAGAGATGCGACTTTGGGAGCCGATGGTGTGGTGTGCCGATGATGCGGCAAATGTGCCGATGGTGCTGCAGTATTTGTTAGTAGACAGTCAATGATTGGAAGCTGCAGAGGAAGCTGGAGAGCTGGTGACAGCACGGAAGCTGTTGATATGGCAAATGTGTCAAATGTGCCAAAGGTGCGGCAATAGCTGATGGTGGAGGAGTGAATAGTCGGTGCTGCTGCTTGGAGAGTCGATGGCAGCATGGTGGTGTAGGTGCGGCTTTGAAGCCGTAGAAGAAGCTGGAGAAATGGTAACAGCACGGGAAGGTCCAATTCTGTATCACGAGGAGGAACAGAACACTAGCCAAGCCGATGGGACTCACAGATACGCTATAGTCTGCGAGGCGGCAAAAGTCCAGTGAGTACAACTAGAAGGAAGCACCAATCACGCAGCACTGTGAGTGACAGGAGAAACTGGAGTAACCCCCGTGATGACTGGGTAAACTGCTCGAAGGAGACAAGTCATGACCGCAACTTGTAGCACTTATACTGTGAAAGGCTAGGAGTACCCTGGTAATGTCAGTATAAAGTATAAATGAGATAAAGTATGACACCTATATTTGTGTCTTTTTAGAAATGTAGAAAGAACATCCAGAGTCCCACAAAATTCATCATCTGTGTGGACTCCTGACTCCCCCGCCAAAATATGAAGATGTGTGTCCCTTGTAGACAAAGGGATCTTCCTGTAGGCATGGACTGGACATCAATGATGATGGACATATTCCCTGAGCGCTCTATTCCAGCTCAATGACCATCTACCTTCATCATTAAATATATCCCATAGCGCTGGGAGGGAGGGGGGCGTTTCCTGTGCCTTCCGGACAGGGCCGGCTCAAGGGGTGTTCGACCAGTGCGGTCGCACAAGGGCGCCACCCCTAGAGGGCGGCACCCTTCCCCAGCATCCCGATTTCAGCGGGACAGTACTGTCCCGCTGCTCCATCCGCAGGCCGAAGTGGCCCGCGGGTGGTCAAATTGGGAGGTTGGGGACCCCCACCGCCGCAGCTGTGCAGCGATGCCGGACCCCCGGAGTGTGAATGTATGCCACGCGCCTGCGCGCGGCATCCATTCACTGACGGAAGAGAGCTGGGGGAAGCCCAGCCAGTGACAGATTGCTGGGCTTTATCCCCAGCCTGACGTTATTTGGAGGTGTGCCATGCGGGCACGCCTCCAAATAACGTCGCATAGGGGGTGTGGCCTATGGTAATTAGGCCACGCCCCCAAATTCGGGCGCGCGGCTTTGCCGCACGCGCGATGAGAGGGCGCCATATGATGGGCCGGCACAGGGTGCTCTGACCCCTGGAGCCAGCCCTGCTTCCAGAAACAGTAGCGCTCCGGGCGCCGGACCGGCTTGCCCGTGCCTGGAGCCGCTACTGGTTGTATGTAGTTTTTTTGTTCAGAGGGCTGAGTTAAGGTGCCCACACATATACCGATGTGCTCACGATACGATTTTATGGCCAATTTCCTCGTGAACTTTTACGGGAGCTCCCTTGCCGTCGTAATCACGATTTTGGAAAAAAGACACCCAATCTGTCTTACGATCTCACGATTTATCGGACCGTACGCATCGTGAGATTGGGCATAACAAATCGTGAGTAACAAAAAAAAAAAACAGGCTCTGGACTATTGGTGGGAAATTTAAATAGCCATAACAATGGGAGGGGCTATCTAGGGAGTATAAACAGCAGGCGCCCTTTAAACTCTGTGTACATTCTGCTCTGCTACTAGATGAGGCTAGGTGAATTCCTGCTGAATCTTGTACATTGCTACTGTGCTCTTTGTATTTGGCTTGCCTTTTACAAAGTTTATTCTACCTGCAGGTGTGTGCTACCTACCTGCATTCTATCCTGTTCCTGAATTCTGTACTGATGCATCCCTATCGGTATAGAGTGTTGGTCGCTGAAGCTGGGGTCCGGGAGATTAGGAAGAGGATCCAGCGAAGAAGGACGAGAGCATGCTGGACCAAGGAGTGGCTTCTACAAAGGGATACCTGCTCTCACATGTCCCTGCTGTTGGAGATCAAGGAGAACAACCCGGATGACTATCGGAACTACCTGCGCATGGATGACGCCACCTTCCAAGAATTGCTGCATCTGGTGACCCCCCACATCCAGAGACAGGACACGAGGTGGCGGAGGTCAATCCCTGCTGAAGATAGACTGGTGGCTACCCTGAGGTACCTGGCTACAGGAAGGTCACTAGAAGTCCTGACGTTTGGGACCCTCATCTCACCTCAGTCCTTGGGCGTCATCATTCCAGGGTCAAAGTGCTGCAGTACCGGTATTGTAAGGTAAGTAAAAAAAACACACCACACACTGGTTTCTTGTGTAAAGAAAACAAATTTGTTTTTATTTTTTTCACAAGTAATTATTTAAATTGGATTTTTTAACTGTGCCAATAAGGCAGAAAACAGTGCTGTATAGCAGCCATCAGGTGTAAACAACACAACATAACTGTGCCATTAAGGCAGAATACAGTGCTGTATAGCAGCCATCAGGTGTAAACAACACAACATAACTGTGCCATTAAGGCAGAATACTGTGCTGTATAGCAGCTATTTGGTATACAATTTTTTTGTTATTTTTATGCAGCAATAAAAAAGGCTGCATTAAGTACAATGTACACTGACCTGTAGGCAACCCAAAGTGTGCATTAAAGTGTATGCAATATATATTGCAATAACATTTTTACAATACAACATTATCACCAAATTTTATGAATCCCAATAGGTAGCCGGCTGTATGTGATAGGGTGGGTCAGACGCCATTTTGAACAGGCCAATACACACATGGCACAAGTATACATTGTGGCCCCGCCTTCCAGCAATGTGTACTTGTGCCATGTGTGTAGTGACCTTGTCCAAACAGCGTCGTCACCACCCTATCCCATGCAGCAAGCACCTATTAGGAGTCATAAAATTTGGTGATATTTTTAAAAGCAAAAAAAAAAAAAATCACATAACTGTATAACGGGGCGATTCATCTTCTGCATCCAGCAGAGCATTAAATATGGTAGTGCTGCTGTTTGGGTTGCTGGGTGGGGGAGTAATATCTAACTGGGCTGGGGGGACCTGACATAGGTGTTTGGGGCAGGGGAAAATAGCATCGGGTCAGCTATATAAGTTGAATTGTGGATATTTTTGCTCCTGCATCTACTCAATAGGTCATAATTTAACCTTAGAAATTTTTTTTGGGTATCCTCATCAATTTCCTCAAAGTGCTGTTTACATGGGCTGTAAAGTCATCTATAGAATCAGGAGGCTATTGAAGCAGCGTTCTGCATTGTGTAAAAATATGTCCTCCCATTCCGTATGGTTCTCCTTTCTCCCGTTTTTTGTTTTTTTGGGGGGTTGTTGGGAAGAGGATGAGGGTCCAGGTGCAATTGGTGTTTCCAGTTGTGTATTCTCCACCTCACTGTCACCACCGAGCAGACTGAGGTCCGGTGTGGATCCCAAATCAGGGTCTTGGGTGGGAGTCTATATAGGAAAAAAAGATATAAAAAATATTATAGTCATGTTTTAACCCATTTTTTTACTATTTTTACAGTTTCCTAACACGGTGGAGGATGGAAGAGCATCGCTGAAGATTTTGAACAACGTTGGAATTTCCCTAACTGTGGAGGAGCCATCGATGGGAAACACATCCGCATCAACCCACCTGCCAACAACGGATCATATTACTACAACTACAAAGGATTCTTCAGCATCGTTCTCATGACAGTGGTGAATGCCAACTACGAATTTCTGTTTGTGGATGTCGGCAAGAATGGCCGTGCTTCAGATGGTGGGTCCTTCAAACAGACAACTTTCTACCAGAGACTCACCAACAAAACCCATAACTTGCCCTCACTGGACCAGACAAAGCACGGCCTAAATTACGTTTTCGTCGCAGACGAGGCTTTTGCATTACATGAACATGTGATGAAGCCATTTGCACAGAGGGGCCTGACCAGAGAGAAGAGGATCTACAACTAACGTCTATCCCGGGCACGGCACATTGTGGAAAATGCGTTTGGAATAATGAGCAACCGCTTCCGCATTTTCCGCACCACCATCAATCTACATGTGGATAAGATAGACTGGATCGTGATGGCGTGCTGTGTGCTGCATAACTTTCTGTGAAGAAAAACTACCCAACGAGGACCAATCCCAGCTAGACCAGAAGATGTAGGACCCCTGGAGGACATTGGACATTTTACATCTGTGTCTGCACCACCAATTACAACAGCATCCACCGCACGTGCCAAAGAAAAGAGGGAGGAGTACATGGGCTATTTTAACAGACTAGGTGCTGTGCCATGGCAGGAGGACTGTCTGTGAACTACTGACTAAATTGGACATTTTGGATTTCCCCCAAAAAACATTGGATTTTGGCTTAAACTTTGTCACTACTTACCAAGACTTCTTCTGACGATCCAGGCACTTCTGCAACCTTCTCTTCTCCCTCGTGCTCATCCATCAAGATGATAGATTCCCTTTGAGGCTCTTGATCACTGATGAATGACATCATATGGTAGTACCAGGGCGTGGGCTCATATATATCATCTGTGCCCGCTCCTGATCTTTTGGAGTCATCCACCTTCTTTTTTTCTTTTATGTACACTGTCCTGAGGTTTTGAATCTTCTGCCAGACAGTTTTCAGGTCTGCATCAGTAATGTACTTTTTCGTATACTCAAAGAGCAGCTCTAGTGCGGCCAACTTGTGCGACTTGTTGTGGTACTTGTGAGAATTAATCATCCACAGACACTCTTTCGAGTGCAGGATTTCGATGAATCCTGTAACAAACTCACGTTCACTATCCATGGACATATCTACGAAGAGGAAAAAAAAGGACATATAATTATTAGTGTATATAGTTTTGTTATATTTTATGTTGTTATGGTTAAATTTGTATATGTTTTAATATTTTCTTTTTTACAAATTTTTAAAAGTTTGGTAGGTATGGTATTGTATGCGTGTTTGTTTTGTGGTATTTTAATTTTTTTCTTTGTTTTACAGCATGGGTCTTCCACCTTTGGTCCTCCAGCTGTTGTGGAACTACAGATCCCAGGATGCCCTGCTACAGTTTTAGCATGCTGATATTTCCAAAACATGGCAGGGCATGGTGGGATGTGTAGTTCCACAACAGCTGGAGGACCAAAGGTTGAACACCCCTTTTTTACAGGAATGATGTGTGTTTTTAAATGTAATGTTTCATGTATGGTGTTTTTTTGGTTACAGTAAACAAATGTATTTTTTTCTGTTAGTTTTTTGTTTTATTACTTTAAATGTATTTGTCTTTTATCTGTATTGTATTTATTTGTAAACATGTTTTGACAAATATTTTATGTAATTTCAATATGAAGAATCTTCCTGTAATGTATTTGTTTATCTTGTTTAAACATATTTGTTTATTCATTTTTAAAAAAGTTGAATTGTTTTCTAATTTATTCTTAGGTGGGCCTATGACATTGGTGGCCAGTTGGTTAGGTGGGTGGCACACATTGGCGGGCCGTGGGGGAGCTTAATGCATGACCAAGCCACCGCCCACCTCATTATGGTGGGCGGTGGCTGGGTCATGCATTTATTACCTGGGGGCGCACATTGGTGGGCAGTGGGAGCTTAATGCATGACCCAGCCACCGCCCACCTCATTACAGCGGGCGGTGGCTGGGTCATGCATTTATTACCTGGGGGGCACACATTGGTGGGCAGTGGGGGAGCATAATGCATGACCCAGCCACTGCCCGTCTCATTATGGTGGGCAGTGGCTGGGTCATGCATTTATTACCTGGGGGGCACACGTTGATGGGCAGTGGGGGAGCTTAATACATGACCCAGCCACCGCCCGCCTCATTACAGCGGGTGGTGGCTGGGTCATGCATTTATTACCTGGGGGGCACACGTTGATGGGCAGTGGAGGAGCTTAATGCATGACCCAGCCACTGCCCGCCTCTTTACGGCGGGCGGTGGCTGGGTTATGCATTTATTACCTGGGGGCGCACATTGGTGGGCAGTGGGGGGGCACATATTGGTTGTCACTATGGTTGCATTTAAACTGTACAAATATACTCACCAAACTTCCAACAAAACAACACTTCAGTGTGCAGGCTCCAATGTGCGTCTATCTTCCTCCATACACGATGCTGCACAAGATGGCGATGGGGCGTGCACAGGAAGCTGTCAGTCTAATTACGCGTTGTGCAATGAATCGTATGATTCATCGTGAGAAAAAAAACCCTCACGATCGGCTCCCATCGTGATCCAGGTTGCCTAATCTGCGCTACAGCACGGAAGATCAGAGGATACGAGGTACGACGAGCGGGGATGTGCATCGGCATTGTGCTCATGAGTATAAGCTCACGATTTGGACTTATTTTACCCGATTCATCGTCATGGTTCGTCGAAATCAGCCAAATTGGATGAAAAATCGCTATATGTGTGGGCACCTTTAGTCTTGTGTGGGGATCACTTGTGTAGAATGTCAGCTTGGTAGGTAGTGATTTTAGTTAGTTTATTTAAGAGTTAGTTGTTAAGTTGTAGGCTTATTTACACTTGTATATCTTAATTTGTGCATTTAACTTGTACTTGTTGTCTTTATTTTCTGATCTGCCGTCTATTAGCATGTTATTTTCTTTGGCTTGCTGTCCCTATTTTACCCCATTTTTCATTTTATTTTTTAGCTTCTATCTCTGTGTTATTTATTTTCTTACACCTTCAGTATTACCTTGTCCACGCTGTGCTATGTGCCCCCTTGCCTATTTTTATGATGGGCGTAGAGCACAAATGACTTCTCAGTTAGCTATGACATCAGAAGAGCTGGGAGCCACTGCAGGTGTTTGGGACCAGTCGGGCCTTCCTGGTCAGCTGATGGCCAGATTACCAACAATGCCGTATGGGCGGGAGCCTAAGGCATAATGGTACTGGGGGCCTCGTGGCTGCCTGCCACCACCAGGCCCTTCTCAGGTCAGGCGGAAAATATGCAGTGAAAGGACGACAGTGGGTGCTGTGCTTTTGAGGTGTCTGTTCATTTGCCAGCTGCTGCCAGCACTTTTAGCAGCATTGCCACTGACAGGAGCTAGAGACAAGTAGCACCTCTTTGCGGATCTCACAGGAAGAGTTAATGCGCAGTACCGAGCGCCCAGCAGGATTGTTTTGTTTTGAGGAGTACATGAGAGAGGTAGGAAAGAAATTTGCGTGAGGGGGCAGATCTGTGAGAGGGGGCAGATCTGTGAGAGGGGGCAGATCTGTGTGAAGGGGCAGATATGTGTAGGGGAAATATTGGTAAAGGAGGAGAGCTATGAGGGAAGTAATCTGTTAGGGGGAAAATCTGTGTGAGGGAGGATCTGTTGGGGGGAGCGCTGTGAGAGGGGAGATCTGTCAGGGGGCAGATCTGTGTGAGGGGGGGACCTGTTATGGTGGAGGGGATGTGGTCAATATCCCGACCACGGGGCTTCCAGCGATCAGATTGCAAGCGCTGGAATCCCGACACCTGTCAGAATCCCGGTGCCCACACCCCGACCTCCAGAAACCCAAAGGTAAGTAATAGGTTAGGGGGAGGGTTAGCATTAGGAGTTAGGGTCAGGCACTAAGAGGGGAGGGATAGGTTTCGGGTGCAGGGAGGGGGAGGTTAAGTTTAGGCACTAGCGGGAGGTTAGGTTCAGGCAGTGTTGGGATTCTGACCGCCGGGATCCTGAGTCTCAGCATCCCGTACCAATCCCGGGAAAAGAGCTGTGAGAGGGCAGGTCTGTGTGAGGGAGTAGGTCTGTTGGGGGTGAAAGCTGTGAGGGATGAGATCTTCAAGGGAGGGTGAGTTGTGAGGAGGGAGATCTTTTAGGGGGGGGAATTGTGATGGGGTAGAGCTGCGATGGAGATAGCAGTAAGGGGGAGATCTGTAAGAGGGGAAAAGCAGTGTGAGGTATAAGCTGTATGAGGCCTATATATACAGTATATAATGTATTTAATAATAAATTAATACAGTGCCCTGAAGCAGTATCTTGTGCTTGGCAGACGAAGTCGGTTTGTTATAAGCGCTACATTCATCCTGTTTTTTGTTAATTGTTGAATGTTTTATTGATTTGATATTGTTGTTTTGTTATGTGGTCTGTCTTTGTTTTATCTTCCCCTGTCTTTCCTACTCGGGGATTTTGCTACTCGCCAGTTTCAACAGTGGGGGTCTTGAGGAATTTTATTTTTTTGCCTGACTTGACAGACATAGGCCCTGATTCAGAGCCGGACGCTCTGACAGAGCGCTTGCTCTGAATCAGGGCCGGGCTATTTTTTTTTTGGAACGGGCTCCTGCCCGCTCGCATAGCTGTGGGTGACCACCCACAGCTATAGCGAGCGGGCAGGAAGATGGTTGCGATGGTCAAGACCATCGCGACCATCGGGCTTGCGATGAGACCCTTGTGGTAGGGTCTCGTTGCCGCAAGCCCTGGAGTGCTTTCCGCTCTATCAGAGCTGAAGGCACTCCCACTGACATAACTTGTGATGTCAGTGGGGCCGGCCCCAGACGCTAGGCGTTCCCATGGGAACGCTTCCATCTGGGCAGCCACGCCCCAGGCCCACCTACCAAAGGGGGCGTGCTGTCACTCACAATCGACAGCACACCCCCTTTGTAGCGAGACCCAGAGCGACGGCTTGCCCGTCGCTATCCAGGTCTCGCGCATGCGCACGACGGAGCCGCCTCCGTCGTGCGCATGTGCACTGGACCGACATCGACCCGCTTGCGAGCGCTTAGCGCTCGCGAGCAGGTCTGAATCAGGCCCATAATTCGCACATAATTTGGACAGAATTCGGCTATAATGAAAGAATAATAATAATAAGTCCCTCAGCAGGTTTTTGTTTTTACCTCTTGTCGAGTAATCTTAATCTTGTGTTTCCCTTGCTTTTACCTTACCCCCATCAATCTCCTTTCATTCAGTCCTTCCTATTTGTTTCATATGTTTTGTTCTCATTCTTGGCTACATTACAATTATACAATTTTCTTGGCATTATTAATGTAATTATTTATTATTTTCCCACCCCTGTAGGTGTTAGCTGTAATTATTGCGATGTCTGGATTATAGACCGTTATTTGGGTGGCAACTGCAACTGGTAGGACTATATTTTCTGGGTCCAGTAGGATTATGGCTCGGTCATTGTGGCTTTTATTGGGCTTTACTGAAAGTCAAATTGTTAGAAGCTGTGGAGTGATTTGGCCTGGCCTCATATTATTTTATCCATTTGGGTTATAGTGACCTAGGGGTTTGGACATCTCTAGATTTATAGCTTGCCATTGTTGCAGACCTTACTATCACCAGACATGTTTGGCCTTCCTGCAAGATTATTTGGTCTTGCATCCAGCCTAGATTATTTTGCCATAATAGTGTTAATTTTCTAGCATTGGGTGAAACCAGGAAAAAGGTTCACTCTATAGTTCTGTCCAATGGTGGTGCCGTAGTTAAACACCCATTGATACGGTTCAGATATCAGCATCTGTACTGGTTTGATGGAATATACTTATCAGAGGATGGCCTTTGTTTATTCTTTGGAAATAATTTTAAGTGTTTGGTTCAAATGGCATAGTTGAGTGTAAGTTGGAGGTTCAGCAGTTCTGTAATCAGAACCTTGCTTTAGTGGGACAGAACAACATATCATCAGCCTGGGTGTGGTTCACCTGGGTTTATACACCGTGACTTAAAGTCTGGGCCTCTACCATGGAGCCAGAACCACCTCCCTACCGGGTTGGTTATTTATGTTTGAAGATTAAGTTGGATACAATCAGTTGTGGTGAAGTCACCCTTGGGGCGGTCTCCGTCCACAATGCATGTGTTGTTGATTAGTAGACTGTGTTGATTCTTGGCCATCATTTCTATGCACCATACAGTTTTTCCATCTTGAGGTTTAATAAATAAATAGCTGACCTTTCTAATGCCATTCTATGTGTCTGAGTCATGGTTTAACTGTAAAGTTAGTTCATACACTGAACACACTTCAGCCATTAGTACTATATGTTTAGGAGCACAGAAAACTGAGTAAGCCTGGTGAAGGTTAAACCATGAAGCTGGGGGTTACTTGTATGAAGGTCACATGTCATTGTGAAGCCTATCAATTTGGTGGGAAGTGGTTTAAGGTTAGTTTCTTCAAGGGATTTCTGGTCAGTTTTAGGTCTCCTTCCTGAAGTTCTTTCCCCTTCTATTATTGTATTTGGTTGTTGTTAGCTATTTATGTGGCAGGAAAGAATTGTAGATCATTGCTTGGGTGCAATTTGTTGGTTTATTTCACTCAACTAGAATTGCAGCCTGAACCACCCTCATAGGGCCAGCATCACCACATTACCTGGCTTGTTATTTATGTTTGAAGGTTGAGTTGGATACCCAATATGCACTAATTCCTAGCCATCCTTTCTATGGGACTAGTTTTATCATCCTTAGGTTACATCTATAAATCAAGAAATAACTGACCTTTTTAATGCCAACCTATGTCTCTGTGTCATTATTATAATAATTATTTTTAATTATTACATCTTTATGGAGTTGGGATCCAGCTATAAATGGAAATAGGCCCACAGGGGGGCATAGAACTTGACTCAGTTAAAGTCTGACCATGAGTGGGAGACCACCTTTAATATATAAAATGGGCATTATTAGTACTTAGTAAAGAACCTTGGTCTGTGTAATGCCCCAGCAGTTTCTCAAAGCTTCAATTATGATATTTGTAGAGACCTTCTATATAAATTTGTTATTCTACTGTATATCGTGATGTTATTTTCTTTTCCCGATCTGTCAGCTCATCATCGACATATTTGTGAAGTTTAACTCATCTCCAATGTAATCTACTCAGTGTTGTTTAAGCTTTAGCAATTATTATCTCTAATTTATAAAGGGTATGTCAGAGTTCAGCCGGGGATCGGCCGTCCCTTACCGTCCCGCCGGCTTCCTCAGACTTCCCGGGCAGTCGGGCGGCTGGTGCGGCGACGTGGGAGGTGCTGAGCATTCTCCCTGATGCTGGTGTCTCGGGTGGCCTGGTGCGCGGGGATCGGAGTTCCTGTCATGGGCGCCGCCATGACACTTCCTTCTCTGACTATCCTTCCTTCCCTGACAGTCTGGCCGGTCAGCTGATGCTGTGGACCAATCAGTGGGCTTCCAGGGGTATATATCCGGCTCCTGTGTATCAGGTAGTTGCCTGAACAACCATTGTCGCTGCTAGTGTTACTAGTGGTCTCTCGTTCCAGGTTCCCTTGCTTCCAGTGATCTATTCCTGTGTGCAGCTATATCATCCATCTCATCAGTGCTTTACAATCTCAGCCTGTGTGCAGCTATACCATTCATCTCATCAGTGCTTTACCATCTCAGCCTGTGAGCAGCTATATCATTCATCTCATCAGTGCTTTACCATCTCAGCATGTGTACAGCTATATCATTCATCTCATCAGTGCGTTACCACCTCGCCTGTGTGCAGTATACCTCCATTCCACCAGCGCGTTACCACCGCCGCCTGTGTGCAGTATACTATCCATTTCACCAGTGCTTTACCATCACAGCCTGAGTGTAGTTATAGGTACCCACCTCTCCAGCGTCATAATCTCTGGCTGGCTCCAGTACCACTACCCACCTCTTTACTGGACCCTGTGGTCCCTACCTACGTGTTACAGTATTGCACCATGGTGCACGCTTTCTAACCGGCAACCCGGTAGAGTGTGTCCGCAGTGCACACTTCCTTGTACCTCAAGTACAGTGTCCCTATGTGCCCCTTACTGGCACAGACCCTTTGGGCCACGAGTGTTCATCTCTTCTTTTTCCCGCAGGCTTTGGTCACCTAGTCAAAGGACCACGACCTGCTTACGAGGTGCAGCTCAAGCCCATATCCCGATTGGTGGGGTCACTGGCGAACACCATCTCGTGGGTTAGATTCCGCACCTAGGTCTCGCCAACGACCAAGACCCGTGGATGCGGAGGTCGTACATTCAGGCCCCTCGTCTCCGTTTCCTCCCGCAGCCTCGGGCCTCAGCTTCCAGAAAACTGCCTCCCAGCGTGACAGTTTGTTCAGGCCAAATGAAAGCTACAGGCTCCCCAGGAACTGGGAATCTCCAGGAGCTAACGACTCGCATGGATAACCAAGAGGCGGCACAGCAGCATGTGGCCCAGTACCTACAAGAATTATCTGGTCAGCTCCTGTCTATTCAGAACACTCTGGCAGCTATGTCTCATGCTCCACCTTCTGTCGCTCCTACGGTTTCTCCTGTATTACCTTCGTGGGTCATTCCTCAAAAATCCCGTTTGCACTTGGCTACTCCCGAGAGGTTCGATGGTACTCCTCAACAATGTCGTGGTTTCATAAACCAGTGTGAGATCCAGTTCGAATGCCTACCCCAGAATTTCCCTACCTCCCGGTCTAAGGTGGCCTATGTAATTTCATTACTAACCGGGGCAGCTTTGGATTGGGTCTCCCCCTTGTGGGAACGAGCAGATCCGCTCGTATCTAGATATGAGGAGTTTGTGGCAGCTTTCAAAAGGATCTTCGATGAACCCAGGAGATCTGTCTCTGCTTCTTCAGATTTGCTTCGTGTCCATCAGGGTACCCGGTCCGTCGGGCAATATGTAATACAATTTCAAACCCTGGTGTTCGAACTAAAATGGAACGAGGAAGCACTTAAGGCAGCCTTCCTACATGGCTTATCTGAGAGGATGAAGGATGAATTGGCATCTAGGGATTTACCTCCCACCTTCTCGGATGTTATATCCCTCTGTATAAAAATTGACCTTCGCCATAGAGAGCGATGGGGAAATAGGGGGCGTGTAGATCGTCCTCGGGATCGCCCATCCTTGGGAGGTCATTCCTCTCCTTCCTTCTCTAGCAGTGAGGAGCCGATGCAAATTAACAGATCCCAGTTAAGTACCGCCGAACGGAACCGGCGTTTTCAAAATAAATTGTGCTTGTATTGTGCTGCTCCGGAGCACACATTAAGGAATTGTCCTGTGTTGACGGGAAACGCAAAACCCTAATTGATGTTGGGAGCATGCAATTGGGGGTTATTTCTGACTCCTCCCAAATAAATGACAGTTTATTGCCTGTGTCGCTCTCCTACCAGTCCAGGACAAGGATGGTTAAAGCCCTTGTGGATTCTGGGGCTGCCGGCAGTTTTATTTCTAAGTCATTGGTTCAGACCCTAGGCATTCCGGTGGTTCCATTGCCAAACAGATTACTGCTCTCTGGTGTAGATGGCAAGACCTTGCTAGGGAGATCCATTTCCTCAAAAACCCTGCCAGTGTTCCTCCGGATTGGATGTCTGCACCAGGAAACTATTGAATTTTTTGTTCTTCCCGACTCAGCCTATGAACTAGTTTTAGGCCTCCCCTGGCTACAAAAGCACAATCCTACGTTTGAGTGGTCCAGTATGCAGATTTTATCGTGGGGTCCAAGTTGTTTCCATGGATGTCTCATCCAAGTACTCCCTGTCTGCACTAACGCGGTGTCCTCCAGTGGAAATATAAGCTTCCCCCCGTCTGACAAGCCCAAGTGTTCCTCTGTTCCTGGTCTACCAGCAGCTTATCAAGATTTTGCCGATGTATTTTGCAAACAGGCTGCGGATAAACTTCCACCTCATCGTTCCTGGGACTGTGGTATTGAGCTCCTGCCAGGAAAGAAGCCTCCTCGGGGTCGAACCTACCCATTATCAGTTCCTGAAACAGCCGCCATGGCGCATATATAAAGGAGAATCTAGCTAAGGGGTTTATCCGGCCCTCCACTTCTCCAGCAGGGGCGGGGGTTTTTTTTGTTAGCAAGAAGGACGGCGGGCTTCGGCCTTGTATTGACTACTGGGGTCTCAACCAGATTACTGTAAAGAATCGATATCCTCTGCCTCTGATTCCGGAGCTTTTTGATAAAGTTCGCGGGGCCTCTTTGTTCACCAAACTTGATCTGCGGGGTGAGTATAATTTAATACGTATTAAAGCTGGAGATGAGTGGAAGACCGCTTTTAACACCAGAGATGGCCACTTCGAATATCTCGTAATGCCCTTCGGACTCTGCAACGCCCCAGCGATATTTCAGGGTTATGTGAACGAGATTTTCCGGGATGTACTCTACAGTTTTGTTATAGTCTATTTGGATGATATTCTAATTTTTTCCAAAAATTTGCAAGATCATCGCCAGCATGTCCGCGAAGTCTTGTCACGCGTCCGGAAGCATCATCTTTATGGAAAAATATCCAAGTGCCTTTTCGAACAAACCTCGGTACCCTTCCTAGGGCACATAATTTCTGGAAAGACCCTCTGGATGGATCCGGAGACGTTAAAAGCCATTTCTGACTGTCCGTTACCAAAATCCTTGAAGGCTACTCAACGCTTCTTGGGTTTTTCAAATTATTACCGCCGGTTTATACCAAATTTCTCACACTGGTGTCTCCTATCACAAATCTCACAAAGAAGGGTGCCAATCCCATTCGCTGGCCAGATACTGCCATCCAAGCCTTCCAAAAATTAAAAGAAGCCTTCTCCACTGCACCTATCCTGTGCCAACCCCAATTGGACAAACCATTCACAGTTGAGGTAGATGCTTCTTCAGTAGGGGTAGGGGCAGTACTGTCTCAAATCTCAAGTGATGGAAAGTACCATCCCTGTGGGTATTTTTCTCATAAGTTTTCCATTGCCGAAAAGAACTACGGAATTGGTGACCAGGAACTACTAGCAATGCGGTTAGCGTTAATGGAATGGCGGCATTTGTTGGAAGGAGCCAACTTTCCAGTTACCATGGTCACAGATCATAAAAACGTAATCTACCTCCAAACGGCTCACCGTCTAAATGCTAGACAGGCCCGTTGGTCCTTGTTCTTTTCAAGATTTAATTTAAAACTTCAATTTCGTCCTGGCAGTCTAAACAGAAAAGCTGACGCCCTCTCACGGTCTTTCTTGTCCAGCACTCAGGAAGAGGATCATCAACGTTCCCGACCAATTTTAGATCCTGTAGTCTTCGCCTCTACTCAAATGTTGACTCCTCCCCCAGGGAAAATATTTGTGACCCCAGAACTACGGGGAAAATTACTAACTTGGGCTCATAGCTCTCTGTTTGCTGGCCATTCTGGTATCCTCAAGACTTACAAGTTCCTTCAGCGTTCCTATTGGTGGCCCACAATGAAAGGGGATATTCGAGAATTTATTCTTTCATGTGTAAAATGCGCTCAGCATAAGACTCCCCTCAAGAAGGCAGCAGGTCTCCTGCGACCCCTGTCCATTCCTAATACTCCTTGGACCCATATATCCATGGATTTCATCTCTGAACTACCATGCTCCCAAGGATACAATACCATATGGGTAGTGGTGGATCGCTTTTCTAAGATGGCACACTTTATTCCATTGATGGGTCTCCCTTCTGCTCCTCAGTTGGCAAGAGTCTTTGTTAAGGAAATATTCAGGTTGCATGGACTTCCTAAAGAGATCATTTCCGACCACGGAGTTCAATTCGAGCTAAATTTTGGAGAGCCTTATGTAGCACTTGTGGAACCAAGTTAAAATTTTCTTCAGCCTACCATCCACAAACTAATGGGCAAACCGAAAGAGTTAACCAAGAGCTGGAGACTTTTATAAGACTCTTCGTTTCCTCCTCACAAGATAACTGACTGGATCTATTACCTTGGGCAGAATTTTCACACAACTTCAAACATCACACTTCCTCCAAAGCCACTCCTTTTTTTACGGTGTATGGGAGACATTTTCGAGTCCCAGATTTTCAAAATTTGCCTACAGTAGAGGTCCCTGCAGTTTCTGAATTGGTGGAGTCTTTCACAACCGTTTGGAAGAGGGTTCATTCCTCTCTGAAGCAGTCGTCCAAGAACTACAAAAAATTTGCGGATAGATGACGTGTCGCTGTTCCACTGCTGAGAGTTGGAGATAAAGTCTGGGTATCCTCCAGGAACATCCAATTGAAAGTACCCAGTATGAAGCTAGCCCCATGCTTCATTGGTCCTTACCGTGTTCGCAAGGTCATCAACCCAGTCGCGTATAAGTTGGAACTCCCTCCTCAACTAAGAATATCCAATACCTTTCATATTTCTTTGCTGCGTCCTTTAGTGCTGAATCGTTTTCAAACTTCTGCTCCCAAGTTACCTCAAGTGCAAACTTCTCAAGGTACAGAATTCGAGGCAGGGAGGATTTTGGACTCTCGATTTACCAAATCTAACAACCTCCAATATCTCATAGACTGGAAAGGGTACGGTCCGGAAGAAAGGGCATGGATCAGAGCCACAGACGTTCACGCGCCTCAAATGGTTCGAGCCTTCCATATTAGATTTCCTGGTAAACCTGGTGGGTGTCCGGTGTCCACCCTGAAAGGGGGGGGTACTGTCAGAGTTCAGCCGGGGATCGGCCGTCCCGCCGGCTTCCTCTGACTTCCCGGGCAGTCGGGCGGCTGGTGCGGCGACGTGGGAGGTGCTGAGCATTCTCCCTGATGCTGGTGTCTCGGGCGGCCTGGTGCGCGGGGATCGGAGTTCCTGTCATGGGCGCCGCCATGGCACTTCCTTCTCTGACTATCCTTCTTTCCCTGACAGTCTGGCCGGTCAGCTAATGCTGTGGACCAATCAGTGGGCTTCCAGGGGTATATATCCGGCTCCTGTGTATCAGGTAGTTGCCTGAACAACCATTGTCGCTGCTAGTGTTACTAGTGGTCTCTCGTTCCAGGTTCCCTTGCTTCCAGTGATCTATTCCTGTGTGCAGCTATATCATCCATCTCATCAGTGCTTTACCATCTCAGCCTGTGTGCAGCTATACCATTCATCTCATCAGTGCTTTACCATCTCAACCTGTGAGCAGCTATATCATTCATCTCATCAGTGCTTTACCATCTCAGCCTGTGTGCAGCTATATCATTCATCTCACCAGTGTTTTACCCCAACATCGGCACCATCGTTGCAACATCGGTGCACTTGCCGCACCATCGGCTCTCAAAGCCATTATCAAACCATAGACTGTTCATCTACGGCAATTGCCCCAACATCGGCACCATCGCTGCAACATCGGTGCACTTGCCGCACCATCGGCTCTCAAAGCCATTATCAAACCATAGACTGTTCATCTACGGCAATTGCCCCAACATCGGCACCATCGCTGCAACATCGGGACACTTGCCACACCATCGGCTCTCAAAGCCATTATCAAACCATAGACTGTTTATCTACGGCAATTGCCCCAACATTGTCACCATCTCTGCAACATCGGCACAGTTGCCGCACCATCGGCTCTCAGAGCCATTTGCTAACCCTAGACTGTTTATCTACGGCTATTGCCGCACCATCGGCACCATTGCTGCACCATCGGCATAATTGCCGCACCATCGGCATCTTTGCCGCACCATCAGCACCATTGCTGCACCATCAGCACAGCTTCCACACCATCGGCTCCCAAGCTATTGCCCAAAAAACCAAACTGTACTCTCACAACATTCGTACCATCGATATCCTTATAATCATCTACTGTGTCAGTCCTAACTGTACATTCTTTACCTATTGAATTCCCCTGTATCTACTACCTCGAGCATAAGTCCAGGCGGCCGCCTAAGTACCGGTGAACGTATCCTAGTTCTAAGGGAACAACGGGCGGTTGTTATTGGCAGAAGATCTCGCTAGCTAGGTTCTTGTGGTGTCACATGGGGTAGGCATCGGAATTCGTAACAGGTTATCAGACTTGATGGTGAGATTAGTTTTTCCCCATTTGCTAAAATATTTACCTATACTTCCCTAGGCTAGGGCACTGTAAGGTAAAGAGTATAAATAATTTGTCATCCAGTTTACATTGTGTCTGTTTAGACTGAGTAATAATATAAGCAACCCCTGTCCAATCATTTGTATTGAAATGTCCCTATGTTTCTGATTTCCTTTCTCAAAAGAATCCCTTATGTTTTGGTAACACAATAAAAGCATAAAAGCTTACATTGTGAGGCTGGTTGAGTGTATTTATCAAAAAAGATAAGCACCCTGTTTTTATCATGGAATATTGCTAGTTTCTCAGTTAAAGGGTTAAGGTGGTAGAGGACGCTTAGCCGGGAGGTTGTCCATCAAAATAGTTAGCCTATGGTTGCCTAGTAAGGGACTAGGGGCCTGATTCAGACCCACTCGCGAGCGGCTGTCCGCTCACAAGTGGGTCGATGGTGTGCACTGCGCATGCGCACGACGGAGGGAGCTCTGTCGTGCGCATGCGCGAGACGCGACGAGCGAAGGACTTTCCTTCGCTCGTTGTGTCTGATCAAAGGGGGCGTGCTGTCGATGTTGATTGACAGCACGCCCCCTTTGGTGGGCGTGCCGGGGGTGTGCCTGCCAGACGGAGGCGTTCCCAAGGGAACGCCTACCGTCAGAAGCCGGCCCCACTGACATCACTAGTGATGTCAGTGGGAGTGATTTTGGCTCTGATAGAGCCAAAATCACTCCTGGCCTTGCGGTTGAGAAACTCAACCGCAGGCTTCTGCTCGCACTGGCGATGGTCGCGATGGTCAAGACCATCGTGACAATCATCCTGCACGCTCGTATAGGCTGTGGGTGGTGACCCACAGCTATACGAGCGTCCAGGAGGACGCTCCATATTTATGGAGGTGGGCCCTGATTCAGAGCGAGCGCTCTGGTCAGAGCGTCCGACTCTGAATCAGGGCCTAGGCCTCTACTAGTCTTATAAATAGCCTGGGAGAGGAGCCATCTTCCTCTTTCCAGTTTTTCAACCAGGCTGGGTAAGTACTACATTGTGCTCATCATATTGTTTTCAATCCTTTTCCACTGTTCTTCAATTTAAGACCCTTTTCCTCCTCTCCCTTTTCCTCCTTTCCCTTTTCCTCCTACTTTATACCCAACAGACTTTCATTGTGCTCTTACCGTCCCCACTCACCTCTCCATGCTCACTTATTTGCCCCCTCTGCCTTGTTTCCCGCCCACCTGCCCAGTCCCCGCTATGCCCTGTCCCCGCCATTCTGCCCCCCTGCCACACCGGAGGCAGCCAGACTGTTCACCTCCATGGTGGCAGCTTCCTCCAGATGCGGCTCGCGGCACACAGCAGGCCGCAATGCCACTCCCTCGGCCACAGTCAGTGCGCCAGCCCTCCCCTTCTTTCCCCCTCACTGTATGGCTCACGGGGGCCGCTGCCAGTAACCCGGGCACCCCTCACCATACCAGGCATTCACAGCAAGTGCAGGCCACATCACAGGTGACCCCGCTAGTTAGCTCCACCCACTCGGCCGCGGCAGCCATCTTAGCCCCTGCTCTTGCCCCCTGTCACACCACCCACCCCCACAGCTTTAGTAGTGTGGGGGCAGCCTGCAGACATTTGTTTGTCACCATTGCTATTTAGCCCCAGGGGCCTGCATAGCACCATTTCTCCCTGGGGTTCCGTTGATTCTAGGGCCCTCAATGCTCCACCTGTACCTCACTACCACCCCCCCTTCACCTGCAGGTATTGGTATTGCCCCCATCCAGGGAGGAAGTGGAGCCAATGGGATGGACATGCATATGCAGGCAATTCCCAGCCCTGCCCCACTATTTAATTCGGTTGGTCCCCTTATTTCCCAGGCGCAGCCCTACAGCCTTTTTCCTTGTCATTTGCAACCCAGCTTAGAACCGCCAACCCCTTGGTTCAGCAGGCCCCAATGCAGTATGTCATGGCTCCAAGTTTTCCAGTTTTTGACCCAGTTTCGCAAGGCACTGCGGGTTTTTACCAGACTTACCTACTCCCTCAGACGCAGCCCCACCCCCACCTTTGGCATCTTTTCCACAACCCCCTCCTTTGCCATCGGCACCACCAACCCCCCCTGCCCCCCTTCCTTTTGCCCTGCAATCACTTTTTCTCCGGCGGCAGCCCATCCTGCACCATCATTCCGACACCTCACACGTTGTTGTTTCGAGTCCTCATGTTTCCATCTCCAAGCCTTCCAGGGTCATGCAGGAGGTGACACTGCTAGTCCAGGTTGATCTGGCATTGAGTCAAGTCATGGTGGGCGCACCACGCAGCAAGGGACGAGGAGCATGCATGCAGTCAGTCGTGGCTGGGCTGTCTGCGTCAGGAGACGGTCAGCATATCGTTTCCCCCTTGAGCACCACTTCCCCCCTTCCTCTGACGATTCCAGCAATTTCTTACAGCTCCACAGATAGGCCGCATAAGTTCATGAGGTATTTGGCGCAAAAGATTAAAGGGAAGCCGGGAGATCTAGTACTGTATCGGCAGTTAAGGTCCTGGATGCAGCAGGGGACATGGTCCATTGTGCGAACACGGCTACACTTAGGAGTTTAAGATCGAAAATTAGGGAGCGGATTATGAAGGGCAAATTTGTTGACATGATTGCCATTAAGGCTGATGCTAAAAAGGCTTTAGAGCAGGCGAAGGCCTCCGGAGTTGCTGCAGAAGAAACCCTCCATTCATACCAAAATTGGTTATCCGGCATGTATGTATTCGCAGCTAGTTATTTAGAAACTCGGCCTGGGGAGTACATGAATGTTTTAAAATACATGCAGTTAGTTCACAGCATGTATGCATCCACAAAAGGTAACACTTGGCGTCAGTGCGACGAGACTTTCCGGAAGAAGCAGGAGGGTTAGGCAGTTTGGGTTCAAGGACGTGGAAGTCTGGCTAGAGGTTAACCAGCAGTCCAAGATACCTATAGATTCTGCGGCTGCTCGGAAGCAGCCCTTTCCGGCAACAGGTGTCGGACGTGGTAAGTGCTATTGATTTTAACAACATCCAGTGTAGCAGAGGATCGGGATATCGGTACAGGCATATCTGCATGCTTTGTGGCAGCAGGCACCCGGATCGCGGGAAACATCAAAATGAGCAACGGAAGGGTATTAAATAAGGCACTCTCGCCAATCTATGTGCCTGAGTTATGGAAGTGGTTGGGTCGCTATCCTCTTAGGGAGGAAGCTTTCATTTTGTTAGAAGGTTTTGAAATGTGTTTTCGTTTACCTTTGATACGTGATATATGCGTAGTATCCAAGCGTAATCTCAAGTCTGTAAGGGATCACCCTGAAATTGTTCGTAGTAAATTGGAGACAGAGGTTAGATTAGGGCGCATGTGTGGCCCTTTCTCGTCTCTCCCTCTGAAGTTTTTGTGCATATTACCTTTGTATATGGAGCCTAAGAAGGACCTGGGCAAGTTTAGATTGATCCAGCATCTTTCTTACCCTGAAGGGGGGTCGATCAACGACGTGTTAGATCCGGCAGATTGTAGAGTGGTTTACCAGTCCTTCGAACAGGCACTAGAGAGAGTGCAAGGTTTTGGCAGGTGAATGCTGCTGGCTAAAGTGGATATCGATTCCGCTTTCTGATTACTGCCTCTTCACCCTGACTCTTTCAAGTATATGGGTTTTAAAGTAGCAGAAGCCTATTATGTAGATAATTGCCTCCTAATGGGATGTTTTATTTCATGTTCATTTTTTGAACGATTCAGCTCCTTTTTACAATGGTGCGTTCAGGTGGGTACAGGTCAAGGTGGGGTGGCCCATTATCTAGATTACTTTTTGTTAGTGGGGCCAGTCGGTACTTCAGTTTGCGGGGATTTCTTTTTTTTCCGTTACAAGCGCTTTTCACAGTCCTAGGCATGACTGAGGGCCCTATTAAGCGTTTGTCCTATCTCGGGATAGAAATAGATACTGTGCTAGGTCTTTGCTGACTGACCTTGGATAAAGTTCATACGTTACTGGAATTGTTGGAGTTCTTCTTTTTGGCTAAAAAAGATGTAGTTGAAGCAATTGCAGTCGCTGCTAGGCCTTTTAAATTTTGCGTGCAGAATCATAGCTACGGATAGGATTTTCTGTCATTGGATAGAACGCGCCACAGCAGGGGTTCAAAAATCTCACCATTTTAGTCGCATATCTCAAGACTTGAGGGAGGATCTACACGTATGGTTGTTATGTTTGCGGGAATTCAATGGGGTTCGTATATATGGCTGCTGGCGCCGATAGATAATGGCATCATGTAAGATCAGCCTCTACACTAGCTTTATGGATGAATTGGTTATGGGGAAAGGGAATCCAGATAATCAGCATAGTCTTGGAGAAGCTTAAAGCTGGAAAACAGATTTGGAGCCATCATATCTGGTAGCAACCTACGACAACCATTTGGCATAAAATAGGCACAATTATACGGGAGGTAGATGTAATCCCGTCTGTCAGGATACCAGCGCTCAGAATGTCGACACCAGTCAGAATCCCGGTGCCAGCATTCTGATGGTAATTGGTGGTGTTGGGGGAGGGTTAGGGGTTAAGCACTAGGGGGAGGGGGAGGGTTAGACACTAGGGGGGAAGGATAGCTTTAGGGTGCTGGGAAGGAGGGTTAGGATACTTACTGACAGGTATAAATATCCTAACCCTGTCTGGATTTAAGCGTCCGTATTCGGTACCCAACCCAATTATACTTACTGCTGGCAGCAAACCGTAAGAGTAGCCCAAACAGATACTGTGCTGTATGTATAACCTCAGAATTGTATCCGGGTTTGACCATTTTCTGTTGGCTACTGTCACTAATCAGTGGGGAATCATTCAATTGTGATAAGTGAAACTAGCCAGCAGAGACATTAATAAAGATATATATTCCCGTATTTATAACTCTTCCGGGTAACTAAGCAGCATTTGAATTTCCTTCTGGACAGTGACAGGGAACAAAGCAAATGTGCTGTTCTGCCCCATCCTTTGTGGTTGAATTCATATTAACTTACAAAGAATAGTTATTTGACTTGACTTTAGTCCTGCAAAATTACTCAGTGGAACTGTTATTATATCTGTTGAATAGGAATATAGTATTTAGGATTCTCATTCACTGCTGTTAGGTCTCCAATCTCCTGACTTATTCCCACTTGTCTACTGTGTCTCAAACATTCTCAATGTGAATCAGCACCATTGATTCCTGCACCAGCAGCATAGCTCAGAGCACCTATAAATAAAATATAGTTCCATAAAGGAAGCTGTAAACATCACTCTCTCATGTGTGAGAATTATGGATATTTATATTACTGTTGTCAAAAATGCACTTTCTGGAATTGAGAAATAGCCGCTGGCCAAGGGAGGATTTTACCATAAAATGGAAGTAAGACTGTTAGAAGCTCAAAGTGGATCGAATATATTATAAGTATACTAGGTGATATTGTATTCATTATTATATACACTGAGAAATTGTATTTTGCATATCATTTATACAAGGCTGGTACCAGTTAAAATAATAATATCAATGTTAATGCTACAGTCAAGTATTTGCACCGATACAAGCAGAATTTCATCAGTCAGGCCTGCATTTAAAGTACATGTGGAATATCATCAGTCAGGCCTGCATTTACAGTATATGCGGAATATCATCAGTGAGGCTTGCATTTACAGTATATGCGGAATATCATCAGTCAGGCCTGCATTTACAGTATATGCGGAATATCATGAGTGAGGCTTGCATTTACAGTATATGCTGAATATCATCAGTGAGGCCTGCGTTTAGAGTTGATGTAGCCAAGATTAAACCCGACTCTATGGGGCTATATAAAGAGGATAGATATAGTGGAGCTTCCACTTTCACGTCTATGTGAATGGGGTGGGCAATAAGCAGCCCTCAAGCTGTTGTTGAACTACAAATCCCAGCATGCATTGCAACAATTTTAGCATGGCCAAACAGCAAAACTGTGGCAGGACAGGTTGGGATGTGTAGTTCTACACAGGGGCAGAACTATAGGAGACAATGGAGGTGCCTGCCGCCGGGTGCCAGCACTGAAGGGGCACCTCCTTCATTGCCCACAATATATTTACCCCACTTAGGAGTGTAACCATGTACCCGGTGTATACTGTCACGGCCGCCCAATACATGGCACCTCTACCCGGCACCTGAGAAGCCACCATACATTAGTGTAGGGCTCCGTGTCACACCATAAGCTGCCACCTCCGTCCTGCTATAGCCTGTCCCTACTCATTGCTCCTCAGCAGCTGCTTTTGTCAGTGTGACACGTCCGGTGCCCCCTCACCCACAACTGTCCCTTTCGCTCCTCCCTGGTGGCAGCCCTAGCCTCAAACCTGTGCAATAGTCCCGGTGCTCCCCTTCACCCACTACTCCCCATCCCACTCCTCCGTGGCAGCAGCTCTAATCGCGGAGCCATGCAGCAGAGTTCTGAGTGACTGGCACGAGCATAAGTGCAGCTGCAGATCGTCTTCCAGGAGCTGAATGACAATAAGGATGCATCGGACAGAGCTGCGGGTAAGAGGGCATAGGAGGCGGGACCTGGAGCACCAGTGACTGAGTCTGGGGGGCAGATCTCCCGGGTATATGATGCAGTCGGCAGCAAACTGGGCATTTTGTGATTTGTAGTCCCACCACAGTAGTAGTCTTACAGTATCTTGACTTAAAACTCAGGGCCTGATTCAGAACCGGACGCTAAGCCGCGGACGTACGCTATGGGTGATTGTCACCCATCTGTGCATGCGTATGCATCACAGTATGCGTGCTCGAACCAGCCATTGTGATCGGGAATCGTGCGCTCTTAACACAAAGACTGAGTGACAGATAGTGCCGTTTGTGGGTGGTAACAGGGGAAGGTGCTTGTGAACGGGGGAGTGGTGCTGCGAATGCAGGCGTGTCTGAACGTCAAAACGGAGTTTAATGGGTGTGCATAATTAGCATAGAAGCATCATTGTACACGTCACTTGGTTGAATTTCAGCCTGCTGTGACCGCAGTGCTTGTGGTGGAGTCGAGTCTACCTCAAGCGATGCATACAGCTCCGATGGCTCTCGATGGTTCTGATTAATCATACACTTCCTGGAGATGATGTGTGTTAAGAAAGAAAAGTGAGCGTCTTTATACCGGCGTGCGCTCACTCTGCCGTCGCTCTCTAAGACATAGAGGGTGTCCTTACACCAGACGGTGCGATCGCGGAATTTGCATACCCGGCTCCTTTTGGCAGCGAGAGAGCGCAGCTTAGCGTCTGGGTCTGAAGGACTGACTCCTCAGTCCTCAAGGCCACCACATCAGGTGGTTTTTCACCAGGAGCACTCTGAACCTCATGTTAATTGCACCATACAGGTCACTATCTTATCTGTGACTAATGCATACAGATGTGTCCACATACATCTATCATCCGTGCGTGACAAGTCGCTTTACACATATCGTGTGAGCGCAAAGTGACTTGGCATCTTTTCGTGCAAATTTTTCCCTTCAAATGTGTCTTATTCGCACAGCAATGCTGTCAGGACTAGAAGCTTCTGCTGATTAAAATGATATGCGGCATGCCTATATTCTATGTGCCACTGCAAAATGCTAAATTACAGTGTCAGCGGCTGTGATGGGGGAGGGCACCAAATAATAACTTGCCTCCGGGCATCTGGGATGAACTTACGCCACTGGTTCTACAACAGCTTGGGGGGCTGCTTATTGTCCAGTCTTATGTAGCACAAACTACCTAATCTTAGCTATTCAAAAAGCAAATATTTTACATGTACTGTAATTGGTTTGAACTAGGGGTGTGCACCGGCCACTTTTCGTGTTTTGGATCTGGATCTTTCTTCGTGTTTTGGATCTGGATTGGTTTTGCCAAAACCACCCTTCCGTGTTTTGGGTTCTGGGTTTTGTGTTTTGGATCTGTATTTTTTTGAAAAAAAGCATAAAAACAGCTAAAATCACAGAATTTGTAGGTTTTTCTGCTCCTATGCTATTATTAACCTCAATAACCTTAATTTCTACTCATTTCCAGTCTATTCTGAACACCTCACACCTCACAATAGTGTTTTTATGTCCAAAAGGTTGCACCGAGGTAGCTGGATGACTATGCTAAGCGACACGAGTGGGCGGCACAAACACGTGACCCATCTAGGCGTGATACTGCAGTGGCAGACAGGATGGCAGTTTGAAAAACTAGGCCCCAAACTGTACATAATGCAAAGAAAAAAAAGAGGTGCAAGATGGAATTGTCCTTGGGCCCTCCCACCCACCCTTATGTTGTATAAACAGGACATGCACACTTTAACAAACCAATCATTTCAGCGCCAGGGTCTGCCACACAACTGTGGCTGAAATGATTGGTTCGTTTGGGCCCCCACAAAACAAGCTGGCAATTAATCTGTCCCTGCACAAACTGGCTCTACAGAGGCAAGATGTCATCCTCATCCTCCTCATCCACCGATTCCTCACCCTCTTCAGTGTGTACATCCTCATCATCACAGAGTATTAACTCGTCCCCACTGGAATCCACCACCACAGGTCCCTCTGTACGTTCTGGAGGCTGGTCTCCCTGGAAGAGCTGATAATTCATTTTGATGAACATCATCTTCTCCACATTCTGTGGAAGCAACCTCCTACGCCTTTCGCTGACAAGGTTCCCGGCTGCACTAAACACTCTTTCGGAGTACACACTGGAGGGGGGGCAACTCAGGTAAAATAGAGCCAGTTTGTACAGGGGCCTCCAAATTGCCTCTTTTTCCTGCCAGTACAGGTATGGACTGTCTGACATGCCTACTTGGATGCTGTCACTGATGTAATCCTCCACCATTCTGTCAATGGTGACAGTATCATATGCAGTGACAGTAGACATGTCAGAAATTGTTGCCAGGTCCTTCAGTCCGGACCAGATGTCCAAACTTGGTCCTGCCTGCCCTGCATCACCGCCAGCGGGTTGCTTAGGATACCTAAGTTTTTTCCTGGCAGCCCCAGTTGCGGGAGAAAATGAAGAAGGAAGCTTGCAAGCAGGGCCCTCTTACCTCTATGTCTGTCTGTTATTACCCTGTTTTGTTCTATCAATGTTTCCAATTGTAAAGCGCAACGGAATATGCTGCGCTATATAAGAAACTGTTAATAAATAAATAATAAATAAGAAGGAGCTGTTGACGGGTCACGTTCCGCTTCAGCTGACAGTGTGTTCACCAGCAGGTCTTTGCACCTCTGCAGGCTTGTGTCGGCCGGAAAGAGAGACACCACATAGGCTTTAAACCTAGGATCGAGCACGGTGGCCAAAATGTAGTGGTCTGATTTCAACAGATTGACCACCCTGGAATCCTGGCAAAGCGAATGAAGGGCTTCATCCACAAGTCCCACATGCCGAGCGGAATCGCTCCGTCTTAGCTCCTCCTTCACTTTCTCCAGCTGCTGCTGCAAAAGCCTGATGAGGGGAATGACCTGACTCAAGCTGGCAGTGTCTGAACTGACTTCACGTGTGGCAAGTTTGAAGGGCTGGAGAACCTTGCACAACACGGAAATCATTCTCCACTGCGCTTGAGTCAGGTGCATACCCCCTCCTTTGCCTATGTCATAGGTGGATGTATAGGCTTGTATGGCCTTTTGCTGCTCCTCCATCCTCTGAAGCATATAGAGGGTTGAGTTCCACCGCGTCACAACCTCTTGCTTCAGGTGATGGCGGGGCAGGTTCAAGAGTGTTTGCTGGCGCTCCAGTCTTCGGCACGCAGTCGCTGAATGGCGAAAGTGGCCACAAATTTTTCGGGCCACCCAAAGCGTCTCCTGCACGCCCCTGTCGCTTTTCAGAAAATTCTGCACCACCAAGTTTATTGTGTGAGCAAAACATGGGACGTGCTGGAATTTGCCCAGATGTAATGCCCGCACAATATTGGTGGCGTTGTCAGATATCACAAATCCCCAGGAGAGTCTAAGTGGGCTAAGCCACTGGGTGATGATTTCCCTCAGTTTCTCTAAGAGGTTGTCGGCGGCGTGCCTCTTACTGAAACTGGTGATACACAGCGTAGCCTGCCTTGGAACGAGCTGGCGTTTCTGAGATGCTGCTACTGGTGACGCTGCTGCTGTTGCTGCGTAAGGTGATACATCTACCCAGTGGGCTGTCACAGTCATATAGTCCTTAGTCTGCCCTGTTCCACTTGTCCACATGGACATTGTGTACAACGGCATTTTTCAGGACACTGAGGACACTTTTTCTGACGTTTCTGTACAGTCTCGGTATCGCCTGCCTAGTGAAGTGGAATCTAGACGGGATTTGGAACCGGGGACACACTACCTCCATTAATTGTCTAAATCCCACTGCACTAATGGCGGATACCGGACGTACGTCTAACACCAACATAGCAGTGAAGGCCTCAGTTATACGTTTTGCTTCAGGATGACTGCTGTCGTACTTCATCCTCCTTGCTAAGGACTGTTGGAGGGTCAATTGTTTAGTAAAAGTAGTGGTGTTCCTACTTCCTCTCTGGGATGATGAACGACTCCCAGCAGCAGCAACAGCAGCAGCGGCAGCAGTAGGCGTAGCAATGCAGGATCCTCCGGAGGAATCCCGGATAGGAGAGTCAGTCATGCCAGTGACATGGCCTGCAGGACTACTTCCGATCCTGACTAAGGAGGAAATTGACGAGGAGGGAGTTGACGGTGTGGTTTGCAGGCGCTTGGATACAACAGGTCAACGGGATTTAGGTGTCCCTGGACTGCTTACGGTCTTAGCCAAAGTTTCTGAACTTGACAGTAACTTTTTATGAACGCGCTGCAGGTGCCGTATAAGGGAGGATGTTCCTAGGTGGTTGACGTCCCTACCCCTACTTATTTCACATTTACATATGGTACATATGGCAAGACAGTTGTTGTCCGGATTTGGATAGAAATATTGCCAGACCAAAGAGGTGGAATGTTTGGTCTTCAGCCCAGGCATGACCGTGATGGGCTTTTTCATCCCACGGACAACAACTGTCTCCCCGGGAGCCTGATTTAAACAAACCACATCACCATCAGAATCCTCCTCGCCAACTTCCTCCTCAGCGCCAGCTACACCAGTATCCTCATCCTGTTGTACTTCAACAGTGACATCTTCAATTTGCATATCAGCAAGTGGACTGTGGGTGCTCCTTTCAGCACTTGCAGGGGGCGTGCAAATGGTGGAAAGAGCCACCTCTTCCCGTCCAGTGCTGGGAAGGTCAGGCATCGCAACCGCCACCACACTTGGACTCTCCTTGGGGATTTGTGATATCTTCTTAGAAAGCACAGTTCTTCGCTGTGCTTTTGCCAGCTTAACTCTTTTGATTTTTTTAGTGGGAGGAGGGCTTCCATCGTCATGTGAAGCTGAACCACTAGTCATGAAGATACTAGGGATCGACCTTAGCCGTTCCTTGCCACTCCGTGTCGTAAATGGCATATTGGCAAGTTTACGTTTCTCTTCAGCTGATTTAAATGTTTTTTTCAAGGTCATTTTCCTGAACTTTGTCATTTGGGATTGTATGTGCCCTCTATTATGACATTGGGCATCGGCCTTGGCAGACGACGTTGATGGCATGTTATCGTCTATGTCATGACTAGTGGCAGCAGCTTCAGCACTAGGAGGAAGTGGTTCTTGATCTTTCTCTATTTTATTTTTATCGGAGAAAGTTTGGTCCTCCATTTATGTTATATCGATTTGATATATGCGTGCGGCTAAACACAGAAAATATTTTTTTATTTTTGCTGGAGAGTAGTGCACTTTGTGGGTTACACCACCCTTTAAGAAATGAGCCAGCCGGCTCTTTACTTATGGGACACAGGCGCACGCTTGGCGCTGCTCCTTTGTTGATGCACGTGCGGCTACTGCGCACATAATTCACAAACACAGAAAATATTTATTTTTTTGGTTTGGAGTGTACTTTTGGGGGTTACAGCACCCTTTAACGGTCAAGCCAGCCGGCCCTTTACTTATGACACAGGCGCATGCTTGGCACTACTTTGTTGATGCACGTGCGTCTACTGCGCACACAATTCACAAACACAGAAAATATATTTTTTTTGGGTTTGGACTGGAGTGTACTTTGGGGGTTACAGCACCCTTTAACGGTCAAGCCAGCCGGCCCTTTACTTATGACACAGGCGCACGCTTGGCACTACTTTGTTGATGCACGTGCGGCTACTGCGCACACAATTCACAAACACAGAAAAAATATTTTGTTAGTTGGTTTGTAGTGTACTTTGGGGGTTACAGCACCCTTTAACGGTCAAGCCAGCCGGCCCTTTACTTATGACACAGGCGCATGCTTGGCACTACTTTGTTGATGCACGTGCGGCTACTGCGCACACAATTCACAAACACAGAAAAAATATTATTTTTTTAGCACTTGGGGGGAGCACCCCTGATGGACAGAGCACCCCCTGGACAACACTACAGCACCCCTTTAGGACTGGGACACTGCACAGGACTTTGGAGTGGACACAGCCCCTATGGAGAACTGACTGCACAACACAGTCCAGCCAGCCCCTATGGACTTTGAAGTAGTGGACACAGCCCCTATTAACAGCAGCACAGCACAACACAGCCAGCCCCTATGGACTTTGAAGTAGTGGACACAGCCCCTATGGACAACAGCAGCACAGCGCAGCACAGCACAACACTACTCTGCACTACACTACACTACACTACACAGCCCAGCCAGCCCTAACTCCCACCCTCCCTCTTCACTGTCCACTGCCGAGTGAGAAAATGGCGCTGACGCGGGTACCTTATATAGGATCCAAAACCCGCGAGACCCGGAAGGCGGGATGATGACGTTTTGCCTCGATTTCAGATCCGAGTCAGGCGGGAAAAGTCGAGCCTGACTCGGATCGGCCTCGGATCGGGGGGGGCTCGGGGGGGTTCGGATTTCAGAAATCCGAACCCGCTCACCCCTAGTTTGAAATATTAAAATCTGCGTAAATAGCCTTTTTAACTATGTCACTTGTTTTTCAGCATTATGGTTACCCTTGAGAACTCCTCTCATTTATATACCAGATGCATGGGCGTACCTATAATGGGTGCAGGGTGTTCAGTGCAGCTAGCCCGTGGGCAGGAAGTCACTTTGGGCACTAGGCCCATGCATGCATGCTCCCATATAGGGGTGCGGACTGGCTTGCTGCCACCCCCTATACCATTTTCCTCCCTCGCTGCTCATTTTCCCTTCCTAAAGTACATAACTGTACATGTGCTGTGGCTGCATGGAGCCAAAGGTTACAGTCAGCCCTGCATATGTGTGAGTGTACGTGGGTGTGTTTATCCCCAGCAGGAGGTGACCCTTGTCCACATGCTCTCTACTAGGCACAGCACTCACTAGTGTCCCAGATTATACTTTGTCACCTCAACACTGGTTCTCCCCAGGGCTGTCTCTTCCATTGGGCTCTTAGGGCAGTTGCTCAAGGGCCCAAAGCTTCAAGGGGCCCTCCAGCCACCTGCAGCCAGTTAGTAAATGTTTTTTTTAAAAGCACTAGTCTGTGTCCGATCTGCCAGCCCCCCTGCCATGACGAGCGACCCCCCTTTCCCCTTGTACGCAGCCGCGGACAGTCAGTGTCTCCACCATGTGTGTAGCTGACCAGACGGGGGGACTACTATTGGGTGCACTACAAAGGGGGGACTACTACTGGGGGCACTACAAGGGGTGGACCAGTACTGGGGGCACTACAAGGGGTGGACTACTACTGGGGGCACTACAAGGGGGGGAACTACTACTGGGGGCACTACAAGAGGGGGGGACTACTACTGGGGGCAATACAAAAGGGGACTACTACTGGGGGCACTACAAGGGGGGTACAACTACTTGGGGCACTACAAGGGGGAGACAACTACTAGGGGCACTACAAGGGGGGACAACTACTAGGGGCACTACAAGGGGGGACTACTACTAGGGGCACTACAAGTGGAGGGGACTACTACAAGGGGCACTGCATAGGGGGGGACTACCACTGGGGGCACTGCATCGGGGGACCACTACTGGGAGCTCTATATAAAGGGGAATACTGGGGGTACTGCATAGGGGGGTACTATAACTGGGGACACTATTTAAAGAGCACTTCATAAGGGGTACCACTACTGGGGACACTGCATGGGGGGGTCTACGACTGGGGGCACTATATAAGGGGTACTGCATAGGGGGTACCACTACTGGGGAAACTGCATTGGGGGGGACAACTACTGGGGACACTATATAAGGGGCTTACTACTGGGGGCACTGTGGGTGGGTAGGGGCCCCAGTGCATTGCTTTGCCCAGGGCCCACACTGCTGTTAAGACAGCCCTGGTTCTCCCAACAGTCAGGCCCTCATTAAAGGTAGGCTGTTTGGTTACATTGCACTTGCATAACACTACCAAGGAATACACACATTTGTGATTCTGAATTTGCAATGGTTAACTGCAAAAGTTGATATTAAGGTCCCCATTTAACTACGATGCATAACCACTTTAGCGCTCGCTAAAGGGGTTATGTCATCCTTTCTGGATTTAACAAACAGCGGTAATCTAAGATTACCACTGTTTGTCAAGCATCGCTCTCGCCATCTTTTAGATGGCGAGAGCGATGCACTTCCCATTGCCTGCAATGAAGACCCGGCAGTGCCTTTCCGGCTTTAGCGAAGCCTTCCAGGCTCTGCCGGGTCCCCATGTCATGCAAATGCGTAGATGCGAATTACACCAGCGCCCGGTGCCGGCAGCGTTAGGCTACCAGCAGGTGAGTGGAGGACCCCGACGACAAGGAGGACTTCGATGGATCTCACTGGAAGGGTAAGTATAGAAAATACTGGTGGCATTTGTATCACAGTCATACTAAATGAAAATTATATTTGTTTATAAATGGGCCCTAAGTATTAAAATGTGCTACAGAATATGTTACTTTTTAAAGCATTAATTCACAAGGTGTTATTGTGGGATAAACTATACTGTGAACAGAACAGGTAAACCTTCATGGCATAAGATGGAGGAATAACAGGAAGAAAAAATAATAGCGTACACTTACACAATAAAGAGATGCTACACAGTGACAGATTAAGCCACAGTGCCACCTAGTGTTCCTCCAGTATAGCTTCTCATGTCATACTTTGCTATAGTTGACGTTACACTCCTCAAGTGCGAATGTTGAGAACACCAGGGCCATAACTAGGGTGTGTGACCGCCAAGGGTGTAGGGTGGGGAGGGCCACCAGCTTCAGGGTTTGATAGGGAATTGCTAGAGATGCACTGGCCCTAGTTAATGATTACCTGCACCTGCTGTGTTACATCTGTTAGTGGCTGGTCTGATCCTCCAAAACAGCCACCATATTGTACTTTATTGTTAGTCCAAAGCCACCCCATCTCTATCAGGCTCAGCTCTCTGTCACATAAAGGAGAGCAGTCCAACCCAGAGCTGGGGCCAGGTGTAAAGTTCACTCCCTACCCTTATTAACACTGGCACTGTCACTCAGTCAGGGGTGGGAGAAGACCAGAGGTAGACTTAAAAAAAAAATCTTTCTGCTTTATACAGAGGAGAGGGAGATATTGTCACTGACCGACTCCACACCTGGTACAAGTTGCTAAATTCACCGCTCCTGGGTGCTGTGAAGCAACAGGCAGCAGGCCTCTGCCTCCTCCTTGTTGGCGCACTCTTTATAGCTAGCTATGACAGAATGCAGTGCCAGATTAAGGTACACATGGGCCTGGAGTTAAAATATATGAAGGACCTATTGTGTGCTGCTGCAGGGTACAAGTGCAACGAGAGTATGACTAGTGATGCAGGGGTCGTGGCCACTGATGTGGGATGTGGTCTGTACAGGGGGTGTGGCGAATACCATGACAGGCATAGCTAGCACTTACCTTCAACCACCTCAATCTTCCTAACCTCTTTACATACATATGTACCCCAGCCCCCACACACACATTTTAGTAGGCCTATAGTAGTCACCTATGGTAGTAGGGCTCAGATAGCACCACCTATATACAGGCACAGGCGTAATTATTGCTGCCTGTACTGCACTACCTCACCCACTAAAATACATTTTGTACATCAATAAATGCTGTATACAGAATCTCTTACTCTCGCACTACTACTCACAGATATCACAGCTACTAAAACACAACTCACTGAGGAGCATTGAGAGGGAGGGGAGCAGGTACTACTCACCTGGGCCTTGGACGGTTGAAGGGGCCCAGGTCAGCGACCTCTTCCTCTGCTGTGCCCACTACTGCTGGCTGCTCCTGTATAGAAGCGCAGAGGCACATTGGACAGTGACAGAGCGGAGGCTGCTGCTCCCTCATCTGTATGTTCTGTATCATGCTACCCCTTCATCTGTATGTTCTGTATTGTGCTATCCCCTCATCTGTATGTTCTCTATCGTTCTACCCCCTCATCTGTATGTTCAGTATTGTGCTACCCCCTCATCTGTATGTTCTGTACTGTGCTATCCCCTCATCTGTATGTTCTGTATTGTGCTGCCCCCTCATCTGTATGTTCTGTATTGTGCTATCCCCTCATCTGTATGTTCTCTATCGTTCTACTCCCTTATCTGTATGTTCAGTATTGTGCTACCCCCTCATCTGTATGATCTGTATTGTGCTGCCCCCTAATCTGTATGTCCTGTGTTGTGCTACCCCCTCAGCTGTACGATCTGTGTTGTGCTACCCCCTCATCTGTATGTTCTGTGTTGTGCTGCCCCCTCATCTGTATGTTCTGTATTCTGCTGCCCCCTAATCTGTATGATCTGTATTGTGCTACCCCCTTATCTGTATGTTCTGTATTGTGCTGCCCCCTCATCTGTATGATCTGTATTGTGCTGCCCCCTCATCTGTATGTTCTGTATTGTGCTGCCCCCTCATCTGTATGATCTGTATTGTGCTGCCCCCTCATCTGTACGTTCTGTATTGTGCTGCACCCTCATCTGTACATTCTGTATTGTGCTGCCCCCTCATCTGTACGATCTGTATTGTGCTACCCCCTCATCTGTACGATCTGTATTGTGCTGCCCCCTCATCTGTATTTTCTGTATTGTGCTACCCCCTCATCTGTATGTTCTCTATTGTGCTACCCCCTCATCTGTATTTTCTGTATTGTGCTACCCCCTCATCTGTATGTTCTGTATTGTGCTGCCCCCTCATCTGTATGATCTGTATTGTGCTGCCCCCTCATCTGTATGTTCTGTATTGTGCTGCCCCCTCATCTGTATGATCTGTATTGTGCTGCCCCCTCATCTGTACGTTCTGTATTGTGCTGCACCCTCATCTGTACATTCTGTATTGTGCTGCCCCCTCATCTGTACGATCTGTATTGTGCTACCCCCTCATCTGTACGATCTGTATTGTGCTGCCCCCTCATCTGTATTTTCTGTATTGTGCTACTCCCTCATCTGTATGTTCTCTATTGTGCTACCCCCTCATCTGTATGTTCTGTATTGTGCTACCCCCTCACCTGTATGATCTGTATTGTGCTACCCCCTCATCTGTATGTTCTGTATTGTGCTGCCCCCTCATCTGTATGTTCTGTATTGTGCTGCCCCCTCATCTGTATGATCTGTATTGTGCTGCCCCCTCATCTGTATGATCTGTATGTCCTGTATTGTGCTGCCCCCTCATCTGTATGTTCTGTATTGTGCTGCCCCCTCATCTGTATGTTCTGTATTGTGCTGCCCCCTCATCTGTATGATCTGTATTGTGCTGCCCCCTCATCTGTATGATCTGTATGTCCTGTATTGTGCTGCCCCCTCATCTGTATGTTCTGTATTGTGCTGCCCCCTCATCTGTATGATCTGTATTGTGCTACCCCCTCATCTGTATGTTCTGTATTGTGCTACCCCCTCATTTTTTTTTCTAATATATCTCTTCTCCCACAGTACCCACCACATACCAATCACCACTCACTAATTCCCATATGTCAACCTTGCAAGAAAAGAGTGTAAGCACCACATCAACCACAATGCTCTATTCGCAAGATAATTTGCATATATGCAAATTATCTTGCCCACAATGCACCTTGTTTGTTATTGATGCCCTCTTTTCCTGTGTTGTTGACATATAGAAATTAATAAACAGTGCTTGCATGTAGTAAGTGTTATAACTGAAAAAATATAAAAATATTTATATAAAAAAAAACTATATATATATATATATATATAAATATATATATATATATATATATATAAATATATATATATATATATATATATATATTGTCTCCCTATTTCTACAGGCGTGTAAGTTGAACAACCCCCAGTGTAAGTACTAAATCTATCTTTTCCACAGTATGGGGAATTGACCATGATCTTTATAGATTGTGGATATTCAGGTGTCAGGATTACGATATAGGAGCCTATTCATCAACACTAAAATAATGTTATTTTGGTATTCATGAACAGACTTAGCACAGGAGATATCACAGATATCTCCTTGCTAAGTTTCCCTGCATTAATTTCCACAGTCCCCATACCCCATACATTAGTATGGGGATGTGGAAATAGTGGTATTCATCAAATTCTGAAAATTATGAATTTTTGGAATTTGATGCAGTTACTATTTGTCACTGTGAGGTGGCGAATAGCAGAATCGACTTACCTGTATCCGCGTGTGCAGGTCCCCTGACGAGTCCCTATGGCGCTCTGCTCCATCCTCAGGCTCTGGAGGCTGGTCAGACATGTGTGCTCCCCAGCAGAGCACAAGAAAGTTTTGAAAAAAAAAAAAAAAATTATTTTTTTTTTTCTAATCTGTCATGTGGTCTGCTGGGAAACCACATGACAGACCAGCAGGACGGAGCCGGAGGCTGCTGCGCGGACAGGTAAGTCGGGGGGGAACACAAACTTAACGTATCTGTAGGCAGTGCTGCGCATGCGCTGGTTTTACAGATGTAACAGCGCACGCACAGCACTGTTTCCAGAAGCGATAAGGTAGTGTAGGCAGGGAAAAGTATCTATTTCCCGAAAAGCTGTCATCGCAAAAATGACAGCTTTTCGGAATAGATACTTATGGAGAGGTGGAATGATGAATTCCACCTATAATTAGGTAGAACTCCATGCGAGTTCTAAACCTAATTATCTCTAGAGAATTTTAAGGTTTAATGAATAGGCCCCACAATCCTTATGGGCTGTTTTTATTATTGTGTGTGAGATAGCAATGGACCCATGTGGGCGGTTTTACCAGTGAATTATATGGCAGAGTTAAAAAAGCATATTGCAGTGTACAGTCCAATTTGAATATATGTAAATTATTTTACCCATAATGCATGTTTGTTTTTGATGCTATGTTTTCAAGCTTTTCCTGTGTATTTTGGCATTAGTAAATAGTGGTTTGCAATAGAGTAAGTTCTGTAAAAGATATATATATTAAAAAGAGAAAAAAAAAATATTCTCCCTATTTCTACAGGTGTCTGAATTAAACTACCCACAGTGTGTGTTATTTTATTTTTTCAAGTAGAAGCAGTCATTGGAGGGGGGTGCCAGTCCCTTAGTTTGCCAGGGGTGCTTGGACCCCAAGATAAACCCCTGATCCCCTCATCTGTATGTTCTGTATTGTGCTGCCCCCTCATCTGTATGTTCTGTATTGTGCTGCTCCCTCATCTGTATGTTTTGTATTGTGCTGCCCCCTCATCTGTATGTTCTCTATTGTGCTGCTCCCTCATCTGTATGTTCTCTATTGTGCTGCTCCCTCATCTGTATGTTTTGTATTGTGCTGCCCCCTCATCTGTATGTTCTGTGTTGTGCTACCTCCTCATCTGTATATTCTGTATTGTGCTGCCCCCTCATCTGTATGTTCTGTATTGTGCTACCCCCTCATCTGTATGTTCTGTATTGTGCTACCCCCTCATCTGTATGTTCTCTATTGTGCTGCTCCCTCATCTGTATGTTCTCTATTGTGCTGCTCCCTCATCTGTATGTTTTGTATTGTGCTGCCCCCTCATCTGTATGTTCTGTGTTGTGCTACCTCCTCATCTGTATATTCTGTATTGTGCTGCCCCCTCATCTGTATGTTCTGTATTGTGCTACCCCCTCATCTGTATGTTCTGTATTGTGCTGCCCCCTCATCTGTTCGTCCTGTATTGTGCTGCCCCCTCATCTGTACGATCTGTATTATGCTGCCCCCTCATCTGTACAATCTGTATTGTGCTGCCCCCTCATCTGTACGATCTGTATTATGCTGCCCCCTCATCTGTACGATCTGTATTGTGCTGCCCCCTCATCTCTATGTCCTGTATTGTGCTGCCCCCTCATCTGTACGATCTGTATTATGCTGCCCCCTCATCTGTATGTCCTGTATTGTGCTGCCCCCTCATCTGTATGTTTTGTATTGTGCTGCCCCCTCATCTGTATGTTCTGTGTTGTGCTACCTCCTCATCTGTATATTCTGTATTGTGCTGCCCCCTCATCTGTATGTTCTGTATTGTGCTACCCCCTCATCTGTATGTTCTGTATTGTGCATCCCCCTCATCTGTTCATCCTGTATTGTGCTGCCCCCTCATCTGTACGATCTGTATTATGCTGCCCCCTCATCTGTACAATCTGTATTGTGCTGCCCCCTCATCTGTACGATCTGTATTATGCTGCCCCCTCATCTGTACGATCTGTATTGTGCTGCCCCCTCATCTCTATGTCCTGTATTGTGCTGCCCCCTCATCTGTACGATCTGTATTATGCTGCCCCCTCATCTGTATGTCCTGTATTGTGCTGCCCCCTCATCTGTACGATCTGTATTATGCTGCCCCCTCATCTGTAAGATCTATGTTGTGCTGCCCTCTCATCTGTATGATCTGTATTGTTCTATCCCCTCATCTGTATGTTCTGTATTGTGCTATCCCCTCATCTGTTTGTTCTGTATTGTGCTGCCCCCTCATCTGTATGATCTGTATTGTGCTGCCCCCTCATCTGTATGTTCTGTATTGTGCTACCCCCTCATCTGTATGATCTGTATTGTGCTACCCCCTCATCTGTATGTTCTGTATTGTGCTACCCCCTCATCTGTATGTTCTGTATTGTGCTACCCCCTCATCTGTATGTTCTGTATTGTGCTACCCCCTCATCTGTATGTTCTGTATTGTGCTGCCCCCTCATCTGTATGGTCTGTATTATGCTGCCCCCTCATCTGTACGTCCTGTATTGTGCTGCCCCCTCATCTGTACGATCTGTATTATGCTGCCCCCTCATCTGTACAATCTGTATTGTGCTGCCCCCTCATCTGTACGATCTGTATTATGCTGCCCCCTCATCTGTACGTCCTGTATTGTGCTGCCCCCTCATCTGTACGATCTGTATTGTGCTGCCCCCTCATCTGTATGATCTGTATTATGCTGCCCCCTCATCTCTATTTCCTGTATTGTGCTGCCCCCTCATCTGTACGATCTGTATTATGCTGCCCCCTCATCTGTATGTCCTGTATTGTGCTGCCCCCTCATCTGTATGATCTGTATTATGCTGCCCCCTCATCTGTATGTCCTGTGTTGTGCTACCCTCTCATCTGTTTGTTCTGTATTGTGCTACCCTCTCATCTGTATGATCTGTATTGTTCTATCCCCTCATCTGTATGTTCTGTATTGTGCTATCCCCTCATCTGTATGTTCTGTATTGTGCTATCCCCTCATCTGTTTGTTCTGTATTGTGCTACCCTCTCATCTGTATGATCTGTATTGTGCTACCCCCTCATCTGTATGTTCTGTATTGTGCTACCCCCTCATCTGTATATTCTGCATTGTGCTACCCCCTCATCTGTATGATCTGTATTGTGCTACCCCCTTATCTGTATGATCTGTATTGTGCTACCCCCTTATCTCTATGTTCTGTATTGTGCTACCTCCTCATCTGTATGTTCTGTATTGTGCTGCTCCCTCATCTGTATGTTCTGTATTGTGCTGCTCCCTCATCTGTATGTTCTGTATTGTGCTACCCCCTCATCTGTATGTTCTGTATTGTGCTACCTCCTCATCTGTATGTTCTGTATTGTGCTGCTCCCTCATCTGTATGTTCTGTATTGTGCTACCCCCTCATCTGTATGTTCTGTATTGTGCTACCTCCTCATCTGTATGTTCTGTATTGTGCTATCCCCTCATCTGTTTGTTCTGTATTGTGCTACCCTCTCATCTGTATGATCTGTATTGTGCTACCCCCTCATCTGTATGTTCTGTATTGTGCTACCCCCTCATCTGTATGTTCTGTATTCTGCTGCCCCCTCATCTGTATGTTCTGTATTGTGCTGCCCCCTCATCTGTATGTTCTGTATTGTGCTGCCCCCTCATCTGTACGATCTATGTTGTGCTGCCCTCTCATCTGTATGATCTGTATTGTTCTTCCCCCTCATCTGTATGTTCTGTATTGTTCTTCCCCCTCATCTGTATGTTCTGTATTGTGCTACCCCCTCATCTGTACGTTCTGTATTGTGCTACCCCCTCATCTGTACGTTCTGTATTGTGCTGCCCCCTCATCTGTACAATCTGTATTGTGCTGCCCCCTCATCTGTACGATCTGTATTATGCTGCCCCCTCATCTGTACGATCTGTATTGTGCTGCCCCCTCATCTCTATGTCCTGTATTGTGCTGCCCCCTCATCTGTACGATCTGTATTGTGCTGCCCCCTCATCTGTACGTCCTGTATTGTGCTGCCCCCTCATCTGTACGATCTGTATTATGCTGCCCTCTCATCTGTACAATCTGTATTGTGCTGCCCCCTCATCTGTACGATCTGTATTATGCTGCCCCCTCATCTGTACGATCTGTATTGTGCTGCCCCCTCATCTCTATGTCCTGTATTGTGCTGCCCCCTCATCTGTACGATCTGTATTATGCTGCCCCCTCATCTGTACGATCTGTATTATGCTGCCCCCTCATCTGTATGTCCTGTATTGTGCTGCCCCCTCATCTGTATGATCTGTATTATGCTGCCCCCTCATCTGTACAATCTGTATTGTGCTGCCCCCTCATCTTTATGATCTGTATTGTGCTTCCCCCTTATCTGTATGTTCTGTATTGTGCTGCCCCCTCATCTGTATGTTCTGTATTGTGCTACCCCCTCATCTGTATGTTCTGTATTGTGCTACCCCCTCATCTGTGTGATCTGTATTGTGCTACCCCTTTATCTGTATGTTCTGTATTGTGCTACCCCCTCATCTGTATGTTCTGTATTGTGCTACCCCCTCATCTGTATGTTCTGTATTGTGCTACCCCCTCATCTGTATGTTCTGTATTGTGCTACCCCCTCATCTGTATGATCTGTATTGTGCTACCCCCTTATCTGTATGTTCTGTATTGTGCTACCCCCTCATCTGTATGTTCTGTATTGTGCTACCCCCTCATCTGTATGTTCTGTATTGTGCTGCCCCCTCATCTGTATGTTCTGTATTGTGCTGCCCCCTCATCTTTATTATTATTATTATTATTATCCTTTATTTATATGGCGCCACAAGTGTTCCGCAGCGCCTTACATAGTACATAGAACTAATAAGTGAACAAGAAACAAGTAACTTACAGTACATTACAGTGCAGGACAGGGACACAACTTATATACATTGCTGAAATAGTGATTAAAGCACTCACAATAAGCTGCCGGGAGTTGGCGGTCCCGTGTTAGGTGCCCTAATGGGGAGTAGAGAGTAGAAGAAAATGTAAAGAGAAGCACATGAGGGAAGAGGTCCCTGCTCATGAGAGCTTACATTCTAATGATCTGTATTGTGCTACCCCCTCATCTGTATGTTCTGTATTGTGCTACCACCTCATCTTTATGATCTGTATTGTGCTACCCCCTTATCTGTATGTTCTGTATTGTGCTGCCCCCTCATCTGTATGATCTGTATTGTGCTGCCCCCTCATCTGTATGTTCTGTATTGTGCTACCCCCTTATCTGTATGTTCTGTATTGTGCTACCCTCTCAACTGTATGTTCTGTATTGTGCTGTCCCCTCATCTGTATGTTCTGTATTGTGCTACCCCCTCATCTTTATGATCTGTATTGTGCTTAGGGGTGAGCGGGTTCGGATTTCTAAAATCCGAACCCCCCCGAGCCCCCCCGATCCGAGGCCGATCCGAGTCCGGCTCGATTCTTCCCGCCTGACTCGGATCTGAAATCGAGGCAAAACGTCATCATCCCGCCTTCCGGGTCTCGCGGGTTTTGAGTTCTATATAAGGTACCCGCGTCGGCGCCATTTTCTCACTCGGCTGTGGACAGTGAAGAGGGAGGGTGGGAGTAAGGGCTGGCTGGGCTGTGTAGTGTAGTGTTGTGTTGTGCTGTGCTGTGCTGTGCTGCTGTTGTCCATAGGGGCTGTGTCCACTCCTCCAAAGTCCATAGGGGCTGGCTGTGTTGTGCTGTGCTGCTGTTGTCCATAGGGGCTGTGTCCACTCCTCCAAAGTCCATTGGGGCTGGCTGTGTTGTACTGTGCTGCTGTTGTCCATAGGGGCTGCGTCGACTCCTCCAAAGTCCATAGGGGCTGGCTGTGCTGCTGTTGTCCATAGGGGCTGTGTCCACTCCTCCAAAGTCCATAGGGGCTGGCTGGACTGTTTTGTGCAGTCAGTTGTCCATAGGGGCTGTGTCCACTCCAAAGTCCTGTGCAGTGTCCCAGTCCTAAAGTGGTGCTGTAGTGTTGTCCAGGAGGTGCTCTGTCCATCAGGGGTGCTCCCCCCAAGTGCAAAAAAAATAAATATTTTTCTGTTTGTGAATTGTGTGTGCAGTAGCCGCACGTGCATCAACAAAGTAGTGCCAAGCGTGCGCCTGTGTCATAAGTATAGGGCCGGCTGGCTTGACCGTTAATGGGTGCTGTAACCCCCAAAGTGCACTTCAAACAAAATAATTTTTTTTTCTGTGTTTGTGAATTGTGTGCACTGTGGCTGCACGTGCATCAACAAAGGAGCAGCGCCAAGCATGCGCCTGTGTCCCATAAGTAAAGGGCTGGCTGGCTTGTCCGTTAAAGGGTGCTGTAACCCCCAAAGGGCACTCCAAACAAAATAAAAACATATATTTTTTTGTGTTCGTGAATTGTGTGCGCAGTAGCCGCACGTGCATCAACAAAGTAGTGCCAAGCATGCGCCTGTGTCATAAGTAATGGGCCGGCTGGCTTGACCGTTAAAGGGTGGTGTAACTCCCAAAGTGCACTCCAAACAACATAAAAAAATATTTTCTGTGTTTGTGAATTGTGTGCACTGTGGCTGCACGTGCATCAACAAAGGAGCAGTGCCAAGCGTGCGCCAGTGTCCCATAAGTAAAGGGCCGGCTGGCTTGTCTGTTAAAGGGCGCTGTAACCCCCAAAGGGCACTCCAAACAAAATAAAAAAATATTTTCTGTGTTTGTGAATTGTGTGCACTGTGGCTGCACGTGCATCAACAAAGGAGTAGCGCCAAGCGTGCGCCTGTGTCCCATAAGTAAAGGGCCAGCTGGCTTGTCCGTTAATGGGTGCTGTAACCCCCAAAGGGCACTCCAAACAAAATAAAAATATATATTTTTTTGTGTTTGTGAATTGTGTGCGCAGTAGCCGCATGTGCATCAACAAAGTAGCGCCAAGCGTGCGCCTGTGTCATAGGTAAAGGGCCGGCTGGCTTGACAGTTAAAGGGTGCTGTAACCCCCAAAGTGCTCTCCAAACAAAATAAAAAAATACATTTTTTTGTGTTTGTGAATTGTGTGCGCAGTAGCCGCACGTGCATCATCAAAGTAGTGCCAAGCGTGCGCCTGTGTCCCATAAGTAAAGGGCCAGCTGGCTTGTCCGTTAATGGGTGCTGTAACCCCCAAAGGGCACTCCAAACAAAATAAAAAAATATATTTTTTTGTGTTTGTGAATTGTGTGCGCAGTAGCCGCATGTGCATCAACAAAGTAGCGCCAAGCGTGCGCCTGTGTCATAGGTAAAGGGCCGGCTGGCTTGACAGTTAAAGGGTGCTGTAACCCCCAAAGTGCTCTCCAAACAAAATAAAAAAATACATTTTTTTGTGTTTGTGAATTGTGTGCGCAGTAGCCGCACGTGCATCATCAAAGTAGTGCCAAGCGTGCGCCTGTGTCATAAGTAAAGTGCCGGCTGGCTTGATCGTTAAAGGGTGCTGTAACCCCCAAAGGGCACTCCAAACCAAATAAAAAAATATATTTTTTTGTGTTTGTGAATTGTGTGCGCAGTAGCCGCATGTGCATCAACAAAGTAGCGCCAAGCGTGCGCCTGTGTCATAGGTAAAGGGCCGGCTGGCTTGACAGTTAAAGGGTGCTGTAACCCCCAAAGTGCTCTCCAAACAAAATAAAAAAATATATTTTTTTGTGTTTGTGAATTGTGTGCGCAGTAGCCGCACGTGCATCATCAAAGTAGTGCCAAGCGTGCGCCTGTGTCATAAGTAAAGTGCCGGCTGGCTTGATCGTTAAAGGGTGCTGTAACCCCCAAAGTGCACTCCAAATAAAAAATATATATTTTCTGTGTTTGTGAATTGTGTGCACTGTGGCTGCAGGTGCATCAACAAAGGAGCAGCGCCAAGCGTGCGCCTGTGTCCCATAAGTAAAGGGCTGGCTGGCTTTTCTGTTAAAGGGTGCTGTAACCCCCAAAGGGCACTCCAAACAAAATAAAAAAATATTTTCTGTGTTTGTGAATTGTGTGCACTGTGGCTGCACGTGCATCAACAAACAAAGGAGCAGCGCCAAGCATGCGCCTGTGTCCCATATGTAAAGGGCCGGCTGACTTGTCCGTTAAAGGGTGCTATAACCCCCAAAGGGCACTCCAAACAAAATAAAAATATATATTTTTTTGTGTTTGTGAATTGTGTGGGCAGTAGCCGCACGTGCATCAACAAAGTAGTGCCAAGCGTGCGTCTGTGTCATAAGTAAAGGGCCAGCTGGCTTGACCGTTAAAGGGTGGTGTAACCCCCAAAGTGCACTCCAACAAAAATAAAACATTTTCTTCTGTGTTTGTGAATTGTCTGCACTGTACGTGCATCCTCAAAGCAGCAGCGCCAAGCGTTCATCTGTCTGTTAAAAGGTGGTGTAACCCCCAAAGTGCGCTCCACAAAGAATAAAAAATTCTTCTTTTTTTTCTGTCTTTGTGAATTGTGTGGGCTGTAGCTGCACGTGCATCAACAAAGGAGCAGCGCCAAGCATGCGCCTGTGTCCCATAAGTAAAGAGCCGGCTGGCTCATTTCTTAAAGGGTGGTGTAACCCACAAACTGCACTACTCTCCAGCAAAAATAAAAAAATATTTTCTGTGTTTGTGTGCGCCTTAGCCGCATGTATATATCATAATAACATAAATGGAGGAACAAACTTTCTCTGATAAAAATAAAATAGGGAAACATCAAGAACCACTTCCTCCTAGTGCTGAGGCTGCTGCCACTAGTCATGACATAGACGATAACATGCCATCAACGTCGTCTGCCAAGGCCGATGCCCAATGTCATAGTAGAGGGCACATACAATCCCAAATGACAAAGTTCAGGAAATTGACTTTGAAAAAAACATTTAAATCATCTGAGGAGAAACGTAAACTTGCCAATATGCCATTTACGACACGGAGTGGCAAGGAACGGCTAAGGTCTTTCCCTATGTTCATGACTAGTGGTTCAGCTTCACATGACGATGGAAACCCTCCTCCCGCTAAAAAAATCAAACGAGTTAAGCTGGCAAAAGCACAGCGAAGAACTGTGCATTCTAAGAAGATATCACAAATCCCCAAGGAGAGTCCAAGTGTGGTGGCGGTTGCGATGCCTGACCTTCCCAGCACTGGACGGGAAGAGGTGGCTCTTTCCACCATTTGCACGCCCCCTGCAAGTGCTGAAAGGAGCACCCACAGTCCACTTGCTGATATGCAAATTGAAGATGTCACTGTTGAAGTACAACAGGATGAGGATACTGGTGTAACTGGCACTGAGGAGGAAGTTGGCGAGGAGGATTCTGATGGTGATGTGGTTTGTTTAAATCAGGCTCCCGGGGAGACAGTTGTTGTCCGTGGGATGAAAAAGCCCATCACGGTCATGCCTGGGCTGAAGACCAAACATTCCACCTCTTTGGTCTGGCAATATTTCTATCCAAATCCGGACAACTGTCTTGCCATATGTACCATATGTAAAGGTGAAATAAGTAGGGGTAGGGACGTTAACCACCTAGGAACATCCTCCCTTATACGGCACCTGCAGCGCGTTCATAAAAAGTTACTGTCAAGTTCAGAAACTTTGGCTAAGACCGTAAGCAGTCCAGGGACACCTAAATCCTGTTGTCCTGTTGTATCCAAGCGCCTGCAAACCACACTGTCAACTCCCTCCTCGTCAATTTCCTCCTTAGTCAGGATCGGTAGTAGTCCTGCAGGCCATGTCACTGGCATGACTGACTCTCCTATCCGGGATTCCTCCGGAGGATCCTGCATTGCTATGCCTCCTGCTGCCGCTGCTGTTGCCGCTGCTGCTGGGAGTCGTTCATCATCCCAGAGAGGAAGTAGGAACACCACTGCTTTTACTAAACAATTGAACCTCCAACAGTCCTTAGTGAGGAGGATGAAGTACGACAGCAGTCATCATGAAGCAAAACGTATAACTGAGGCCTTCACTGCTAAGTTGGTGTTAGACGTGCGTCTGGTATCTGCCATTAGTGCAGTGAGATTTAGACAATTGATGGAGGTAGTGTGTCCCCGGTTCCAAATCCCGTCTAGATTCCACTTCACTAGGCAGGCGATACCGAAACTGTACAGAAACGTCAGAAAAAGTGTCCTCAGTGTCCTGAAAAATGCGGTTGTACCCAATGTCCACTTAACCACAGACATGTGGACAAGTGGAACAGGGCAGACTAAGGACTATATGACTGTGACAGCCCACTGGGTAGATGTATCACCTTACGCAGCAACAGCAGCAGCGTCACCAGTAGCAGCATCTCAGAAACGCCAGCTCGTTCCAAGGCAGGCTACGCTGTGTATCACCAGTTTCAGTAAGAGGCACACCGCCGACAACCTCTTAGAGAAACTGAGGGAAATCATCGCCCAGTGGCTTACCCCACTTAGACTCTCCTGGGGATTTGTGATATCTGACAACGTCACTAATATTGTGCGGGCATTACATCTGGGCAAATTCCAGCACGTCCCATGTTTTGCTCACAATAAACTTGGTGGTGCAGAATTTTCTGAAAAGCGACAGGGGCGTGCAGGAGACGCTTTGGGTGGCCCGAAAAATTTCTGGCCACTTTCACCATTCAGTGACTGCGTGCCAAAGACTGGAGCGCCAGCAAACACTCTTGAACCTGCCCCACCATCACCTGAAGCAAGAGGTTGTGACGCGGTGGAACTCAACCCTCTATCTGCTTCAGAGGATGGAGGAGCAGCAAAAGGCCATTCAAGCCTATACATCCACCTATGACATAGGCAAAGGAGGGGGTATGCACCTGACTCAAGCGCAGTGGAGAATGATTTCCGTGTTGTGCAAGGTTCTCCAGCCCTTCGAACTTGCCACACGTGAAGTCAGTTCAGACACTGCCAGCTTGAGTCAGGTCATTCCCCTCATCAGGCTTTTGCAGCAGCAGCTGGAGAAAGTGAAGGAGGAGCTAAGACGGAGCGATTCCGCTCGGCATGTGGGACTTGTGGATGAAGCCCTTCATTCGCTTTGCCAGGATTCCAGGGTGGTCAATCTGTTGAAATCAGACCACTACATTTTGGCCACTGTGCTCGATCCTAGTTTTAAAGCCTATGTGGTGTCTCTCTTTCCGGCCGACACAAGCCTGCAGTGGTGCAAAGACCTGCTGGTGAAAACACTGTCAGCAGAAGCGGAACGTGACACGTCAACAGCTCCTTCTTCATTTTCTCCCGCAACTGGGGCTGCCAGGAAAAAACTTAGGTATCCTAAGCAACCCTCTGGCGGTGATGCAGGGCAGGCAGGACCAAGTTTGGACATCTGGTCCAGACTGAAGGACCTGGCAACAATTTCTGACATGTCTACTGTCACTGCATATGATACTGTCACCATTGACAGAATGGTGGAGGATTACATCACTGACAGCATCCAAGAAGGCATGTCAGACAGTTCATACCTGTACTGGCAGGAAAAAGAGGCAATTTGGAGGCCCCTGTACAAACTGGCTCTATTTTACCTGAGTTGCCCCCCTCCAGTGTGTACTCCGAAAGAGTGTTTAGTGCAGCCGGGAACCTTGTCAGCGAAAGGCGTAGGAGGTTGCTTCCACAAAATGTGGAGAAGATGATGTTCATAAAAATGAATTACCAACTCTTCTAGGGAGACCAGCCTCCAGAACGTACAGAGGGACCTGTGGTGGTGGATTCCAGCGGGGACGAGTTAATAGTCTGTGAGGATGAGGATGTACACAACACTGAAGAGGGTGAGAAATCGGTGGATGAGGAGGATGAGGACGACATCTTGCCTCTGTAGAGCCAGTTTGTGCAGGGACAGATTAATTGCCAGCTTGTTTTGTGGGGGCCCAAACGAACCAATCATTTCAGCCGCAGTCGTGTGGCAGACCCTGGCGCTGAAATGATTGGTTTGTTAAAGTGTGCATGTCCTGTTTATACAACATAAGGGCGGGTGGGAGGGCCCAAGGACAATTCCATCTTGCACCTCTTTTTTTTATTTGCATTATGTACTGTTTGGGGCCTAGTTTTTCAAACTGCCATCCTGTCTGCCACTGCAGTGCCACTCCTAGATGGGCCACGTGTTTGTGCCGCCCACTCGTGTAGCTTAGCATAGCCTTTTGGACATAAAAACACTATTGTATGGTGTGAGGTGTTCAGAATAGACTGGAAATGAGTGGAAATTAAGGTTATTGAGGTTAATAATAGCATAGGAGCAGAAAAACCCACACATTCTGTGATTTTAGCTGTTTTTATTCCTTTTTTAAAAAAAATACTGATCCAAAACACAAAACCCAGAACCCAAAACACGGATGGGTGGTTTTGGCAAAACCAATCCAGATCCAAAACACGAAGAAAGATCCAGATCCAAAACCAAAACACGAAAAGTGACCGGTGCACACCCCTAATTGTGCTACCCCCTCATCTGTATGTTCTGTATTGTGCTACCCCCTAATCTGTATGATCTGTATTGTGCTACCCCCTCATCTGTATGTTCTATATTGTGCTACCCCCTAATCTGTATGTTCTGTATTGCGCTGCCCCCTCATCTGTATGATCTGTATTGTGCTGCCCCCTCATCTGTATGTTCTGTATTGTGCTACCCCCTTATCTGTATGATCTGTATTGTGCTACCCCCTAATCTGTATGTTCTGTATTGTGCTACCCCCTCATCTGTATGATCTGTATTGTGCTACCCCCTCATCTGTATGTTCTGTATTGTGCTGCCCCCTCATCTGTATGATCTGTATTGTGCTACCCCCTCATCTGTATGTTCTGTATTGTGCTACCCCCTCATCTGTATGATCTGTATTGTGCTACCCCCTCATCTGTATGTTCTGTATTGTGCTACCCCCTCATCTGTATGATCTGTATTGTGCTACCCCCTCATCTGTATGATCTGTATTGTGCTGCCCCCTCATCTGTATGATCTGTATTGTGCTGCCCCCTCATCTGTATGATCTGTATTGTGCTGCCCCCTCATCTGTATGTTCTGTATTGTGCTGCCCCCTCATCTGTATGGTCTGTATTGTGCTGCCCCCTCATCTTTATGATCTGTATTGTGCTGCCCCCTCATCTGTATGGTCTGTATTGTGCTGCCCCCTCATCTGTATGGTCTATATTGTGCTGCCCCCTCATCTGTATGATCTGTATTGTGCTGCCCCCTCATCTGTATGTTCTGTATTGTGCTACCCCTTCATCTGTATGTTCTGTATTGTGCTGCCCCCTCATCTGTAAAGTCTGTATTGTGCTGCCCCCTCATCTTTATGATCTGTATTGTGCTACCCCCTCATCTGTATGTTCTGTATTGTGCTACCCCCTCATCTTTATGATCTGTATTGTGCTACCCCCTTATCTGTATGATCTGTATTGTGCTACCCCCTCATCTGTATGTCCTGTATTGTGTCTGTATGTTCTGTGTTGTGTTCTTCCCCCTCTCTCATGTGTATGTCCATTATTGTGCTCCCTCCTCACCTGTATGTCCATTATTGTGGCGCCCCCTTCAGATGCATAGCCATTATTGTACTTCCCCCCTTATCTATATGACCATTATTCTGATCCCCACTAACCCATATGTCCATTATTGTGCTTCCTCATCTCCAGTATGTCCATTATTGCGCTCCCTACTCACCAGTATGTCCATTATTGTGCTCCCTCCTCACCAGTATGTCAATTATTGTGCTCTCCCCTCACCAGTGTGTCCATTATTGTGCTCCCTTCTCACCAGTATGTCAATAATTTTGCTCTCCCCTCACCAGTGTGTCCATTATTGTGATACCTCCTCTCCAGTGTGTCCATTATTTAGATCCCTCCTCACCAGTATGTCCATTATTGTGCTCCCTCCTCACCAGTAGGTCCAGTATTGTCCTCCTTCCTCACCAATATGTCCATTATTTAGCTCTCTCCTCACCTGTATGTGCATTACTGGGCTCTTCCCTTATCTGTATTTCCTTTATTGTGCTCCCTCCTCACCAGTATGTCCACTCCTTGCCAGTATGTCCATTATTGTGCTGCCCCTTATAGCTGCATAGCCATTATTGTACTTCCCCCCTCATCTGTATGTCCATTATTGTGCTCCCTCATCACCTGTATGTCCAATACTGTGCTACTCCTCACCTGTATGTCCAATACTGTGCCCCTCCTCACCTGTATATCCATTATTGTGCCCCTCCTCACCTGTATATCCATTATTGTGCCCCTCCTCACCTGTATATCCTTTATTGTGCTCCCTCATCACCTGTATGTCCAATACTGTGCCCCTCCTCACCTGTATGTCCAATTCTGTGCCCCTCCTCACCTCTATGTCCAATACTGTGCCCCTCCTCACCTGTATATCCATTATTGTGCTCCCTCATCACCTGTATGTCCAATACTGTGCCCCTCCTCACCTGTATATCCATTATTGTGCCCCTCCTCACCTGTATATCCATTATTGTGCTCCCTCATCACCTGTATGTCCAATACTGTGCCCCTCCTCACCTGTATGTCCAATACTGTGCCCCTCCTCACCTGTATATCCATTATTGTGCTCCCTCCTCACCTGTATGTCCATTACTGTGCCCCCTCCTCACCTGTATGTCCATTATTGTACTTCCCCCTCATCTGTATGTCTATTATTGTGCTCTCTCCTGTATGTCCATTATTGTGCTCGCTCCTGTATGTCCATTACTATGCTCCCACTGTACCTGTATGTCCATTACTGTGCCCCCTGCTCACCTGTATGTCCATTATTGTGCTCCCTTTTCACCAGTATGTCCATTATTGTGCTCGCTCCTGTATGTCCATTACTGTGCTCCCTCCGCACCAGTATGTCCATTATTGTGGCGCCCCCTTCAGATGTATAGACATTATTGTGCTCCCTCATCACCTGTATGTGGATTACTGGGCTCCCCCCTTATCTGTATGTCCTTTATTGTGCTGCCTTTTCACCTGTACTGTGTGTTCATTATTGCGCCACCCTTTTTGGCTGAATGTCTATTATTGTACCACCCCCTCATCTTTATGTTCTGTGTTGTGCTCTCCCCTTATCTGTATGTCCTGCTTTGTGTCACCCCTTCCCCCTCCTCCTTATCTGTGTCCATTATTGTTTTCTCCCCTCCTCTATGTAGCTTTTGTTCTCCCCCCTTTTCTGTGTCCATTATTATGTTCTCTCCCCCTACTCTCCTATTATAGGCCCTCATTCAGACCCACTCGCGAGCGGCTGCCCGCTCGCAAGTGGGTCGATGGTCCGCACTGCGCATGCTCACGACGGAGGGAGCTCCGTCGTGCGCATGCGCGAGACGCGCCGAGCGAAGGACTTTCCTTCGCTCGGAGTGTCTCATCAAAGGTGGCGTGCTGTCGATGTTGACTGACAGCACGCCCCCTTTGGTGGGCGTGCCTGCCAGACGGAGGCGTTCCCAAGGGAACGCCTACCGTCTGAAGCCGGCCCCACTCTGATAGAGCCAAAATCACTCCTGACCTTGCGGTTGAAAAACTCAACCGCAGGCTTTTGCTCGCAGTTTCATCGCGACCATCATCCTGCACGCTCGTATATGCTGTGGGTGGTGATCCACAGCTATACGAGCGTCCAGGAGGACGCTCCATATTAATGGAGGTGGGCCCTGATTCAGAGCGAGCGCTCTGGTCAGAGCGTCCGGCTCTGAATCAGGGCCATAGTGTTCCTCCCCACACCCCTCATAAGTTTTGTGTTCTGCTCTCTCCACCCCAGTAATTCACTTACATTCTCTCTTCACTCCTTTGTTCCTCTATCTCAGCTCCTCCTCAAGTCTTTCATTCTCCGCGTGTCTTCTCTCCATTGACAGGCACTGGCAGCAAGGTGTCTCCTGGGTGGGCAGTGTGTAGGGATGGGGTCATTGAATGGCAGGACCCCAGAGGGCCATTGGTGGTGGCAAGAAATTTTTAATTTAATGTTTTCTGTCTCCATCGGATCCTCCTTAAGTAGGTAAGTGTGGCTGGTGGGAGAAATGTGTATATTTAAAGAAAGGTAATATTAAGAATACGGTGATTAAGTCTTATTATTTTTTATAGGGTGAAGGGGTTCTTGCTGTTAGTTTTGATTAAGTTAACTTGATGAGGGTATGATATTAAATGGCCATCACTGATGCTCTCTGTATTGCTTAGCAGTCATTCATATTCTCTTTGTTTAGCATTGTGGTCACTGGCATGTTTTCTGTTTAGTATGGTAGTTACTGATATACTCTATGGCGGTCATTCAGACCCGCTCGTGAGCGGCAGTAAGCTCGCAATCGGGTCGATGTTCCCCCACTGCGCATGTGCACGACGGAGGGAGCTCCGTCGTGCTCATGCGTGAGACCCGACGAGCGACGGGCTCTCCATCGCTCCGGGTCTCGCACCAAAGGGGGCGTGCTGTCGATGTTGATTGACAGCATGCCCCCTTTGGTGGGCGTGCCGGGTGCGTGCCTGCCAGATGGAGGCGTTCCCATGGGAACGCCTACCGTCTCAAGCCGGCCCCACTGACATCACTAGTGATGTCAGTGGGAGTGATTTTGGCTCTGATAGAGCCAAAATCACTCCAGGGCTTGAGGCAGTGAGACCCTACTGCAGGGTCTCGTCGCAAGCCCGATCATCATGGACGCTCGCTATAGCTGTGGGTGGTAACCCACAGCTATGCGAGCGTCCATGAGGCCGCTCCAAAAAAAGGTAGGAGGTCCCTGATTCAGAGCGAGCGCTCTGGTCAGAGCTTTCAGCTCTGAATCAGGCCCTATGTTTAGTATGACGGTCACTAGCATGGTTTTTGATTAGTATGGCTGTCACTGGGATGTTTTCTGTTTAGTTTGGCAGTCACTAACATGTTCTATGTTTAGTATGATGATCACTAGGATGTTTTCTGTTTAGTATGGCAGTTATTGGTATGTTCTCTCTTTAGTATGGCAGTTACTGTGATGTTCTCTGTTTAGTATAGCGGACACTGGCATGTTCTCTGTTTAGTATGGTAGTCACTGGCATGTTCTTTCTTTAGTATGGTGGGCACTGGGATGTTCTCTGTAGTGTATGTAGTCACTCTAAGAATATGCGCAAAGACTCACTGCGTTTGTGCTAGACCTGCATTTGTGCTAGGCACACGGAGAGAGATAAAGTGGAGTATCTACTGAAAGTAGAGAAGAGCGGGTCCGGTTCCCTGACACTGCCGGCACCCCCCGCTGCCGACACCACTGGCACCCCCACTGGCAGCATCCCCGCTGCCGACACCACCTCTGCCGACACTCCTGAACTGCTACCCACCGTCAGCGGCCCCCACACTGCCGACACTCCCACAGTGAGGACACCACCAGCACCCCTGCACTGCTGACACAGTCAGCAAACATGCACTGAGGACACCGCTGGCACCCCCGCTCTGCTGCCACCGCCGGCATCCTGCATTGAGAACACCTCTCCACTGCCGACACAGTCAGCAAACCTGCACTGAGGACACCGCTTGCACCCCCGCTCTGCTGACACCACCTGTATCCTTCACTGAGAACACTGCCAGCACTGCCATTCCATGTACTGAGGACACCGCCAGCAATCCCCGCACTGCCGACACAGTCAGCAAACTTGCAATGAGGACACCGCTGGCACCCCCGCACTGCCGACACAGCCAACAAACCTGCACTAAAGACACCGCTGGCACCCCCGCACTGCCGACACAGCCAGCAAACTTGCTCTAAGACACCGCTGGCACCCCCGCACTGCCGACACAGCCAGCAAACCTGTACTCACACACCGCTGCACCCCCGCACTGCCGACACAGCCAGCAAACCTGCACTAAAGACACCGCTGGCACCCCCGCATTGCCGACATCACTGGTACCCTTCAGTGAGGACACTGCCAGTACTGCAGCACTGCCATTCCATGTACTGAGGACACCGTCAGCAACCCCGCTCTGCCGGCACTGCTGTCACAGTAAGTGCACTATTGGTGTATCCAACCCACACTGTATAACACACTGTATACGTGTTGGAATTAGAAACTGAACTGCCACATGTTAGTGCTGCCCACTGTGTCACTTAGCTTAGTCAGCCAGCTAGTTGGATGCAACTTTTTGGCCTTAACTAGATTAAGCAAATAATATTGTGAGGTGGTCAAAATTGATTGGAAATTACTGGAAATAAATGTTATTGAGGTTAATTATACTGTAGGAACAAAAACAGGCCCATTTTATGTGATTTTAGCTCTTTTTATGATTTTTTTAAGAAAAAATCCAGATCCAAAACACGAAAACAAAACACGGAGGTGAGGTTTTGGCAAAACCAATCCAGATCCAAAACCAGGGTAGATCCAGATCCAAAAACCAAAACCAAAACACTGGGTCGGCGCACATCTCTAGCTGAAAGCATCAATCAGATTCTAAAGGGTATCTTTACTAAAGGTCGATTTTAATTGATTTTGATGTATTTAAAATGCTTTGTTTCTGAGTGACACATTTTCTAACAGACAAAGGCCCTCATTCAGAGCCGCTCGTTAGCGGCAGTACGCTCGTTCCGAGCGATGTTTGCACATCTGCGCATGCGTACGGTTTTTAGTACGCATGCGCGAACCAGTCAGTGCGGCCAAAAATCGTTTGTACGCTATATAGCGAGTGCCTGCTATTTTGAGTGACAGAATGAGGCGTATGTGGGTGGTAACAGGGGAAGGTGCTTGAAAATGGGGAGTGGAGATCCGAACGCAGGCGTGCTTAAAGGTCAAAACGGGCGTATTATGGGTGTGCATAATTAATACAGCAGCGTCATTGACCACGTCACTGGGTTATTTTATAGCCAGAACTGCTCGCAAATTTGTGGTAGCAAACACCAACCACAAGAATAGCGAGCAGTTCATACGCTGCTCGATGTACTCGATTAATCTAATAAATAGCGGACATGACGTATGGTGCGAGCGGCCAGGGGGCGTTTTTATCAAATAAACGAGCGTATGTTTTGCTCGCTCGTTCAGACTTAGAGGTGTGAACAGACTGCAATTTGCGAACGGATCATTTGAATAGCCACCCCTTGTTTTTGAACGAACGACCGCAAATAGCGAACGGCTCTGAATGAGGGCCAATTTTTGATTTGGGCTTTAAGAATTAGGCAATGAGACATAGGCAAAGGAGGGGTATGCACCTGACTCAAGCGCAGTGGAGAATGATTTCCGTGTTGTGCAAGGTTCTCCAGCCCTTCGAACTTGCCACACGTGAAGTCAGTTCAGACACTGCCAGCTTGAGTCAGGTCATTCCCCTCATCAGGCTTTTGCAGAAGCAGCTGGAGAAAGTGAAGGAGGAGCTAAGACGGAGCGATTCCGCTCGGCATGTGGGACTTGTGGATGAAGCCCTTCATTCGCTTTGCCAGGATTCCAGGGTGGTCAATCTGTTGAAATCAGACCACTACATTTTGGCCACCGTGGCAACAATTTCTGACATGTCTACTGTCACTGCATATGATACTGTCACCATTGACAGAATGGTGGAGGATTACATCGGTGACAGCATCCAAGTAGGCATGTCAGACAGTCCATACCTGTACTGGCAGGAAAAAGAGGCAATTTGGAGACCCCTGTACAAACTGGATCTATTTTACCTGAGTTGCCCCCCTCCAGTGTGTACTCCGAAAGAGTGTTTAGTGCAGCCGGGAACCTTGTCAGCGAAAGGCGTAGGAGGTTGCTTCCACAAAATGTGGAGAAGTTGATGTTCATAAAAATGAATTACCAACTCTTCTAGGGAGACCATCCTCCAGAACGTACAGAGGGACCTGTGGTGGTGGATTCCAGCGGGGACGAGTTAATAGTCTGTGAGGATGAGGATGTACACAACACTGAAGAGGGTGAGGAATCGGTGGATGAGGAGGATGAGGACAACATCTTGCCTCCGTAGAGCCAGTTTGTGCAGGGACAGATTAATTGCCAGCTTGTTTTGTGGGGGGCCCAAACGAACCAATCATTTCAGCCACAGTCGTGTGGCAGACCCTGGCGCTGAAATGTTTGGTTTGTTGAAGTGTGCATGTCCTGTTTATACAACATAAGGGCGGGTGGGAGGGCCCAAGGACAATTCCATCTTGCACCTCTTTTTTTTATTTGCATTATGTACTGTTTGGGGCCTAGTTTTTCAAACTGCCATCCTGTCTGCCACTGCAGTGCCACTCCTAGATGGGCCACGTGTTTGTGCCGCCCACTCGTGTCGCTTAGCATAGCCTTTTGGACATAAAAACACTATTGTAAGGTGTGAGGTGTTCAGAATAGACTGGAAATGAGTGGAAATTAAGGTTATTGAGGTTAATAATAGCATAGGAGCAGAAAAACCAACACATGCTGTGATTTAGCTGTTTTTATTCTTTTTTTAAAAAAAATACTGATCCAAAACACAAAACCCAGAACCCAAAACACGGAAGGGTGGTTTTGGCAAAACCAATCCAGATATAAAACACGAAGAAAGATCCAGATCCAAAACCAAAACACGAAAAGTGGCCATTGCACACCCCTAATTGTGCTGCCCCCTCATCTGTATGTTCTGTATTGTGCTACCCCCTAATCTGTATGATCTGTATTGTGCTACCCCCTCATCTGTATGTTCTGTATTGTGCTACCCCCTCATCTGTATGATCTGTACAGTCCATGAGGATGCTCCAAAAAAAGGTAGGAGGGCCCTGATTCAGAGCGAGCGCTCTGGTCAGAGCGTTCAGCTCTGAATCAGGCCCTATGTTTAGTATGACGGTCACTAGGATGGTTTTTGATTAGTATGGCTGTCACTGGGATGTTTTCTGTTTAGTTTGGCAGTCACTAACATGTTCTATGTTTAGTATGATGATCACTAGGATGTTTTCTGTTTAGTATGGCAGTTATTGGTATGTTCTCTCTTTAGTATGGCAGTTACTGGGATGTTCTCTGTTTAGTATAGCGGACACTGGCATGTTCTCTGTTTAGTATGGTAGTCACTGGCATGTTCTTTCTTTAGTATGGTGGGCACTGGGATGTTCTCTGTAGTGTATGTAGTCACTCTAAGAATATGCGCAAAGACTCACTGCGTTTGTGCTAGACCTGCATTTGTGCTAGGCACACGGAGAGAGATAAAGTGGAGTAGCTACTGAAAGTAGAGAAGAGTGGGTCCGGTTCCCTGACACTGCCGGCACCCCCCGCTGCCGACACCGCTGGCACCCCCACTGGCAGCATCCCCCGCTGCCGACACCACCTCTGCCGACACTCCTGAACTGCTACCCAATGTACTGAGGACACCGTCAGCGGCCCCCACATTGCCGACACTCCCACAGTGAGGACACCACCAGCACCCCTGCACTGCCGACACAGTCAGCAAACATGCACTGAGGACACCGCTGGCACCCCCGCTCTGCTGACACCGCCGGCATCCTGCATTGAGAACACCCCTCCACTGCCGACACAGTCAGCAAACCTGAACTGAGGACACCGCTGGCACCCCCGCTCTGCTGACACCACCTGTATCCTTCACTGAGAACACTGCCAGCACTGCCATTCCATGTACTGAGGACACCGCCAGCAATCCCCGCACTGCCGACACAGTCAGCAAACTTGCAATGAGGACACAGCTGGCACCCCCGCACTGCCGACACAGCCAACAAACCTGCACTAAAGACACCGCTGGCACCCCCGCACTGCCGACACAGCCAGCAAACTTGCTCTAAGACACCGCTGGCACCCCCGCACTGCCGACACAGCCAGCAAACCTGTACTAACACACCGCTGCTCCCCCGCACTGCCGACACAGCCAGCAAACCTGTACTAAAGACACCGCTGGCACCCCCGCTCTGCTGACACCGCCGGCATCCTGCATTGAGAACACCCCTTCACTGCCGACACAGTCAGCAAACCTGAACTGAGGACACCGCTGGCACCCCCGCTCTGCTGACACCACCTGTATCCTTCACTGAGAACACTGCCAGCACTGCCATTCCATGTACTGAGGACACCGCCAGCAATCCCTGCACTGCCGACACAGTCAGCAAACTTGCAATAAGGACACAGCTGGCACCCCCGCACTGCCGACACAGCCAACAAACCTGCACTAAAGACACCGCTGGCACCCCCGCACTGCCGACACAGCCAGCAAACTTGCTCTAAGACACCGCTGGCACCCCCGCACTGCCGACACAGCCAGCAAACCTGTACTAACACACCGCTGCACCCCCGCACTGCCGACACAGCCAGCAAACCTGCACTAAAGACACCGCTGGCACCCCCGCATTGCCGACATCACTGGTACCCTTCAATGAAGACACTGCCAGTACTGCAGCACTGCCATTCCATGCACTGAGGACACCGTCAGCAACCCCGCTCTGCCGACACTGCTGTCACAGTAAGTGCACTATTGGTGTATCCAACCCACACTGTATAACACACTGTATCCGTGTTGGAATTAGAAACTGAACTGCCACATGTTAGTGCTGCCCACTGTGTCACTTAGCTTAGTCAGCCAGCTAGCTGGATGCAACTTTTTGGCCTTAACTAGATTAAGCAAATAATATTGTGAGGTGGTCAAAATTGATTGGAAATTACTGGAAATAAATGTTATTGAGGTTAATTATACTGTAGGAACAAAAACAGGCCCATTTTATGTGATTTTAGCTGTTTTTATGATTTTTTAAGAAAAAATCCAGATCCAAAACACGAAAACAAAACACGGAGGTGAGGTTTTGGCAAAACTAATCCAGATCCAAAACCAGGGTAGATTCCGATCCAAAAACCAAAATCAAAACACTTTGTCGGCCCACATCTCTAGCTGAAAGCATCAATCAGATTCTAAAGGGTATCTTTACTAAAGGTCGATTTTAATTGATTTTGATGTATTTAAAATGCTTTGTTTCTGAGTGACACATTTTCTAACAGACAATTTTTGATTTGGGTTTTAAGAATTAGTAAATGTGTGATTTAGCCCCAGAAACACTTTGATTTTAAATTGATCAAAATTGATTAAAAATATAACTGAAGTTTGCTTAGAACTGAAGGCGCATAAACCTCCAGTCAGGGATAGAATGAGTTAATAGTTAAGAGGGGTTGTGTTTCTTGTTGATGGACAGCACAGGTAACTAGTAGGATTGGTGGGCATCAGCTGCAGGGTGGGGTTTAGAGAGGTTTTAGATCAGTTGATAGTATAATTCTGCCATTTTGATTTGATCTCGGCAAGCAGGGAAATCATATTGTGTGTCTCTGCCAGATAGATTGAATATTTGTCTTTCTCAGTTTCTCTGAATTCCTTATAAATCCTTATATTTTCTCTCATCTTATTTCCTTCTATACCCCTGCTGTACCCCCTTTTCTATTCTTTCATTCTGGTGTACTTGTGCTCCCCACTTGCCCAGGTTAGGGATGCATACCTCCCAACATTTGCTTGAAGGGAGTCGGGACCTGTGCGCGCCTTCGCGTGGCCTAATCGTAAAGGGGGCATGGTCAGATGACAAGCCCCTGTTTACCTCACTAATGTGGCGTGCCCAGCTTCTCCGAGATGCTGGGCAGCCCCCGGGCTTCCTCTCGTACTCTCAATAGATGCTGTACGCATGCGCACTGTGTCTATTCTACCTCTGCATACACGCTGCTCTGCATAGCAGAGCAGCGTGTATGCTTCCCCCAACTTCCACCCCACCGCGGGACACTGCAGCCCGCGGGCGTGACAGCGGGACAGTCCCAGAAAAACGGGACTGTCCCGCTAAATGCGGGACAGTTGGGAGGTATGGGGATGCCTCTTCCCCAGCATGCCCGCTCTGTCCCAGCCCGCCTGTCAGGTGATTATTTGCTGGGCGGGACACCCGCTGCGGTGTCCCCGTTTGCGGTTCTTCCCCCCACAGTAGGTAAGCCGCGCCATACCTCCCGGCTTTCTCGTCGGGCAGGCGTAGCTTCTCCCCTGCCACATTTCCCAGCATCCGCCAGGGGAGTGCCTTGGTCCCGTCGAAGACACGCGCGCCTGGCGGTGGTTGCTAATACAGCAAGCTCGGCGGCTGGCCGATCCGGGACTTCCTCGGGCGGGGGTCCGAGCGGCCGAAAACGAGCACATAAGCGGGTTGTATGGGAGCCTGTAATGGCGCCCGCACTCGCGCCCATTTTGACAGAGAGGGAGCATGGCCAGCATCCATCTTCTATGAGGCATAGAGGGCATGGCCACCAGGCAGCAGCCCACAGCACTGCAGGCTTGCAGCCTGTTCATGGCATGGCATGGGATCCATGATTCATTGGTTACGGAGCTCCTGGCTTGTTAGGACAAATAGGGTCCAGTCCTGCAGTTGCTGGGGTTCCTCAGCAATTTGAAACCGGTGCTGACGCAGCAGCCCGGGTCCAGTGTTGGAGCAGGGGTGTCGACTGCCCTGCCATCGGTGTCTGCCAAGCAGGCACAGTTGGGGCCTCTGGTCCAGCAATTGGGACAAGTTTGTGGGCTCACTTTTTCTTCTGTCCCTCCTCCTAGGGTGTCGTTCTCTTCCACTGCTGTGTTGGTTATTGGGGGTCAGCCCCCTGATGTATTGCAGGAAGTTGCTTCTGCTTCTTCTTTTTCAGAGGGCAGTGCGGATGAAGAAGATTTGGTTGCGGGTGGAAGGTGGAGCTGGTCGGGCTGACGTAGTGCACTGCACTAATATGGCGGTGACACGAAGATTGCGCACTAGAATGCGTGAGCGCATTCATAAGGGACGCTATGTCGACATGTTTATGCTTACTGCTAAGGCGAAGAAGGCGTTTAAGACTGCAAAGGTTAAAGGGGGCGCTGGGGTCGAGGCCTATAAATCATATACAAATTGGTTATCCGGCTACTCTGTTTTCGCAGCCTACTACCAGAAAAATTGAATATCCTAATGTCACTCGGTACTTCCACTTAGTACACGGCCTATTTAAGTCATCGAAGGGGACAGCATGGCATCAGTATGATTAAGAATTCCGTAGGAAGCAGGACCGTGTTTTGGTAATGGATTTGGGTTGTAAAGACGTGGAGGTGTGGATGGAGGTTGTGCAGCACGCGCGACTTCCTTCCGACCCAAGGGTGGGGTGTCAGGTTCAATCTTCTTCTCCCACTTCACAGAGGTTGCCCGGCGCGACCCCTACAAGAGGGCAATGCTACGCCCTTAATAATTGGTATTGCTCACCTTTAATAATTGGTAGACGGTGTCGTTTTTGTCACCTCTGTTGGGTCCTAAGTAAAGCTGCATCTCCCGTTAAGCTGGATGCCATGTCCAAGTGGCTGGACTGGTATCCTTTACGGAATGATGCAGAGTTCCTGCGTCACGGTTTTGCTGAGGGGTTTCCGCTCCCAATATCCGGTTCTATTTGCCCGGGATCACTTAGGGATCTCAAATCCGCTAGGGATTTATCCCAGGTGGTGAAGGGCAAGGTTATGAAGGAGGTGATTCTGGGGCACACAGTTGGGCATTTCGATGAGCCTCCTATTCCCGGCCTTGTACTTTCACCAGTGGGTGTTGTGCCCCAAAAAAGACAGCTAGTTACCTCTTATCCTATCCCGCGGGTGCTTCAGTGAATGATGCCATTGCGGAGAATCTCTGTCATGTGCGCTATCAAGTTTTTGATTCTGCAATGGATTTAGGGTCTCATTCAGATCCGGTTGCAAGCGCTGAGCGCTCGCAACCGGGTCGATGTTAAGGCCCTGCGCTCGCGCAGCGGCTGCACTGTGCGTGCGCAAGAAATTCTCTCACTCTGGAGCTCACTACAAAAGGGGCGGCTGTCGATGTTGATCGACAGCTTGCCCCATTTTGTAGGCAGGGCGGGGGGGATGGCTACACAAACGGAGGCGTTCCCAAGCGAATGCCTGCCATTTTGTGGGTGGCCGCACTGACATCAGCAGTGATGTCAGTAGCGAGCTTCCTGCTCGATCAGAGCAGGAAGCTCCCTGGGACTTGCAGTTGCTGAGACCCAACCTTAGGGTCTCGTCGCAAGCCCCGATGGTCGCGATGGTCTTGACCATCGTGACCATCACCCTGGTCGGTCTCTAAGCTGTGGGTGGTAACCCACAGCTTAGCTAGCGACCAGGAGGCCACACTTAAAAAATCTAAATCGCTTCTTGCGACCACCTCTGAATGAGGGCCCTAGTGCAGGCCTCCGGTTCAGGTTCCCTGTTAGCCAAGATGGATATTGAGTCTGCCTTTCATCTCATAACTTGCACCCTGATTCCTTCAGGTATATGGGATTTCAGTTGGCAGATGGGTATTACCTGGATAAGTGTCTCCCAATGGGTTGTTCAGTATCGTGCGCATTCTTCGAGCGTTTTAGTTCATTTCTCCATTGGTGCGTCTGTACAGGCTCTGGGGAACTGGGATAGCTCACTATTTAGATGACTTCCTGTGCATAGGGCTAGCAGGTACGGGATTACTGGGTTCGGCCTGCGAGACAACGCCCCTTCCCATGTGGCCGCGCCCTTCCCTCGTGACCATGACCCCCTTTTCAGCGGAGCACAGCATCCCTTCCCGCACCAGGTGACACTGCGGTGAGGGACGCCACTGTACATAAGCACCTTGCACCACACTGTACACTGAAGGGGAGGGGGAGGGTTACTCCTCTATGATATGAATTATAAAATATAATTTTATTATACATGACACTCAGAAATGGCAATGTAATGCCCTGTTGTGCATAAGACATGGGATGTGGTATCGTTGTATTATGAGTTTGTTTGTGGCTATAATAATTGTGGAGGAATTGCTGTAGTGCAGGGTTGTTCGTGGTGGCACTTTTGCTGTAGAGCAGGGGTTGTTGTGGGGGTAGTATTATAGCAGTTGTGCGGGCATGGTGGTGGTTGTGGTACTATTGCTGTTGCATTGTATTGTTATTATTGTTGTTATGCGTGGGTGATAGTGTTGCTAAGAGGTGGTAGTATTGCTGTGGTGGTTGTGTATACAGTGCATCCACCCCCTTCCAAATGTGAGTGTGTTTTGAAGGTACCCCTTTAAAATGTTGCTATGAAGCCCAAAAAGTTCTAGTTACGCCCTTGTCAATTGATATAGGGCCCTGAAAAGAGTGGAGGGCCCATTTCTTCACTCAGTGAAATGGGAGTAGTTCCCCCCTGTCTGCACCTACTTTCATGTCAGTGTAACCTTAGGGAATATGAAAAAGAGCAGAGAAGACCCTCAAGATAATGGACTGTAGAGCCTAATCCCGAAGCAAAAAGTGGAGAGCCAAGCAATGCATTACTCTGCCCCTGAATACTGTTATCACTTCTCTTTTTCTGTATGCGTGACATATAAAATAAAATCCACATTTTCATTGTATTTTTATATATTTTTCCCAATTATAAAGATCAACAGAGTATTCTGGTGCTATATAAATAAATATTAAAAATAATAATTTTTAGAAAGTACATTTAATCTGAGGGCGGGATACATGACGCATCGCATTCGGGATTCGGTGCATCCCGCCGCTGTTTGCATGCATGCCGGCATTCATTACGCCGATATGCATGAAAGAATGCGCAAAGGACCGCTCCCTCGGTAAGACCCAGAAGTCCCACTGATGTGCTTCTGCGCAGCGGGGGGTGCTGGAGGGATCCGGTTTCACAGCACTCTCCAGATAGAAGCCCATAGGCTTCTATAGGGTAACACCAGGTTTGGACTGGCCCATAAGGTTACAGGGGAAACCCCCGGTGGACCCCACTGCCTGAAGGCCCACCCCTCCTCTAGGAATTAGGTTCCAGACTGTGCTCTTGAAATATATGTGATACATACTGTATGTTAAATTATACTGCACAGGACTAAGTATGTTACATTATACTGCACAGGACTATGGTCTAATTTCTACATTGCATTACTGTTATTAATCTGGTACATTATTATTAGGCATGAGCGGGTTCGGATTTTAGAAATCCGAGCCCCCCCGATCCGAGCCGGGAACCGAGTCCGATCGGGTTTTCCCGCCAGAGCTCGGTTCCCGGAACGAGGCAAAACATCATTGCGCTGTCGGATTCTCATGGGTTTTGGATACTATAAAAGGTCCCCGCTTCGGCGCCATTTTTCACTCCGGCTGTGGACAGTGAAGAGAGAGGGTGGGAGTTGCTGTGCTGGTACTGCTGTTGTCCATAGGGGCTGTGTCCAAAGTCCATAGGGGCTGGCTGGGCAAAGTTGTGCAGTGCTGTTGTCCCATAAAGGCTGTGTTGTGCATAGGAGCTGTGTGCAGACAGAAGAGGGGGGCTTCAGTGTCTCCTGTGTCACTGTAGTCCTGAAGGGGTGCTGTGGTGTTGTCCAGCGGGTGCTCTCAACATCAGGGGTGCTCCCCACTGTGTTTGTGAGCGTGTTAGCCACATGTGCATCAACAAAGTAGCAGCACCAAGCATGCGCCTGTGTCATAAGTCAAGGGTCGGCTGGTCTGTTGAAGGGCGGTGTAACCCCCAAAGTGCCCCAAAAAATTAAAACATTTAAAAAGTGTTTATTTTTCTGTGTTTGATTGCGGGTTAGCCGAACGTGCATCAACAAAGTAGCAGCGCCAAGCGTTGCGCCTGTGTCATAAGTCAAGGGCCGGCTGGTCTGTTGAAGGGTGGTGTAACCCCAAGTGCCCAAATAAATCAAGTGTTTTTTCTGTGTTTGTGTGCGCCTTAGTCGCACGTATCAATATCACATAAATGGTGGACAAAAATTTGAAGGATAAAATAGGGAAAGATCAAGAACCACTTCCTCCTAGTGCTGAAGCTGCTTCCACTAGTCATGACATTGACGATGACATGCCATCAATGACGTCTGCCAAGGCCGATGCCCAATGTCATTTTAGAGGGCATGTAAAATCCAAAAAGCCAAAGTTCAGTAAAATTACCTTAAAAAATAAATTTTAATTGTCTGAGAAGAAACGTAAACTTGTCAATATGCCATTTACGACACGGAGTTGCAAGGAACGGCTAAGGTCCTTCCCTATGTTCATGACTAGTGGTTCAGCTTCACATGACGTTGGAAGCCCTCCTCCTCCCAGAAAAATTAAAAGAATTTAGCTGGCAAAAGCACAGCAAAGAACTGTGTGCTCTTCTAAGAAGATATCACAAATCCCCAAGGAGAGTCCAAGTGTGGCGGCGGTTGCAATGCCTGACCTTCCCAACACTGGACGGGAAGAGGTGGCTCCTTCCACCATTTGCACGCCCTCTGCAAGTGCTGGAAGGAGCACCCACAGTCCACTTGCTGATATTCAAATTGAAGATGTCACTGTTGAAGTACAACAGGATGAGGATAGTGCTGTAGCTGCCGCTGAGGAGGAAGTTGATGAGGAGTCTGATGGTGATGTGGTTTGTTTAAATCAGGCACCGGGGGAGACAGTTGTTGTCCGTGGGATGAAAAAGCCCATCACGGTCATGCCTGGGCAGAAGACCAAACATTCCACCTCTTTGGTCTGGAAATATTTCTATCCAAATCTGGACAACTGTCTTGCCATATGTACTGTACCATATGTAAAGGTGTAATAAGTAGGGGTAGGGATGTTAACCACCTAGGAACATCCTCACTTATACGGCACCTGCAGCGCGTTCATAAAAAGTCACTGTCAAGTTCAGAAACTGTGGCTAAGACCGTAAGCAGTCCAGGAACACCTAAATCCCTTTGTCCTGTTGTATCCAAGCACCTGCAAACCACACCGTCAACTCCCTTCTCGTCAAGTTCCTCCTCAGTCAGGATCGGAAGTAGTCCTGCAGGCCATGTCACTGGCATGACTGACTCTCCTATCCGGGATTCCTACAGAGGATCCTGCAATGTTATATACATAGAGACGAAAGCTCGCGAGCTGTGAGATTTCGTCTCTATGGTTTTGCCTCGGTTTGAGGTCCGGGGCTGGCGGGGGAACCGAATGCATGTTCGTTTCTAGCCCCAGATATCAAAATTCGGGTGGGTTCGGATCTCTGAGATCCGAACCCGCTCATCTCTAATTGCTACGCCAACTGCTGCTGCTGTTGCTGCTGGGAGTCGTTCATCATCCCAGAGAGGAACTTGGAACACCACTGCCTCTTTTACTAAGCAATTGACCCTCCAACAGTCCTTAGCGAGGAGGATGAAGTACGACAGCAGTCATCCTGTTGCAAAGCGGATAACTGAGGCCTTGATAGCCATGTTGGAGTTAGACGTGCGTCCGTTATCCACCATTAGTGCAGTGGGATTTAGACAATTGATGGAGGTAGTGTGTCCCCGATACCAAATCCGGTCTAGATTTCACTTCACTAGGCAGGCGATACTGAGAATGTACAGAGACATCAGAAAAAGTGTCCTCAGTGTCCTAAAAAATGTGGTTGTACCCAATGTCCACTTAACCACGGACATGTGGACAAGTGGAACAGGGCAGACTAAGGACTATATGACTGTGACAGCCCACTGGGTAGATGTATCGCCTTACGCAGCAACAACAGCAGCGTCACTAATAGTAGCATCTCAGAAATGCCAGCTCGTTCCAAGGCAGGCTACGCTGTGTATCACCGGTTTCAGTAAGAGGCACACTGCTGACAACCTCTTAGAGAAACTGAGGGAAATCATCGCCCAATGGCTTACCCCACTGTGACTCTCCTGGGGATTTGTGATATCTGACAACGCCACCAATATTGTGTGGGCATTACATCTGGGCAAATTCCAGCACATCCCATGTTTTGCTCACACAATAAATTTGCTGGTGCAGAATTTTCTGAAAAACGACAAGGGAGCGCAAGAGACTCTTTGGGTGGCCCAAAAAATTTCTGCCCACTTTCGCCGTTCACCGACTGCGTGCCGAAAACTGGAGCACCAGGAAACACTCTTGAACCTGCCCTGCCACCACCTGGAGCAAAAGGTTGCGACGCGGTGGAACTCAACCCTCTATATGCTTCACAGGATGGAGGAGCAGCAAAAGGCCATTCAAGCCTATACATCCACCTATGACATAAGCAAAGGAGGGGGTATGCACCTGACTCAAGCGCAGTGGAGAATGATTTCCGTGTTGTGCAAGGTTCTCCAGCCCTTCGAACTTGCCACACGTGAAGTCAGTTCAGACGCTGCCAGCTTGAGTCAGGTCATTCCCCTCATCAGGCTTTTGCAGAAGCAGCTGGAGAAAGTCAAGGAGGAGCTAAAATGGAGCGATTCCACTCAGTATGTGGGACTTGTGGATGAAGCCCTTCATTCGCTTTGCCAGCAATTGAGGGTGGTCAATCTGTTGAAATCAGACCACTACATTTTGGCTACCATGCTCAATCCTACGTTTAAAGCCTACGTGGTGTCTCTCTGTCCAGCAGACACAAGCCTGCAGAGGTGTAAAGACCTGCTGGTGAAAACACTGTCAGCTGAAGCAGAACGTGACACGTTTACAGCTCCTTCTTCATTTTCTCCCGCAACTGTGGCTGCCAGTAAACAACTTAGGTATCCTAAGCAACCCGCTGGCAGTGATGCATGGCGGACAGGACCAAGTTTGAACATCTGGTCCAGACTGAAGGACCTGCCAACAATTTCTGACATGTCTACTGTCATTGCATATGATACTGTCACCATTGACAGAATGGTGGAGGATTACATCGGTGACAGCATCCAAATAGGCATGTCAGACAGTCCATACCTCTACTGGCAGGAAAAAGAGGCAATTTGGAGGCCCCTATACAAACTGGCTCTATTTTACCTAAGTTGCCCCCCCCCTCCAGTGTGTACTCCAAAAGAGTTTTTAGTGCAGCCGGGAACCTTGTCAGCGAAAGGCGTAGGAGGTTTCTTCCACAAAATGTGGAGCATATGATGTTCATCAAAATTAATTATCAATTCTTCCAGGAAGACCAGCCTCCAGAAAGTACAGAGGGACCTGTGGTGGTGGATACCAGCGGGGACGAATTAATACTCTGTATGGATGAGGACAGCACCGAAGAGGGCAAGGAATCGGTGGATGAGGAGGATGAGGACGACATCTTGCCTCTGTAGAGCCAGTTTGTGCAGGGACAGATTAATTGCCAGCTTGTTTTGTGGGGGGCCCAAACGAACCAATCATTTCAGCCACAGTCGTGTGGCAGACCCTGGCACTGAAATGATTGGTTTGTTAAAGTGTGCATGTCCTGCTTATTCAACATAAGCGTGGGTGGGAGGGCCCAAGGACAATTCCATCTTGCATCTCTTTTTTTTCTTTGCAGTATGTACTCTTTGGGGCCTAGTTTTTCAAACTGCCATCCTGTCTGCCACTGCAGTGCCACCCCTAGATGGGCCACGTGTTTGTGCCGCCCACTTATGTAGCTTAGCATACTCATCCAGCTACCTCGGTGCAACCTTTTTGCCTAAAAACAATATTGTGAGGTGTTCAGAATAGAATGGAAATGAGTGGAAATTAATGAAAAAAAAACACCAAATTCTGTGATTTTAGCTGTTTTTATGCTTTTTTCCAAAAAAATACAAATCCAAAACACAATACCCAGAACCCAAAACACAGAAGGGTGGTTTTGGCAAAACCACTCCAGATCCAAAACACGAAGAAAGATCCAGATCCAACACCAAAACACAAAAAGTGCCTGCTGCACGCCCCTAAATTTATTATGCATGCACTAGCAGTATTTATTTACTATATATATTTTTTTTTTAAGGGGCCCAGACCAAGCACTCTCTAATGGATAGCCAAGCCTCTGTGGATGCTGCCACACCCCTAAGTTTGGGCTCCTATCACTGCATTCCCCAGGTGGGCCCTTCATGCTCCAGTCTGACACTGGGTAACGCCATCAGGAGATGGCGTTACCCACCGCTCCAAGCCCCAGGATGCATCACATTCCTAGGATTGATGCATATGAGAAATGCGATCAAACCCGCATTTTCGGGGTTGGACTGCATTTCTCCCTTTGCTACATCCCACCCTGAATATTTATAGCAGGCTTGCTGACATTTAGCTCCCTCCTTCCAGGAGGGAGCTGTCGGGCTTACAGGGCTGGGGGCGTGACGAGGCCAAGGGGGGCGGGGCCCAGCACCTGACGCGGCATTGGGGGCGGAGCATGGGGCGTGACAGCACGATCGCGTCATCGTGGCTCCGCCCCCTCTTCACAATGCCGTGATTAATGGCATTGTGCAGCCGGGGGCGGAGCCACGATGACGCGATTCAGCGAGAATCGCGTCACCGGCCCCCCTGCTGCCGGGGTTTTTCACTTAAAAGTGCGGGGGGGTGCGGACACATCGCCGGGGCCGGGAGGATTGCCCGCCTTCCTGGGAGGTCGGGAGTGGCACCCGATTTTCGGGAGGCTCCCGACCAAATCGGGAGGGTAGGCAAGTATGATTTATAGATGTGTGCCAACCCCCATGTTTTGCTTTTGGATCTGTATCTCCTTGTGTTTTGGATCTGGATTTGTTTTTGCCAAAACTGCCCCTTGTGTATTTTGGTTTTGGATCTATATTTTTTCTAACAAAATCATAAAAACAGCTAAAAATCACATAATTTGGGCCTGTTTTTGTTCCTACAGTATTATTAACCTCAATAACATTTATTTCCAGTCATTTCCAGTAAATTGTGACTACCTCACAGCTCATATTGATTTCATCTAGTTTAGGGCCAAAAGGTTGCATCCAGCTTGCTGGCTGACTAATCTAAAGGACAGCAGTGGGTAGCACTAACATGTGGCAGTTCAGCTTCCAACATGGCACAGAGTGGCATTGCAGTGGTAAACAGGATGGCAGTTTAATAAACTATACGACCCCTAGGAAGTTTAAAAACCAAGAGTGTTTTCCTTAACTAGGTCAGAGGCCGGACGGAGTTGGAATGTTTATGGACTGAAGACAGGGAAAGAACGGAAGGATTGATTAGTTTCTAATTTATTTAATTTAATGTTTTGAGGGAAGATCAATCTAGGATCAAGTTCTTCAGTTCCTAAAAGACATCTTTGATCTGGAGTTTTTTTTTTAATTTTTAAACATCTAATAGAAATGAGGTGGCCTTGCTGGTGGAGATGCTGCTAGAACACCTGCAGAGTCACAAATACGTGGACGATAAGCTGCAGTCTGGCCGGAACCGTCACCAAACAATAATAGCACAACTAAGTTTCTAATGCACACACACAAAAAAATATATCTTTTTTTTTATTTTTTTGTGGATTGATAATATTAATTTTATTTCACTTTTATTTTTTAACACTGGGGAAGAGCACCCCTGAACGAGGCAGCAGCCCCTCGATAAACAACACAGACAGCACCCCTTCTTTATGGACAACTAAGCACCCCTGCCGAGTGCGGACAGACCACCTGCAGAGTCACAAATACGTGGACGATAAACTGTGGCAGTGTCACCGAACAATAATAGTGCAGCTAAGTTGCTAACACACACACACACACACATAGAAAATAAAAAAAGCACCTTTATTTTTCTTACACTGGGGAAGAGCACCCCTAATTGACAGAACACCCCCCTGGATAACACAGCACCCCTTTATGGACTGCAGCCCTAGCCTAATGGACAGGACAACAACACAGCAGCAGCCACAGTTAATTGACAGGACAAGTGACACAGCAGCTGCATCATCCACCAGCCGGTCTTGGATCCGACTCAGAATTGCAATGTTCAGGTGGGCCCGGTTCTCTGAGAATCGGACCCACTCATCTCTAATTTCAATAGTGTTGTATCATGAGGATATCTAGCGTTGTGACATCCCATATTATTCTAGAGTCCACCATCTATTAGGTATAAATGTACCTGCCCTGCAACTAAGCATTCCTGAAAATGACATTTTAGTGTCATATTAGAAATAATTTGCATTGGTTCGATTGGTAGAAAATAAAGTTAAACTCACCAATGTATATTATTTAAAGTGTTAACATCTATTTGTTAACCTACATACAGAGAATAGGTAATCATTCATATCAGTAACTGACCACTTAGAGCTTACAATAAAAAGGCTCTAACACACACATAATCACTAGGATTAATTCTATCAGAAGCCAATTATCCTACCAGTATGTTTTTGGACTAGTAGTTACCACTTCTCATACAATGGACCAGAACTGGTCCAGATTAGAGATGAGCGGGTTCGGATTTCAGAGATCCGAACCCACCTGAATTTAGCAGATCCGAGTCGGATCCAAGCAGGCTCGGGGTTTCCCGCCTGACTCAGATCTGAAAATGAGGCAAAACCATAGAGTCAGAAATCTTGCGGTTCGCGAGCTTACGTCTCTATGATCAATGTAGTATATAGGGACCACGCGGCAGACGCCATTTCACTCCGGCTGTGGAAACTGAACAGGGAGGGTGGGTAGTGTAGGGCTGGGAGAGTTGCTTATGTTGTTTGGTGTTGTGCTGTCTGCTGTCTGCTGTGTCCTGGGCTGGTGCACTGCTGATCCATTCTGAGCTAGTGCTGTCTGCTGTGTCCTGGGCTGGTGGTGCTGCTGTGCTGTCTGCTGTGTCCATCTGGGCTGGTGCAGAATACATCTGGGCTCTGCTGCGTCCATGTGGAGCCAAATTCTGTACTCAAACAATAAAAAAAAGTAGTCAAAACACAAACAAACAATAAAAGTGTCTTTTTGTGTAATATTTTTCTATGTGTGCGTGCGTGTTAGGCTTAACCGCACAAGATCCAGCCAGCATCGTAAGTTGCAACCTAGTGCTGCCCGACTCCAGTTGTGATCAATCGGTGCTCTGGGCTCAGGTTCTGGAGCTGAAAAAAAATAAAAATCATGTCTTTTTTTTTATCTTTTATTGTCTGTGTGTGTGCGTGCATGTTAGGCTTAACCGCACAAGATCCAGCCAGCAACGCAAGTTGCAACCTAGTGCTGCCCGACTCCAGTCATGATCAATCGATGCTCTGGGCTCAAGCTCTGGAGCTAAAAAAAAATTAAAATCAATTGTCTTTTTTTGATCTTTTACTGCCTGTGTGTGGGCGTGCGTGCTAGGCTTAACCACACAAGATCCAGCCAGCAATGCAAGTTGCAACCTAGTGCTGCTCAACTCCAGTCGTGACCAATCGATGCTCTGGGCTCAAGTTCTGGAGCTGAAAAAAAATAAAAATCAAATGTCTTTTTTTTGTCTAATATTTTTTTGTGTGTGCACGACTGCACGTGTCACCTTGGCTACACTATTGGTGCTTGTGACACAGCTTCAAGACTGCAGGAAATATGGAGGGCTGTCACATGACAGGAGAGCAAGGCCAAGAACCACATGTTGTAGCTGCTGCCAGCAGTGCAAGGCCATCAACTTCCTCGTCCTCTATGAAGGCCCATGCCCCAGGGCTTAAGTCACGCCATCGATATGGTAAAGCTACTTGTACTGTAGTTAAGAAAAAAAAATTGAAAGGAAATTTGCCTTTAGATAAACAAAAAAATGGCAATATGCCCTTCACTACATGAAGTGGCAAGGAAAGGATAAGGTCCTGGCCTTTCTTTAGGAAGACTGCTGATTTCTGATAGCCCTTCGGAAAAACCAGCTGTGTGCCCTGAGAAATCGAAGTCACAAATCCCCGAGGAGAGTGCAAGTGTGTCCGCGGTTGCCATGTGTGAGCCAGACCTAAATACTAGTGTACTGGAGGATCCTCTAAATTCCAACATTTGTGTGCCCTCTGTAAATGTGGGGAAGGGCAGTCAACATCTTGCAGACGTAGTCAGTGAGGATGCTTCTGTGGAATTGCACATGGAGGAGGAGGATATTTTGGTAGTGGAAGGTGCTAAGGATGATAAGGATGTTGATGATGAAGATATTGGTGATGAGGACGTTGATGCCAAGGATGTTCTTTGTGTAAGTAAAACAACACTGTTGCCCATGGATTGAAAAAGCCAAAGCCCATTGTTGTCATGCTGGGACAAAAGACAAAAAAACCCACTTCTCACGTGTGGAATTATTTCCACCCCAATCCGGACAACAGTTGTCAAGCCATATGTAACCATTGCAAAGCAAGAGTGATTAGAGGGAGGGACCTAAACCACCTAGGAACCTCCTCCTTGTTATGTCACTTGGAGCGTATTCATCAAATATCAAAGTGTGTTGCCAAGTTCCAAAACTCAAAACGTAACAAGTCCAGTGTCACCTACCTGCTCCCTTTCTGTGGGAACCAAGCACCTTCTATCTCCAACACCAACACCTGCATCATCATCAACATCCTCATTCGTGATCAGAAGTAATTTAAAAAAAGATTTGACTATTAAACAGTCCTTTGATAGAGGAAGTAAGTATAACAGCTGTCACCCAGTTTCACAGCGGATCACTGACGCCATGATGGCTGTGCTAGTATTAGATGGTGAAATAATAAAAAATGAGGATGATATAGTGTGGAGGCAGTGCAAAAGGAGGATGAGGGGGAAATTTGCGTCCAGTCTGACGCTAATGTGGATGTTGATGATAAGGATGTGGTTTGCGTAAATCAGCCACCATTGGCAGCAGTTCTTGCTAATGATAAAAAGAAAGCGAGAAAAGCAACGCCTTGGGTGTGGAATTATTTTAATCTAAATTCTGACAACAGTTGTGAATGCATCTGTTCCATTTGTAAAGCCAAAGTTAGCAGAGGAAGGGACGTTAACCGTCTAGGCACCTCCTCCCTGTTACGTCATTTGCAGCGAGTTCATGCAATTTGTGTAACAAAATTATAATTTGTAAATGAATGACAAGCAGTCCAGTGTCAGCTACCAGCAGTTTGGACCAGCACATGCAATCTCCACCACCACCACCCTCATCATCAACCTCCTCCTTAATAATTGTAGGTAGTCAGTGGCGTCACTAGGGGGGTGCAGCCCGCACCGGGTGTCACCTTTCAAGGGGTTGCACCAAGAAGAGCAACACCGCACGTCACACCCACGGGCCAGACACCCCAGGCACCACCGCTCTCCGCCGACCATGAGCTGCTGCTGCTGGGAGCCGGAGTCTGACACTGTCACTGCATAGCTGGGGACTGGTCCATCCTGCCACGCGCTGGTCCTCCTCTGCTCTGCCCTGCGCCGCACATTATCTCACCGCGGCCGGCGTCCAGAGCTACACACAGGCACAGAGAATCTCTGTGCCTGTGTGCATCGCGCACGCCGGCTCCGCTTGGAGTTCTGGGAGACGCTCAGCCTCATGGAGGAGGAGGGACTACGGACCTGTGAGCGCGCTGCGTGTCAAGAAGGACTGCGTACCCCACCCGGACACACCCAGTGCTGGCCTGCAGGTCATGAAGAGAGGAGACGAGGTAAGTACTGACTGACTGCGTAGCACAGGGGAGGGGGCACAGCATAAGGGGGATTACTGGGGGCTGGGGCCACTGCATAAAGGGTGCTGGAAGCACAGCTTAAGGGGCATTGCTGGGGGCACTAATGGGGGCACAGCTTAAGGGGCACTGTATAATAAGGGCACTACTGGGAACACAGCTTAAGGGCTACTGCATAAGAGGTGCTACTGTTGGCACAGCTTAAGGGAATTTCTGGGGGCACTGCATAAGAAAGGCAATACTGGGGCCACTGCATAAGGGACGCTACTGGGGGCACAGCTTAAGGGGCATTGCTAGGGGCACTGCATAAGAGGCAATACTGGGGCACTGTATAAGGGCACTAGTGGGGACAGCTTAAGGGGCACTGCATAAGAGATGCTACTGAGGGCACAGCTTAAGGGGCATTGCTGGGGGCACTGCACAAGAGATGCAATACTGGCGGCACTGTATAAGGGCACTACTATGGGCACAGCTAAGGGGCATTGCTGGGGGCACTGCATAAGAGAGGCAATACTGGGGGCACTATATAAGGGCACTACTGGAGACACAGCTTAAGGGGCACTACATAAGAAGTGCTACTGGGGGCACAGCTTAAGGGGCATTGCTGGGGGCACTGTATAAGGGCGCTACTGGGGGCACAGCTTAAGGGGCATTGCTGGGCCACTGCATAAGGAGAGCTACTGGTAGTAAAGTATAAGGGGCGCTACTGGGGGTACAGAATATGGGGCTCTAATAAAGGGGGCATTGCATAATGGGCTCTAGTACATGGGGCATTGTATATTGGGCACATCTACAGGGGGCATTGCATAAAGGGGCACTACTACGGGGGAACTGCATAATGGGCACAACTACAGGGGCATTACATATGGGGCACTACTACTGGGGGCATTGAATAAGGGGCATTCCATAGATGTAACACGAGTGCTTGTCCATCTGCAAATGGAAACTTTTGCTGCCCATGGATTTAACATATATAACAGTACATTATAAATTATCCATATATTAGAGATACTCATTTATTATAAACATATTTTCAGGGAATAACGTGAGAGGTTTCATAGCAGTGTGGAGGAGACAGCCTAACCCTACTCCTGACGCTATAGGAATAGAGTGCTGCCTAGTTTCTGCTTTCACCTTCAAGAAATCTGCACTGTAAGTCTGAGTATGTTTGCAGTGATATTGTACAGTACGGTTATTGTGACTTAAAATACATAATACACATTTATATGTTAAAAGCATTGTACTAGTCTAAATTTTGTTGGGTCAGGTTGGGGGGGGGGGGATGGGGGGTGACACCATGAGCTACCACACCGGGTGACACAACCCTAGTGTCGCCTCTGTAAGTAGTCCTTCCAAAAAATGGAGTTCAGCCACGAAAGTGTCAGTCCTAGTGGCTAAAGTGCTTGGTTTGTTAAACTGTGCATGTCCTTTTTAATATCCCACATAAGAGTGAGTGGGAGGGACAATTCCATCTTGCACCTCTTTCCTTTACATTTGGCACAATTTGGGGCATTGCCGACTGACATTATTATAGTTTATTAAAACTGCCATCCTATCTGCCACTGCTGTGTGGCAATGTTCATAGATGTCCTATATTTTTTGCCGTACGTTTGTGCCACTGCTCTGTTGCTTACATTAGCAAGCCAGCTCGCTGCAGCCTTTGGCCTATATTGGTGAAAAATAGTGAAATCAATATTGTGAGCTGTGAGGTGGTTAAAAATGCCTGAAAATGATTGTTATTAAGGTTAATAACACTGTAGGAACAAAAACAGGTCCAAATTATGTGGTTTTAGCTGTCTATATAATTTTTTGGAATAAATACAGATCCAAAACCAAAACCTAAAAACAAAACACAAGGAAAAAAATCCCAAACCAGATTCAGATCCAAAACCAGGGAAGATCCAGATCCAAAACCGAAACCAAAACACGGGGGTTGGCGCACATCTCTAGTACAGATAGGACATGGAATGCACTGAAACGAGAATGGGGAAGATGTGACAGCTCCAAGGACCCCCTCCTGCTCTTGTGCATAGAACTTGCAAAGCAGCTGTTCATGAGGACGCAACGATTAGCGGGCTGGTAATAAGGATGCAGCAGCTTGCAGGCATCCAGCGATGGATGTGGGTAATTATAAAGATCCCCCAGGAAAATAATGACACCAGGCAGGCACATTTTTGCAAACCGCAGGGGCTTAATTAAAGCAGTGGGGGCATCTTATAATGAGGGGGGGTATGGATGGGGGAGAAATGACACATATCTGAAAGAGGCATAAGGTCGATAAGGAACAAAGTGAAGGCATTCAACATATCCTGCATCATAATATAATATTTTAGAAAGAGGATATATCAAAGTTCTGCTGAGGTGTTCTGGGCCGCTGATTGAAACCTGTTATAGAGAAAATGAAATGGACACAGTTATTAGTCGGATGCCTTCAAAATTGCCCAAAACAGGATTTTATTCTCTATGTAATATTTTACTCCATCACAAATAATTAGTGGTCTGGGAGCTAAGACAAGAAAACATTTCCTAGTAATTCCACACTCTCCTGTACTGTACTGAGCAGCTCCTGTCCATCTCATAGAGAACATGCAGTGAGAACACTTCACATGTTTTCACGGTCAGCGGGGGCTTTCAGCACTGCTTCTCCGGAATATTTAGAACAGCTGGAGGTCAGATGATAAATTTGCTCTCGTGTCACTGTTTAAGTCTATCATAACGGGATACGGAACAGCATCCAAAATGACCTCGCCGCAATGGCATGGCAAAAACGTGGCGTCTTCTGTTGAGGCATACTGCTTCATGTACATACAGTGCAGTACATACAGGCATGCTCAGACAATACTGCACACTCTCTTGCCTGAACATAGGTAGACATAGCCAGAGGCAATGCTAGCTGTATTCCTATGTAATGAACAGTGACCTCCTGACTGCAGAGTATCAGGGATAGACACACACACAGTGATAGCTTCATTTATATGTGGCATGTGGGCTTGTCAACTTGCTGAAAACACTTGCATGATTTTTATGGTGACAGTTTGGGGTCCTGGGAGGCACGGCCGTAGCTATGTTCCTGTACACAAGGGATGTGCATAGCTGTATTGTAAGAGGTGAGAAAACAGGGGAAGGTGACAGCTTCCTAATATTTTGCACAGTCCCCCCCAATACTTTTCAATGTCCAGATTTCAGCAGGAAGGTATCCTCCATCAAAAACACTCAATTAATGCGATGCGCATCTGCTGCTAGTACACATGGTTTTAAAGGGGCAATCGCATATTTGCCAAGATTCTGTCTGCCAGGTCAGCATAGTGGGAGGGGGGGGTGATATAGGAGGGCGTGACAAGGGATGTGATGTGGAATTGGGGGCGTGGTCACGCAATTGCATCCGTTCAAATGGCCAGGCACGCCTGCGTTTCGCTAACCACCCCGTCTCCATCCCCAAATGGTCACTTCCTGTCAATCAATCTGCAATGGGCCTCCGTGGTCTGTGTGAACGCACAGCGAACGGACTGCTGCCTATGCGCACATGCACTGCGATGCATACGCATGCGCAATGTTAAATAAATGCTCGATCTGCGTGCGATTTGCAGTTGCGTTCATCTCTGAATCAGGCCCTAAATTGGGCCTGTTAGCAAGTAAGTATATAGAACAAAAATGCTTAGGCCATCTGTACACCACAGCATGTAATGATGTAAGATCATAAAGAGCATCCAAATGTACTACTGGAACTACCCTCTACTGATGGACCCACCATTAAGAAGATCCAGTCAGACTTGTGAAATAGCATGATTTTAATAGAGCCAAGCCAGGGGCAAACACAGGATTTGAATGGGGCGGGGGATCCGTATAAATGCTATATAAGTATATTACTTTTTCTGACAATTGTTGTTGGTCTTCAGAAAGGTCTTTGCATAGACTAAAATGTCAACCTGGTCTGCTTGTTCCCCAGAAAGGGAGGTGATTGAAATGATGATTTCTTCTATTTAATGAGAAGTCTAGTGAGTGCATTCATTCTATGGGGTTTATTTACTAAGCAGTATTAGGAGACAGAGTGAAAAGTAATAAGAAAGTGATAAGGTGCCAGCCAATCAGCTTCCAACTGTCATTTTTCAAACACAGCCTGTGAGATGACAGTTGGGAGCTGATTGGCTGGCACCTTATCACTTTCTTATCACTTTTCACTCTGTCTCCTAACACTGCTTAGTAAATAGACCCCTATATTGTGTTAAGGTGCTTACACACGGACGGATATATTGTTACGATATGAACGATAACGATATCGTTTAACGATATATCGTTCATATAGTTTATTTTTATTCTGTGAATGACCAACTTTGCGCGTTCCCGCATGAACGATAACGATATCTATGATCGTCCGTGCATGCAGGCCAATCTGGACGATATCGTCAACTTTGCATGTTCAGAGATGTGGCAGGATGACTCACTGAAAGATACCTTTGAAAGATATCTTTCTTGTTGTTGGTGGTACAGGTCGTCTTGTATGTATGCACCCTTAGAGTAGCCTGAATACCTTGATGCTGTCTCTGTAAACATACAAGGGGCCTGAAATAGGGCATATTTCCGACTTGTACACAAACCCGATGGTATGCAAACAAGTATTATTGTTAGAGATCTGCTCATGTGCAGGATCTGTATTGCATCTGTGCTTGTCTCTATCTGCGAGTACGCCCTCAGTACCCCTGACATGCTACGTCCATTTAGGGGAGGGGAGTGGGTGAGACCAGCCATCATTCCCAAAAATAGGGGGCATATCTCTCCCGCTTTCTGGGAGTACAGAGGCCAGGGTCTGCATCTTCTGACACATATTTCCTGTCCCCGGCTGAGCAGTTCCGTTGCCCATTCTGAACAAGCTTAAGCTGGTTGTGATGGTGATCCTATGCTGGGTCTTCGGACGAAGCACTCGGATCTGCGATGCTGTCAGGGGGCGTCTTTTGTCCTCAGACGCGTCCTCCTGCAGCATTAGCATATTTTCTCATTGTTGGTGTGTCCAAAGACGCAGCAACGATGAGAATAGCATACCACTCTGAATCAGGCCCATAGTTTGCTATAATGTACACTGCTGTGACAGCATGGCTCTGGGGAAGACTATCACAGAAATATGGCAGTGTGTAGTGATTTTTTTTCTGAGTCTTCCTTTGTGCAGAATCAGATGATCTGGGACAAGCACAGATAATTTTTTACTCAGTTGTACACGACAGTTAAACAGTTAATTAAATATGAGAGGTGGTTAGGCTGAGTAGGAGGCAAACACCATAATCGTCAGGATCATTTTATCTATCTCCTTTAAAGATGATCAATGAATATTTTAGTTCAGTCCTTTTCTGAGGTTTGGAGATGTTATCTTGCCTCTGTATCCTGCGATCAAGTCCCAAGTGCAGGCATATAGTCCATCAGTTGTTCTTTATCAGGGTAATCACTTCCAGAGCTATTTCTAGAACTGGTTAATACCACTCTTATATGATCAATAAAGAAAATCTGAGCACTCCATCTCTATCTTGCACACACTACACCACATCAATATACCTGCATCTCTTACATCATTTCTCCGCACACAGCCATAAAATTGGGGATTGATGTTAAGATGAATATTGGTTATAGTGATTTTAAATTATATATTATTTTCTGCTATAAATCATAAATACAGATCGCTATGGTAATTATTATCTATTATCGTACTTTTATTGACATGGAGCTGACATATATATAATGGTGCATACACACGGTCAGATTTTGGGTCAGATCTGAATGATAATTTAAAAAATCGTTCAATCGTTCATATCTGATGTCAGATAACGATATCTGACATCTGATGTGTTTGCAGTCAGATTTGGACAATTTCATTCATTTTAATACTGTCTGAAATCGTTCAAATCGTTTGTAAAATCGTTCAAATCGTTGGTAAAAATCGTTCAATCATTCATCGTTCATCTGACAGATCTGGCCGTGTGTATGCACCATAACACTTTAGTCAATGTATTTTATTTATTCAATCAATTTAATTCTGTCCCTGCCCCAGAGGAAACAAATTCCAGGGACAATCCAGTTAATATCCAATTAACCTACAAGCAAGAACCAGTCACTAAACGTAAAAAAGTTTGGTTTACCTGCATGCAAAATGTAGGAGCAAAAGGCATCCTGCTTAATAGAAAGGACGCAGCTCTGCTTATCAGATGGATCAAAATGTTTCAACCAGGAACGTCTTAAGAGAGGAGGGGGCCCTTGTGCACTCCCCGTGCGGGGCCCCCTCCTCTCTCCCCGGTGGCTGGCAGCCGACTGACGCGGCTGGCCAGCCACCGGAGCATTAGTAGACTCCGGGCACTAGATTGTGCCTGGAGTCTACTGCGCATGCGCAGAACGCCGGAAAAATGGTCGCGGCGGCCATTTTCCGGGGTTCTGTGCATGCACAGTAGACTCCGGGCACACTCTAGTGCCCGGAGTCTACTGCGCATGCGCAGAACACTGGAAAATGGCCGCAGCGGCCATTTTTCCGGTGTTCTGCGCATGTGCAGTAGACTCCGGGCCACTGTGAGGTGGCGAATAGCAGGTGACACCTGCTTCCAGCTGGTGAATGAGGTCCCCGGCGTCTTCCTCCGGCGTTCTAGTCCGTCCTCTGGCTCCGGCGGCTGCTCGGACACTGTGTTCTCCCAGCAGAACAAAATAAAGTTTAGAAAAAAAAATTTTTTCTTCTAAACTGTACTGTGGTCTGCTGGGAGAACACAGTGTCCGAGCAGCCACCGGAGCCGGAGGCGCTTCAGCGGGCAGGTAAGTGAGGGACAGGGGGGAGGTTGCCAGAGGGGGGGTTACACACAAAATTACAGCAGCTGTAGGTAGTGCTGCACATGCGCTGGTTTCACGAATGTAACACCGCATGCGCAGCACGGATTCCAGCTGCGGTAAGGTAGAGCAGGCAGGGAAAACTATCTATTTCCCGAAAAGCTTTCATTGTAAAAATGACAGCTTTCGGAATAGATAATTATGGGGAGGAGGAATGATGAATTTCTCCGGTAATTAGGTAGAACTCTATGTGAGTTCTAAACCTAATTACCTCCAGAGAATTTTAAGTTATGATGACTAGGCCCCATGGTTTGTCCAGTAGCAATTTGCAAACCCTTACCCATACCTCACAACTGTCCTGCTTTGAGCGGGACAGTCACGTTTTTCTGGGACTGTCCCGCTGTCCCACCTGCAGGCCGCAGTGTCCCGCAGTGGGGGGGAAGTTGGGGAGAGCACACAACGCTGCTCTGCATAGCAGGTGTGCAGAAGGTGAACTGATGCCGTTCGCATGCGCACGGCATCTGTTCACCTGTGTAGTGAGAGCCTGGGGGCTGCCCAGCATTTCAAAGAGTGCTGGGCACACCCCTATAATGATACAAACGGGGGTTGCTGCGAGGCTCCGCCCCATTTCTGGGAAGCCACGCCCTTCAGCGCACGAAGTGTCCCTCTTCAAGGGAAGAAAGAGTTGGGAGGTATGCCTTAACTGACTTTTGATTCTAAACTCCATATACTGTAGATGACACCCTGGTCAGATCCATATATATAACACACTATGGGCTCTATTTATTAACATTATTTTTACTAAAATAAAGTGAAAAAGGGTGTTTTCACACCCTTTTCACATTATTTTAGTTTCACCTGTAGTTATTACAGGGCAATTGGAGTAGAATTAGTAAAATTCTACTCCAACCCCTAGTATCACTTATTTTTAGTAAAGCAGATCGCATTTCCCATAATTGTAATGGGAAATGTGATCCGACTAGAGTTAATAAAAATAAATTGTAAAAAAATACCGGGGGAAGCCCTGTGATAATAACGCCACCTGGAGGTGGCGTTATCCAGGGTCTCCCCCGGTTACCGGGCTCCCACTCTGCTCTAACGGGGAGAGCAGAGGCGGGAGCCGGTACCAGTAATCAGCTATGTGGTCTAAACAGACCGCAAGCTGATTGCTGTAAAAAAAAGAAAAAAAAATTGAAACATTTTTTTTTTACTTACCTGAATCCAGGGACCGGTGATCGGGCCTCCGGTGATGGCTCCTCTCCGGTCAGCTGGTCTCTCATAGTGCACTGCGGCCCGGTCATCAGGTGATCGGGTCCCAGTGCAGTATGGGAGATCACCTAATCGGGAAGCCCGGAGAAGATCACCGGAGGCCAGGAGGATGCAGGTAAGTGTAATGAAGGGAGAGGGGGGTCGTGCGGGTCCGCGATCGCGGGTGCGGGGCTTAGCGTTGGTGGGGGGTAGCAGCGACGGTGGGTTGGCGCATGCGCGGGCTCTTAGTCGCTGTATTTTTTCTGAAAATACTGCGACTAGAGTGCGGATGGGATCCGCATGGACAGAGCTTTATCACAATATCACAGTAAATCCCTGTGATATTGCCTGAATTCGCAATGCGAATTCACTCGGTAATATCACACTACAATCTGCATTCAATATGCGGATTGTAGTAAATAGAGCCCTACATAACACACAGGTCAGAATCAAGCCACAGCGTTAAAAGATGGCAAAGTTCACCAGCGTTCCATTTGTGATTAATTATATGTTCAGTTTTTTGCAGTTATCATTTTGTTTATAAAGTGGATTCCATACACGGAAAACAATACAAGGTAAGTAATAGTACTGCAGATTTATACAGTACCTGGTAGTACACAGGGGTTAATTAACTTTTACTTTTAATTTAGGGGACAAGATGTCTTTAAGAATTGCTGCTTCCAGCACGTAAGTATCAGCCTTTATTTCTGTTGACCCCTTTGGCAATGAAAGTGTTGAACAAATTAAGGCCCTCATTCAGAGCCGCTCGTTAGCGGCAGTACGCTCGTTCCGAGCGATGTTTGCACATCTGCGCATGCGTACGGTTTTTAGTACGCACGCGCGAACCAGTCAGTGCGGCCAAAAATCGTTGGTACGCAATATAGCGAGTGCCTGCTATTTTGAGTGACAGAATGAGGCGTATGTGGGTGGTAACAGGGGACGGTGCTTGAAAACGGGGAGTGGAGATCCGAACGCAGGCGTGCTTAAAGGTCAAAACGGGCGTTTTATGGGTGTGTATATTTAAAACAGCAGCGTCATTGTCCACGTCACTGGGTTATTTTATAGCCAGAACTGCTCGCAAATTTGTGGTAGCAAACACCAACCACAAGAATAGCGAGCAGTTCATACGCTGGTCGATGTACTCGATTAATCTAATAAATAGCGGACATGACGTAGGATGCGAGCGGCCAGGGGGCGTTTTTAACAAATAAACGAGCGTATGTTTTGCTCGCTCGTTCAGACTTAGAGGTGTGAACAGACTACAATTTGCAAACGGATCATTTGAATAGCCACCCCTTGTTTTTAAACGAACGACCGCAAATAGCGAACGGCTCTGAATGAGGGCCTAAATCTTTACTTTTAATAATAAAATTTCCACTAGGTGAATATGAGATGAATTTTGCCGAGCTCCTGATCACCTTTAGCATGTAGTGGCTGACCTTATTTATTTATAATTATACAAGATGGTGGGTTGGGGGAAGCTACTGGGGGTGCAGTGGCAGGGTGCCAGCCCGGCTGTGGAGTAGAGTTACTTGTGAAATGATTTGTAATTCTGAGTAATCACTTAGGACAAGCCATCTTCATTTCATCTATACATGACTGCAGGCCAAAGTCAATACTCATAGTAGAGTAATGAGATGAGGCTAACGGAGGGCTTTTATTAATGCTCAGAGGAGCACATCGGATGCTGCGTGCCCCTCCCGCTGGGGGGATAGTCTTCTTCCAAAGCTGGACCGACAGGTCACAGAGGGGGGTGCCAAAAGGATATTAGGTACCGAAAAAAAGAATATAGTGTTGTGTTTGCATCATAAGAATGCTGAATTTATTGGAGATCATTAAGTGAAATCTTTTTCTCATTCTTCCCTTGATAAGGATGGATAGCAAGAAATGCAACAGAAACAAAAGAAATGTAAGACAACAACAGCAAGAAGCAAAATAGAAAAGATGGAATAAAAAATCTGTTCATCTAGTCACCTAGTTATTTATTGATTGATGCTTAGTAAGTGTACACTGGGTGTGAATGATTAAATATTCTCTGTAAAGCGCATTGTAATATATATGTGATATATAAATATTTATTAATAATAATAATAATAATAATAATAGGGTAAGTCTGCAGATAGCAAAGGAAAATAATGGTTATGCAAATGGTATGCAGTCACTGTGTCAACATTCATTCAGAATGTTGCCATGTTTATACAGTATGTCAACATTATGCATGTCTCCACAGGGGTGTATCTTGGGGTCCAAGCACCCCTGGCAAACTAAGGGACTGACACCCCCCTCCAATGACTGCTTCTACTTGAAAAAATAAAATAACACACACTGTGGGTAGTTTAATTCAGACACCTGTAGAAATAGGGAGAATATATATATTTTTTCTCTTTTTAATATATATATCTTTTACAGAACTTACTCTATTGCAAACCACTATTTACTAATGCCAAAATACACAGGAAAAGCTTGAAAACATAGCATCAAAAACAAACATGCATTATGGGTAATATAATTTACATATATTCAAATTGGACTGTACACTGCAATATGCTTTTTTAACTCTGCCATATAATTCACTGGTAAAACCGCCCACATGGGTCCATTGCTATCTCACACACAATAATAAAAACAGCCCATAAGGATTATGGGGCCTATTCATTGAACCTTAAAATTCTCTAGAGATAATTAGGTTTAGAACTCGCATGGAGTTCTACATAATTATAAGTGGAATTCATCATTCCACCTCTCCATAAGTATTTATTCCGAAAAGCTGTCATTTTTGCGATGACAGCTTTTCGGGAAATAGATACTTTTCCCTGCCTACACTACCTTATCGCATCTGTAAACAGTGCTGCGCATGCGCTGTTACATCTGTAAAACCAGCGCATGCGCAGCACTCCCTGCAGATACGTTAAGTTTGTGTATATATATATACTTTTTTTAATATATATATTTTTATATTTTTTCAGTTATAACACTTACTACATGCAAGCACTGTTTATTAATTTCTGTATGTCAACAACACAGGAAAAGAGGGCATCAATAACAAACAAGGTGCATTGTGGGCAAGATAATTTGCATATATGCAAAGTATCTTGCGAATAGAGGATTGTGGTTGATGTGGTGCTTGCACTCTTTTCCTGCAAGGTTGCCATATGGGAATTAGTGAGTGGTGATTGGTATGTGGTGGGTATTGTGGGAGAAGAGATATATTAGAAAAAAATAAATAAAAAAAAATTAGTCTCTCTAATTTTAAATGTTTCTGATATAAAGGGACATATAAGAAGCCTGATACACATTAACAATCAATGGAGGACACTGATGAAAGCAGAGGAGACAGATGGAGACCATGGATCATTTACTAATGAAAGCTGTGGCATGTTGCGCGGAGCAAACAGGAGACCAGTGATCATTTGTTAATGTTGTCGGGTGGCAACGGCGCCCCCACTTAGGCCGGCGCCCCTGGCGAGGGCCATCCAGGCCAATAGGAAGATACGCCCCTGTGTCTCCATAAAGAACATATGAGGGTTAGGGTTAAGGTTAGGCTGCGGATTCAGGTAGGCTGTGGTTAGGGTTAGATAGTACTGTCGACATTCTCACTGTCGACATGCATAAGATTGACATGCTGAACATGTCAACATTATGTCAGTGTCGACACTGGAAATGACGTTATTGAAACCACTTTAACATTCTCACCATGTCAACATTCTCGTGTCGACCTCATATACCACACCCTACCAGAATTACAGGCATGGCTGAAAGTCATCTGATAACTTTCAGTTGACTTAAGATGGTTGTTTATACACACTGAGCAACCATCATGTGGCTGCGGCCCTTCTGGCCGGCTGTCGACGCTGCAAGTGTACGGGTGGTCTGCTGACTGCCCATACACACAGCACAATGAGCAGATATATCTGCCATTGGCTGTGCAGCACGGCCGATGCGATATGTCTGTCGTTCATATCGCTGGTACACACTGGACGGGCACATGATATATTGGCCGATCAACTGATCAGCCAATATATCTACCAGTGTGTACTCAGCATTACTGTAGGACATCTTACTGGTTTCAGAGAAACACAAATAATGCACCCAAACTGTATTCTATAGTTTTAGTGCTTTACTATATCCCAAGGAGATTGTGTTAACGTATGCAATATTCTTACCGTATATAAGAGGGAACTTGCCCATCCACAGAATAGTCGTGAAATAAATGTAGTACAGCAATTACTCTATGTCTATGAGAAATTGCTGTTATGGTTTTGAAGGTCTCCAATAAATAGCATTTTGGCCATAAGCCAATCAAACTATAGCATCCATTTCAGTTCTTTATTTGAAATAAAAAGTTAATAATCTGTCCTTTGTCAGGCTCCTACCATTCTTTATCATTAGAGATATATATCCTGGGTGTAATGAGCTGTCATTCTCCAGCCCACAGGCCTCTGTCTTTATATCACTTTGCACGTATCATTGCCAAGGATTAGGTTCCGGTCATTTTCCCTGTCTGCACATTGCTTAAATCTCTGAGTATTCACAGATCCACAGAGCATTTCTAAATAGAGTTTTGGGCCCAGCCAGCCCTGTGTTCTGTATAAGCTGCATTGGGCAGCCTTGCTTCAGCAACTATCACCGTTATGACATGTTTAATGTCCACACACACGGTAAGTTTGTTACACTGCTTTCAAGGGATCTTAAGACTCTAAAGGGTTAAGAATCAATATGACACACGTTGTTCTTTGTAGAACAAGTCCCCATCGGGCACCGTCTGACACAGATCACTACTTCCATTTCACACATCCGCTTGCCCTAAAGCTGTCCAGAACGCCTTGCACTAGCCTGCCTCTAGGCACTGATATTTGTCTAAACACTAGCTGAAGTATCCTCTCCTCTCCCAAGCTCCCGGCTGTTCGTGGTCCATGGTTTCGGGCCTCTTATTTACCTTTCTAGCCTCCCTGCCTGTACTATGCAATATTAATGACTCCTCTGTACTAAGTGGTTAAAGGAGCCAGCCTGCAGCTCAGCAAACAGTTTGAGAGCTGGATCTCTCGTCCCTCCCCAAACTCTCTCTGCTTTCATACATATTTTACACTGCTCTTCGCCTCTGGCTATATCTCTTCTCCTTCCTTCTCCTCTCAATTTTTCTGGCTTGTTTGTTTTTATTATTTCAACACCTTTGCCTCACAAATAGCTGAAACCATGTATTATGCTGTATTTCACAAGAACGGATGAAGTCCATCATTTAGGATGTTGCCTATGACTTGATCCACTTTACAATACTTAGTACAACTCTGAATTGATGTGTGCAATACATAAAAAGATAATAATTCTAAAAAAGTAAACAAAACAGCTGAATAGGGCAAAACAAATAGAAGCAGGTGTCAGCTCCCATCTCCTAATTTAATCCGACTTCGAATCAAGTCTTTTTTAATCATTACCATCTTATCTTGGTGGATATGGCTGTACTAAAATTGTTAATAGAGGCATTTAGTACATGAAGTCCTTTTGAGCACTGGGAGTAATGGTTAAATCATTAAAGCTAACTGCTTTGTTTTTCCACGGATCCTGGTGTCCTAAGGACAGTCCCTTTTTAATACACCCAAAAGCTGTTACTCCTGCAAAGCCTTTTGTGGCGTAGCGAGTAGGTATCCCAATTCTTGTGATGTGAGAGCGAGACACTTTCATTAGTGTATTGCGAGTAGAGATAGCCATGGGGAGCGCAGCATTATAATGATAATGTAACCACCATTGATAAATGCCTTGGGATAGCATGTAGCCATCATTTGGAAACCATTTGATGGTGTAGCCATGGATGGTAGACTGGTGCGAATGCCAAGATGAAAAAGATAGGTTGTGCAAAGGAGCCCTACTGCTGAGTCAGTGTTCAGATAACATTGGGGAAACATTGGAAAACACATCGGAAACACAGAAAAAGAGATGATGGTAACTATCACTTAGCATGGAATTAAATGAAAAAAAAAAAACAATTACCACTGGCAAACAAAACATTAATGTCTATGACCCATCAGATTCTGATGGCCAACCCTATTTGTGAGTGTTCGTGGGAACAATAGTTTAAAAATTATGACTCCAAGCCCAGGTGAAAATAATATTTCAGAAATGAGTGAGATCTTCAGGTTGAAAGTAAGCACTTTAAGGGGTATATTTACAAAGGTTCGATTTTGAGTTTAGTGTGATTCCACATTCGATTTTCCATTTGGAGATTTACTAAAGGCAAAATCGAATGTAAAATCGAACATAAAACCGAATGTCTCTCAAAATCGAACATTGGAAAAACATCGGTACTTTTAAATAGACCAACACACAAATCCCTCATTTACTCTTATTTGATTTGGAATCGAGCACAAAATCGAACTTCAAATCTGGGCTAACTAGTGGTCTGGGCTGATGCTTCAGCTGGGGGGCCCAGTGAAAGGGCTCCCCTGGCTGTGGCATCAGCCCCCCGCTAGAAATAGTCCGGTGCTGGTTGTGGAAATTACATGGGAAACCCTACGCATTTTTACCCCTGTAATTCCAGAACCAGGACTGGGTCAGTAGCCTGGTGCTGGTTGTGCTAAATACAGTGGAGCCCTACGCAATATTTTCCCTGTACTTACACAACCAGGACTGGCTATGAAAAGTCCTGGGCTGGTTGTGTATTTAGGGGGGGACCCCACATAATTTTTTTAAAAACTTTAACTGTTTCTAAGCTTGTTACAGTAAGATACATGCATGCATCTCACTGATGTATGCATGTACCTGTGTGAAAATGAACTGCTCATGCTGAAAATGAAAGCATGAAGCAGTTCTATTCAGTAGGGGCTTTGAAGTTCGTTTTGAAGTGGGATTTGCTGCTCCATTTGTACATGAACATGCAAAATCGAACAGCAAATCACTGTTCAAAAACGAACCAAATCGAATTCGATTTAGAAAATGCTTCTAAACTAAAATTTCGGTAAATGTGGGATTTGAAGAGGGATTTGTACTTTCGATTTGATTCGATTTGAGGTGAGCTAAATCGAACATCAGAACGAAAGTAAAAACGAACTTTGATAAATATACCCCCAAGTCTTATTCTCCTCACTATAACCCATTTCAGTAATACTAAGGTAATTTGATTGCTGAAAATACTATCGGGTGAGTACAGTGTCTGAGTTCTGATTAGGAGGGTCTGGAACATAGGGAAACATGTAAGGCAGTAATGCTGCAAAGAGTGAGAGAGTACTGCTGGGGCAGAAGGCTATTAACTTGTTCTGCCTGTGAGTTGGTTAGTGTAAGTGTGGGTGTCCAATCTCAGAGACATCCTGGAAGGGAGACTGCACTTATTAATAGTGAAGCTGAGTATGGAAGGAGGCAAATCAATACCCAGTGCAAATGAATAAGCTGTTATGACCGCAACTGTACTACGAACTAGAGTGGCAGTACCATTGTACAAGAATATCAGCTCTTGGGTAAAGTAATTCTACTGCCTACAGTAACTAAGTGAACTGTGCTGGACTGTGAAGTTGTAAACTTTTAAAGTAAAGTTGTAAAAGGTACTTGAAACAGCTTCTGATCCCTTACTGTCCTACTCCCTAGGATCTCCCAGAATGCATCTGGGGGTCGAGCATTCAGCTTTGTGGCTCCACCTCTAGGGAACTCTCTTACCAGCACAATGCGAGATGCCTCCACTCTTAGACTCCTTCAAAAAAAGACTCAAGACTCACCTATTCAATCCAAAAATGTCACTAATGTCCTTTGTTAAGCTTGTTTTGTATTTTGTGCTGTAAAGGCAAATGTAAAGCACTTTGAGTCCTTCAGTGTGAATCGCGTCATTGCCCACTTTTGCTCAGTAAGTGGGCGGCCACCGGGGGCATTTTCGGGAGGGTATGGAGGGGTGCCAGCAGGTAGCGGGAGACTTGCTTAGTCTTCCGGGTGGCCGGGAGCACCACTTAATTTTCGTGTAAATTTCGTCAATTTTCAATGCTCTACTAAGCATTGGAGAGAGATAAAGTACCAACCAATCAGCTCCTAAATTTTTCAAACACAGTCTGTAAAATGATAGTTTGTAGCTCATTGGTTGGTACTTTATCTCTCTCCACTTTATCTCTCTCCAAGGCTTAGTACATCTCCCCCTATACCATTGTGGAAGCTCAGGATATGTACCAGAGTAACTTCATTAAATAACCCTGTATATGTGGTTCAAGTAACTTGTCCTTTACATTTAAGTCTTTAGAGGGAGATGTACTAAGTCTTGGAGAGAGAAAAGTGGAGAGAAATAAAGTAGCCAATCAATCAACTCCTAACTGCCACTTTACAGGCTGTGTTTGAAAAATGGCAGTTAGGAGCTGATTGGTTGGTACTTTATCACTCTTCACTTTATCTCTCTCCAAGGCTTAGTACATTTACCCGTTAGTAGCAATCAAACACCTGCTCTGGGAAGTATGCTCTGAACACATGAGGTACTACCATTAAATTAATCTTTCTAAATCCCAAGTGTTCCATTAATGCTGATCAATTCATCAAGGAAGATACAGATTTAGTCAATTATTACTATTTAAACCTTTCATTTCTATTTGTGTAATCATACAGTAAATAATGGCTACTTGAGTAAAGCGTGACAGTTTCATGGAATTGATCAAAGAAAGTTTATAAAAAAAAACCTGATTCTATGTTTCCTTTGTCATGGGTGACACAGAAAGGAAATATGCAAAATATTAAAATAATTACAAATAAAATAAAGACCAATAAAAAAGGCACATTCTAATAATAATAATAAGAAAAATAATAATAATAATAATAATAATAATAAATAATAACACCAGCATTCAGTACACCATGTTTTAGATTTCAAAAAAGTGATAATCCCCCTTTACCTCTAGGTGCAACTGTATTCACTTTTTCGGACATTTTAGAATTCTATAGATTTTGGGGCTGAAGCAGAGCTGAACGTAAGTCCATTTACAGAGCCTATATTGCAAGTTTCTGTTCTGTGCATGCTCTGGAACCATGATCATGCATCTACTGGCAAAGCAGAGTCATATGCATTCTGAACTCATCTTCACTTTCTACTCAAGGAGTGTAACTTGGCTGAAACAGGATATCGAGAGGGGGATGGACCAGGTACTTATTACTCCGGCCGCTTAGTAGGCAGAGCAATGCTCCCCTTGGGTACATACATTATTTGCAATGCATTGTATGCCGAATGGGGCATGGGCACACTTTTACATTTGGCCACTCAACTTGCTTTGGCATCAGGGTCTACCTAATGTCTCGGCACCACTGGCAGTAATGGGGCGTTCTCAATTCTCACATAGGGTAAGTTCAGAAAGGGCATGCCAACAGAATTGCAGGTTGTGCAGAGTTGTGCATTTGTATAAGTACATTTGCTTTTACACCCCGGATAAGGCTTGTACATGTGCACACTATGCAAGAACAATTATGGCTGATACGTTAAACCCTGCATCCACCACAACGTATCAATAGAAAAAAATGTGAGTAATATTTCATGAAATTTCCATTAAATGATTTTCAATGGTTGTTACTCCTGGTTCTAGCACATACAGTATGCTATAGTTAAAGCCATATAGGAAGCGATGAAGTATGCTGGGCACCTGGGCATGGTGCTGTATCAAACATGGAGGATTAGCGAAGCACTCTTCTGGGGACAACCCCCCCCCCCACGCACGCACACACACACACACATTTTTTAGAATGTTCTTCAGTCTTTACCATATGGCCAATACCACGGGTTGCAACTGCACCGTGACTAATTCAAGGTAAACCTCTATCATTGTGGTGCAGTAAAGTACAATCTATAGAATGACCTGACTCGAGAATGTGGAACATCCATCTGTAACCAAAGACGCGCACGCCAGGTAATTCGTGCAACATATTTTTCTGAAACAATTTGCCATGATCTAAAATAACTGACATTAGGAAGAATATATCTTGTATGTGAACACTGAGTAAGAGAGTAAAGACAGTGCTGGCTTAAGATTTTCAGTACAGTACTTGAACTCTATCAAGCCCCCCTCCTCCTATCCCCCCCCCCCACACACACCCACACACACTTCTCCAATTTAAGCACCAACTACATTTTGTACTCTGTACCCCATCATCCACTTTCATGCTCTTATTCAATCAAGCGCACGATATCACACACATTATTCATGATAGGTAAAGTAGTATAGCAGAGACAACTGAGTGCAAATTAAACTCCACATTATTATTGATTATTGATATATGTTAATTTATTAAACCAATAATAAAACACAGAAGTGCAATTATAAGCTGGCAACAGCATGATAGAATCTTATCAAAACGACATAACATGTTCTGCTCCTGCTTTGCCTCTAATCTATTCTAGAGGTGTAATAATAGCATAACAGTATATATTGTAACAAGCCTGTCCTTGAGTTCCCATCTTACAGTCCAATCTTCTCTCCCCCCTTTCATTATTTTACATATATTCATTTTATCTCTTGAAACATAGCACAATTGAATTTAGCCTCATTGGTTTCTTCTATTAACCACAAGCCTAAAGGGACGTCAGGACTGTATTCATTACATGTGTCAATTTTGTGCGTTTGAAAGTTTGCTGAAATGCTCTTAGATATGAGTTTCCCATAAAAAATGCATCAGGAAACCAAGGATTAATAGCCCCCACCTCTCAGAATGTGCCAAGCACAATTTATTTTACAGGGAGAAAAATATTCTGTGGCCCCCCAATAAGCAGTGATTTCCCGGCCTCTCCATGTGCCGTCACCTTGAATATCATTAAATTGGTCTTGGAAAACAAAATCTGATCTTTGCATGTGCAAACATAAGTGGTTGCATTAATGTACCTTGCCCACACTCTGTCCAGCTCTTCTCCTCAGAAAGTTCATCACTGATGCAATATTCTGTACACCTGTAGGGGCCGCCACTTTCACACAGATAGCCCATATACTTTTCCACACTTATTGTGCAAGCAGGGGGATGCTCCTGAGGGAACTCATATTGGGGGGTCAGTTGCTTGTACTTCAGGCAGCAATTGGTTAGAGCCATGGGTAGAGCCAACACAACAGTGTGAAAGACAGTTTAAATGTTGCCGCAACACAAATGCAAAGCCCCAAGACATGAAAAATTACCCAAGTGGTAAAAGAAAGTAACGTTTTCAGGAAACTGTATTCACAAAGGTTTTCACATTGTTTTGTGCTTCACTACAAGTGCTACTTTTTATTTTGCTTTTGTTTCCCTTTTTGTGTGCTTTGTTTGCATTGTGTAGGAAAGAAGAGATGAGTATAGAAAATAAGTATAGAAAATACTGTTTCCCATTCTTATGTCCTGTGTTAATGTGACATTACGCCTGTGCAACGCCTCCACCTGTCTGCTCAGGTATATTGCCATCTCTGCTTCCCTGCTTCCGTTCCAGATGAATCCACAGCTACCATCCATTCTGGTGTTTGGTCTGTATCCGGTCCTGTCATCATTGGAGTGCTCCCAGACTACAAAACCCTGTCCAAGCCTGGTAAATCCTTCTGCCAAGATCTGCCACTCAAGTGTCCTGGACTACAGAACCAAGTAAGAAGAGTGTCATATTATTATTATCAACCCAGCTCAGCCTGGTTAATCTACTGCTACTCTTCTCTGCTACATAAATAATACTACCATCAACAGCACCGACGTCCCTGGTGGTATAGTGGGTACGATCTGGCATCTCTCTGCCGAGACCCGGGTTCGATTCCCAGTCAGGGATGCAACTAACTACATGTCAAGAGGTCTCCAATTGCTCAGTGTAGTCAAACACTCCCCGCCCCCCTTCCCCACATTTACAAAGCTTTGTGTACCACTATCCTATAGGGTGCATCCAAAGACACTACCGCTCTGCAGTCCTGCCTACTATTAGCAGTGTTTAACTAACATGCTGAGTGCGGTGAGTGTGTGGACATGAAGGTGAGTCCACACAACAGATAGACTTTCCCAGGGAGTCGGTTTATTAACCAAGTAGCCACAAGTAGCCAGAGCCGTTAGTAGACTTTTTGGTGCCCTGTGCTAGAAAGAGCATTGGCGCCCCCCTCATCTTTCAAAGGGACATAATGCACCCAATAAAGGGCCATGGCTTCATGGGGAAGGGCCAGGGAAGAGATAGGGGAGGCCAGGAGATCCTGGGGATGAAATAAGAGGAAGCTACAAGCAAGAATGATCATAAACAGAAATTTGACAAGCCCAAACAGTGCCCCCTGACCTGTGGTGCCCTGTGCGTTGGCACCGGCCGCACTACCCTAGCTACGGCCCTGCAAGTAGCATATGACACGGTTAATTAGTAGGCACAGGCTGCAGAGATATTGGCAGTTGCAGCCTGGATTGTATGGGTTATGTTGGGTGTTATAGTGCACCCGGTACAGTATGCACTGGGAGCGCTTGCAGCATACAGCAGTGCCAGCTGGGTGCTTGCTATGCTAAGCGTTGGTGACACAGGGCAGTTTGGAAGACTCATGACTTCAGCCAGCGCGAAGGGGAAATACGTGTGGTATAGGTAAAGGTAACCTCCAGAGAGAACCACGGCGGGTCCTAGTGCCCGCCAACTCTGGGGGCAGGCACAGAGGCTGTGCATAATGCTCCTCTCTAACACCTACACCATACAACTAGTGAGCAGGGAACTACAGTACTAGCCTTCAAAAATTTGAACTGTTGATTTTTGTTAAACACAAAAAATGCACAATGTTCCAATATTATACATTGCATTGCTTTGTAATTTTGTATACACACTTTAAGTTTCAGATGAACAGTGATCCAAATCCTGGCATTTCCAGAGGGGCCAGACGTGCATAATCAGAGCCTGCATGCACACAAACATTGGCGGCACACCTAACAATTATACACAGGACAAACTCGTGTTTCTCCTGCTGTGCTACAAAGCAGAATACTATGCCACTACTGTACCTACACAATTTAAACTTACATTAGATGAATGAAAATAAGTTGGCACACATGCTCTGTATACAAATAGCTGCCTCTCATCCTCTGCTTCCCCCTTAGGCACAGGCCTATCGTGGCTAAAGCTAACTCTGGTTTCATCAAGCTTATTAGCAAAATGAATGGTGAGAGGTTTGCTCATCTCACAGGGAATGTGCATAGTCAGATTGTAGAGACATAAGTAGAAATGTGGTGATTTAAGACAATATGAAAATAATGTGAGTCACTGCTCTCTGGCATTTTAGCTTCGGAAGTTTCTCATTTGTAGACCTAAAAATCCAGTTAGGATGATTACAGAGTGCAATGAAAGTCCTGTGGGTCTAAGCAGATACAAAGGGGCATTTGGGAACAGCAAAAATTGTGGATTGCGCAGAGCTTAATTTTTACACACATGCCCCTACAGTATTTGGCTGTAAGCACATACATTGGTTTATTCCCCAGTCCACTTTTGGAAGAATGTCCATGCCAATGTTTTGTATTACAATTGGCGGGATCACATACATTGTAGGATGCTGGTACAAGTAAAAACTTCACTTTATGGGGTCTATTTAGTAAAAAGAAATCACTTAAATCATGTTGAAACTAAAGTATCCAACTATGTAGGAAATGGTTAATGGAGAAGATAACGCAATTATCTTCTCCGTGAATGCCCGACTCCTACAACATCGCATTGTATAGAGCAAGTCACAGTCTATAGCGCTTAAAGTTTTCTGCTATTTATCAAGCAGAAGAACGTTAAACAAATCCTTAAAGCCTTACCATATATAATGCCATCTGAAAGCATATGAGGAAAATTCTAATTTCTGTGGTTATCTGCAGGATTTCATCCAGTCAGCAGCTGCAGATGTCTGAAACTCCTCCCACCCTCCTCCACTCATTCGGTAATTACACTGGCAGTGTTTTTATTTCTATACAGTAAATATATATATATATATATAAATACAGCGAAAACGAGGCAGCATCGCACGGGCTTCACAAAAACGTATTATATTATATACATAGACGTGTACAAGTCTTAGTCCGATGTTTGAAAACCTCTGGGGTCTTTTCATCGGGGTCCTTGTCTGCCCTGAATTCATACTGCCCCCTCCCCACGTGCTCCTTCGTCTCCCAAATTATTGTGTACATATTGTCAAGTATAGCGCAAACATGGGACATTGGCATATATATATATATATATATATATATATATGTGTATATATTTATTTATATGTACACTATATATATATAGCCCTTCCAGACACTTGTCTGCCCTGAATTCATACTGCCCCCTCCCTTACACGTTCCTCCATCTCCCAGATAGAGGAGCGCGTGGGGGAGGGAGCAGTATGAATTCAGGGCAGACAAGTGCCGGGAAGGGATCTATCTATCTATCTATCTATCTATCTATCTATATATATATATATATAAATACAGCGAAAACGAGGCAGCATCGCACGGGCTTCACAAAAACGTATTATATTATATACATAGACGTGTACAAGTCTTAGTCCGATGTTTGAAAACCTCTGGGGTCTTTTCATCGGGGTCCTTGTCTGCCCTGAATTCATACTGCCCCCTCCCCACGTGCTCCTTCGTCTCCCAAATTATTGTGTACATATTGTCAAGTATAGCGCAAACATGGGACATTGGTATATATATATGTGTATATATTTATTTATATGTACACTATATATATAGCCCTTCCAGACACTTGTCTGTCCTGAATTCATACTGCAGTATGAATTCAGGGCAGACAAGCGCCGGGAAGGGATCTATCTATCTATCTATCTATCTATCTATCTATCTATATATATAAACGACAGGCTTAATCCACGGCACTCAACCATCTGGGGTGCCCTTGGCATGTGACCACACCATCTACATAAAAAATTTCATACAAACTCGGCACTCACATGCTTTTCAAACTGCAACTCCTTTAAACATAGGGAATGTTGGTTCCAAAATATTGCAATAATTTGTTAAGCTGACCACCGCTTCACGGTCGTTCCCATCTGGCCAGTCCCTACACTGATTCTCAGATAAATAAACTTGATCTGCTACCTTTGGCTCAAGCTTGCATACATTTTAAACATGAAACTGGGTCCTGCCTTAAAGAGACAGGACCACACCCAGGGCTATCAGTTAATAAGCACCTGGAAAAAGAAAAAAAGTTTGTCTTACATTTGAAAAACAGGGTGCCCTAGCAAGTGTGACCACAAAATTTAAATAAACGACAGGCTTAATCCACGCACTCAACCATCTGGGGTGCCCTTGGCATGTGACCACACCATCTACATAAAAAATATCATACAAACTCGGCACTCACATGCTTTTCAAACTGCAACTCCTTTAAACATAGGGAATGTTGGTTCCAAAATATTGCAATAATTTGTTAAGCTGACCACCGCTTCACGGTCGTTATATATATATACAGTATATACAGTATGTAGCAACGCAGCAGCACTCCAAAGGGACTTGTCAGCACACGCAATGTATCAAAAAAATATTTATTCCAACGTTTCAGATACTTCTATCTTTCTTCAAGGATATACTGTATATATAAAACAAACACAAGGGATGGCACTCCGGAATAATACTGAAATAATGCAGCCCACTCAGTGGTTTAAGGACAGCGTTTCAGAGGTGTTACCTCTTTTATCAAGACATCATCATTATATATATATATATATATATATATATATATAGACAAAGATCAGCAAATCCTGCACACTCTTACTGTTTTATAGAAAGATCATAGGGTGCCAGATCATAAGTGACTGCATGTCACTATTTTTTGGCTTATATGGACGTTGGTAGCTATTGGGCTATGTACCTTTTGATGGTTTTTATGGATTAAAACTATTTTTTGCATATGAAAAAGGTGTGCCGGTCGTCTGGTGTTCTGGACTTTTGAGACTATATATATATTATATATATATATATATATATATATAGTACAGAAATGGGGCATGGGCAGTACTGGCAGAGCCAGCGCTACCATTAGGCAAATTTAGGCAGCCGCCTAGGGGCGCTGGCCACTGGAGGATGCCTCTGAGACAAAAAAAAAAAAATGAATGGCATAATTCACGGCTGAGTGACATATACTATTGTGCCACAGCTGAGTGGTATATTATGAATTGGCAACAGTGTTATGAGGTACATTATGATTTTGATGCTCTCCTGTGTGGCATATTCTATATAGTATATTATGAATTTGGGACACTGCTGTGTGGCATATTATAAACTGGGGAGACTGATGCGTGGCTTATTATGAAATGGAGGGAGCAGGTTCAGTTGGTGAAATCTTGCCTAGGGCACCCAGAAACCTTGCACCGGCCCTGAGTACTAGACAGAACAGGACAGTCTTTTCGGACAACCTGCCTGCTGAGACTTTGCAGGGACAGCGTATTAACGTAACCGCTGTCCCTGAAAGGATTTTTCCTGCATAGGGAAAGTGAAATAGGGAAAGGTAAGGACAAATTGGTAATAATCGCAACAATATTGGCCGAAAATATTCCCGCCAATATCTCCATTAATGCTAAGAAGACCCCTATGAATTTCTTCCCAACTGTACGTTTTTGAGGTGACCTCTGTAGATCTTGGATGGGAGAGGTCAAGGTGGGAGGTGTGAAGGCCACTGTTGCTCCACCCCAATGCATTATGAGATGATTTGTTAAAATTTGCAATGAGGGTAGAGCCATAATGACGTGAATCACAGCACATCGCATTATCACAGACCTGCCCACTTCACTGGGGAAGTGGGTGAGATCGGGAGGATTTGAAACAAAGTCTCCCGGAAATTACACAGTAGGTAAGTATTATTTAGGGTCCTGCTAATTGTTTTGACTATCCCGTAATTATTTACATTATTAAAATTTTTCTCTTAAAGTACTACTCATAAAAGCAACATTTATGTTTTAAATACTATAAGTCGTAAACAAATTTCCCCATGTTACTTTGCAATCCAATTTAGCAAAAGTGTTTTTTTCCTAAACACTTTTTAATAATAATATAACCAATGAAAGATATGTTTTAATGAACAAGGGTATATCATTTTGTTCATTATTTAAGATGTAATACTATGTGCCCAAGGTATAGCTACCTCTTAATCAAGTTCTCAGCGTACTAGTGAAACAACGATTTTCCTTCTTGTTTTTAGGAGTAGTAAGCAGCACTTTGTCACGACTCTAGGAAAATTGACCTACTGTGATGGAACAGGCTCTGCTGGCTGGGATACTGGCAGCAGGAACTGAGGAGGTCTAAGATATGTCTTCCACATAGGATGGCACCAGGCTTAGGTAATCGGAACACAGGGTAAGTAGACAAAGGCAGACAGTAGTGAAGCAGGAACTAGGAACACGATGATTAAAATAAAGCACAGAACTTTATTTTCTCATAAGTCGACAGAAGAGTAATAGGAAGCCCGAACCTCATAGAGAGGAGCGAAAACAAAACTAACAGGGGTATTCAATATGGGAGCGAAAAGTCCGTGCTGGACTTTTCGCTCCACATCGGAGATTTTCCTGGGATAAAGTATCGGGGGCGCGCCTGCTTTATCCCTGTATTCAATATAAAACCTACGAAAACGGGAAGCTGGGAAGTGGGATCTGCATAAAAAATGAAATTTTCCTGGAATAAATTGTAGGACCCCCCTAAAGATGTAAAAACATGGGGGATCACTATGGGTACCCCCGTTTTAGCCTGCAAATGAAAGTTGGGGATTTAAATAGCCGCAGCAGGTGTTTTTTCCCGACATTGAAGAAGTGTTGCAGAAGAGCACTTAGGTTTTTTTTTCGTTTTTTTAAGTGGTCCCATCAAATTTGGGGTACATGAAAATGGGTACTAGCATATTTTTATGTCCCTAAAGTAAGCTCTAAAAAATTCTGCAAATATGCACCTGCCGCTATAATTCTATTCTAGAATACACCTGCCGCATACTTGCAGAATAGCCCTGAACCTATTTCCCTATTTTTAAACACTTTTTTCTAATTTTTTTTTTCACCCCAATTCTTTATTTAATTTTTTGGGGTGTCCCTATTTTTTTTAAAACTTATTTTGACACAGTTATTTTTAAAATGTCATTCCCAGGGGTGCAGGATATTTTTTTGAAGCCTGCACCCCAAAACCCTAATTCTGCACTTTTTTTCGCCACCTATTCAATGGTGAAAAGCTATCCCTGTTTTTTTTCAAAGACTTTTTGAACCTGCGAAAAGTCTTTGAAATTGAATACGGTGTAAAACCAAAACCTCCGAAAATGACGTCATCGGTGCGAAAACATCGCAAAAACTGAGTTTTCGCTCCATATTGAATACCCCTATAAGAGCTGTATCCGGAAGGACGAGGAAAGGAGTTCTTGAGGCTTGGTATTGACTGAAGACTTCACACCGATACACTGGGTGGAGCCCAGGTCAATGATAGTCAGAATCCTTAGAACAAACTACTGAGTAGGACTCAGTGAATTAGTAACAAAAGTTCTTGAGTAGAGTGCTGAGCAGTGCTCTGTAAACAATGGCTTAGGAGCTTGCTTGAGAGTACTGAGCCGAGCTCAGTGAAACACGATAGGAACAGTTCTCCAGGTCAGGAACAAACGTAGATCCAACAGGAGCCAAAAACAGAACTATAGGAGACGTTGCACAGACACTGCCTGAGAGTCCAGGAAGGGTTTATAATATATACCCAGTGTCTGCTGCTGGTTGGACAATTACTCACAGCTGACCCAAGAGCAGAGCAGGATTGGCCGATGCGGAATCAGGTGACCAAGTGAAGATGGCTGCGCCCATAGTCTGGAGAAGCCAGCGTGGACACAGTGAAGCAGCGTCATGCCGCGCAGACAACATCAGGTGAACGGAGAGTGTCCAGAGGTTAGCAATGGGGCTGAGTGATAACCTTCCCATCAGTGCTAGAAAACTCTGGCCCTCATTCAGAGGCGGTCGCAAGAAGCGATCGCTCTCTCTGAATGAGGGCGGCCGCTTCTTTTTTTTAGTGCGGCCTCCTGGTCGCTAGCTAAGCTGTGGGTTACCACCCACAGCTTAGCGACCGACCAGGGTGATGGTCATGATGGTCAAGACCATCGCGACCATCGGGGCTTGCGACGAGACCCTAAGGTTGGGTCTCGGCAACCGCAAGCCCCAGGGAGCTTCCTGCTCTGATCGAGCAGGAAGCTCCCCACTGACATCACTGCTGTTGTCAGTGCAGCCACCCACAAAACGGCAAGCGTTCCGTCAGGAACGCCTCAGTTTGTGAAATCACCCCCCGGCCCGTCCACAAAACGGGCCAAGCTGTCGATCAACATCGACAGCCGGCCCTTTTGTAGTGAGCTCCGGAGCGAGAGAGTTTCTCTCTCACTCCAGGGCTTGCGCATGCGCAGTGCGGCCGCTGCGTGTCCGCGGTGGATAAACATCGAGCCGGTTGCGAGCGCTCAGCGCTTGCAACCGACTCTGAATGAGGTCCTCTGTGTGGCGGATGCTGCTTACAACTGCGGGGAGGGCGGACACGCAGAGCAGAAAGCCAGGACTTGGTCAGCCTGAGTGCGACTGTCCGGACCCTCCGCTGTGATCGGACAGCCTGGTTCCTGACACACTTCTTCAAATAAATAGTTAATCTATACTGTTATTGCCTGTATCAGGATGAGGAACCACAGCAATCAGCAATCATACTGCAGAAAAAGCATATATTAGGTAGTGCAGGAAACAAATCTCTTTATAAAACCATAGCACACGCACCTATAATTTATCAGATGTTCAAAATGGTATGTTGCTTTTTTTGCACTATATATATATATATATATATATATATATTTATATATTTGTTTATTATTATTTTTTAACAATTCTATAAACTGACTATACTGTGCTGTAAGAAATAATGTCTATATGTTATATTATTATAGTGTTATTATATTATTCAGTTATCCTGTATGCTTAGTTGTTTCAATAAAATACACTAAATAAAGAAAAACATACAGTAGTTACCCCCCCAAAAAACAAACCCTTATTTGATATTTGAAATCCACAATGGGAGGGGGGACCCTAATGACTGAAAGGTATAGTGCAAACTGTGATATCATTATTAGAACTGCCACCATGTGGGAGAGGCGCACACACACCTACACACAGACAGACACACACCTGATCCCAGTAATTAGCTGCAGAGATCGATAGCAATGAGAAGACCTGAGCCCATCTATCCCTTATCACACTTCTCCTCAGCTCCCTCACCAACCCTCCAACCCCCAAGCAAATGTGCAAGAGAAGCAGCTCAGGCTGTCATCAATCACTACTGGCGGTGACAGCATGCCTGGGCTCACCAATGCCGGGATGTTTTAATAAGGCATCCATTAAAGCCCTCAAATAAATTGCAATTTGAAAACAGAAGAGGATCCAGGCCAAGTTTTCCTCATCCATCTTCCTGCGTGTCGTGTAATGTAATTGCGTTGTTAATTTAGCCAGGAACTTTCTCAGTGTGCTGTTCCAGTGTCACTGCATTATTTCCCAGGAGACAATGTGTGTCACTGACAGTGTGTGTATAATGTGGGGATGTCTGTGCATAAGCCAGTGATAGCCAATGTGTGGCAATATGTGTATAGAAGAAGTCAATATGTGTATTGTAAACAGGCCTTGGTTTAACTTTAAATTAGACTAAACACAGACATTTAAAGTTGCCCGCAGTAAATGTGGTGAAAGATGTAGATACTCGTATTTTAAATGCTGAGGTGCTTTCCTACCACCGCAAAATAAGTATTAACAGGGCACGAAAAGATTAGACAAATATATAACACGTCAGACGGCACTATGGGGTGATGTACTAAGCTCAAAAAGTGATAAGTTGGGGAGTGATAAACCACCAGCCACTCAGCTCCTAACTGACGTTACAGGCTGTGTTTGAAAAATGACAGTTGGGAGCTGATTGGTTGGTGGTTTATCACTCTCCAACTTATCACTTTCCAGAGCTTAGTACATCTGCCCCACTGTGCGATAACTATAGTGCAGGAAAAAAGTCTGTACTAATTAATTTTATGTAAATTAAATAAATTCAAAGTGGCAGTTTAACATATTCAAAGCAAATTAATGCACTGGATTGCATCACAGTAGCCCCGCCCCCTGCTTTACAATACCTGTGATCTCGGTACAGCATAGCAAGGGGCGGAGCAATGATGATGCGATCTCACGCACCCCGCACTGCCCACCTATACCGCTGCCACGCCCCTTGCTGTGCTGATCTGTCTGCCCTCTCCCGGAGGGTACAACCAGGAAGGTGACAAGTATGGTGTGATTTATGGCACCATGCCCTCTCGCCTACCACCTTGACATCACCCTATGGAATCTCCCAGAGGAGACTTTTAAAATTTGCCAAGTATGCCAATGGCAAAACTTCAGCTGACATCCCATGAGTCCCCCCAATACCCTCTTATAGATAATAGCCATAAAGCCATTATAATTGAAAGAATCATAACTCACACTAACATTTTTTTTTATATATAGCTAATTGGATGTGTAAACCCATGCCCATATAGCACAAATAAATGAGACATTTCTCTCATTCTCATCATCACTGGTTGACATCTCTGCAAAGTAGGCATCAAAATGTTTATAAGGGGGTAAGGCTGGCAGCCATTTTACACACAGAACAATGATACTAGATAGTGTAGGAGACTGGAAGCCATAGCCGCCTGCTTTCTGAGGGGTGGTTAGAACTGGATGAGGAGGGGCCAAAACAATAGCAGGTGGTGTTAAAATATATTTCCCCAAGCAGTGTAAAAGCAAAATAACATCATTAAATAGCCTCTGTCTACTGGTACTAAAACTATTAGATTGTCCCAGCCATGTTGGTGGGTATGCCCTTAACCCCAAGACTAAAGCTGCATACACATGCAGCGATCAGACAACGATAACGGTATCATTGTCTGATTGTCCTGCGCCCTCCCTGGTGTGCTGGATGATCAATATCGATCATCCAGCACACCACCAACAAGGCAACGACTATAACGACCCGCGATTAACCTGCATGCACGGGCGATGGACGATATCACTATCGTCCATACGTGCCCGCGCATCGCAGGTCGTTGGTGGGTTGGAAGGGGCCAAAAACTGAACAATTTGAACGATAATGATATGAACAATATCGTTATCGTTCAAATCGTCCAGTTTTATCATACTGTGCGTACGCACCATTAGTTTCCCATGCAGAATGTTTTGCACAATGATTCCCCACTAGTGATAGATATTTACATGTATGACCTGGCTTGTCCCTGACCTGCTTCTTACTGTATCCACTGGTTCTGTTCCAGTGATTCCTGTGTATGACCTCAGCTTGTGACACGCTATTCTTTTCTTATGCTTTTGGCTTCTAAGCACCGAACCCTTTTATCTGACCATTCTTCAGCCTGTCATGCTAAGAGCCAACTCAAGGAACCACGACTTGAGTGCCATTTGCTGTTATGCCTAAACCTCCTTGTGTGGGTCCCTGTTGAACACTGTAGTTATGTTAGAGTCAAACCTCTGTTTTGGTCGATCTGATCTTAATTGGTAGAATGAATTCTGATATTTGTAATGAAATGGTGACAACTATATTGAGCCATAGTAATGTTAGTAACTATGACTATAACAAGCGAATACTGCCTAAGTATGAGCGAAGATAAGGGAACTGGTTTTTCTGCTGATGGCTTTGATTGACAGGCTTGTTGGCTCAGGTGACTTGGTATGTCAGTGTGTCAGGAGGTTGGTTTTCAGCCTATCAGGGGTTCTTGTAGGAGTGGTTAGCTTAGGCTATTTAGGGCAGGGCTCTGCCTGTGGTCAGCCTCTTTGCTGTGATCTTTTCAAGAAATCAGGCTGAGTACCCATACTGTTAAAGAAGTCAATATGCCCTGTCCACGTCGTGCTGCTCCCCCCCCTCGCCGGCTGGCAGACTTTGCCTGCCCGCTTCGCTCTGCAGTGATATGCGGGCGGGTGGCCACCCCCCCACCCCATCCGATGGTGTGCGCATCCCCGACACCGCAGGGCATAACCACCCCAGCGCTCACCTCGGCAAGCCAGATTTCGACCCCCCTGGGCGGGGATCCCGTGGGTCCCGGCGGCCTTGCTCCGGCCCCCCCCCCGTCCGGTGTCCAGGGGTATGTGTCAAGTGCGGCGGCGGTGGGTGACTCACCCCATCGGCCCGCCGCTTCTACCACACTGGCCGCGCCGGCGGGAGAACCTCCTCTCGCGACTCCCGCGGGTCACGTGTCACCGCTAAATCCTTCCGCTGCTCCGGCGGGTGTGCGGCTGTGCGCGCCTCCCGCCGGACACTCTGCTAACTGGGAGGCGCCGCTTATTACAGCGGGGCTTCCAGCGGCGGGGTCCCCAATGGCTCAGGGCTCAAGCGGGAGCGGTGATGGCCCCGGCACCCTTGCCTGTGCGGCGGGCCCGGCGGCCATTTCTCCTGTGGCGGCCATTTTAGATACAGCAATGACATCACCTCCCAGACACCATGGGTTACTGCAGGGTTCGGGCCTGGGTTATGCAGCTGCTGCCCCCTGGCGTGCGTTTCCGAATCCCGGTCCCCCTGGCCACTTCCCCTCCTCTGGGGTCTCTCAAGTGTCATGGTTGCATAATGCAACCTCTCAACCTCCCTATTTTTCATCGGCCCCAGTTTCTTCTATATCAGGCCCTTCCTGGGGTCAAGCTGCATGAAGCTCTGGTTTTGCCCCTCCGGTCTATCCGTCCATTTCCGTGGCACCCCCCAACCTGGGGTACGCACATTTCACTGCTCCTTCTTTCCCCTCTTACACCCCCTTTTTGCAGCCCGCTCCCCAACAAACTTACTTTTACCCTTTGGTCAGTTCTTCCTATTCTGCTTCACACCCCCCCCAGTCCGCCCCAGTGACGACACCTTCTCCAGTCATTGCGGCACCTTCTACTTCTCAGCGTGTTCCCACCTCACCTGGGTCAAATCCGCCCTTGCCCCCTCTGTCTCCCCGCCCCCCTACACCTCCAGCCCCGCTGCCTGAGATCTCGTTACCTGTGACTCACCATGTTCATGTAGTTTCAGGTACAACGGCTGTAGTTGGATCCGCGACAGAAGGGTCTTCAGCTAGTACGGCTGTTATCGCTGATCGTCCCGAAGCAACCCCGGCTGTTCGGCCGGCGGCTTCTCCTCGTGCGGAAGAGGATGGCTCGGTTCCGGGTCCCTCAAAGGATGGTGAGTGTGATTTGTCTAATTCCTCGTGTTCTTTTTCCAGTTCCTCTTCTCATTCCTCTGGTTCTCCTGCGCGCCCGCGAAAAATCGCCAGGTTGGTTGCGCGCCGCCTTGCTAGGAAAACAGATAATAGCAGCAAGAGGGTCGAGGCAGCAATGCCCGAGGAGCCTGAACCGGGCTCGGATGCCGTGCATTGTGCGAACACAGCGATCCTGCGCGGATTGCGAAAAAGCGTTCGGGAAAAGATCCGCAGAGGAAAATTTGTGGATTTTTTCTCCCTCACAGAGGAAACTAAGAAAGGTTTAGCGAAGGCAAAGAAACCTGGGGGATTGGGCGAGGAGGCTTTTTGCAATTTTAATGCCTGGTTGAAGGGTATGCTGGTGTTTGCGGCATGCTACCTCCACGCACGGGCGGACGAGCACGTCAATGTTCTGAAATATATATTTTTGGTGCATGACATGTTCGTGCGTTCCAAGGGTGTGGCATGGCGTGAGTATGATGTTCAATTTCGCTGGAAGCACGAAGGTAGACGTGTCCTGCCATTTGGTGTGAAGGACGTTGAGGTATGGTTGGAGGTGTCGCAAAACCGTCGCCCCCCTTACGAGGGGTTTCAGACACGCAAGTCCTCAACATCTTTTAAGTCAGGTGCAACGGGTTCGGCGAGAGGCAAATGTTTTGCATTCAATGACTCCAGGTGCACCAGAGGCGCCTCGTGTCGCTTTCGTCACTCCTGCAGACTCTGCAGTGGTGATCACCCGGCCAAAGACTGTCGCCGGGCACCAGGAGTCAACCTATCCGACCCCCCCGAAGGAACTAAGGCCCTCATTCAGAGCCGTACGCTCTGAGCAGAGCGCACGCTCTGCATGAGGGCCGGGCTCCTTTTTCATGGAGCGTCCTCCTGGACGCTCGTATAGCTGTGGGTCACCACCCACAGGCTATACGAGCGTGCATTTTGATGGCCGCGATGGTCGTGACCATCGCGACCATCGAAATTGCGAGCCGGAGCCTGCGGTTGAGGTTTTCAACCGCAAGCTCCGGAGTGATTTTGGCTCTATCAGAGCCAAAATCACTCCCACTGACATCACTAGTGATGTCAGTGGGCCGGCTTCTGACGGGAGGCGTTCCCGTGGGAACGCCCCCGTCAGGGAGGCACGCCCCCGGCACGCCCACCAAAGGGGGCGTGCTGTCAATCAACATTGACAGCACGCCCCCTTTGATCGGACACAACGAGCGAAGGAAAGTCCTTCGCTCGTCGTGTCTGGCGCATGCGCACGACGGAGCTCCCTCCGTCGTGCGCATGCTCAGTGCAGACCATCGACCCACTTGCGAGCGTACAGCCGCTCGCGAGTGGGTCTGAATCAGGCCCTAAGAACGCTAACTAAGGCCAGATCCCCTATTTGCTTGGAGGCTCTTTCCCGTTGGTTAGGTTGGTACCCCTTTCGCGAGGAGGCTAAGTTCTTGTTAGAAGGTTTCACAACAGGTTTTCGTTTGCCCATTTCGGATCCTATATTCGTTTGCGCTCAGCGTAATTTGCGTTCAGCCTTAGATCATGCGGAAGTCTTGCACGCCAAAGTTCAGGCCGAGGTTCTGTTGGGGAGGATAGAAGGCCCTTTCCCTGTTCCCCCCTTGCGGAATCTCTGCATTTCCCCTGTAGGTGTTGTTCCCAAGAAGGCTCTAGGCAAGTTCCGATTAATTCAGCACTTGTCCTACCCTCCGGGCACTTCTGTCAATGATGCCATACCAGCGTCAGCATGCAGAGTAGTATACCAGTCATTCGACCAGGCTCTAGGCCTCGTTCGCCATTTTGGTCAGGGAGCGTTGATGGCGAAGCTCGACATTGAGTCGGCCTTTCGTCTGCTGCCGCTGCATCCGGAAGCTATGCGCTATATGGGCTTTCGTCTGCCCACTGGCTATTTCGTTGACAAATGTTTGCCCATGGGTTGTGCGGTTTCCTGTTCCTATTTTGAGAGTTTCAGCTCCTTTTTGCACTGGTGCATCCGGGCCGGTACCGGTCGGGATGGGGTAGCGCATTATTTGGACGATTTTCTCTTTATGGGTCCAGGAGGGAGCGACGTCTGTGCAGACCTCCTCTTTTCCGCTCAAGCGCTTTTTCGGACTCTAGGAGTGCCAGTAGCATTGGATAAAACGGAGGGTCCCTGTACTCGTTTGTCGTATTTGGGTATCGAGATTGACACATTAGAAGGTTGTTGTCGACTTCCCCAAGACAAGGTGTTAAAATTACTGGACATGGTGGCGTGTTGTTTGTCCGCTAATAAGGTTAAATTGCGTGCGGTTCAATCGCTGTTAGGTTCCTTCAACTTTGCCTGCCGGGTGATCCCGATGGGCAGGGTTTTTTGCAGGAAACTTGAAAGGGCCACGGCGGGGGTACTCCGTCCTCACCACTACATCCGTCTGTCAGCTGAGATTAAAGATGATTTACGGGTTTGGGCCAGATTTCTAGTTCAGTTTAACGGCGAACGCATTTGGCCTTCGCCCCCTGTGGCCAACACGGTGTTGCAGCTCTTTACTGACGCTGCTGGGTCATCTGGCTTCGGGGCTTATTTTGATGGGGACTGGAAACTTGAAAGGGCCACGGCGGGGGTACTCCGTCCTCACCACTACATCCGTCTGTCAGCTGAGATTAAAGATGATTTATGGGTTTGGGCCAGATTTCTAGTTCAGTTTAACGGCGAACGCATTTGGCCTACGCCCCCTGTGGCCAACACGGTGTTGCAGCTCTTTACTGACGCTGCTGGGTCATCTGGCTTCGGGGCTTATTTTGATGGGGACTGGTGCGCCGCCCCGTGGCCTGCAGAGTGGCGCAGCGAGGGCCTTACCAGCAACCTATTACTTTTGGAATTATTTCCAATAGTGGTCGCTGTCGAGCTTTGGCGAAATTGCTTGAGCAACCGGCACGTAAAATTTTGGTGTGACAATCTAGGTGTTGTACACGCCATTAACAACCAGAGAACGTCTTCCCCTTTTGCTTTGCGCCTATTGCGTCATTTGCTGTTGCGTTGCCTGGAGTCGAATATTAGTCTCACGGCGTGCCATGTCCCTGGCGCAGCCAATGAGATTGCTGACGCATTGTCCTGTTTCCAGTTTGCGCGTTTTCGCTCCCTAGCCCCGTTTTCTTCTCCTGAAGGTTTACTTTGCCCCTCGTTTGTATGGCAGATCATCAGGCCGGCTTAGAAGGTTTGGCGCGGCATTCACTTGCACCGTCAACCCTCAGAACACACTCGTCGGCATGGCAGGATTGGCGGGCTCATTGCGCCCAGCCTGCCATGGAGGGTAAGTGTGACCAGGACTTGATTTCGTCTTTTGTCTGGTTAAAACATCAAGAGGGCCGGTCCAGGGCTTCCGTTGTCGCGGCGCTCGCGGGGATATCGTTCTTTTGTAAACTTAAAGGTCATTACGACCCTACTAAATCATTTATGTTAACGAGAGCCCTTAAAGGTTGGGCCAGGGAGCGACCCGCTCGCGCCGACTCACGCAGGCCGGTGGACCAACAGTTGCTGCAGTCTCTGCTGTCGGTTTTAGAAAAAGTAACTTCGGATTCATTTGAAGTGGCGCTTTTCAGTTTGGCTTTTGCGGCCGCATTTTACGGTGCATTCCGCGTTGGTGAGTTAGTGGCGACTAGTAAAAAGTCGGCTTCCTCCGGCCTGTTGTTATCGGATGTTGTCATTAGGGATGCTTCTGTGTTATGTAAATTAAGATTCTCCAAAACAGATCAGACAGGAAGAGGTAGATGGGTTACTCTGCATCGTCAGGACAGCAATTTAGTGTGCCCCGTTAAGTTGACATCCTCCTACATGGGTGTGCGCCCATCTGGGGGATCACAGTGGCTGGTGCATGTTGATGGTACACCCCTTACTAGGTTCCAATTTACGGCTATTTTTAAGCGCGCATTAGGTGAGTTAGGTTTAGACGTCTTGGCGTTTGGGACTCATTCTTTTCGTATTGGGGCAGCTACTTGCGCAGCTTTAGCGGGGGCTTCGCCTGCAGCTATTCAACAAGTAGGTAGATGGAAATCTGCGGCTTACAAGTCTTATGTTCGCTGCGATAAATTATAGTGCGCTCCTTGCTAACCCGAAAACGTTGTTTACCCGCCAATTGATGAACGGCTAGCGTTCAACAATTGGGGGTGTGAAGGGATGTTTTTGTTTTTCCCCCCCGGGAGCCATGATTTGACCACTTTGGTTCACGGGTAGGGTTTTTTAGTTTTTCTTCTTCACTCGGGTTCTTTGTTTCCCCTTTTTTACGCATCCCTGCTAGTTAGTTGCTATGTTTTCTTTCATAAGTTGTGTTGTGGTGGTGGTTTCCTTCAATTTCTCATAGTTAGGCTTCTTTTTCCTTTTCAGCACCTACAAAGGAAGATGGACAGGTCTGGTTTGTGGGTCATTCCTATGTTTTTTGGGCGGAGAAGCATGGGCTGGCCAAACGTGCTAGTTTGTTGCTTGGTGGACGTAGCGTGAGATGGATTGGAGTCAGAGGTTTGCGTGTGGAGGCAGTTCTTGAATTGATGATCTCATCTGTGGCTTCTTGGGGAGTGCCGGAGTGGTTGGTGTTGCACATTGGTGGTAATGATGTGGGTCAGCTGAAAGGTGTGGAGTTGATTGTGCGGTTGCGTGGTTTATTGGAGGAGGTGCGAATGCGTTGGCCAGGAGTTCGGATTGTTTGGTCTGAAATGGTTCCTCGGTTAACTTGGAGGGGTGCCCGGAATTACTCGGCTGTGGCTAGAACGAGAAAGAAGGTGAATGTAGCGGTGGATCAGCATGTGCTTTCTTTGGGAGGCGTGATTGTGCGTCACAGCTTTTTGAATGGTGACCTGGATCGTTATTTTCGCCCGGATGGTGTGCATTTAAATGCCCTCGGCCTTAGGCTGTTCATCAAAGATCTGTTTTCCTTTCTAGATTAGTTTTCTTGGTGGCGGGCCAGTCTTCCTTTGTTGCCTGGTTTGGCGGGAGGTCGCTGCAGCTCAGTGGCTTCATGTGGCGCAATAGAACGTTGTGGGGGCGCTTGACCTCAAGGTGCGTGGCGAATTTGTCCTTCTCTGTACGAGGGGACCCGAACGCTTTTGTACGGAGGCGTTTGGATTGGCTCAGGGGGGAAGCGAGACCCCCACATCGTAAGTGCGTCTATAGGAGGGTCGTTTTAGTCATCCCTCGAGTCATTCGTATTTTAAAGCTAGAACTGAGCTTGCAGCGTCTCTTGCCACCTTGGTTAGGTTAATTGAATTAATTAATTAATTATTAAATAAAAGCTGTGACCTTTTAGCCAAGCTGCTTTGTGTCCGTGTCGTTATTTATTATTAAGTTAAGTTTAGTTAAGAAGGTTGTTAGGTTGGAAGCGATAAACCAATGTATCTCTTATAGATATGTTGGTACAAGTGTTCTCCAGAATGAACTTTCAGCAGCCAGCATGTCGCAGGCAACTAATGGATTGTGCCATCTGTATCAATGGATTGCACAATTGCCTTTCAATAGATCCCCTTTCACATTCTTTTACTACTGCTGTCTGGTGCTAAATGACAGCAACTGGAAATCTATTAGATCTCCCATTGCTAAAGTAATCAACCAATCCGATATATGGAAAATGGTTCAAGATTATTTCCCACTATTTTCCATGTATCAGTTTTGTTGGAAGATCCCAAAATGCAAATATATAGGGCCAGATGTACTAAGCCTTAGAGAGAGATAAAGTGGAGCGAGAGAAAGTACTAGCCAATCAGCTCCTGTCATTTTTCAAACACAGACTGTAAAGTGACAGCTATGAGCTTATTGGTTGGTACTTTATCTCTCTCCACTTTATCACTCTCCAAGGCTTAGTACATCCCCCCCATAAAGAGATAACTACATGTATTTTCTTCTGAGAGGAGGGATTGGCTTTCAGGCAGTGGGGCCCACTTGGGGACTACACAGGACCCCTGTGGGCCAGTCCAACCCTGCTGTTAATTCTCTAAAACATATAATTTACTTATTAAAGCCAAATGAAACTGAAATGCATACGGTAAGTAGAGGCCAAAATGGACATCGGGAAACACATACTCTCCCAGTAGGAAAGATCTGCAAGAAATCTTTTTATAGTGGTTCCCAAAATGTTTTGAATCACGGCACCCTAGTGTATCACCATTGTTTTCACGGCACCCCTAAGCCAAAAGTTTGTTATTGAGAAATTCAGAAAAAAATGTAGTGAAGTAGTACAGTGACATAAATTGTGCTTATCTGTCATCCTAAGGTTTAGTTATATAGTGCTGGACAGGTTTGTGCTTCTATATGTGCACATATTTACATTACTTTGACCATAAAGAATTTGATTTGGTGCTGGACCACTAACCTGAGGCACCCCTGCAAGGGTCCCGAGGCAGCCCAGGGTGCCGCCGCACACAGTTTGGGAACCACTGATTTAAGGCAACATTGAGGAAAAAATTTATACTGTAGTGTGTGGTCCCAAAATGATTGTGATGTTTGATTATGATCTTATGAAATGTGGGCATGTTGGTAAACGGAATGAAGGCTGGATGCCATGGGCTATAAAAAGTATTCACCCCCAGGTTCATTTCTAGCAAACTGTAGGCTGAGATTTAATTCAAGAGTTCTTCAACAATGTGTTATTTTGCCCCTCTCCCATAATGTGCAGATCTGTGAAGTGTCAGTGGTGTAGTTGTCCCTTGGATAGATTCTTCAGTGTCTGCCATGGAAACTGTGCCATAGGCTTCAAGCCATAATGTTACAAGCTCGCCCCTCCATAGACAATATTAAAAGTACAGATACTGTGATTATGTGGAATAGAAGGTAGGCTTGCCCATATGTAGCCAAAATAACCCACTGAGGAAGCCATAACCTGTGACAAAATGTGTCTGGACCAAATTTATATAGTGGACTACTAATATGCACCACTTAATACATTATTTATTTATATTTTTATTTCATTTCCATTATATTGTTATTACTACAGTATCTTTTTTTTTCTTTTCATTTACAAAATGTCATTATTATCATTGTCGTTAAACCATTTTAGCTAAGTATAACGAATTAACATATTTCATTATTTCATTATTTCACTTGTATCTCTTTCTTTTTCCCTAATCATTATATTTAATTACCTCTTTTTCATTATTATACTCATAGTATTTTATTCATTATCTATATTGTGGGAAAACTATCATATTGAATATAACTATATTTAATATGTTTAATCATTTCCTTTTTATTATTCTCATTTACCTTTCTCCCTACGCTACTTTATTTTTTTTTTATAAGTTATTCTTCTAAACATTCATTTATTAACTAGCTCCCAAACAACTGTTTGTTCCCTGAAAAGACTCATAGGATGTTATCAGACTTTTATGCCACATAACCCATTTAAATTCATTATATTCAATGATTTAATCTCTTACATGATTATTCATCAATTCATCAACTCTCCAGCATCATTAATACTGTTAGGCAGTAACCCATCAAGATTACTAATTTGACTCAACATTCAAATGGAATTGTTCTAATATTTCATCATGTAAGTCAAAGGGCAAGGCTAACACAATATTATATCGAAAAACCCTTACTATTTATAAAGTTATTTATATAATGCAGTGTTTTGCAGATAATATGTAGTCATTCACATCAGTCCCTGCTCAACCTGAGTTTACAGTTGATATTCCCTATCACATGTACACATATACTGTACACTAGTGTTTCTCTTTGTCATAGCTAATTAACCTACCAGTGTATTTTTGGACAGGTATGAAGAAATTGAAGAGCTTGCAGGAAACTCACGCAGGAATGGTGAGCACATATAAACTTCACACATATAGATCCTGGTTGGAATCATCCCTTTGTATGCTAGACATATATCTCATAAAATTTGATTGCCATAACTCTTTTTTTCTGAAATATTTATTTAACTCATGCTATATGTTTGATTTATAATTGTCTTTTACTATTCCACTGTTTATTTGCTTTTTTTAAGTTTTTTTTTTTTGTGATTATATATTTTAATACTGAAGCTGATAAGGTGATAATCAGCTGCCCCTCAGGTCTTTCACAGAGAAAGAAGCAATACAATGCAAAGTCAAAGCCATAGTTATCATATACTGTATGTGTATATTTTTAATTATTTACATCTGCTCAGTCATTTTATATATATATATATATATATATATATATATATATATATATACACGCACACACTCAAGCACGCACACACACTGGATTTTCCATTCCTACAACAAACAACATATCCATACTGGTAGCAGTGGAATAATTGGACCTTGCTCCTCTACCTGGCTTAAACAAACACTTCCCAGACCTAAGAAATCAAAGGAACGTGTACATACAAGCTGACTGTGCTGTGGCCCAAGTTCTCCTGAAGAAGGGCTTGATCTGAGAGGTTACATGCTCCAATTGATCCTTCCTCCGCTGCTTAGCCTGCTTTTGTTTGTGGTGTTGTTTATTCCCAGTAGAACTTAGCTATACGCTTTTGCCGGAAACAGCTGAATTTTAAATGCATACGGGAAAATTGAGGCACTAGATATAAGAGGTAGGAAATAAAGACAAACACAGAATGTCTGCTGGTGTGATGAGCATTGATGTACTAAAGAACAGCAGGGTTTGTTTTTCTTTATTATCTGGAATTGTAAAGCCTACAGGTACACATTATTCTGCACATTGTATCTCTGCATATTCACATGTATTTGCCTGGGTGGAAGATGCTTTATTGGTGCCTCTAGTGGTCAATCATGGAAAAGGATGGACCATTGACTTGCTTCTACAAAGCAATACCCTATGATCACAGTATTTCTCATATTTGGGATTACACTCCTTTTACTTGGCAAGAATCACTGTAAAATACAATCTTTATAGAGTAAGTAATGTTTTGGTGTAATATATACAGTATTTAAAGGAATGTACCTCAGTCTACTTATACATGTGTAAATTCTTGATCTAGTGTGACGTACACTTGTTTCAAAACAAAATATTGTCCTGTAACATAACTTAATAAAAACACAAACCTTTTATTTAAAAGGGACACTGACCCCTGGGATCACTGTTCCTCCTCGTAGTAATTATGGCCAAATCAGGATAATTGATTACATCCATAAAATAGTTGCTATAGATAACATAGCTTTCAGCATATTACTGTATGTACACAAACAAGAGGTTAATGTATTAGGATGTATGCTTTAGAGGCCTGCTTTTGTCATCTAGCTTTGATTGTTTATACAGATGCCTAGTGCCATAGATGGCCAGTCAGCCATGTATTTATTACCCTGCACACATATTCTGTAAGGTTGGGAGATGAAAGTACTAAGTACCAACTCAGAGTGTCTGTTTACCTGGACATTGGAGTTGGTACTTAAGTGCTTCAGTCTCCTCAACCCCACATGCAGTATGTCCCTTTCATTCTTGAATCATTAAGGGACATTATATGGGTACAACCATACAGGGATAGCTTACACTCTGCTTTCATTAGATTACTGAACTGTGGCTATAACTTAGAGGTTCATTAGTCTAATTTTCACACTATCATCACACCCACACACTCACACATAATGGGGATTTATAACACAACTTTGTGCATGCTTTCTATGATTTGTACAACAATAAATCATTAGCAGCATTGCAATATAAAATGGTATTCTTAACAATAAAAGCCTGAGGAAGTAGATGTAGGCTCTGTGAAACACGTTGCTACAACCATTTACTGGTATCACCTACCTATGTACTCTATTTGATTCTTTCCTTTGATTTTATACATTAGTTAATTTTTCTTGTTTTTAAGATATTTTATTGTATATTGCTATATACTATATTACTAAATTAGTCTTATTTAATTTAACTTATTGGCATTGGGTCATTTTACCCCACTATTCCTAGTACCGACGAACACTGGGTTTTTAAATGAATGTCCAAAGCAATCTTCCATCCTATTGAGGGTGAGTTTACTATATAAGATTTACAGCACAGTATCATTGGATACACTGATATGCACTACTATGGCATTTTTTCCTTTGGGATTCCTGTGGCATAAGTAGAACCAATGGCAGCCCAGACGTTATCTACTTTGCTTAGGCAAACAACCGTAGGACAACAGTGAGAGTTTGTCCAATGTCATTCTTTTTAAAAAGGGTAAGTTTGTATGTACTCTCCTGGTACTAGTAAGTTACACACTATTATTGCACTTTTGCCATCCACATATTTTGGGATATTTGAGAACACTATTGGAAGAATTAATCCAAGTAATCCACTACCCATAGACTAAAGACAGTGCCGGAACCATTTCCCCTACTTCATAAAAGCCTTTCCCAACAATTATTTCTTCATACCCGCAATACAATTTACATTCTAGCAATAAATAAATCTTTATAAATACCCCTTAGTAAATATTTATATTTCCCATTAACAAATTTATAGGCAGTGTTATTTCCTTTTCACACTGCAATCTTAGACCATTTTTATCATTAAGTAGCTCAATTCCCAGCAAGACAAAGGCCCAAATGTTATAGGTTGCAAGATGCAGGCAGGGGCGAGATTATGTCGATATAGACTCTATAATTAAAGTGGCATATCTATTTTTTAAGGCAAAATCAATCTGGTTGTGCATTTAAAACAATGCCACTTTAAATCTAGCGGATACATCACTAAAATCTCACAACTAACAGGCTATTAAATTTGGGCCAAAACATCCACAGTTGTACAGTTCTTGTTGTTACAGGTTGTTCATCAACACTCAGTTGTGTTAAATAAAACTTTAAACAACAACAAATAAACATGTACTGGTCTGCCTTGTTTTCCATCTTCTACCATGGTAAAAGATGGTGTCTCTCGATGACCCATCCTTTCGAACAAGTCTCCCCCCCAAAATAAACATAATTCATTACCTTAAGAGTGCAACTGATACTAGAGGTCTCAGTGCAGTTTCTTTATTTTGGTCCCATCTGATATAGGATAGTATTATTATTATTACTATTATTAATAATAATAAACTTTATTCATAGGGTGCCACAAGTGGGCAAAACAATAAGACAGCACAGGGAGGACAAGTAACAATAAGGCATCCATTAATATATTGCAATTAACGCTTGGATACAAACCATTAAGCTGACTTAACATTAGAAATAACGACAATGACACCACTGCATTGGTTTAAAGATCAACGTCATTTATTTATTAATTGTAATTAAGTTTAATTCAATAAGTGTGGCAAAGAAGGACGCTACCAAGAACCAGCTCTAGCCAATTGACTCTCTTAAAAAATTGAGGGATGACTAAAAGGCTCCCCCCCTCTATAACAGCATAACCTGCGCTGTGCAGGACTCACCATCCTTTACTATAGCACAGTATGGACGCTCCGTAAGGAAACGCCCTCTGTCCTTCCACAGGGATAGGACACACCCACCATCTTTCAAAAGGGTAAGTGCCCCACAACGACCACTTATGCCACATGTGACCGCTAGCTAGTAGCACCTTCCCGCCACAGCTAGTTTCTAAAAACCACAGCCTGCCACCCTCAAGTAACACCTATCCCCAACTGGACCCAGCCCCTACTCAATCCAGAAATTAAAAAATATCCCTCAGGAACACTCCTAAACTGGACTCAGAAAAATGCACCCCATTGGACCTAAAAATATTGTGGACTCTGTAAAGTTATTGTTGACTTTACAGAGGCCACAATATTTTTAGGGTGTCTAACCACTACACCTCCGGTAGAGTCTACAGTCCTGAAAATAGCCGATTTGATCTTTTTCCTAGATTTCTCCATGGCCACCAGATACCTGGAATCTCTCCAAACAAACCTAGGTATCAACTCCGACCATACCACATGAGCATCAGCCAGCGTGAGACTACCTCTGCCAAATCTGCCCACTCTTTCAAAATAAGGTTGATTCCTTTTACCTGCCCTACGTCATTGCCCCCAAAGTGCACAACTAATCAGTCAGGCCTCCCCCATAGATGTTCCTTCCTGAAAATTAAATCTAAAAGAGCTGCCCACCTTAAACCTCAAATTCCTATCCATCTAACCCTTCGCCACCCCAAACATCAAAGAAACCTTCCTAGCTAACGGATACCGCTCAGCCCAAAATATGTAGGAATGAGCCACAATCCACACTTTCTTCGTTGACGTATGGGATGCTGTAAAAGAAAGATCCCTAATTTTCAGTATCCCCTCCCATAAAACCAAGTACTGAACGATTAACCAAGAACTGTGTTAGCGACAAACAAGAACCCAGGCGAAGGAGAAAACTTAAAAACCTCCTGTGGACCTTGATATTCAACCAATTGCAATTTAAGGCCCCCTCGGAGGAAAATTTTAAATCCCTTCACACCCCCTCTTTTTGAATGCTAGTCATTCAAAAACTGTGGGTAAGCAATGTTTTTGGGTTAGTGCAAGGAGTGCAACATCAAACCTTATCACAACGAACATAAGATTTAAATGCCGAAGACTTCCAACGGCCCATCTTCTGCATGGCTGAAGCTGGCAAAGTGCTGGCCGCCGCGCAAGTAGCCGCTCCAATGAGAAATCCCTTCACACCCCCACTTTTTGAATGCTAGTCATTCAAAAACTGTGGGTAAGCAATGTTTTTGGGTTAGCGCAAGGAGTGCAACATCAAACCTTATCACAACAAACATAAGATTTAAAAGCCGAAGACTTCCAACGGCCCATCTTCTGGATTGGCTGAAGCTTGCAAAGCGCTGGCTGCTGTGCAAGTAGCCGCTCCAATGCGAAAAGAGTGGGTGCCGTAGTGCTCACTCTTCAGGCCCAACTTAACCAGAAAACACTTGAAAACTGCTGCAAATTGAAATTTAGTAAGGGGCAGGGAATCTGCCTGCAAAACAAATTGCCCACCTCCTGCTGGCCGCAACTGCAAGTAATGCCTAGCTAAGCGCAATGGGCAAATCTCAGCTACTACATTACATTTTAGAGACAACCATCGACCCCTTCCCATTAGATCCATTTTGAGCAGGGAATCTTACAGTACATAGAACTCGCTCTCCTTTCAACAAAACGATTTTAAATAACAAACCAGTATCGAAGGTGCCAAGAATTTCCATGCCAATTCCGCTATGCCTGATCGATAATCTGGAGGACACGTTAATCCAGCAGGTTCGGCTTCTGGGCCAAAAAGTGAAACTTATCAAAGTTGAACGGAGACAAAGCATCTGCTATCCTATTATCAAACCCTGGCACATGCTTTGCCGTAAACTTGATGTTAGACTGTAAATGCTTCAAAAGCGAGGTACATTAAAAGCCGAATAGCCTGAGGTGAAGAGGAACACTGGTTGTTAACTACATGAACAACTTCCAAATTGTCGCACTGAAAGACAATGCTCTGATTCGACAATTTTTTGTCCCACAGTTCAATGGCCACAATTATTGGAAACAATTCCAACAAAAGCAAGTTGGCCGTAAAACCGCGATAAAACCAAGATGAAGGCCAGGGAGCCGCACACCATTCCCCTTGGAAAAAAGCCCCGATACCAGAAGAGCCAGCCGCATCAGTAAACAACTGAATGTAGGAATTTGACACTGGCCTGGAGGGCCAGATCAGTTCCAAATTTAAATTTATCAAAAATGATGACCACACCCGTAAATCATCCTTTATTTCTTTTGACAGTGGTATAGTATGATGTGGCTTGGCAACCCCTGAAGTTGCCCTCTCCAGCTTCCGGAAAAAAACTTTCCACATTGAAATTACTCTACAGGCAAAATTGAAGGAACCAAGAAGACACTGGACCTGACGTAGACTCACCCTATTATTGCTCAAGCACTCCTCTATCTGGGCCAAAAGCTTCTGGACCTTGTCCGCAGGAATGCGACAACAACCTACACCTGTGTCCACTTCAATACCCAGGTACAAAATGTAACACGTAGGGCCTTCCGTCTTGTCGTGTGCAATTGGGACCCCCATAACTTTGAATAATGCGTGGGCCAAAAACAAAAGTTCTTGACAAACATTACTGTCACTTGGACCTATAAAGAGAATATAATCTAAGTAATGTGCTATACCACTGTGGCCGGTGCCTGCTTGGATGCACCAATGTAGAAACGTACTGAATTTCTCAAATTATGCGCAAGAGACAGAACAACCCATGGGCAAACATTTATCTAAGTAAAAGAGCCCATCTAATTTAAAACCCATGAACCTCAGGGAATTGGGATGAAGCAGAAGGAGACGAAAAGCAGACTCAATGTCCAATTTCACCATCAATGCTCCAAGGGCCAAAATCCCAAATCAATTAGAGGGCCTCATCAAACAACTGATACCAAACACTACAATACTCATTAGGAATTGTGTCATTAACAGAGGCCCCATGAGGGTAAGACAAATGCTGGAGGAACTCCCCCGGAACTTTCTTGGGCACCACCCCTAATGGAGGAATGCACAAGCTGGGCATAGGTTTAGATAAGAAAGGACCGCACCGCACATGCGGCCCAACTTAATTTCTGCCTCCACCTTCTGTCTCCACACATGAGGTAACTCTCTCGCTGACCTTAAATTCCTGTGTGCCACAACCTGTACAGAATCAATAATGGTCAAACGGAAACCTGAACTAAATCCCTCCCACAAAAATTGCGCATCGTCACCCTTGGGGTATCTTTCCAGCCATTTACTCAATTCCGACAGAACTACTGGGGATGAAGCCTTACTTATTAATTCTGCTACCTGTAACCTTATCAGACTGACCCTCCCTTGCTGACAACTTGCACTCTCTAGCTGGGTGACCTGCTCCACAAATTCTACATTAGTGTTGAAAATGACAACTCGCGCCCCTGTGACATTTGGAGTCATTATACGCAAAACATTCTCCTTTAGACACGTACCCAGGGCCTACCTTAGGGACAGGGGTGTGCTTTTTTACCTGGCCTTTTGCTCTGCTGTGTAACCTCCAACCAAACTTCCACATCTTTGAAACCTAAAGGCATGGTTGGGTTTCCGTCTTGTTTACGACTAAATTTTTCGTCGTACTCCCTCCATACGTAACCGCTCGACTTCATGAACATTTCTTGAACTAAAAACATGTATTTTAAATTGTTTGGATGTTCATTGGGCCTTGTTTACAAATAACACACCGAAAAAACGAAGAAACCCCTTAACCAGTGATGAAAACTACGGAAAGAGCTTTCACCTATGCCTCCCGCCTTTTTAGCCTTTTCAAAAGCCTGCCTCATCTCATCAGTCAGCGTGAACACGTCTATGTACTTCCCCTTTATAATCTTCTCCCTCATTCTTTTCATTAACCCCCTAATCACTACAGTGCACCATCGCTGAATAAAGTGCAGGCTTAGAAGGAGGTCCCGCTATAGCCGTATCTTTCTGCTTTGCAGCTTTCTTAGCTAACTGGTGCGCAATTAACTTAGCTAACTTTCGCGGACGCTTGGGGTAACCCGAAGATTCACTGCTAGACGAAGATTCCGTTGATGAACTGGCAGATGACATATGAGAAACACCATGATCACCAGATCCAAATGAACCAGAAATCTCCAAAGAGTCCACGTTGGTTGCTGCCACAGAACTGGATGAATCTCCGGTTAATGCCATTTGTTCATCCACCATCTGTCTCTTCCTCCGCACTGCTTCCCCTGCCACAATCTGCACAGTTGAAGTGCTAGCTACAACTTCAGAACTGGAAACAGAAATCGTTAACGGATTGGGTAGGACAAGTTCTGTAGCAGGAGTGGGGGGAAGGGGGGGAGGTTCCGCACTGACAGGAACCGGGGAAACTGGAGGTAAAGGAGGTGCGGAGCAAGCCGTAACTGTGGGGTGAGCGGAGGCAGTTGTAAGGGAAGGGTTGGTCACTAACATAGTACTCGCAGGTGCCCAGGTAACCAAGGACCTGGCGTTACATAACCTGATTGCCAGGGGAAAGTGTATAAACCAGTGAAGGCAAATATGAGGTGACAGGCGGGGACACTGGCATTTGAGAATATTGCTGCCTTGTACTAGTGGCTGGGAAAACCTATAACTCAGGTAAACCAGAAGGGACTGATGGTCAGGGACCTATGCGTACCAAATGGTAAAGGCTGGGCTGGCATATTAACTGATGATGATATTAAGTGATGCATCTTGCCACTAATTGCATGCATGCCGGTGTTATTAATACTGATATGCATGAAGATTTGTGAGTAAAATCACAAAGGACAACTCTCCCAATAAAAGCTGTTCTTTGCGATGCAAGGACTTACGGGTTTATGACCCAGCAGTGCCTAACCCTAACCGCATCCTAACCCTCCTCCAATACTTACCTTGGGGATGCCGACAGTCGGTATTCTGGAGCCAGGATCCCGACTGCTCACGGGATTCCGGCACCAGTATTTAGACTGTCGGGATCGCCATGATCCCGACAGCGGTAAAATACTGATACTTGTTGATCAGTATGCTAACCCTCTCCCTACCCTAACCGTCCCTTCCTGGTGCTTAACCCTAACATCCCACACTAGTGCCTTAATCTAACACCCCCTCCCCGCACCCTAAACCTAACCTTCCCCCCTTAGTGCCTAACCCTAACCTTCCCCATAGTGCCTAACCTCGCATCCTAACCCTCCCCCTAACCCCCAATACTTACCTTGCGGATGTCGACGGTCGGTATTCTGGAGCTGGGATCCCGACTGCTGTTGGGATTCCGGCACTGGTTTTTAGACTGTTGGCTTCCCATCAGCCAGGATGCTGACTACATTCCATTGGCAGCCGCTCACTCCCTCAGCCGCACCCTTGAGATCTCCACGGACCCATAGAGGTCTCTACGAGACGAGTGCGAGGTATTCACAGCTGGGACCTGACAGCACTCCTAAGATTAACCAGAGGAGTTTGCCGCTGACCGCAAGCAGCATTTACCGGGACTAGTCCGCTACTCGTGCACAAACTGTGTGGTCCTTCGCCGGGAGTGGTGAGCTACGGGATCCGTGAGCCGCAGGTCATAATATCCACTAACTGTCAGTTCATAGTTTACGGGAATACCCGGAGTAAGGGCCATACTGGCTATTTTTATCACAAATCTACTTTGTTAGATATCTATGCTGGGACGCCAGCACAGACACTGAAAGATCATCATTACAATTTTTTACAGGCTGCAACAAATCAACTCTTTTTCAACCTCTATTGTCACATTTTTATTTCTTTTTTACTTTCTAAGACAGCTGTCTGACATTTATTTTATTTGCATGTGCTAAAGGGCTACTATTTATATTTACATTTATTATCAGTATATATGAAAATGCTCTATTTCCCATATTTTACACTGAATACATTGTAACTATTGTGTCATTAAACTGTGTCAATTTTCTAAATATTTTATTATAAAGTATACTTTTGAAACAACATAATCTCCATCAATTTAATAGGCTAATACTAAGCGCTGTGTATTTCTGTTATTTCTTTGTATACAATAAAGTTGTATTGCAAATTAACAATTTAAATGAAATCTTGTCAAAATAGTCGTGACGATTTTTTTGATAACTTTTATCTTAATTTAAAAAAAAATTAGTCTTTATTAGTCCAAATAAATATTTTTAAAATGAGCACTAAAAGTTGTATAGCTGTGCCTAATTACAAGATTCAAACTCTCATTGCCTTATAATCAGAGCCGTTTAAACATGCCTCGTTGTTTATAATATTAAGTACTGCGTAAGCCGAAAGTGACCTAACTTTAAAGCCTGTTTTCTCCCTTCTGAGGCAAAACGCCTATCCAGAAAAAATATATGTTGTAGTTTAAAGTCTGCTCTTTTTAATGAATGTTGTTTCAAGAAAATTGGTTATGCTTCTTTTTTGCTATTGGACTTCAAAGATGGCTGAAAATTTAACGCGCGATTTGTGAAAGCAACTTTAGATGACATTATCACAGGAACTAAGTAACTTTAACGTCTGTTATTTTATGATTGTGATGGTGTCCACTTGGATAGTTTGCAAAACTAGTCTCATAATGTTTTATAATAATTTCATAATAATGTTTTCCTTTGGAGATATGGGCAGCTGAATTCCAGAAAAATATTTACACGATGGATTTTGTGGGCTACTTTGGCCTCATACTGTCTAAAAGGTACTTTTTTGTAGGCCTTGAGTCAGTCTTTTTTTTAAATCAGCATGAAAAGCTGTATAAGCATGTGAACTTTCACAAAGTTTGCTCTGATAGATTTGCCACAGCAATTACTTGAACATTGCTGATTGTGCACCACACAGTCGGTGACAGACTAATAGGGCCACAACTCCACTATTATTACATACTGTGAACTGAAACTTTACCAAAGTTAATCCTACATATATACCAACCTTCATGCAAATTTTCATCAAAATCGGAGATGGTCAAGTGGGGACGATTTTCAAAATTGGTCCACTTGACACTGGATGACCCTGATTTCTTCCTGTTTCTGAAACTAGTTATATAATTAAAAATTACACCAAGACAAAAAATAGTGCTGTGTACTGTGGCATGTACTGTATGAGTATTGATAGGATATACTGTACAATTTTTAGTCTTACCATTTGAGTAACTTTTATAGCCCATGGTAAACAATATATTTTTGTAAATAACTGTGCTGCCATATTGTGATTTTATTATAGTTATTTACTCAAAATACTTCCTAAATACTAAAGTTCAGGTCCCACAATCCAAGCCAGGTACATGTGCAATCAATCAGATAAAACTATCCAAACTGAATTATGCAGGTGCAAATCTGCAATTAAAGTCAGTACCTGATTTATGTAATAGCATGTGTAGTGCTAATTCTAATTCCATTCTAATAAATACCAAAAGGAAGAGCAGTTTTGCAGTCTGCACTGTTGCCTACATAACACTGTAATATACAAATTGTTGATTTGCCCCATGGACACAGAAAATAAAGTCATTTATGACACGTGATTTTACAGACTGCAGCACCAATAAAATGTTCAAATAATAGGGACTTTGCATTTAATTTTACTAAATTCTTATATGTACACATTTGTGGTGAAAGGGTTAAAATCTGTAATTAGCCTGCACCTGTTGCTATCCCTCTGGCATTGAAAGGGTTGTTGGTATCATCTTTGTAATAAAGATGTTTTATGAGGCAATAAGACCACTGAGGGGTGTATGGTTATCTCAGTGTAATAGAGCCCTGGGGGCAAGGCTCACATTTGGCTGTGCTTCATAACACCCAGCGCGTCTGTTTTACTCCTGATAACGGTGCTCCGTAATATGGCTCATTGCCTAATCACTCTCCCGTCAAGCGGAACACTCCTTCCTGGCCCTTCAGCGCAGTTTTGCTCGCCCGCAACAGCTATCTCTTGCTGGTGGGCCTGGCAGCTGGTGCAGCTCTCGCTTGAACCCTGTGTTGCCAGATAGCTGGATGAAACTATAACCCATGAAGTGCTGGGTCCCAAAGGAGCATGTATCTTATCATTTTCATTATAGCTCATCTGAAAGCAGAAAGGAATGACATCACAATAATGGCCACAATTAGATTGCATCGTACCCTTTTTCTTGCATCCTGCTCGTGTGTGGCGTGCAGGTTAAAGGTAAATAAATATATATTGTTTATTTTTATATTTCTTGTTATAGCACCACCATATTACGCACCACAATTCAGAATATATTTCATTATTCACATCAGCCCATATCCCATTGAAGCTTACAGTCTAAATGATCAACTTTACAAATACAATTGGTCCATTTTGTCAGCAGTAACAGAAACAGAGATGAAACCTACACACAACCATCCAGAACATACAAACTCCAAACATGTAGGGCTCTGGTCAGAACTAAATTCAGGCCCATTGCTAAGCGGCAGCAATACTAACTGCTGTGCTACCATTTCATTTGTTTGGCTGTTACTACAGTTCATGCATCAAATGCCAACTAATGTATCCTTTTTCCTTTGTTACTGCATTCATGGTAAACCAAGCCAAGTGTTTTGGTTTGGTTTGGTTTGGTTTTCTTTGGTTTGGATTTATTAAAAAATTTGATAAAAGCAGCAAAAATCATGAAATTTTGATCTGTTTTTGTTCCTATAGTATTATTAACATCAATAACCTTAATTTCCAGTCAATTTTGACCAATTTTGGCACCTGAAATCACGAGGGAGGGACTCACATGCAAGATACAGTTTTTAGTTCTGAGATACAACTTGTGGGAAGACCCAAGCTGGGACTCGGTTCTACTTGGAACCTCTAAGTGATCCGAACTGGGACTCGGTTTGACTCGGAACCCTAAAGTTCCGGTGTGTTCGGTTTCCACAAAACTGAACCGCTCATCTCTGATTTAAATACAGTAACACCGATGTGTTGTTCTGGGTACATGACCTAGTAGGCTGCAATTATTATTGTTCTTTTTATTATCTTTTGTTTAAGCGGTACAGGGTTTCCGCAGCACCGTGCACAAAAGAGGAACAGAATAACATTACAAATTACAAAAGTAATCAGACAGAGTAGTTACATACAAGAACACACAGTACAGTGTAAATTAAAACCACAGGATGTAATTATGTAGCGACACAGAGGGAAAGAAAGGGCCTCACTTGCAAGACCTTACATTCTAGGAGGGCAATTCAATCCCAGGTGATGTTACATCACACTATGTCACGTGATGTACAGGTGATGTACACAGTTTAGCCGGGAATCACACATTTTCCTGTGCACCCCTATACGGTTGTGAGGCAAAATGTGTAATGCTGGAGTGATTTTTACATCACTTGGAGATGAATTGCCTCTATGGCTATTCCCATGTAACCCATTTCTAATATATGGAAAGTGTATATAAAGCAATCTGGTACTATAATTACTTCCCTAAAGTTAGCATATCCATTGGCAGTTTTGTTTCATTCCACTGAGTAGAGTAGAGCTTTCCTGTAAAATCCCCATCACATTCTAAAGCATAAAACCATCATTAAACACTGTAAAAAGTCCTGTCAAACTCAAATTTGTACTGTTGTCATCAACACACACCGAACACTAGAGAGTATGTACTGTAGCCTAAGGCAGCTAAGGCAAAGAGACCAAACAAGTGCACTGCAACCTCTATGGAAATAACTTGGACACCTGGACACACCAAGTTGCAATGCAAGGGGTGCAAATACATTTATTTTTTTGCATGCATGGTAAATACATATTGGCTGCTTTTACACGTAGCTCACAAAGGGGCCTATTCATCATCACTTAATTTATACTAAAGCAGGTGAAAATGAAAAATTTCACCTGCAATTGTAGAAGTTATCGGGTCATTCAGCATGAAGGTAAAACAGGAGCTATCACAGATATCTCTTACTTACCTTCCTCTTGCGAAATGGCCCGCTGTAAAACACAATATTTTTGGAGATTGACTCTGGGAGCATTCGCCATCTTCAGATGGCGTTTGCTCCCACTTGTATATCGCAACCCACTGGTTCGGGTTGCAACGTCGGTTCTCTTGTGAGCATGCGTGACCTGTAGGTCACGCATGCGCACTTGTCTCACTGCTCCATTCGGACTCGGATACTTAACATAATAACTAGGCCCCAAATACTGTAAAACTTTATTTGTACACTGCAGCTTAGAGTTAAGTTAGGACTCAGGGCCTGAATCAGCAAGGAAAGCAGTTGTTTATACGCACGCAATCGGTCTATTTTTGCGTTCTCTACATGCGTATGGATTGCAGTGCGTGTGCGCGAGCTAGCCACTGCGATCGGGACAGCGGTCGCAGAGGATACGCAGACCCATGGCAGCGTGATTGACAGGAAGTACCGTTTGTGAGTAGTGACGGGGGGGGTGGTCGGCCGAACGCAGGCGTGCCAGTGCATTTCAACGCCGTTGCATGGGCGTGCATAAATTAGCCACTGCAATACCAGACGCTGCTTGAGCCATATAATATGTGATGTACTCACTTAATTTTAACTACTTATGACCAGTGGCAGATGTTACATAGAGGCTGTAGGGCTGCACCCCCCCACGAGTAGAATCTGCCACCTCAGTGAGCCAGTTGCAGCCCATGATTGCACTGGCTACACTGTGACTGGCAGTGGCTTCCCATTGGAAGCGCTTCCTGCCAGTCACACACAGGACAGGTAGTCTCAGGGGGAGGTGTTTTATCCCCCTGAGACTGCCAGTCCCGGCTAGGGATGGCCATCAGTGGGGTGTACATCGATGGTATCCATCGATGGCACACAAACCATCTATGGTTGGCCACCAACCATTGGTTCTCTGCCATTGATGGCAAAACTAGTTAACATCGGTCAGCCACCATTGATGTTTCAAAAACATAGATGGTCAATGGCCATCCCTAGTCTGAGCTGCGATTAACAGGGAGCGTGCTACCAGTGGGAAGAAGGTTGACAGTGACACCATCCTGGCGTCACGCCTCCTGCATGTATTACTGATCCAAGCTGGTCCAAGGACACAGCATCAGAACATCTGTGATCCTATCGGCCGGCCGAGTGACCATGGTGTCACGCAAGTCAGCCGTAGCAGATCCTCAAAAGAGGCCAAGAAATCTCCATCAGCGGACAGAGATCCTGGCCTCCCCCCCCCAATGGCGGCAACACGCCTCTTTTTGAGAAACGGAGGCCATCGCCAACCCCTCCTCACCTAGAGACGGCACTGACAGTCTGCTGCCAAACTCTGTGCGTGATTGTAGACACATCTGGCACATGCGCAGAACGGGTTCTACGATTGCGCGAACATTGGGAATCTGCGATCAGCAGTGCACTATTGTGCACTGCTGAATCAGGCCCATTGACTGTTGCTTACTGTGATTCAGTGCTAAATTTACACTTGTGGAATGTTAGTAAATGATTCCTATTGCCTCAGGCTCTTTGCATCCTTCTGTGTCTGAGGGCCTAATTCATTAAGGATCACTATTTCAATCACAGCTCCGTAATCACCCGCAAGTCTGCTGTGAAAATATGCTAATGATTGCTATCGCAATGCCGTCGCACTGCCAGCATAGAAACGCCCACGGTCTCCCAATACCACCATCTCACATCCGTAATACCTTGCAAACCTCCACAAACATCAGTAACATCGAGTACCATCGGCCCTTCACGCAGAATTGCAGCAGCCTGACCTTACTTAGAAATTGCTAGCCTTGTTGCACACAGTGAATACTCAAGCTGCGTATGCCATCGCAATGGCTAATATATGCACGCCCACACAATGGCGTTCAAAAGGACAGACACGCCTGCGTTTCTCCATCCAGCCCCCCGCCACCATCCCCAAAAGCTGACTGCCTGTCAATCACTCTGCGATTGCTCTGCATGGTCTGCTTGATCGCAGTGGTGCCGTCGTGTATGCGCACTGCAATGCATATGCATGCACAGTCCGCAACAACTGGTGAACTGTGAGCGTTGTTGCAGTTGCGATCATAAATTAATCAGGCCCTGAGTCTCCTCTACTATAAAAACCCAATACAGAGGTATCAGCTATTGTATGCACTGGGGATACACTGGTAGCTTCCCTATAACATAGAAATAAGGATGTTTTTTATAATGTCAGATTAAGCATGAGGAACACTCAAAATGTAGAAACACTATTTTTATTTTTGCTTACTCCAAGCACGGACACTAGGGACAGTGGGCTTTATTCAGACCCGTTCGCTAGCAAGCGATCGCTCAGAGTGAGCGATGTTTTGCAATGTGCGCATGCATGCGTATGGTGCACGTGCCCGAATTAGGCCAGCTGAATGAGTGACAGGTCAAGCCGTTTGTGGGTGGTAACAGGGGCAGGCTACTGGAAACGGGGGAGTGGAGGTGCGGATGCAGGCGTGCCTGAGCATCTTAACGCCGTTTCAGAGGCGTGCATAATTAACAGCCAGCGTCATAATACACGTCACCTGGTTGAATTATACACTGAAGTGCTAGCAGTGCTTGCGGTAGGGTACAGTCAACCTCAAGCGCTGTGTTCACTTCCGATGGAACCCGATGTACCAATGGTTGCATACACTTCCTGGAGATGACGTGCGCTAGTGCGCGTCAAAAGACAGGATGGTGGGCATCTGTATACACACCGCCATCGCACGCCAAGACATAGTGGGCCTGCTTATGCCTTGCTGTGCAATCGCCTGCCTTGCCATCACTATGCCAAATTTGCATACGCTGGAAGCGAGCGTACGCATCTAGCGAACGGGTCTGAATCAGGCCCAGTGCCAGCACTCCCACATCACCTTCTTCCCCATATTTTTTTGGTTATTTTAGCCTAACTCTAAACCTAGCCCTAAAACTAACCCCAAAAATCATCAAAAAAAAACAAATTTCAACATTTCTGTGTCAACATGTTAAATCTCGACCTTGTGAATGTGTTAACCATTTCGACCTAAATACATGTCTACATATTGGAGGCTGACCTAATGATCATGTTGACTCTCTGACTGACAACATTCAGAATGTATCTACATTTTGGTGTCGACCTTCTGAATGTCGACCAGACGGCCAGATACACTGCACAGGTTCCACTGCAATAGCCCTAATATTTTATGAACAGATTAATGTAGTCAGTATCTACATCAAAGGAATCCATGGTTTTATTTGGACACGAATTCTGACAGCCTCCTTAAACATGTCTACAGCTACAGTAGGTGTGGGCCAGGACATCACCACCACCATGGCTCACACTAATTTAGTATGCCCTCAAGGCACAGTCACTCTACAACTATTTAATCCTTTGCCCTCTTGTGAACTCTCTGTGTGATAGAACCTTCTGTATGAAATCAATAGCACTCTCATACCTTATTCTAAACCATTGGGACCCATAGTGTCACTTATACAGTTAGGGTCAAACTTGATAATTGACCCAAGATCCATTGTGAAAGTGACATAATTCTTTAGGTAAACTGGACCCACATGATCCCCTTCATTATGTCATTAAAGCTTTGAAGAAAACACTGTGCTTATATGAGCAAAATATTTTCTCTTTTTATTTTACCAATGTGGAAAGTGAAGAGTGAAAACATTTACAGACAGATAATATAACAGGGCGCATAACTTCCGCCATCTATTTTTTCCTCAACCTTCTAAATAGATCATGGTTGCCTACTCTCCCTGAATGGCCGGAAGGCTCCTGAAAATCGGATGGAGCTCCCGAACATCTAGAAAAGTGGGCAAGTCTCCAGGGTGGGCAAGTCTCACTTACAGCAAGGAGGAGATTGTGTAGCAGGGTGCGGCCACAAGGATGCAATCCGCCACCAATATCGCGTCAATTCCCCGCCATGTCCCCCGCTGTGCTGACCTGGGGGCAGCTAGAATGTCGGCATGCATGAATTAGATTCTGTATTTGTTTTTCAAAAAATTACTGCTCAGCAAATTATAATGATTTTTTTAATTGTATTATCTAATCCTTTCCTCCATATTCCTTAAAGCAACATTCCTGCTGCACAGTGAGGTTGGGTATGGGATCTCGGTGGGCGGGATGCCGCCGTTCAGAATACAGACAGCGGCATCCCGACAGATTCCTGCCAGCATAAAGTAAGAAACCTTACCCCTACCCCTCCCTCCCCGGTGCCTAACCAATCCAGCGTACCACTGCTTGTGTCAACCCGGTGCCACAAGCCGCAATTCAGCGTCCAAAGTACGTGATCCGGCGGCACAGGTCCCTCATCAGACCATCACCCTCAAGGCTGCTACACGGCCCAAAGGCCACATCTTGTTCTACGGCCCACTGGCCACAGCTTGCCAAGGCTTACCAGCCCTCCAAGCTGCTACACAGCCCAAAGGCCGCATCTTGTTCTACGGCCCACTGGCCACAGCTTGCTAAGGATTACCAGCCCTCAAGGCTGTTGCTGGACTCTTTCTCTCTAAATATGACAGAAGGGCCGATGGCCAGGTGGGCCGGTCTGGATGTCCATAGGCATGCCCGGCAGCTCTGCCCCCCGGGCGACTTCACTATGTTGCTCAGTCAGTTAGTCATTGTGGCCGCGTCATTGTGGAATGACGTTATGACGCGGCCGCGTAGTGACGTCACTCCGTGGCAGCCGGACATGATAGTGCGGCGGGGGGAATCTCAGGGGAAGGCCGGAGTCCAGGCACCTTATGTCGCCTGGCATGCAGGGCTGCCCGGAAGTACTGTATTAAGAGGAAGGAGGTTCACAATGGCGCATGGAGCTGAGGACGAGGCGGCATTGTCATGGTCACAAGGAGACCAGCGGCACGCGTAGGAGGCGGGACAGCCAGCAGCACTTGGTTCGGAAGCAGTCTCCCTGGGTAGAGGTGAGTTGCTGTGGGGGGGTCACTACTGTTTGGTATAATGTTTGGGGCATTGCTATTAGGGCATAATGTTATGAGGGCATTACTATTAGAGCATAATGTTATGGGGGCATTACTATTAGGGCATAATGTTATGGGGGCATCACAATTAGGGCATAATGTTATGGGGCATTACTATTTCGGCATAATGTTATGGGGCATTACTATTAGGGCATAAAGTTATGGGGGCATTATTATTAGGGCATAAAGTTATGGGGGCATTACTGTTAGGGCATAATGTTATGGGGCATTATTGTTAGAGCATAATGTTATGGGGCATTACTATTTGGGCATAATGTTATGGGGCATTACTGTTAGAGCATAATGTTATGGGGCATTACTATTTGGGCATAATGTTATGGGGGCATTACTGTTTGGCCATAATGTGTTATGGGGGCATTACTGTTTGGCCATAATGTGTTATGGGGCATTACTGTTTTGACATAATATGTTATGGGGGCATTACTGTCTGGGCATAATGTGTTATGGGGCATTACTGTTAGAGCATATTGTGTCATGGGGGCATTACTGTTTGGGCATAATGAGTTATGGGGACATTACTGTTTCGGCATAATGTGTTCTGGGGAATTACTGTTTGGGCATAATGTGTTATGGGGGGCATTACTGTTTGGGCATAATGTAAAAGGGGCACTACTACTGCAAGGCATAACGTGAATAAGGGGCACTACTGTGTGACGTAACAGGAATATGGATCTCCTCTGTGAGACGTAACATGAATATGGGGCACTACTGTGTGACGTAACATAAATATGGGGCTCCATTGTACGACGTAACACGAATAAGGGGTTCCACTGTGCGGGGTAATGTGACGAAGGGGCACCAATGTGTGGTGTAATTTGCAATTGGGGTACGATTGTGTGGTTTATCCCTTCCCAATGAGTCCATAACTGTTTTTTTTTTTACGGGGTAATGTGACGAAGGGGCACCAATGTGTGGTGTAATTTGCATTTGGGGTACGATTGTGTGGTTTGCCCCTTCCCAACGAGTCCATAACTGTTTTTTTTTATGGGGTAATGTGACGAAGGGGCACCAATGTGTGGTGTAATTTGCATTTGGGGTACGATTGTGTGGTTTGCCCCTTCCCAACGAGTCCATAACTGTTTTTTTTTATGGGGTAATGTGACGAAGGGGCACCAATGTGTGGTGTAATTTGCATTTGGGGTACGATTGTGTGGTTTGCCCCTTCCCAACGATTCCATAACTTGTTTTTTTTGCACGTGTCTTCGGCACACGCTCTCCTTGCTCCAGTTGTGGCTGGCAGCACCACTGCTCTTTATGTGCGCAGGGAACTAATATGTATAATATGGCTCTGCTTTTGTGTGCACAGATGTGTCGTCCTCTGTGTTCAGCACCCCTGCCCTAAAAAATCCCTACAGTAAACACTATCTAATCCTCTAAAACTGCTAAGCTAGGGCTTGGTCAATTGGGAAAATGCTTTCCCTTTTCTTTGTGTGTGACATCCACCAATGAAATTCCAGCTTTACCTAATAGAACCAACCAAATACCAAATGTCTGACTATGGCACATGTTTGAATCCCCTGTGGGATGAGCTCTGTTGTGTGTATCTTATTACAGAGAATGATGTACACTTGTATGGTGTTCTGACATTAATTATATTTGTAAGAGTATAGACTAAGAAGTGGGAGGAGTCAGTAATAGTAAGGGGAGGAGTTTATGCCAGGAGCCAGGTGCAAACGCGATGTGGGCCTGTGTGTTGTAAATGCCAGGGCCTATTTTTAGTCCTAGTCCGGCCCTGCTGGACAGTATTAGTAACTAATAAAGTCATCTCTACCATGTAAAAGGAAATTAGAAGACACAAAGACAAAATTAAAGTTTTAATTAAGTTGACATCAATACACATAACCGTTGTCTTCCCCTTTATAAGATGATATGGAAATGCTTTTACTGATACTGGGCCTGATTCAGGGTTGTACGCAAATGCGATAGTTTACATACTACTCTGATGTGTAATGATCGGCACATGCGCAGGATCTGTACTGCTCAGTGGTGTATCTATAATGGGTGCAGTGTGTGCGGGGCACACGGGCCCCCAGGGTCCAGGGGGGCCCTGCACCGCACACACTGCACCCATATTATTTTAGACTTACCTGTCCGTGGTCCCATGTCGGGTGTCTGCGCTGCTCAGAACACCGGAAAATGGCCCGCCACAGCCATTTTCCGGCGTTCTGCGCATGCGAAGTAGACTCCGGCACACTCTAGTACCCGGAGTCTACTAATGCTCCGGTGGCTGGCTAGCGGCGTCAGTCGGCTGCTGGCCACAGGGGAGGGAGGCGAGGGCCCCGCACAGGGAGTGCACACGGGCCCCCTCCTCTCTTAAGACGCCCCTGGTACTGCTCATATGCTGATCAATGACTGCGAGATTGCGTGCAGTGCCCCCAAGCCGCAGCATGATTGACGCTTCTGATGCAGATTTCCTGGCCCTGGCAGAGCAGGCCAGCGGCCAGTCTGAGTAAGCTTAGGCTTAGTAAGATGGCCGATGGCTGCGACAATCAGCCCCGATGGTCACGATGGTGATCCAGTGCTGCGTGTTTGGATGCAGCACTCGGATCTGCAGCATATTTTGTCCTGCAGCATTAGCATATTAGTTGTACGGTACTGCAGAGCTGCTGCGTACAAACACGCAGTGGCAGTGCAGTACCGTGCAACTGTGAATCAGGCCCACAGACCGATTGCTTATATCACTTTAATAACACAAATGGACTGCAGCACCAACATCTATAATAGTCCTGTCTCCTACATGCATGAGCAATGGAAGCCAGGGCGCACTCTGCCGCTCCAACAGCTCCTACTGCTAGAGCGACAGGACAGACACTAGCCTGCAAGAAATGGATAAGTATGCAGAAGTGGGATGTAAGGGATGGGGGGAGCGAGGGACGGAGCAGCAGGTGGAGCAGATGGCAGAGAGGGGGTGTGTCAGGACAGAACTGGGATGGGGTGGAGCAGTGGACAGAGGGGGGTGGGGTGGGATGGAGCCCTTTACCAGTTATTATAAAATTAGCGTAAGTGAGAGGGACTGAGATGCATTCAGCCAATGAGATGTGGTCACCAATTGTCATTATCATCATTTTGCATTTTCCCACAGGGATCAAACACTTGCAAGTGATCCGCCCCCAAACAGGCTCATATACTGGTTTCTTGTGGTCAACATGGGACGCATTTTGTGTGAACATACCCTTACTGTACGTCGGCTGCATTTATATGCCCCCTCCAACCCTCGTTGCATCACCCTTAGCGCAGGTGGACATATATGCAAAATGCGTCTCAGGGATGTGTAAGAATATTTGGTGCCAATCACAAATTGCAAAAAATTCAATTTGCAGGATATAATGGCGCTAATTGCGTTACTATACATGAGCCCTTGAATGAGTAGCCAGGAATGTTACTTTAAGAAAATTTAAGGGACAAATTAATTAATGAAAAATAAAAAAAAAGAGTATAACTTGAGTTATACTTGTGTTAATTGTACAGTTCAATCTAGTCCATTTTATAGCAAAGATGGTAGATGTGTAGGGGTAACAGAGCATCTATGTGTAGAAGGACAACATAAAAAATAAAAAAACAAAAAATAAAAAAAACAAATAATAAAAAACACAATTTTATTCAGAAGTTATAATGAGTTTGATTTTACTGTGCATATTTCACAGAGAACTAGGCTGATTTTCTATTTGATGATTTGACCCATAGGCAGTAAAATGAAATAAAATTTCTACTTTGCAACAGACACAAGCAAAAAGAAAATCAATGCACGTTTAATGCTTTCAAAGAGACAATATTAACATAAGCGTAAAAATGAACACAGATCTGTAATGATTTATCTGGTTGTAACAAAATGAGATATACGGAGCTGTTGTTTGCTCGTTTCCCCACTTCAGAGGCAAGAATCTTGTGTATAAGAAAATCTGCACCTATTATTTATAGTTTTCTCACTGCAGTGGAAAAAAAACCAAGTAAAGTAAAATAATTACAAAATATATTGGGTTAATAAATCAGAATAGGAACAGCGTGTCGGAAAAACCTCATAAAATGTTATAGCTAAATAATGCCTACAATCAGTGTTCTTTGTTTAACATTTTATGTGTATTGATAAATGAAGATGCATTTAAATAATTCAGGCCAAACATTAGCTGTGAGCAGGTCATTAATAAATAATGCTGCCCGGACGAGGAGGTGGGGGCAGATTACAGATAATATTAGCTGAGAGCCGCAGCTCCGAGAACTGACACGCAATATAGTAAAGTAATGACGAGTATGTCCCAACACAGACTCCAGTACAGAGAAATAAACCCAGTGATCATTAATTCACACCCAGAGCATGAACCTTTTGCGCTAACTCCATTCAGACACCTCTAGTAAACATATCATCCTCTTCCAGACACATAGTAAATATAAGACATTTCTCACCACGATTTTACACTCCGTCATTACATGGCTCTAGATTACCTCTGTAATAAAGCTATTGTTATTTAAAGAGGAATCTAAGCTGATATATTAAAATAAAAAGTGAACTGTGCGGTTTTACGCTTTATTGGATGTCAAAGCAGCTCTGAAAATGTAAAAAAAAATAAAAAATACCCATTGCTCAGTACATGCTGCCATATTTTCCAAAACGTCCATGTGAATGCCTACTTGACTTATAGTAAAAAGATTCTTACTGTATTAAATGCAATGGAGGGGTTTAGCATGCTTGGGCTAGCTTTTAAAATTATCCAAAAGTGCGCCTTAAGTCTAACAGTCTTTCTGTAATATTCCATGAAATCTGACAATTACCGTATGGTGTGTGATGCTTCAAAGATACTCATCAAAAGATCTTAATAAAGACCTGGAAAGAAAACGTGGAAATATTATACTTTAAAGTCAATGACACTTTCCACAGTCATTTGTACATTGTGTTTTACTGCATATATAAAGAATAAAATGAATAAGCAAGGTCAGTGGCGTAACTACAGCCCCCGCAGCCCCCGCGGTGGCTTGGAGGCGCTGGATAGCTTGGGGGCGACGGGACAGTAGTTACGCCACTCAGTGGAGGAACTCCCGTGACTCCCTCCATCTGCCGGGCGCCCGCTGAGTGTGTTACCAGCGGGCGCCCGGCTCCTATTGAAACCTCCCTCCGACTTCTGGGTCCCGCAGGGCACTATGGGAGTGACGTCATGACGTCACTCCCATAGTGCCGAGGAACAGACGCCGGGGTATGGACGGCAGCAGCACTGGAGCGGGTATAAAGGTAAGAGTTTTTTTTTGTTTTGTGTTGTTTTTTATGTGTGTTTGTGTGCGCGCGGGGGGGGAGAGAGTAACTACTGGGGGCAACTACAGGGGGCTCACTACTGGGGGCAACTACAGGGGGCTCACTAGGGGCAACTACAGGGGGCTCACTATTGGGATCAACTAGGTGCAACTTCAATGGGCTGACTACTGGTTGCAACTACAGGGGGCTCACTACTGGGGGCAACTACTGGGGGCAACTACAGGGGGCTCACCACTGGGGGCAACCACAGGGGGCAACTACAAGGGGCAACTACAGGGGGCTCACTACAGGGGGCAACTACTGGGCACAACTACAGGGGGCACTACTAAAATGGGCACAACTACAGGGGGCACTACTAGAAGGGGCACAACTACAGGGGGCACTACTTGAAGGGGCACAACTACAAGGGGCACTGCATATGGGCACAATTACAGGGGTCCCTGCATAATGGGCACTACTACAGGGGGCATTGCATAAGGGGCACTATTACAAGGTACTTAGGCCCTGATTCAGAGCCGCTCGCAAAAAGTGAGCGCTCACTCTGAATCAGGGCGGCCGCTTTTGTTTTTGAAAACCAGCCGCTCGCTAAGCTGTGGGTGACCACCCACAGTTTTTGCGAGCGACCATCGGGCTTGTGACGAGACCCTTGTGGTAGGGTCTCGTCTGCCGAAAGCCACAGTGAGCTTCCTGCTCTAATAGAGTGATGTCAGTAGGGCCGCCCCCAAACGGCAGGCGTTCCTTCGGGAACGCCTCCGTTTGGCCAGCCACCCCCCGACCCGCCTACAAAACGGGGCGAGCTGTCGATCAACATCAACAGCCGCCCCGTTTGTAGTGTGTCCCGGAATGAGTGAATTTCTCTCTCGCTCTGGGGCTCTCGCACACGCATTGCGCATGCCACGCGTGCGCAGTGCCCCACCATCGACCCGCTTGCGAGCGCATAGCACTTGCGGGCTGGTCAGAATGAGGCCCTTAGTGCAGGGGCAGTTTAACAGAGGATGGGGACCGTGTGCAGTCTCAGTTTGCCAGCCCTCGCACCCCTCGTTGGCTCATTCGCCGGGTATACACTGGCTCCATGTGCCCACCCACTCCTATGGCCAGTGCCATTTTGCTGGTGATTTACTGCGCTTACAAGTTACAACTTGGCATCGTACTACACAGGAGTGGAGAGACGCACAAACAAATATCCGGTCATGATCCAGGCCTGGGCGTCGGAACAGGGGAGGGCGATCCCAAAAAACATTTCAAAGGAGCGTTGGCTGCGGACTGTCAGGGGCTGTGCTTTATAGTAATAAGCTGCACAGCCCCTGCACCGCATGGAGAAGGAGGTGTAATGTGACAGTCTTAAGTTAAAACACTGCACATTACACTTCCTCCTCCATGTGGTGCAGGGGCTGCGCAGCCTATTACTAGAAAGCACAGCCCCTGACAGTCGACGGTCACCGCTTAGGTAAGGGTAGTGGATAGATCCCCTTTCCGTAGCCTTAGGTATGATGGAGGGGAGAGGGGAGACGGGGGCAGCATCGAAACGATTTTATGTTGCCCCCACCAACAGAATATCGTTCCTATGCCCCTGGATCTAGGTAATGGTCAAAAGGCAGATGGAGTTCACTTAAAGTCAAACAATGAGAAAGCAGTAACAGATACCCAAAATGCTAAACATGTACAGTACGTCCATGCTAGACAAGCTTAATCCGACATGGGCAAATTAGTGATGCCAGGCATGGTGTTAGATAGGTCTGTCACAGAGCAGCTCACATGTGACACAGCTTGTGTATAGGTATTCCAGCACAGAGGGGTGTGTTACTGTGCTTCAGAGGACCCATGGAATGTGACTTGGAACACAGGGGTGTCTGTGGACACCCAAAAGGTGCAAGAAGTATCATTCAATTAAGATGGCACAACCTCAGAAAAAGCCATAAACCAATATCCGCCCAAGAGAGGTTGCTTTGTAAAGATACTGGCTAAAAAGACACATTACAATATCCAATCATGCCTTCAAACAGTGTTTTATTATGGAATCCCCAAACTTTAGCCACCATGGGCCAAATGTAATAGGGTGAGAGCTTAGAAAATGTGAGAGTTTAGCAGTAAACGCTCACTCTGGTTGAATTTTATCTTCAATATGGGAAAACATCTGGATGAGAGTTTAAATCGAGAGAGTTTTTTGAGTGTAAAAACATGTGAGGGGCCTATTCATCAACACTAAAATAACGTTTTTAAGGCCATTTTCCTTAAATAACGTTATTTTGGTATTCATGTAGCCACTTAGCACAGGGGATATCACAGATATCTCCTTGCTAAGTTCCCCTGCGTTAATTTCCACACTCCCCATACATTAGTATGGGGATGTGGAAATTGTGGTATTCATCAAATTCTGAAAATTATCAATTTTCGGAATTTGATGCAGTTACTATTCGCCACTGTGAGGTGGCGAATAGCAGATGAAACTTACCTGTATCGGCGTGTGCAGGTCCCCCGACGAGTCCCTCCGGCGCTCTGCTCCGTCCTCAGGCTCCGGGAGGCTGGTCGGACATGTGTGCTCCCCAGCAGAGCACAAGAAAGTTTAGACAAAAAAAAAAAGGTTTTATTTTTTTTCTAATCTGTCATGTGGTCTGCTGGGAAACCACATGACAGACCAGCAGGACGGAGCCGGAGGCTGCTGCGCGGACAGGTAAGTCGAGGGGGGGGAGGTGAGCGGAGGGGGGGGGGTCGGGGGGGTACACAAACTTAACGCATCTGTAGGCAGTGCTGCGCATGCGCTGGTTTTACAGATGTAACAGCGCATGCGCAGCACTGTTTCCAGATGCGATAAGGTAGTGTAGGCAGGGAAAAGTATCTATTTCCCGAAAAGCTGTCATCGCAAAAATTACAGCATTTTGGAATAGATATTTATGGAGAGGTGGAATGATGAATTCCACCTATAATTAGCTAGAACTCCATGAGAGTTCTAAAGCTAATTATCTCCAGATAATTTTTAGGTTTAATGAATAGGCCCCTCAGACTCTATTACATTGGCAGAGTTTAAAAAGTGTGAGAGTTTACTGCTAAGCTCTCACATTTGCTAAACTCTCACCCTATTACATTTGGCCCCATCAATCCATCTCTCATGCTAATAATATTTAAAGTGTTTTCTGTGGTATCATCGGGGACTATCATATTTACTACGTTGTATTTTGACAGTCGTATCAGAAAGTATTCCAATTTTTTTTTAAATGTATGGATGTAAATTTGAAAATGAACTTTTTGAATTTAAAGCACTAAAATAAGCCAGTAAACCCATTTGGGATTCCTGTATATATATAAAAAAATGGGTAAGACTTCTACCGTCTGTAAGCCCAGTAAGTCACCTTAAAAAGGGCACAAATGTAAGCCAGAGAGGTATGCTTCATTATGATGCCGGAGAGTGTAAACTCACAGTTCAGATGTAAACCTGACAAAAATGCAAACTTGACTGTGGGTTCAACTTCATTATGAATTTGTCATTTTATAGAAATAAAGTTCTGACATTATTATTATTATTATTATTATTATTATTATTATTATTATTATTATTATAAGCATGTTAAAGCAATGTAGCTATATGGATTCAAATTGCATTTTTTTTAAGGTGCGTTGATATTTGTTGGTCATATTTTGAAATAATTATTAATGTCCTAACTCACACACACGGCAGTATAATTAGCTTTATATGGGAGTGATTTTCCTTCCTCAGTAGGGAAAGGCTAAAATTGTTTATGATTACCAAGAAGGAAAAAAATAATTATCTTCAGACCCTGAAGTACCTGCTGTACCTCCACCAGAGAGTGAGAAACTAGGGCACAGATGTGGTGGAGGAAAGGGGCAGAGTGAGAGAAGGTTCCCCTGGAGGGCATAGGCAGTGTTTGAAGTATCCTCACCTGACTGACAGGGAACATATGTGTAGACTGACAGGTGATATCTGGGGAGGTTATGAAAAGAAGAAAGACAGCAAACAGATGGCGGGGCAGGTAAGTCGCAGTCTCAGCTGAGCGACAGGGCAGAATAACACAACATGCTCAGTGAAGAGCATCACCAACATTGAGTGGATTCTCCATACAACACCTCAATTACACAGTGGGAACAACAGCTTAAAATGAAAATAACAAGGTTAATTAGAGGAACCATTGTTTTAATTGGCACAAAGAGTGTTCTGACCCAGCATACATTTCAAGTTGGAAGTGGTTAGTCAAAACACTTGTCCATACATTGTAAGTACATAATTATCCACCGTAGCATTACTGTGGCCATCCTTGCCCTGGGACTCCAACGTTATCTGAGTGAAGCCTCCAGGTGACTGTGTTTTAGAGTAAAGGACGGTCACTCGTGAGGGACTAGTGCTGTCCTGGTGATTCCTGCAGAACAGTAGGTATGCATTAAATGAGAGTCTACAGCTTATGTACCAGCAGTTGCCACTTTCACTGCACACCTAGGGGTATATTTACTGAAGTGCATGTTTTTAGAAGAGGAGATGTTGCCCATAGCAACCAATCAGATTCTACTTAACATTTAGCTAGCACCTTCTAGAAGATAATAGCTAGAATCTGATTGGTTGCTATGGGCAACATCTCCACTTCTAAAAAACCTGCACTTTAGTAAATATACCCCCTATTCTCATGGCAAAATGATGCAATTACTTCAGGATACACCATTCAACACTGTCTGCTCTCCCGCAATGACATGGTATGACCCAATGACTCACCTCAAGATAAGGTTTACATAGAGACACTGGCAAGGGGGAAAACAGAAAAACACACCTCTTGTTGTGCTTTATTCTTATATACAGAGCTCAGCGACACCAACACTACTGAATATGAATATAATAGAAATACTAGCATAACGCTAATAATATACAGTACTCCTAATGTGAACTATTAGATGTCACCTTGGTGCTCTGTGTTGCTCATATGGTCATAGATACTACAATATGCAGTGAATTCCAATTAATGGGAAAGGATCATATGCAAACAACTGTGTAAAGTGTGATCTGTGATTTTAAGAACATGAGCACGACTTAGGCCCGTATTCAATTAGCCGCGGAAAGTCGGAATCCGCGAAAAAGTATAATGGATGACGTCATTTCGCCTAGCGGAAACTTATCTTCGTATTCAATTGCAAACACTTTTCGTGTCCGTGGAAAGTCAATGCAATGTAATAGGCGAAAAAGATTCGCCTCTGAATAGGTAGTGAAAAAAGTGCAAAATTGTTATTTTGGGGTGCAAAGGTGGGGAAACCACTCAGAACCCTTAAGACCCAAAGGATAACTGCATAAAAAAAAAACTTAAAAAAGTGAGGAACACCCCAAAAAAGTACTTTCATTTTGGGGGCAAAAAAGTTCAAAGTGGGGATACAAACTTAAAAACTAGTGAAATAGACTTTTGGGGGGTCTGCAAGTATGGGTCAGGTGTTTTTTTGATTGCAGGTGCATTTTTAACATTTTTTAAAACTTCAGTTTAGCGACTTTAAAACGTGCCTGCAGCCATTTTCAAGTACCCCAAATTTGACAGGACTACTTATTTTCACCAAAAAAGTACTGCTTAATGCCATTCTTCACCACTTGTGTAAAAACGCTAATTAGAGACTCTTGACACCACTTAAGTACCCCAAATAGCTTTATTAGGGCTATTCGGGGACCTCTACATTTATCACCAATGTTAGTGCATCTTTTTGGGGTATTCTGGCAGGTTTCCCCATTTCTGACAGCACTTCCGCCTGTTCCGACTTCGCGGGTTGCTGTTTTCGGATGTTTTGGAATTGAACATGGCGAATAGCGGGGGAGCACCCGATAAGTTTCCGCGTCCAAAACATGCGATTTCGGCGGAAAGTCCAGCAGGCGAAACTTTATCGCGGGTGCGAAACTAATTGAATAGAATAGAATTGAATGGATCTGTATCTCTTTCATGTTTTAAATCTGAATTTGGTTTTGGCAAAACCGCCCTTGTATGTTTTGGTTTTGGATCTGTATTTTTTCTAAAAAATAATAAAAACAGCTAAAATCACATAATTTTGGCATGTTTTTGTTCCTACAGTATTATTAACCTCAATAACATTAATTTCCACTTATTTCCAGTCAATTTTGACCACCTCACAGCTCACAATATTATTTTCATCCAGTTCAGGCCCATAATTTGCACCAAGATAGCTGACTTCCAACATGGCACATAAGGAAACATATGTTTTCATTAATCAAGAGGCCTGAGGGAGATGAAGTATGTATGTAGTTGAAGGCAGGGAAAGGAAGGGTTGACTCATAGCAAATGTAATTTAAGTTTTCAATTCCAAAGCAAATTTATGAGGGAGGGAGGTTGGGAGTAATTTTCAAAGAATATTTGACTCATTCACATCAGTCCTTGCCCCAGTTGAGCACTTGTGGTGGTCCAGAGTTCTTTTGGGGCATGCAGGAGATGCTGTCTGTGGAAGAACACAAAACGGAAGCTCTGAACAGGAAGGAGGCAGAGGGATTTTTAAAGTCTGATACTAAACATCTCTTATCATTGTGCTTCTGGGATTATGGATGGGAAGACCGGGAGGGGAGAGAACATCTCCAGATACCATCACAAAATAGCCTTTCCATCTGCCAAAACAGCCCTTCCACCCACCCTTATGTTGTATATAGGACATACACAATTTAACAAACCAATCACTTCAGCGACAGGGACTGATAATTGTGGCTAAAGCGATTGGTTTGTTTGGTTCCCCACAAAACAAGCTACGAATGGGCAGCTGACATTGCTGCCAATGATCTCTTCATACACAGACTGGCTTTACAGAGGCAAGATGTTGTCGCCATCATCATCCGATTCCTCACCCTCATCAGTGTGTACATCATCTTCACATAATATTAATTTGTCCCCACTGGAAACCACCATTACAGTCACAGGTGCCTCTGTAATTTTTGGATGTAATTGGTGGTAAAGGTCTTCCTCGTGAAATTTGTAGTTCATTTTGATGAACATCATCTTTTCAGCATTTTGAGGAAGTAGCCTCCTACGCCGATCGTTGACAAGGTTCCCGGCTGTGGCTGTACTGTAAACTCTGTCTGAGTACACACTAGAGGGTGGGCAACTCAAAGCAAAGCCAGTTTGTGCAAGTAAGTCCAAATTGCCTTTTTTCCTTCCAGTAGTGAAACAGACTGTCTGACATGCCTATTTGGACGCTATCATTAAAATAGTCCTCGACCATTCTTTACAAAGACAACACAATGAGGGGCGCACCAAATACTAAATGTGTATATACAAACAGCAGCTCACCTATGGATAGGCTAATCCATGTGCTAGGCAGAGAAAACAAAGGAACAGGGAGCGCTACTTTGTATAGCAATAATGAACCTGAATAGGTTGAAAATTAGATGATTTAATATCTTGATAGATTAAAATAAACACATAAATTAAAAAAATTATCTAAAAATATATAGACATAATATAGTACATTGACACTGGTAATGGACCAATTAATCAACAGTTGATAGAATAATATACATGCATAAATTATAGTAAATAATAATGATAAATTAATCTGATTATTGGTAATCAATCTAATAAGTCATGTGCTTAATAGTCACAGTTCATCCTGGCCGGGACACAAAAAATAGTGTGAATAAAAAGGTATACCTCTTGCGTAACTTTGAGTACTCAGAGATGTGATACCAATTTGGAACAAATGTTAGTAATTCAATGGAAAGCTGTGTCTCATATAGGGATGACCGTGATGATGGTGAACAGCTTAGCCCATAAGCATCAGATGTATGCTGTCTGCCAAGGTGATAAAAGTCACGGCAATGGTCCTGTGTGGAACAGCAAGCCGCCTGGTATAAAGGGTCTACCGCGACGTGTGTGCCGATGCCCAGCACTGTGGAGCGGTCTCCCACAGCACGTGCACCGGCCGTGCAGGTGCTCTGTGTGTAGCGGCAGTCGGGCAGCTGTTCTGAGTGGCAGGAATAGACGTGGTGTCTGGAATGTCCTGCCGCATCTGCCGGTCTCCTACACTTATGCAAAAACGTGGTTCTAGGTGGCAAAGGAGACCGTGATGTGCGGGTTGCAAGGAAAGTGGATCTGGCAATCAGACCGGTCCGATGATGAGAGTCTGCTCTGTAGTTCCCGGGCGGGGTCGGACACTGAGGAGTCAGAGAGCGGTGAGGACAGAGCGGACTCTCATCTAATTTTCAACCTATTCAGGTTCATTATTGCTATACAAAGTAGCGCTCCCTGTTCCTTTGTTTTCTCAACCATTCTTTGAATGGTGACCATATCAGATGGAGTCACGGTAGAGGTCTCATTGATTGTAGGCAATTCTTTTAGACCCGACCAGATGTCAAAACTTGGTTGTGTTGACTCATCTGCATCACCAATGGGTATTTTTTTGGGAAAGTTTAGTTTTTTCCTGACAGCCGCACTTGCTGGATAAAGTGAAGGAGGAGCCATCGCTGCATCACGTGATGCTTGAGTTGACAATTTGCTTACCAACAGCGCTTTGCATCTCTTCAGATCTGTGGCCATTGGGAAGAAAGACACAACGTATGACTTAAACCTAGGATCGAGCACGGTCGCCAAAATGTATTGCTCTGATTGGTACACCCTGACAGCCCTTGGATCCTGGCGAAGCAAATAAAGGATTTGAACTAAAAGTCCGACATACTTAGCGGCATCGCTTCATTTCAGCTCCTCCTTCAGTTTCTCAGTGGCAGTGTCTGAACTCACTTCAAAGGTGACTACTTTAAAGGTGTTAGGATCTGAGTTTGTTGTGGACCCGGGATAGCAACAGGAGCAGACACCTCAACAGACTTAGAGCCGTATTCAATTTGAGCTGAGCTGCATTAAGTTAACGCGGCCCGGACTTAATGCTGCTTTCGCCTGTTTTGTAGGCGTTAAAGTATCACGCACGTGCACGCTTTACCCCGTATTCAATTTCAAAGTACGCGTAAACGGCACCTAGCGATACTGTAACAAGCGGAAAGTACTGTCATTTTTTGGGAAATCAGCCTGTCACCCCCCAAATGATGCTCTGACATGGGGGTTCACTATGGTACCCCCCGATTTGGCTTGCTGAAGGTATTTGGTGTTTTTAAATGGGCTCAATAGCTGCTAAATAGCGTTTTTCTATACCTGATGCACAATAGTATTTAGGAGTATTTTTTCCAAAAAATAACTTATCCCAGTAAATTTGGGGTACTTGAAAATGGGGGTCAGCATATTTAAATTTGAAAAAGTGAAGTTGAAAAAATTGTAAAAAATCCACCTGCCGCAAACACCTGTAATAAAAAAAACACCTAAGGCATACTTGGGGACCCCCCCAGAGTAAAGCTCGCTAGTTTTTAACTTTGCACCGCAACATTTTTTTTTTGCCCCCTTCTTCAAAGTAAATTTTTGGGGTTTTCTTAAGTTTTTTTTTTTTTTACAGATTACCTTTGGGGGACTGTCTGAAAGCTGCACAGGGGTTCCCGAAACGTTGCACCCCAAAACCCCAATTCTGCACTTTTTTCCGCCTGCCATTCATAGGTGATACTTTACCGCCTATTACATTGCATTGACTTTCCGCCTAGGCGAAAAGACTTTCAAATTGAATATGGGGTAAAGCCAAAACAGGCGATAATGACGTCATCGGTGGTAACGTAACGCGGATCCGGACTTAACGCTTCAAATTGAATAAGGGCCTTAAACTGAAAAGTGTTTTTTTTAATGAGTGAACTTGAAGACATGTACACTGATAATATAAAGTCCAGAATATAGATGGGGAGGTGATGACTTGAAACTGAAGTGAAGCAAGAGTGGGTAATGTCCAGGTAGTGACAGAAATAATAAAAAGTATTTGTAATCCAAATGGTTACTGCGAGGCTGCAGACAGGATATCAAGTTACAAATTGATACTGGTGTTATGAAATCCAGAGAGGTTATGGAGTAGTTGAATAACTGATGAGTAGCACTGAGTTGGCTCAGTGTAGAAACATGATAGCTGCAGATAGCTAGGTAACTGGAGGCAGTGTAGGGACAGGGTTAACAGCACACTCAAGACTTTAGGCAGGGAGAGGGTTAATGGAAGGTGCATGGTGGTTCCAGCAGGAGACTGGGAGCAGGCAGAGAAATGCAGGCTGTTTGGAAGCTGGGATCCAGCAAGAGCACAGGTGAGCTCAGAACAGACAGGTCTCAGGAGCACAGGAACTCTCTCTCACAGCATACGTTGTGAAACACGTTGCACTGGCAACTATGGGGAGCTCTGAACTCTCTTAAGTACTCAGTGCAGGATCGTGAATGGTCGGAGAGAGCATGTGACACGCCAGGATTGAGCAACTAAGTCACATGACCAGGAGCAAGATGACGGCGCCCATACCAGAACGGAATGGAAACACCACCAGGCTTACCCCAGTCAGAATGACACAGTGCCTTTGGAACATCTCGCACAGCCAACGCCTGCCACCAGACACCAGCTCCTCCGCCGGAAGGACCATGCCACAGTGTCCTCACAGGTAATACCCGTTGTCCCCTATGCCGGGAAACCCTGGTCGTGACAAAAGGGTTTTAGCACTTTGCACAACACGGAAAGTATTTTCCACTGAGCTTCAGTAAGGTACAGTCCCCCTCCTATTCCCATGTCATACTTCGTTGTATAGCTTTGGATGGCTTTTTGCTGTTCCTCCATCCGCTCAAGCATATAAAGGGTGGAGATGCACCTCGTAACTACCTCTTGCTTCAGCTGGTGATGGGGCAAATTCAATATTTCTTGCAGGTGCTGCAATCTTCTACATGCACCTGCTGAAGGGTGAAAATGCCCAGAAATTTTGCGGGCCATGGAAAGCATCTCCTGCACAGCCCTGTAATTTAAAAAAAAAATTTGCACCACCAAGTTAATAGCAAAACATGAGATGTGTTGGAATTCACCCATCTGTAATGCTCTCTCAATATTGGTGGCGTTGTCGGACATCACAAATCCCAAGGAGAGTCCAAGTGGGGTAAGCCATTTTGCAATGACTTCCCTGAGTTTTTCTAAGAGGTTGTCAGCAGTATGCCTTTTAGTGAAACTGGTTATACACAGAATAGCCTGTCTCTGAATGAGCTGCTGTTTCTTGGATGCTGCTGCCGTTGGGTCCGCTGAAGACAATACACCCACCCAGTGGGCTGTTACAGTCATGTAACTTGCATTTGCCCTGTTCCACTTGTCCACATATCTGTGGTTAAGTGGACAGTGGCTACAATGGCATTTTGGAGAACACTAATTGATTTATTTTTAATGTCCCTGTACAGGCTGAGAATTACTTTCTAGTGAAGTGGAACCTAGATGGGATTTGGTTGCGGGGACAGAGGACCTCAAATAACTGTCTAAAACCCACTGCACTAATGGCGGATATCAGACGCACATCTAATACCAGCATAGATGTTATGGCGTCTGTGATCTGCTGTGCAACTTTGTGACTGCTGTCATACTTGCTCACCCCTTGCAAAGGATTGTTTAACAGTCAATTGTTTTTTAGAACTACTACTAGTAGTCTTCCTGGTCCCCTTCTGGGATGAAGATCCACTCACAGCAGCAGCAGGCATAGCGCTCAAGGATTCTTCTGAGGAATCCAGGATAGGGGAGGACTGAGTTAGCCTTATCAAATTGGATGCAGGACTACTTCCGATCATGATTGAGCATATTGTTGATGAAGGTGTTGGTGGTGAAGATGCCAGGTGCTTGGATCTAACAGAGAGAAGAAAGCTAGCTGATGCTGGACTGCTTGTTGTTACTTTTTTAGCCAAAGTTTCTGAATTTTGCAAACACTTGTTATGGATGCGCTGTAGATGATGTAACAGGGAGGAGGTTCTTAGATGTTAGAGTCCCTACCTCTACTTACTCTGGTATGACAACAGGTACAGATGGCTTGACAATTGTTGTCTGGATTTGGGTAGAAATGATTCCACACATAAGAAGTGGATGTTTTTGTTTTATGCCCAAGCATGACAATGGGCTTTTCCTTATCATGGGCAACAACTGTTTCCACTGGGGCCTGATTTACACAAATAACATCCTTATCAACAACATCCTCATCTTCAGCATCCTCATCATCAACGTCCTTATTAGCATCAGCTACACAAATATCTCAGCATGTTGACTTGTGCTGATCATCCCCACATTTGCAAAGGATGCACAAGTGGTGGTAGGAGGCTCCTCTTCGAGTACAGTATTGGAAAGATCAGGCTCACACAATGCACCCGCCGACACACTTAGACTCTCCTCAGGGATTTGTGACATTTCTGAGCGCACAGTTGGTTCCTGTGCCTTAACTATTTGAATTTTTTTGAAATATCTACAGGGAGAAGGGCTTATATCACCATAAGAGGCAGAACCACGAGTTATAAATAAAGGCCAATGCCTTAGCCTTTCCTTGCCACTTCGTGTGGTGAAAGGCATATTGCCAATTTTAAGTCTTTCTACAGCTAACTTTACCTTTGATAATTTTTTTCTTTACCACTGTAAAAGATTGGTTCTTTGATTTTAGATGCCCTGACTTAAGCACTGTATGCCCTTGGGCATCGGCTTTAGTAAATGATGTAGACAGACTAATATCGTCATGACTGGGGGCACTGGCAGCAGCTCCAGCACTAGTATGTGGTTCCTGCTCTCCTCTCAACTGATCGTTCTCCATATCAACAAACACAAATGAAGTAGGGTACAGCACACACATCAATTTGTACCAATTTTAAATAATACACTGCAAAATCAATGACCTACAGTGTCACAATAATTTTTATGAATAAGAAAAGAATAACACTTTGTGCTACCACTTACAGTGTCACAATAATTTTCATGAATAAGAGTAAAACACTGCGTTACCACTTACAGTGTCACAATATTTTTTATGAATAAGAATAACACACTGCGCTATGACTTATAGTGTCCCAATGCGTGGATGATAAACTGCGGACACAAAGAAAAATGAAAAAAGTATATATTTTTTATTTTTTTTGCGGAATGCTAATTTTATTTAACTAATTTTTTTTACACTGAGGAAGAGCACCCCTGGATGAGGCAGCAGCCCCTTGATGAACAACACAGCACCCTTTTATGGACAACAAAGCACCCCTACGGAGTGCGGATGGACCACCTGCAGAGTCACAAATATGAGGATGATAAACTGCAGTCTTTCCGGCAGTGTCACCGAACTATAATAGCGTAGCTAGCACAACCAAAAAAAATTATCTTTTTTTATATATTTTTCGGAAATTATAATTGTTAATTTTAACTTTTATTTTATTACACTGTAGAAGAGCATCCCTGGATTGTCAGAGCACCTCTGGATGACACATCACCCCTTTATGAACTGCTGCCCTAGCCCTTTGATTGACAGGACAACAGTGACACAGTAGCATCCCCACTTTATGTACTGCAGCCCCAGCCCGACAATACTGCACCCTTGAACAACTGCAAAACTGCACCCTTGAACAACAGAGAAGAACAGATCATCTTGATTGACAGGACAACAGTGACACAGCAGCACCACCCACCTTATGTACTGCAGCCCCTGCCCAGCAACACGACACCCTTGAACAACAGAGAAGAACAGAGCACGTCTGTTCTGTACACTCTCCACAGACGGAGTGAAAATGGCACCGATCATCGGGACCTTTATAGAATCCAAAGCCCGTGGGAATCCGACAGCGGGATGATGACGATTTGCTTGTTTTGGATTCCAAGTTACATGGGAAAACCCGAGCCGGACTCGAATCCCACTCCGATCCCCTATGTTCGAGTGAGAACCGGACCCGCTCATCTCTAGTTTTTAGTAGAAGTGTGCACCGGACCATTTTTGCTGGTTTTGGTATTGGTTCTAATTCGTCATTCAGTTTTGGCTTTGGTTTTGCCAAAACACAGTGACTGGCTTTGGTTTGGGATTTTTTCCAAAAATTATCAGAAAAAGCTAAAATCACATAAGCTTAAGCTTTGTTCATAGAGTATTATTAACCTGAATAACATTAATTTTCACTAATTTTCAGTCAAATTTGAACACCTCATAGTTCACAATATTGTTTTCATCCAGTTTAGGCCAGAAGCTTGCAACGAGCTAGCTGGCTGACTAAGCTAAGCGACAGCAGTGGGTGGCACAAACACGTGGCAGTTCAGCTTCCAACATGACACATCAGGAAACAAATGTTTTCATTTATCAAGAGGCCTGAGGGCGATGGAAAATGTATGTAGCTGAAGACAGGGAAAGGTAGGGTTGACTTGTAGTAATTTTAATTACATTTTTTTATTCAGAAGTAAATTTATGAGGGAGGAGGGCAGGCATTTACAAAGAACATTTACTCATTAACATAAGTCCTTGCCCCAATGGAGCTTTTCGGTGGTTCCGAATTTAGAAAACAAAATCAAAGGGGCATGGAGGAGATACTGTCTGTGGCCATAAAGATTTCTGGACATTTTTGGCATTCATCAACCACATGTAGAAGATTTCAGCAGCTGTGGTAGTTCAACTTCCAAACATGGCACATCTAGGAAACAGAATGGCACTGCAGTAGCAGACAGGATGGCAGTTTAACACACTATACGACCCCATAGAAAGAAACCAAGAATGTTTTCATCAAAAAGTAGGTCAGAGGCCCAAGGGAGATGGAGTATGTATGTAGTTGAAGGAAGGGAAAGGAAGGGTTGATTCGTGGTAAATTCAATTTAAGTTTTGGATTCTGAAGCAAATTTATGAGGGAGGAGGGGAGGCATTTACAAAGTAGAATTACTTATTCACATCAGCCCTTGTCCCACAGTTGAGCTCTTTGGTGGTTCCATACTTTTTTTAAAAAAAAGGGGCATGCAGGAGATACTGTCTGTGGCCATAAAAAATTCTGGACACTTTTTGGCATTCATCAACCGTATGTAGAAGATTTCAGCAGCAGTGGTAGTTCAACTTCCAAACATGGCAGATCTAGGAAAGAGAATGACACTGCAGTAGTAGACAGGATGTCAGTTTACTTACTCAAATTAGAGGTGATCCCGCACTGGATTAAATAATGACAGTATGTCGTGTACCAACTTATTCTTTGATGAAAGTAAGATAATCTAAATATCATCAATGTTGGCGGTGCTCCCTAGGAAAAATGTAAATGACTACACAGTTTTACAAAATTTAGTAAAAGTTGCTAAATAGAAGAAATTCCTATTGTGGGGCACTCGTTTATCTACAATGTAGTATAGTATTGGATAAAATGTAAATGTAATATATACTAAGATGTAACCTTTATTAATGTTTATTAAAATATAGGGGTTAAAGTATCCAGACTTAAATTATAGAAATGACATGTCTGCCCCCAAACAAAAACCATGTTTTAATCTAAAATGGTGTAGTGGCAAATATACTTATTCTTAAATAAGTGCACATTTGTGTCAAACCACCTAGGAGCATAAATAAATACTGTATTGTAGGATAATCCTTCCTTATGCATATGTATTTCTCCATATGTGGGTCTATATCATGTTAGAGAAGACACACTCACAATGTGGGTATCAAATACTACAGCGCCCTAATATTCTATGCAAATATATTCACAGATGTTAAGAAAAAAATCGCAACATACAATGGCATATATATGCTTGACCAACAAACTTTAAATAATTTATCCATAAATCATAGTGGTAATGTCCGACAGTATTAATACTCAACCTCACTGTGGTACAGATACTGGGTTCTGAAACAATGTCTATTCACATAATACATATAGTAACAATTGACATCAGCCCATATGATTATTGTTACATATAATAGTTCAGAAGCATAAGCTCCTTAAGCAATCTCTATTAGTGTTTGCAAAATATCACAGTGGATTCAATCAAGGACTGAGATTAAATCATGCATAGTCAAAAGAAGAGAAACATTACAGCAGCATATCGTAGGTTCATGGACATTGTTTTGTAGATAAACAAAGACAGTATTTCAAATCTGCATAGCATAATCTTCCGGTGTTGTAGTAAGCTAAGATAGGTAGATAGTATGGCACTATAATGTCTCTGTCCCCTCTGCTGTCGGGTGTTTTACTAGAAAGGACACCGGATGAGAGAGGGACTCTGACAGTGCTGATAGAAATAAAATTGAGGTGAAAGTGAGAAGTCCCGTGCCAGGTGTTATATGGTCTCTGTTGCCGATGGCATTGCAGAAACCAAATTCGCTGTGGGAGTGTCACTCTCACAGAAAGAAGATACCTGTTGTAGATAGCTCGGAGGTCTCCTAGGTAGTGAGTGGTCGTGCCCCACAGTGCTTGACCAGTAGGACGCGCATTTCACCTTAGCAGCTTGTTTACCTACAGGATGTCAGTTTAATAAACTATAACAATATGTTTGTCATCTACACAAAAGACAGTCAGCAAGGCCCCAATCAGCGCATAATGCAAAGAAAAGGTGCAAGATGGAATTGTCCTTGGGCCCTCCCACTGACGGGAGTAATGCCAGTGTTGCACCTGCCCATTTCGATTCTTGAACAGGTGGAAGAACTAGTAATGTGGCAGCAAACATAACAGAAGCTCTGAACAGGAAGCGAGCAGAGCAGTGGCGTAACTATAAATTTTGCTCCCCCCTGACAAAAATGTTTCTGTCGCCCCCCCAATGGCATTTTGGTTAAATAATTACAGGGCCATTTATACGCAATTTGGCTCCCAGTGCAAAAGTTAAAAATGTGCTCCCACCCCCCTAGATAGTTTACAGTATTTTTCCTCCTTGTAGTAATGCCCCTTACACATTATGCCACACACCGTAATGCCCCTTACACATTATTCCACACACCGTAATGCCCCTTACACATTATGCCACACACTGTAATGCCTATTACCAAAGTGCCACTTACATATTTGCCCCCTGACACCATTTTATGCCCCACAGTAAGGCTTCTAATTACTTTTAAATTACCTGCTCGTCAGGGGTCTCATGCTCGTTGTCAGGGATCTTTATGCTCATTACCAGGGGTTTCATGCTTGTTGCCAGGTGTTCCATACCCATTGCCAGGGGCTCCATGCTCATTGCCAGGGGTTTTACGCTCGTTGCCAGGGGTATTTTATATATATATATATATATATATATTTGGGAATGTATGTAAATGGGGGTGCCAGTGCTACTTTGAATTCACATAGCATCCCCCAAAGAGCACCACTCCTAGTCACAGGGCATCCCTTCTAGTCACAGGGTATCCCTTCTAATTCACAGCACATCCCTGCTAGTCACAGGGCATCCCTCCCAGTCGTATAAAGCATCCTATACCACCAGCATCCCTCACACTGCATTTATATGTACAGTACACCATGTATCCCAGAGCACCAATCATCACCATAACGAGCATCCTGCTCAGATTATCCCTCCCGTACACAGACAGAGCACAAAAGCAGAGCATTGCTCCAGTACACAGAGACAGATCATTGCAGCCTGCACACAGCAGTATCTGGTACACATCCAGCATCCTGAGTGGCCTGGGTGTGGGGGGCATCAGGTTGTGGTCACTGCAGACCCATCAGCTCCTCCCACCAGTGTCTGACAGCCACGAGGAAGAGGAGAGAGAGCCAGTATGAGTACTTGTCAGACAGCAGAAGTGGCTGTACTCCTCAGCACAGCAAAGCGCGTGCGGGAGCCCCTGGGTGCAGGGCCGGTGCAAGGTTTCTTGGCACCCTAGGCATTTCTTTAACCTTGCACCCTCCCCCCCTCAGATAGCTACACAGCCCTTATGCAGTGCCCCTTATACAGTGCCCCCAGTAGTGGTCCCCCTATGCAGTGCCCCTTATATAGTGCCCCAGGTAGTGGTCGCCCTATGCAGTGCCCCTTATATATTGCCCTCAGTAGTAGTCCTCCTTATATATAGTGACCCCATTACTAACCCACCAGCAGTGCCCCCAGTAGTGGTCCCACCAGTGCCTCCAGTAGTAGTCCTCCAAGCAGTGACCCTAGTAGTAGTCCCCCCATCAATGCCCCCAGTAGTAGTCCCCCCCAGCAATGCTCCCAGTAGTAGTCCCCCCCCAGCAATGCCCACAGTAGTAGTCCCTGCCAGCAATGCCCCAAGTAGTAGACCCCCACCTATGCAGTGCCCTTAGCTGTAATCCCCACCTATGCAGTGCCCTCAATAGTGGTCCCCCACCTATGCAGTGCCCTCAGTAGTGGTCCCACCAGTGCAGTGCCCCCAGTAGTGGTCTCACCAGTGCCTCCAGTAATAGTCCTCCCAGCAATGCCCCCAGTAGTAGTCCCCCCCAGCAATGCCCCCAGTAGTAGTCCCCTTATGCAGTGCCCCTTATATAGTGCCACAGATAGTGGTCCCCCTATGCAGTGCCCCTTATATAATGCCCCCAGTAGTAGTAACCCTTATATAGTGACCCCAGTACTAACCCCCCAGCAGTGTGTCGAAGCTGAATAATTGGCTGAGACAAGTTCAGTTTAAAATTTAATCGCGACGACGCCATCTTGCGACTGGCCGCAAGACGCCATTTTGAAAATGAGATCGCAAGACGCCATTTTGCGAATGGCCGCCTAAGCACCATTTTAGATAAACTCACATTTTAGTACATGTGGCGATGATACTATTAGCACCATGCGATTGCATTTTTCACCATTTCTCATACACACATTAATATACACAATTGCGCTGTTAACTAGTCGCATATTAGCGAATGCATAGGACTTTGTATGAAACCACTGTTTTATTAGCTTTATGCGCACGCATCTGCCCCAAGTTAACTAGTGTCCTTATATCAAACCCTGAATACCCACACATTACATATTCACACATAAGGTTCAATACGCTTTAAAGTGTATGATTTAAGTTGGTTCAGTTAGTTTAAATGCTGAGAAATAAAGATATTTGATAACTAAGGTATTATACATGCTAAACAAATTGTGTTTGGAGTTGTACTGATGCGTACTCTTTTTACAGTATTCCAGTGTTATTGGTGGGGAGATCGCATCATCCATTCTCGAGTTATGGATCGCAGAGCCTACAAGCAACAAAATGTATATTTTAGGAACAACTGTTAGGATTTTGCAGGGGGCGTGAAGAGGAAGATCCCCAGCTGTTAGAGGCAGGGAGAGTCTATTTGAACTAGCCTGTTAAATGTGCTGTAACAGATGCTTCTCCCCTGGGAACCAATGACACCAGCAACAAACTTCCCTATTGTCCTGTTTATTCTGGGGGGTATAAATATGTATGCATGAACGCTGGTTCTCAGTCTTCGTGCTGAACGCTGTATGACTAGGGGTCTCTTGCTGATGCCTATCTCTGGGTCCGGAAGCGCCTGCGTATGTATACTGTACTTGGGTCTGTATAATTTTCCTTTTGCGCCTAAATTGTGTCTTGATCAATTGCGTGTAACTGTCTGAACTTTTACCTGAATAACACTTGTGCTTTGGAACCACAGATTCCACGTCTAAGTATTTATTGATGGTATGACTGCGTACGCAAATTATCGTCATCCTTAGAGGTTTATAGGAAGGGTTTTAGAAGGTACAGGCAGAGGTATATAGAGGTTCTGATCAAGTATCGTTAGTTGGGGGCTCGTAGTGAAGTCACTTACCTGCTCACACGGTACATACGTCTATCGATATTTCAGCAAAGGGTGGAGTGGCCACATGCAGGGTTTGCCTGCAAGCGCTTTGTGCTGAAAGATCGCTATCCGTCTCCGTGTGAATCAAGGAAGCTGACTAGAGTCCAGGGACAAGAGAGGAAAAAGTTTGTTTTCCTCTGTTGATAGAACTTTACGTTTAAAGGGGTGTCGCAGTACTGAGTACGCGGCTAAGTCACAGGTTTGCGCATAGCAAAGACGCATTTTTGTGTACGCAGTTAAAAAGTCATTATACGGTTGTGTGGTAGTCGCATTATTGTGTATGCGACTGGTCACACAATAGCGTATACGTACTTCCGGTTGTGCTGCCACGTGTTTGAACAAATCCATTGAGGTTTACATTTTTTTCTATTACCAATATCTGGGTTAACGTGTATTTTTCTGCGCAGGAAAAAAGTGTGCAACAGTGAATATTTGTTGAACAAAGTTAAGGGTATTGTATGATCCTTAAAGGCTAGGTGCAAGGGTTAGTCTAGCCACTTGGTAAGCAGCTTTACCATTCTGTACACAGTAGCAGGTGTACATGTTGTCTTTGTTGTAGAGAGGTGCGTGAGAGTAGCCGACATATAAACTCTCATAGGTGTGGAAGTCGCCTTACTAAATCTTATCCGGGTGTGGAAGTTAAAATAGGAAGCCAAGAAAAAGGGGTCCTTACAAAGGAATGCATCTATAATAGCATGAACATATAATAAAACTTAACCTTTAATAGTACATATTAATAAACATATAATTACAAACAAATCCAGCGAATTAAAATGGGTATAGAAAAGTGAAGAAAACAATCAGGTAAGTAAATAAATGTTAAAATAAATGCTGTAATTGTCACTATGTCCTATTAAGTGGCTGCTATTGTAGAGAAGATATAGTTCAGGTGTATCAAGTTCTGTATTTGAAAATGTATCAGTTTATCAGGAAAATGTAATAAAATATAAAGAGAAACAATGTCTCATATTACAAATTCATATCCCACTGACACAATATATCTATTTTTACAGAACTCTATAATTGATGCACTTATTCAGCTAAATGTGATAATAAAATTCACAGTGCTGAGTAAATTTACGTTGTCAATAACTGTATAGGTTCTAGTAGAACGCTCTCACACAAATTAAATTGATAGATGAGGGAACTCAATTTATCATCTATATTGATGGATCGTTCACTATGAATAGATAGTACTAACAGTTTTAATATACTGGACAGACAAAATTGTTTCCTTCGTTAGCAATACTATATCTTAACTCATTAAACTGCGGTGGCTACTATAATACTGCTCCTGCTAATGATAGATATTATAATTAGATGCTCTCATAATTTCTCAGCAATATGCATATTTATTGAAAAAATTAGCAGAGATACCACAACCGTATTCATCGGCAACTTGTTTCATCATTGACCTTATCCCATTGCTGTATTATTTGATCACACTCGTGGTTAATATTATTTGCGCTAATATGCGCTCACATTGCAGATCGATGTATAACTACAAATTATTTAATTGACACTGTCCCATTGCTATATTATATAGCCCCACTCGTGGTCAGTATTGTATGCGCTACTGTGCGCTCACATTTAAAGGTCAATGTACAATTGCAAAATAGCAGGGATCCCACGCATGCACTAAACAATAGCCTGTAATGGCATATTCTCTATTGCATAGAGCATCATAATTAGCCCCGCTCGTGATGCATGTAACAAGTGCTAATACACACTGTCATTAGAAACAGTACTAAACATAAGCAGCAATACATTTACACGGACATAGTTATTAATCACAGCCAGACGCCGATGCGCGTTTCGCTGTAGCTTTATCAAAGAGGCAAGCCGACCGCTGCCTTTCCCGGTTCTTTTATATGTTGATTAGCCAATCCCTGTCAATATTATTTTTCAAAAACGGCAATCCAAGTTTACAATTGGTGATCACACGTCCCATTAACATTAACTCTTTCTGTATCAGTATAGTCCATAATAAAATGAGAATATAAATCAAAAAAATAAAAAATAAAAGACATCTTAATTTTTACCCATGTGTACCCATTAACAAAATATATTATTTATCTTATAGTCAATAATAAGACTAAGATGTATTATTTCATAATCTCATGTAAGTAAATATTATAACTCAACTAAAATATATATATGTGCATATACATATGCATACATACCTTCATACCTATATATAGACCCCTAAAAAACACATCTATAAAATATATGTAATATATATATATATATATATATAATATTATAATTAATAAATATCCATTAATTTGTGAATAAATATAAGTGTACTACATAAAATATAATGAAATATCCGTGATAATAAATATGTAAATGTGCATGATGTAGTTTAATTTCAGTATTATAAGTGTCATAATCTCCTTAATAAAATATACTTAGTGCAAAAATAATTTTACTGTGAATTAATAAATATAAATGTAGTGTGAAAAATAATAATGCTATAATGTCCTAAAATGAAATAAAAAAATAAAAATAAAATAGAGTAAGATGTTCTCATATAATTAGTGTAAATTAATAAACATATCTAAAATATATCAGTGTTCTACATAAACATTATAAAAAATTGTTTTATAAATTAATATAATTTTATATATATGTGTACTCATAAAAAATTATAATATGAAAAGTCATTCCAAAATTTTCTTAAACATAGAATAAGATGTTCTCACATAATTCGTGCAAATTGATAAACATATCTAAAATATACCAATGTGTTCTACATAAATATTTTATAAAAAATTATTATAAATTAATATAATTTTGTATATGTGTACTCATAAAGAATTATCAGATGAAGAGTCATACCAAAAATTTTTTTAAACATGAGGGTATTGATATTATATAAGTAATGGTCACCTCTACAGGTAATTGTCAGTTCATCTACAAAAACATTGAGAAATTGATATTTTCATTAAGTCCTAATGGTGTGACACTATTCATCAAAAAGATTTGTCTGGCTTCCTTCTTAAGGAGTTCCTGAGTTATATCACCCCCTCTTAAACCAAGATTTATTTTCTCCATCCCGAATGCAATTAGTCCATTGCTCCTGCCTAGATGGTAACGCAAGAAGTGTCTGGCTACACTTGTTAAGGGTTTCATCCTGTTGTTTTCCCTGTATGCATTATTAATGTTGGATACATGTTCCAGTATCCTCTTCTTCAGTTGTCTCTTTGTCATACCAACATATACCTTACCACAAGGGCAAATTAAACAATATATAACACCCAATGTGGAACAGTTGATGAAATCTCTTATCTCACACCTCTTCCCATATCTGTTTACGTAATAGTATCTTTTAACCATAAACTCACAAGCTTTACAATGTCCGCATTTATGGGAACCAGTGTTTTGTTCTCTTGGTTTCTTCTTGACCTCAAAGTGACTATGTGTTAGGCAATCCTTAAGGTTCTGTGACCTCCTCCAACTGATGTTAATTCTAGTACCAAGAGCTGCTGCCAGATCTTCATCTGTTTTAAGTACATGTAGATGTTTTTGAAGAGCATTTTGTAAGCTCTTCCATTGTCTACAAAAAGTGCCCACGAATCTAATTGGTTGTTTTTGCTCCTTTTTCCTGACAATATCATTCTGATATAGGAGTGTATCCCTATTTCTCAACTGGGTCTCATGGTATGCTTTTTTAATGATCTGATTACTGTAACCTCGAGATTTTAATCTTCCTTCTAGCTCCTTAGCTCTTTTCTGAAAATTTTCCTCTGTAGAGCAGTACCTTTTCATCCTCAGAAATTCCCCTTTTGGAACGCTCTTTTTTGTAGCCGGGAAATGAGAACTCTGGTAATGTAGGATACTGTTAGTTGCTGTCTTTTTCCTAAAAACATCTGTAACTAGATATCTTTCGTCACTGATTTGAATTGTAAGATCCAAAAATTGTACCTGTACAGGATTTATGTCTACAGTTAATCTCAGATTCAAGGTGTTACTGTTCAATATATTGATACATTCTATTAAACTATTCTCTTCTCCTTCCCAGATGATAAAAATATCATCTATGAATCTGAACCACATCATTAATTTGTCTGTATATAAAGAATTATCTTCCGAAAAGACCACCTCCTGCTCCCACCAGCCTAAATACAAATTAGCATACGTCGGGGCACATGTACTGCCCATTGCAGTTCCCCGTACCTGCAAGTAGTGTCTCTCATTGAATACGAAGTAATTTTTTGTCAAAATGAAATTCAGTAGTTTTACAATAAAAGCACTGAATTCATCATCTCTCCTCTCCATATTCAAAAAATATCTCACTGCTTGTAGTCCTGAGTCATGATTAATGCTTGTATATAAGCTTTCCACATCACAAGTAGCAAGTATGGTGTTCTTATTAAGGGAGATACCATCTAACTTTCCCAATAAATCCATTGTGTCATGTAAGTAAGAGGGTAATTGTGTCACATGTCTCCTCAGATGTTTATCCACAAAAATACTAGCTTTCTCCCCAAGACTTCCAATGCCAGACACTATTGGGCGTCCTGGGGGATTCTGTTCATCTTTATGTATTTTGGGTAACAAATAAAATGTTGCAGTTTTGGGGTTATCCACCCACAAAAAATCAAAATCTGTTTTAGTGATCACACCATCTTTAAATGCATTGGTAATCATATTTTGATATAATTTCAGATAATTTTGAGTTGGGTTAAAAATCAGCTCTTTGTAACACTCAACATCAGTTAATTGCCTCTGAGCTTCCTGTAAATACATCTCTTTAGGCCAGATAACTACGTTTCCGCCTTTGTCTGATGATTTAATTTCAACATCATCCCAATTTTTTATTTCATCAAAAGCTCTTTTTTCATCCCTATTCAGATTAAATTCTCTATGTTTTTCAGACATGATTGAATCTAGTTCCTTAGATACTAATTTTACATACACCTCTACTTGTGGACAGATCTTCATATCTGGTGTAAATGTTGATTGTCTTTTGAGAATGGGTTTTTTATGACAAATGTCAATATAACTCCCAGTGCTTTCCTCAGCTAGATCTTCCAACATCATAAGTACATTTTCATCTTCCTTATCCAAATTAATAGAGGAACATTTCAATGGGGTTTCAGAGTGATAATCTGCTCTTTTTTTGAAAAATTTGTGCAGGAGTAATTTACGTGCGAAGAGGTTTACATCTTTCTCCCATTCGAACCTATCCAAATTCCTCATAGGTGAAAATGATAATCCTTTGCTTAACAAAGAAATGTGTTCTTCACTTAGAGTTCTATTTGACAAGTTCACAATTCTAAGTGTATCTAACTGGTCGCCTACCTTCTGTAATTCCTCCTCTGTCTCTGAGGCATTTCTTCCCACTTGGACTTGTTGTTTCTTTTTCTTAAATCTCTGACCCCCTTTACGTGTTTTTTTGTATTTATACCTATAGGTTCCTCCACAATTTCTGTGTCTCTCCCTAAAAAACTCCTTCCTCCAAAGGAAGTGTTATGTACCTCATTATCTGAAGACTCAATTTCTGAGGTTGAATAGGTAGCTGTTGGTTCCTGTCTTTTTCTACCCCTTTCTTTATTCCATCTAAAAATCTAATTTTGTGAATAGTCATTTTTGTCTCTTGTAAACTTCCTTCTTTTCTGCTCTATGATAAGTTTCTCATTCTGGTCTATTTCACTTTTGAATTTTTCAAATGTCTTTTGGAATTTTTCCAGATTCTCAAATGTTTTCAACTTCTCTCCTAACTTTTCTATATCTTTGGTATATTCATCAAATATTATGTTATCGTGCTTAATTAGCACTTGCATCAATTCCTGAGAGCATTTTAATAGGGCTCCTTCCCATTCTTTCTTAAGATCTTCCGTTGCCAGATCATATGCTGGGAAAACCTTAGGTCTCAAACCTCTCGGAGTAAGATTATGTTTGATGTAACTTTCAAAAGTTGTTTTGTTCCAGAAAGTTTTGGTCTGTTTCAACCAAAAATATTTTAACTGAAAGAGATCATCAAGCCAGTTGTCACTAGACCCTAATGACATATTGTCCATAAATATTTGATCTTTGTTATCAATCATTTGGCTTTGTCTGTTGCCTATTTCTCTAGAGATACTAAAGGTTGGATTACTCATTTTGAAATGTAACTCTTTGTAAAAGAGAATTATTAAAGAGATTTTCAAAAAAAGGGGGGATTTTAATTGAATAATTATATTACATTAAAAAAAGAAAAAAGGGGTAGGCTTTAGGTCGGTATTCGAGTTTTAATATTAGTATTTTATCCCAAAATTTTTTTTTGTTATACTCCTTGTGCTGATCTCGAAAACTGCATAGACACAGTAGAATAATATACACAATGACACAAAGGAAGATCGCACCAAGGGAAATTGTATCGATGGTACATTCATGCAAAAAATCCCATATATATATTACTAAAAAAACTCAATTGTGTATTCTATATTATTATGGGGTGCTATTCCCAGACCCAAAATACAGATAAATTAGGAAGCCAAGAAAAAGGGGTCCTTACAAAGGAATGCATCTATAATAGCATGAACATATAATAAAACTTAACCTTTAATAGTACATATTAATAAACATATAATTACAAACAAATCCAGCGAATTAAAATGGGTATAGAAAAGTGAAGAAAACAATCAGGTAAGTAAATAAATGTTAAAATAAATGCTGTAATTGTCACTATGTCCTATTAAGTGGCTGCTATTGTAGAGAAGATATAGTTCAGGTGTATCAAGTTCTGTATTTGAAAATGTATCAGTTTATCAGGAAAATGTAATAAAATATAAAGAGAAACAATGTCTCATATTACAAATTCATATCCCACTGACACAATATATCTATTTTTACAGAACTCTATAATTGATGCACTTATTCAGCTAAATGTGATAATAAAATTCACAGTGCTGAGTAAATTTACGTTGTCAATAACTGTTTAGGTTCTAGTAGAACGCTCTCACACAAATTAAATTGATAGATGAGGGAACTCAATTTATCATCTATATTGATGGATCGTTCACTATGAATAGATAGTACTAACAGTTTTAATATACTGGACAGACAAAATTGTTTCCTTTGTTAGCAATACTATATCTTAACTCATTAAACTGCGGTGGCTACTATAATACTGCTCCTGCTAATGATAGATATTATAATTAGATGCTCTCATAATTTCTCAGCAATATGCATATTTATTGAAAAAATTAGCAGAGATACCACAACCGTATTCATCGGCAACTTGTTTCATCATTGACCTTATCCCATTGCTGTATTATTTGATCACACTCGTGGTTAATATTATATGCGCTAATATGCGCTAATAAGCGCTCACATTGCAGATCGATGTATAACTACAAATTATTTCATTGACACTGTCCCATTGCTATATTATATAGCCCCACTCGTGGTCAGTATTGTATGCGCTACTGTGCGCTCACATTTAAAGGTCAATGTGCAATTGCAAAATAGCAGGGATCCCACGCATGCACTAAACAATAGCCTGTAATGGCATATTCTCTATTGCATAGAGCATCATAATTAGCCCCGCTCGTGATGCATGTAACAAGTGCTAATACACGCTGTCATTAGAAACAGTACTAAACATAAGCAGCAATACATTTACACGGACATAGTTATTAATCACAGCCAGACGCCGATGCGCGTTTCGCTGTAGCTTTATCAAAGATGCAAGCCGACCGCTGCCTTTCCCGGTTCTTTTATATGTTGATTAGCCAATCCCTGTCAATATTATTTTTCAAAAACGGCAATCCAAGTTTACAATTGGTGATCACACGTCCCATTAACATTAACTCTTTCTGTATCAGTATAGTCCATAATAAAATGAGAATATAAATCAAAAAAATAAAAAATAAAAGACATCTTAATTTTTACCCATGTGTACCCATTAACAAAATATATTATTTATCTTATAGTCAATAATAAGACTAAGATGTATTATTTCATAATCTCATGTAAGTAAATATTATAACTCAACTAAAATATATATATGTGCATATACATATGCATACATACCTTTATACCTATATATAGACCCCTAAAAAACACATCTATAAAATATATGTAATATATATATATATATAATATTATAATTAATAAATATCCATTAATTTGTGAATAAATATAAGTGTACTACATAAAATATAATGAAATATCCGTGATAATAAATATGTAAATGTGCATGATGTAGTTTAATTTCAGTATTATAAGTGTCATAATCTCCTTAATAAAATATACTTAGTGCAAAAATAATTTTACTGTGAATTAATAAATATAAATGTAGTGTGAAAAATAATAATGCTATAATGTCCTAAAATGAAATAAAAAAATAAAAATAAAATAGAGTAAGATGTTCTCATATAATTAGTGTAAAGTAATAAACATATCTAAAATATATCAGTGTTCTACATAAACATTATAAAAAATTGTTTTATAAATTAATATAATTTTATATATATGTGTACTCATAAAAAATTATAATATGAAAAGTCATTCCAAAATTTTCTTAAACATAGAATAAGATGTTCTCACATAATTCGTGCAAATTGATAAACATATCTAAAATATACCAATGTGTTCTACATAAATATTTTATAAAAAATTATTATAAATTAATATAATTTTGTATATGTGTACTCATAAAGAATTATCAGATGAAGAGTCATACCAAAATTTTTTTTAAACATGAGGGTATTGATATTATATAAGTAATGGTCACCTCTACAGGTAATTGTCAGGTCATCTACAAAAACATTGAGAAATTGATATTTTCATTAAGTCCTAATGGTGTGACACTATTCATCAAAAAGATTTGTCTGGCTTCCTTCTTAAGGAGTTCCTGAGTTATATCACCCCCTCTTAAACCAAGATTTATTTTCTCCATCCCGAATGCAATTAGTCTATTGCTCCTGCCTAGATGGTAACGCAAGAAGTGTCTGGCTACACTTGTTAAGGGTTTCATCCTGTTGTTATCCCTGTATGCATTATTAATGTTGGATACATGTTCCAGTATCCTCTTCTTCAGTTGTCTCTTTGTCATACCAACATATACCTTACCACAAGGGCAAATTAAACAATATATAACACCCAATGTGGAACAGTTGATGAAATCTCTTATCTCACACCTCTTCCCATATCTGTTTACGTAATAGTATCTTTTAACCATAAACTCACAAGCTTTACAATGTCCGCATTTATGGGAACCAGTGTTTTGTTCTCTTGGTTTCTTCTTGACCTCAAAGTGACTATGTGTTAGGCAATCCTTAAGGTTCTGTGACCTCCTCCAACTGATGTTAATTCTAGTACCAAGAGCTGCTGCCAGATCTTCATCTGTTTTAAGTACATGTAGATGTTTTTGAAGAGCATTTTGTAAGCTCTTCCATTGTCTACAAAAAGTGCCCACGAATCTAATTGGTTGTTTTTGCTCCTTTTTCCTGACAATATCATTCTGATATAGGAGTGTATCCCTATTTCTCAACTGGGTCTCATGGTATGCTTTTTTAATGATCTGATTACTGTAACCTCGAGATTTTAATCTTCCTTCTAGCTCCTTAGCTCTTTTCTGAAAATTTTCCTCTGTAGAGCAGTTCCTTTTCATCCTCAGAAATTCCCCTTTTGGAACGCTCTTTTTTGTAGCCGGGAAATGAGAACTCTGGTAATGTAGGATACTGTTAGTTGCTGTCTTTTTCCTAAAAACATCTGTAACTAGATATCTTTCGTCACTGATTTGAATTGTAAGATCCAAAAATTGTACCTGTACAGGATTTATGTCTACAGTTAATCTCAGATTCAAGGTGTTACTGTTCAATATATTGATACATTCTATTAAACTATTCTCTTCTCCTTCCCAGATGATAAAAATATCATCTATGAATCTGAACCACATCATTAATTTGTCTGTATATAAAGAATTATCTTCCGAAAAGACCACCTCCTGCTCCCACCAGCCTAAATACAAATTAGCATACATCGGGGCACATGTACTGCCCATTGCAGTTCCCCGTACCTGCAAGTAGTGTCTCTCATTGAATACGAAGTAATTTTTTGTCAAAATGAAATTCAGTAGTTTTACAATAAAAGCACTGAATTCATCATCTCTCCTCTCCATATTCAAAAAATATCTCACTGCTTGTAGTCCTGAGTCATGATTAATGCTTGTATATAAGCTTTCCACATCACAAGTAGCAAGTATGGTGTTCTTATTAAGGGAGATACCATCTAACTTTCCCAATAAATCCATTGTGTCACGTAAGTAAGAGGGTAATTGTGTCACATGTCTCCTCAGATGTTTATCCACAAAAATACTAGCTTTCTCCCCAAGGCTTCCAATGCCAGACACTATTGGGCGTCCTGGGGGATTCTGTTCATCTTTATGTATTTTGGGTAACAAATAAAATGCTGCAGTTTTGGGGTTATCCACCCACAAAAAATCAAAATCTGTTTTAGTGATCACACCATCTTTAAATGCATTGGTAATCATATTTTGATATAATTTCAGATAATTTTGAGTTGGGTTAAAAATCAGCTCTTTGTAACACTCAACATCAGTTAATTGCCTCTGAGCTTCCTGTAAATACATCTCTTTAGGCCAGATAACTACGTTTCCGCCTTTGTCTGATGATTTAATTTCAACATCATCCCAATTTTTAATTTCATCAAAAGCTCTTTTTTCATCCCTATTCAGATTAAATTCTCTATGTTTTTCAGACATGATTGAATCTAGTTCCTTAGATACTAATTTTACATACACCTCTACTTGTGGACAGATCTTCATATCTGGTGTAAATGTTGATTGTCTTTTGAGAATGGGTTTTTTATGACAAATGTCAATATAACTCCCAGTGCTTTCCTCAGCTAGATCTTCCAACATCATAAGTACATTTTCATCTTCCTTATCCAAATTAATAGAGGAACATTCCAATGGGGTTTCAGAGTGATAATCTGCTCTTTTTTTAAAAAATTTGTGCAGGAGTAATTTACGTGCGAAGAGGTTTACATCTTTCTCCCATTCGAACCTATCCAAATTCCTCATAGGTGAAAACGATAATCCTTTGCTTAACAAAGAAATGTGTTCTTCACTTAGAGTTCTATTTGACAAGTTCACAATTCTAAGTGTATCTAACTGGTCGCCTACCTTCTGTAATTCCTCCTCTGTCTCTGAGGCATTTCTTCCCACTTGGACTTGTTGTTTCTTTTTCTTAAATCTCTGACCCCCTTTATGTGTTTTTTTGTATTTATACCTATAGGTTCCTCCACAATTTCTGTGTCTCTCCCTAAAAAACTCCTTCCTCCAAAGGAAGTGTTATGTACCTCATTATCTGAAGACTCAATTTCTGAGGTTGAATAGGTAGCTGTTGGTTCCTGTCTTTTTCTACCCCTTTCTTTATTCCATCTAAAAATCAAATTTTGTGAATAGTCATTTTTGTCTCTTGTAAACTTCCTTCTTTTCTGCTCTATGATAAGTTTCTCATTCTGGTCTATTTCACTTTTGAATTTTTCAAATGTCTTTTGGAATTTTTCCAGATTCTCAAATGTTTTCAACTTCTCTCCTAACTTTTCTATATCTTTGGTATATTCATCAAATATTATGTTATCGTGCTTAATTAGCACTTGCATCAATTCCTGAGAGCATTTTAATAGGGCTCCTTCCCATTCTTTCTTAAGATCTTCCGTTGCCAGATCATATGCTGGGAAAACCTTAGGTCTCAAACCTCTCGGAGTAAGATTATGTTTGATGTAACTTTCAAAAGTTGTTTTGTTCCAGAAAGTTTTGGTCTGTTTCAACCAAAAATATTTTAACTGAAAGAGATCATCAAGCCAGTTGTCACTAGACCCTAATGACATATTGTCCATAAATATTTGATCTTTGTTATCAATCATTTGGCTTTGTCTGTTGCCTATTTCTCTAGAGATACTAAAGGTTGGATTACTCATTTTGAAATGTAACTCTTTGTAAAAGAGAATTATTAAAGAGATTTTCAAAAAAAGGGGGGATTTTAATTGAATAATTATATTACATTAAAAAAAGAAAAAAGGGGTAGGCTTTAGGTCGGTATTCGAGTATTAATATTAGTATTTTATCCCCAAATTTCTTTTTGTTATACTCCTTGTGCTGATCTCGAAAACTGCATAGACACAGTAGAAGAATATACACAATGACACAAAGGAAGATCGCACCAAGGGAAATTGTATCGATGGTACATTCATACAAAAAAACCCATATATATATTACTAAAAAAACTCAATTGTGTATTCTATATTATTATGGGGTGCTATTCCCAGACCCAAAATACAGATAAATTAGGAAGCCAAGAAAAAGGGGTCCTTACAAAGGAATGCATCTATAATAGCATGAACATATAATAAAACTTAACCTTTAATAGTACATATTAATAAACATATAATTACAAACAAATCCAGCGAATTAAAATGGGTATAGAAAAGTGAAGAAAACAATCAGGTAAGTAAATAAATGTTAAAATAAATGCTGTAATTGTCACTATGTCCTATTAAGTGGCTGCTATTGTAGAGAAGATATAGTTCAGGTGTATCAAGTTCTGTATTTGAAAATGTATCAGTTTATCAGGATAATGTAATAAAATATAAAGAGAAACAATGTCTCATATTACAAATTCATATCCCACTGACACAATATATCTATTTTTACAGAACTCTATAATTGATGCACTTATTCAGCTAAATGTGATAATAAAATTCACAGTGCTGAGTAAATTTACGTTGTCAATAACTGTATAGGTTCTAGTAGAATGCTCTCACACAAATTAAATTGATAGATGAGGGAACTCAATTTATCATCTATATTGATGGATCGTTCACTATGAATAGATAGTACTAACAGTTTTAATATACTGGACAGACAAAATTGTTTCCTTCGTTAGCAATACTATATCTTAACTCATTAAACTGCGGTGGCTACTATAATACTGCTCCTGCTAATGATAGATATTATAATTAGATGCTCTCATAATTTCTCAGCAATATGCATATTTATTGAAAAAATTAGCAGAGATACCACAACCGTATTCATCGGCAACTTGTTTCATCATTGACCTTATCCCATTGCTGTATTATTTGATCACACTCGTGGTTAATATTATATGCGCTAATATGCGCTCACATTGCAGATCGATGTATAACTACAAATTATTTCATTGACACTGTCCCATTGCTATATTATATAGCCCCACTCGTGGTCAGTATTGTATGCGCTACTGTGCGCTCACATTTAAAGGTCAATGTACAATTGCAAAATAGCAGGGATCCCACGCATGCACTAAACAATAGCCTGTAATGGCATATTCTCTATTGCATAGAGCATCATAATTAGCCCCGCTCGTGATGCATGTAACAAGCGCTAATACACGCTGTCATTAGAAACAGTACTAAACATAAGCAGCAATACATTTACACGGACATAGTTATTAATCACAGCTAGACACCGACGCGCGTTTCGCTGTAGCTATATCAAAGAGGCAAGCCGACCGCTGCCTTTCCCGGTTCTTTTATATGTTGATTAGCCAATCCCTGTCAATATTATTTTTCAAAAACGGCAATCCAAGTTTACAATTGGTGATCACACGTCCCATTAACATTAACTCTTTCTGTATCAGTATAGTCCATAATAAAATGAGAATATAAATCAAAAAAATAAAAAATAAAAGACATCTTAATTTTTACCCAAGAAGACCTAAGGTTTTCCCAGCATATGATCTGGCAACAGAAGATCTTAAGAAAGAATGGGAAGGAGCCCTATGAAAATGCTCTCAGGAATTGATGCAAGTGTTAATTTAGCACGATAACATAATATTTGATGAATATACCAAAGAGATAGAAAAGTTAGGAGAGAAGTTGAAAACATTTGAGAATCTGGAAAAATTCCAAAAGACATTTGAAAAATTCAAAAGTGAAATAGACCAGAATGAGAAACTTATCATAGAGCAGAAAAGAAGGAAGTTTACAAGAGACAAAAATGACTATTCACAAAATTTGATTTTTAGATGGAATAAAGAAAGGGGTAGAAAAAGACAGGAACCAACAGCTACCTATTCAACCTCAGAAATTGAGTCTTCAGATAATGGGGTACATAACACTTCCTTTGGAGGAAGGAGTTTTTTAGGGAGAGACACAGAAATTGTGGAGGAACCTATAGGTATAAATACAAAAAAACACGTAGAGGGGGTCAGAGATTTAAGAAAAAGAAACAACAAGTCCAAGTGGGAAGAAATGCCTCAGAGACAGAGGAGGAATTACAGAAGGTAGGCGACCAGTTAGATACACTTAGAATTGTGAACTTGTCAAATAGAACTCTAAGTGAAGAACACATTTCTTTGTTAAGCAAAGGATTATCCTTTTCACCTATGAGGAATTTGGATAGGTTCGAATGGGAGAAAGATGTAAACCTCTTCGCACGTAAATTACTCCTGCACAAATTTTTCAAAAAAAGAGCAGATTATCACTCTGAAACCCCATTGGAATGTTCCTCTATTAATTTGGATAAGGAAGATGAAAATGTACTTATGATGCTGGAAGATCTAGCTGAGGAAAGCACTGGGAGTTATATTGACATTTGTCATAAAGAACCCATTCTCAAAAGACAATCAACATTTACACCAGATATGAAGATCTGTCCACAAGTAGAGGTGTATGTAAAATTAGTATCTAAGGAACTAGATTCAATCATGTCTGAAAAACATAGAGAATTTAATCTGAATAGGGATGAAAAAAGAGCTTTTGATGAAATTAAAAATTGGGATGATGTTGAAATTAAATCATCAGACAAAGGCGGAAACGTAGTTATCTGGCCTAAAGAGATGTATTTACAGGAAGCTCAGAGGCAATTAACTGATGTTGAGTGTTACAAAGAGCTGATTTTTAACCCAACTCAAAATTATCTGAAATTATATCAAAATAAGATTACCAATGCATTTAAAGATGGTGTGATCACTAAAACAGATTTTGATTTTTTGTGGGTGGATAACCCCAAAACTGCAACATTTTATTTGTTACCCAAAATACATAAAGATGAACAGAATCCCCCAGGACGCCCAATAGTGTCTGGCATTGGAAGTCTTGGGGAGAAAGCTAGTATTTTTGTGGATAAACATCTGAGGAGACATGTGACACAATTACCCTCTTACTTACGTGACACAATGGATTTATTGGGAAAGTTAGATGGTATCTCCCTTAATAAGAACACCATACTTGCTACTTGTGATGTGGAAAGCTTATATACAAGCATTAATCATGACTCAGGACTACAAGCAGTGAGATATTTTTTGAATATGGAGAGGAGAGATGATGAATTCAGTGCTTTTATTGTAAAACTACTGAATTTCATTTTGACAAAAAATTACTTCGTATTCAATGAGAGACACTACTTGCAGGTACGGGGAACTGCAATGGGCAGTACATGTGCCCCGACGTATGCTAATTTGTATTTAGGCTGGTGGGAGCAGGAGGTGGTCTTTTCGGAAGATAATTCTTTATATACAGACAAATTAATGATGTGGTTCAGATTCATAGATGATATTTTTATCATCTGGGAAGGAGAAGAGAATAGTTTAATAGAATTTATCAATATATTGAACAGTAACACCTTGAATCTGAGATTAACTGTAGACATAAATCCTGTACAGGTACAATTTTTGGATCTTACAATTCAAATCAGTGACGAAGGATATCTAGTTACAGATGTTTTTAGGAAAAAGACAGCAACTAACAGTATCCTACATTACCAGAGTTCTCATTTCCCGGCTACAAAAAAGAGCGTTCCAAAAGGGGAATTTCTGAGGATGAAAAGGAACTGCTCTACAGAGGAAAATTTTCAGAAAAGAGCTAAGGAGCTAGAAGGAAGATTAAAATCTCGAGGTTACAGTAATCAGATCATTAAAAAAGCATACCATGAGACCCAGTTGAGAAATAGGGATACACTCCTATATCAGAATGATATTGTCAGGAAAAAGGAGCAAAAACAACCAATTAGATTTGTGGGCACTTTTTGTAGACAATGGAAGAGCTTACAAAATGCTCTTCAAAAACATCTACATGTACTTAAAACAGATGAAGATCTGGCAGCAGCTCTTGGTACTAGAATTAACATCAGTTGGAGGAGGTCACAGAACCTTAAGGATTGCCTAACACATAGTCACTTTGAGGTCAAGAAGAAACCAAGAGAACAAAACACTGGTTCCCATAAATGCGGACATTGTAAAGCTTGTGAGTTTATGGTTAAAAGATACTATTACGTAAACAGATATGGGAAGAGGTGTGAGATAAGAGATTTCATCACCTGTTCCACATTGGGTGTTATATAATGTTTAATTTGCCCTTGTGGTAAGGTATATGTTGGTATGACAAAGAGACAACTGAAGAAGAGGATACTGGAACATGTATCCAACATTAATAATGCATACAGGGATAACAACAGGATGAAACCCTTAACAAGTGTAGCCAGACACTTCTTGCGTTACCATCTAGGCAGGAGCAATGGACTAATTGCATTCGGGATGGAGAAAATAAATCTTGGTTTAAGAGGGGGTGATATAACTCAGGAACTCCTTAAGAAGGAAGCCAGACAAATCTTTTTGATGAATAGTGTCACACCATTAGGACTTAATGAAAATATCAATTTCTCAATGTTTTTGTAGATGAACTGACAATTACCTGTAGAGGTGACCATTACTTATATAATATCAATACCCTCATCTGATAATTCTTTATGAGTACGCATATACAAAATTATATTAATTTATAATAATTTTTTATAAAATATTTATGTAGAACACATTGGTATATTTTAGATATGTTTATCAATTTGCACGAATTATGTGAGAACATCTTATTCTATGTTTAAGAAAATTTTGGAATGACTTTTCATATTATAATTTTTTATGAGTACACATATATATAAAATTATATTAATTTATAAAACAATTTTTTATAATGTTTATGTAGAACACTGATATATTTTAGATATGTTTATTACTTTACACTAATTATATGAGAACATCTTACTCTATTTTATTTTTATTTTTTTATTTCATTTTAGGACATTATAGCATTATTATTTTTCACACTACATTTATATTTATTAATTCACAGTAAAATTATTTTTGCACTAAGTATATTTTATTAAGGAGATTATGACACTTATAATACTGAAATTAAACTACATCATGCACATTTACATATTTATTATCACGGATATTTCATTATATTTTATGTAGTACACTTATATTTATTCACAAATTAATGTATATTTATTAATTATAATATTATATATATATATATATATATATTACATATATTTTATAGATGTGTTTTTTAGGGGTCTATATATAGGTATGAAGGTATGTATGCATATGTATATGCACATATATATATTTTAGTTGAGTTATAATATTTACTTACATGAGATTATGAAATAATACATCTTAGTCTTATTATTGACTATAAGATAAATAATATATTTTGTTAATGGGTACACATGGGTAAAAATTAAGATGTCTTTTATTTTTTATTTTTTTGATTTATATTCTCATTTTATTATGGACTATACTGATACAGAAAGAGTTAATGTTAATGGGACGTGTGATCACCAATTGTAAACTTGGATTGCCGTTTTTCAAAAATAATATTGACAGGGATTGGCTAATCAACATATAAAAGAACCGGGAAAGGCAGCGGTCGGCTTGCCTCTTTGATAAAGCTACAGCGAAACACGCATCGGCGTCTAGCTGTGATTAATAACTATGTCCGTGTAAATGTATTGCTGCTTATGTTTAGTACTGTTTCTAATGACAGCGTGTATTAGCACTTGTTACATGCATCACGAGCGGGGCTAATTATGATGCTCTATGCAATAGAGAATATGCCATTATAGGCTATTGTTTAGTGCATGCGTGGGATCCCTGCTATTTTGCAATTGTACGTTGACCTTTAAATGTGAGCGCACAGTAGCGCATACAATACTGACCACGAGTGGGGCTATATAATATAGCAATGGGACAGTGTCAATGAAATAATTTGTAGTTATACATCGATCTGCAATGTGAGCGCATATTAGCGCATATAATATTAACCACAAGTGTGATCAAATAATACAGCAATGGGATAAGGTCAATGATGAAACAAGTTGCCGATGAATACGGTTGTGGTATCTCTGCTAATTTTTTCAATAAATATGCATATTGCTGAGAAATTATGAGAGCATCTAATTATAATATCTATCATTAGCAGGAGCAGTAGCCACCGCAGTTTAATGAGTTAAGATATAGTATTGCTAACGAAGGAAACTATTTTGTCTGTCCAGTATATTAAAACTGTTAGTACTATCTATTCATAGTGAACGATCCATCAATATAGATGATTAATTGAGTTCCCTCATCTATCAATTTAATTTGTGTGAGAGCGTTCTACTAGAACCTATACAGTTATTGACAACGTAAATTTACTCAGCACTGTGAATTTTATTATCACATTTAGCTGAATAAGTGCATCAATTATAGAGTTCTGTAAAAATAGATATATTGTGTCAGTGGGATATGAATTTGTAATATGAGACATTGTTTCTCTTTATATTTTATTACATTATCCTGATAAACTGATACATTTTCAAATACAGAACTTGATACACCTGAACTATATCTTCTCTACAATAGCAGCCACTTAATAGGACATAGTGACAATTACAGCATTTATTTTAACATTTATTTACTTACCTGATTGTTTTCTTCACTTTTCTATACCCATTTTAATTCGCTGGATTTGTTTGTAATTATATGTTTATTAATATGTACTATTAAAGGTTAAGTTTTATTATATGTTCATGCTATTATAGATGCATTCCTTTGTAAGGACCCCTTTTTCTTGGCTTCCTAATTTATCTGTATTTTGGGTCTGGGAATAGCACCCCATAATAATATAGAATACACAATTGAGTTTTTTTAGTAATATATATATGGGATTTTTTGCATGAATGTACCATCGATACAATTTCCCTTGGTGCGATCTTCCTTTGTGTCACCGGGTGTGGAAGTTGCCTTTTTCAAATCTTATCCAGGTGTGGAAGTTGCCTTACTAAATGATATCCAGGTGTGTGGGCGCCGCCGACTTAAATCGTCCGCAGGTAAGTGAAAGTGTCTTGATTGTCTTTCACCGGTTTAAATCTTTATTGAAAAATGTAGGAGTTGTCTCAGAATGGGAGCCACGCAAACAGTAGAGATGTTAGGCAATGATGTGCTGCTAATGGAGGCGCCGATCGGATCGGCCCGTCGTATCATGCATACCAAGTACGGTACTTATGCAATAAGGTATTGTGATTTATGGTTTAATATGACGAGGAAGAGTGTTAGACCGTTTCCCAGAATTGGTAGATTTTCGATAAAAATGTGTTAGACAATGTCCGGGATCACATCAGTTTGATGCGCTCCTGAGAGAAAAAGGTTAAATATTTTGAATGTTTAAAACTGTGGCAGCATGAGGGGGATGCGCGGCTTAAAAATGTGCAAGCGATGCAATCTAGCGTCGCGAGCGCATTGCCAGAAAATGCATCCGCAACGTTGAATTGCAATACGGGCGATCCGCAAATTGGCTCGCACGTGCGGCAAGGTAGCGTTGTGGAGAGTATTGCCAGCAGTTCACGCTCACCTCCCCCACCTTATGTGGATGGAGGTGCAAGTACAGTTACCAAAAATACCCATAAAAATGTAACAAGCAACTTGTACCCTCTCTTAAGCAACTATAAAGAAAATGTTCATGATGCGGATGATGAGCCTATTGTAATGTCTGCCATTTCCCATGCTGTGCAGATGATAGATGCTGCATCACCACAATCACGAGTGGTGCCGCCATCTCCATCGGTAACAGCAAGGGAAGTGTTAATGCCCTCTGCAGCTGTAGATGAAGTTGTTCATACCATACGCAGCAGCAGCAGACTAAACCCCCAGCCAGGTAACCATGTCAAAGGTAGCAGCGCTACCGGTCTGCATCCCATTCGGACAATAACTGTTCCAAATGGAAATGCAGACGCGAACGGTATAGTGCCCACGAGGGAAGTAGTAATGCATTGTCCTTGGACAAGAGCAGAACTAAATTCCATCATAAATGATTTCCTCGATCCCAAAAAGGAATTAGCCAAATGTCAAAGATTTTTGAGAAATTTGGATAGTTCACATGAGCCCACTGATAAAGATTGGCGTGTGGTGTTAAGGGCCTGTCTGCCACGCAATACTGACGTGACAAAATTTATCACGGATTGTGTATTGGATGGTGACGTTCCCTTAACAGACCAAGTAAACCAAGGTAACATTTCCCGCATTGTAACTCAATTGGGTATATATTTTCCAGTAGTAGTTAACTGGAACAAAATTTTCACCATTAAACAGAAAGAGAGTGAGACTGCAGAAGATTACTGCGATCGGGCTCTGCAGGCTATCACCCAGTACACTGGGATAGAAGATATTAAAGATAGCACTCACCACAGGGGAATGATAGTTACGGTACTTGTGGACGGTCTGAAAGAGAGTTTAAAAACTCGGGTTCAGACCTCACAGCCTGGCTGGCGGGGACTTACAATAGATACCCTCATAGAAACCGCCATTGAACATGATAAAAACATCTCCAAAAAGAGAGAAGCCCAGAGCGAAAAACTAATGGCTGTCAGTATACAAGCTCTGGAGGGAATGACGGTAACATCACAGCCAACAGACACACTTGCACTTGCACACACACTCACTTCTGAACAAGTATGTGCTCTCACTAACCCCACTCAACAACAAACACAACTCTATCCCACTAACCCGATGCAACCACAGGTCCCAGGCTATCCATCAACTTCTTATCCCCCACAATACCCTTACCCTCCCTATCCTTACCCATATCCACCACCTTTACCCTCTGCGCAAACCTCACAACACCACATGTCTTCACCCGAAACACGAACCTGTTTTAACTGTAAACAAACAGGACACTTAAGTAGAAACTGTACAGTAAAAGGACTAGGGATCCCACATCAGGGAAGACCTAGATATCCCCATAAGGGATATGCACATAGGCCAGCAAATGTTCAGCAGGCACCAGCTCCAATTGTAGCCGTAAATGCTTTATTGGAGAATGGTAGCCAACGCTAGGGGTCAGGTCATACCTGTAGTCTACAGATGCTCAGGTTAACGGGAAGTACTAGGGAAGAACCGATCATGATGGTTGATGTAGCTGGTACTGAATATCCTTTTCTTGTAGACACAGGGGCGACCAGGTCGGTGATAAAATCTCCCATTAATTTGCAGGTGACCAACGAGACAGTACCAACAATGGGTGTAACAGGTAAAGTGGAACATTATCCTTTAACAATGTCCACAGAGGTTACTATTGGGCCATTGCATACCAGGCATTCTTTTCTTCTGGCTGCTGCGGCTCCTACTAACCTACTGGGCAGAGACTTGTTATGTAAGATGGGATGTGTTATATATTGCACCCCCGATGGTGTATTTTTAGATATCCCAGAGAGAATGGTATACAAGGTGCGGGATATGTTAGACACTCCTCAAAGGATAATGTATCACTCTACAGTTTTAAATGAAACTCCATCACAGGTAGATGAAATGTTGTCCCTAATTCCAGATTCCCTTTGGACTAAAGATGGACAGGACACTGGATTAATGGCAAACGTAAGCCCAGTAATGGTAAATATAAAAAGCGGAAGGCAAGCTCCAAAAATTCCCCAGTACCCACTAAAGCAGGAGGTACAATTAGGGGTTTTTCCAATAATTGAGCGATTATTGCAACAGGGAATTTTAGTTCGTACAGCTAGTGTAGCCAACAGTCCCATCTTTCCAGTGAAGAAGAGTGGTGGGAATGCAATGCAACCCATTTCACTGTCATTGACCTCTGTTCAGCTTTCTTCTCTGTGCCTCTCCATCCTGACTGTCAGTATCTATTCGCATTTACATACAGAGGTTTACAATACACATGGACACGATTACCCCAAGGTTTCATAGACAGCCCCAGTATCTTCTCTCAGGCATTGCACGACTGTTTACAATCTTTTCAACCTGCCAATGGATCTGTTCTAATACAATATGTGGACGATTTATTGCTATGTTCTGACTCATTTAGTTCATGTTTGAATGATACTAAACTTTTGTTACTTCATCTCTCACAAACAGGACACAAGGTGGCTAAGGACAAACTACAGCCGTGCCAATCCAGAGTAAAATATTTGGGACACTGCCTAACCCAGGGGTTACGACACCTTACAACAGATAGAATCCAGGCCATACAAAACATGACACTGCCACAGAATCAACAGCAAATTCGTACATTCTTGGGAATGTGTGGATATTGTAGAATGTGGATACCAGGTTTTTCTATTTTGGCCTTACCTTTACAGGAATTAGTCTCTTCCTCAAAGCCCGATCGTGTCATACACACAGAGGAATCAGAACAGGCTTTCCTTAATCTTAAGGATAGTCTGACAAGAGCTCCTGCATTGGGAATACCTGATTATGTTAAAAACCTTTTCATTTGTATTGTACGGAAGCCGATGGTTGTGCTGCAGGTGTCCTTACACAAAAACATGGTGATGCCAGTAGGCCCATAGCATACTACAGTGCCCAATTGGACACGGTAGCAAGATCACTCCCCACCTGTTTGAGAAGTGTAGCAGCTACCGCTCTATTGGTGAGTAAAAGTGAGGACATAGTATTGGGCCATGATATGATTGTCTACACTTCCCATGCTGTATCTGCTCTGTTGAACTCAGCTCAAACCAGACACGTCTCCTCAGCTAGGTTCACCAAATGGGAACTAGCTCTAATCGCTCCTGCAAATATTACTGTTAAACGTTGCAGTACGCTGAATCCAGTAACATACCTACCATGTGTACAACATGATGTACAAAGGGTGGAAGGAGAGGAGTTGCTGGTGGGAGGTGAGTTTGGCAGACATAATGATACGCACGATTGTATGACACATCTGAATCAGACCTTTACTGCTAGACCTGATATACATGACACACCTTTAGAGAATGTGGATGTAACTTTTTATACGGATGGGAGTTGTCATAGACAAACAGACACAGGTGAATTATGTACAGGTTATGCTGTTGTAAATGACACAGACATCATAGAAGCTAAACCTCTCGGTCCTCCTCACTCAGCCCAGGTGGCAGAGTTAGTAGCACTGACTAGAGCATGTGAACTGGCAGCAGGCAAATCTGCTAACATTTACACTGACTCGAGGTACGCGTTCGGGGTGGTGCACGAGTTTGGGGCTCTATGGCATCTAAGAAATTTTATGACAGCAGCAGGCACACCAGTTGCACATTCCCAACCCATAAAACATCTTTTAGAAGCAATCCAACTGCCCAAAGCAGTGGCAGTAATTAAATGCAAAGCCCACACATGTGAGGATGACCCGTTGTCACTGGGCAACAACAGAGCTGATGAAGCTGCAAAATGGGCAGCAGGGTTAAAAATGTTTTCTCCAACTGAAACAATTATGTCATTCCAAACTATTGATATGCTGAAATTAATTGAGATGCAAAATTTGTGTTCAATTCAGGAAAAATCCATTTGGAAGTCCAAGGGATGTAGGCAAGAGTCCTCTGGGCTCTGGAGGGACGGACATGGTAAGCCAGTAGCCCCCAAGGCATATTACCCCAGCCTGGCTGAGGCAGCACACAGTCTGACTCATCTGGGTAAACAGGGTATGTGCAAGTTGGTGAGGGCATACTGGTGCGCACCAGGTTTTTCTTCCTGCTTGAGAAAGAACATAGGGAAAGCGATCCCTACCGAACCGTCCCACATTCCACCGACTGATGGACCTTTCCAGGTGATACAAATTGATTTCATCCAATTACCACCCTGCAGGAACCTTAAGTATGTATTAGTGTGCACAGACATATTTTCTAACTGGGTTGAGGCCTACCCAGCGGCCACTAATACTGCTGCGTTTACTGCCAAGAAAATAGTTCAGGAATTTGTATGCAGGTACGGTATCCCTAAAATCATCGAGAGCGATATGGGTACCCATTTCACAGGTGATGTTTTTCAAAATATGTGTAAGCTGATGGGTATTAATACCGACTTCACACCCCCTACCGACCGCAAGCCAGTGCAAAGGTAGAGAGGATGAACGGGACTATTAAAAATAAGCTAAGTAAAATCATGACTGAGACTGGACTAGGATGGCCAGAAGCGTTACCTTTGGTCCTACATAGCATAAGGACCACTCCTAGACCTCCTCTGAATCTGTCCCCATTTGAAATATTTTTTCGGTAGACAACTTCATTTGATTATAAGAAAAACCTCTAGCGCATCCTATAGATACTAAATAAATGAAATAAGCAGTGATAATTGTAATGCAGGTTTATTGATCATGCTAACTATTTTAAAAAACACTGACTTACAACACGTAACAAATAACATAGAACTGTAGGACATACTAACATATAGAGTAGAGAAATAAAATAAAATAAAATAGAATAAAAAAGGGGATGCAGACACGCTAAATAGCGAATTATTCTGGTCCCTATTCAGGATCAATATCCAGGAAGTTTCCTTTGGTAGTGAAATGTCTTAAATTCAACACATGTAGTCCAAAAATTAAATCCAAGCAGGGGGCGATCAGTTGAAAAGTTTGCCGGCAAACTAAAGGGTACCTGATAAACTGCAGTATAACGTCCATGACAGTGGAGGGGGACCTGGACGTTATACTGCAGTTTATCAGGTACCCTTTAGTTTGCCGGCAAACTTTTCAACTGATCGCCCCCTGCTTGGATTTAATTTTTGGACTACATGTGTTGAATTTAAGACATTTCACTACCAAAGGAAACTTCCTGGATATTGATCCTGAATAGGGACCAGAATAATTCGCTATTTAGCGTGTCTGCATCCCCTTTTTTATTCTATTTTATTTTATTTTATTTCTCTACTCTATATGTTAGTATGTCCTACAGTTCTATGTTATTTGTTACGTGTTGTAAGTCAGTGTTTTTTAAAATAGTTAGCATGATCAATAAACCTGCATTATAATTATCACTGCTTATTTAATTTATTTAGTATCTATAGGATGCGCTAGAGGTTTTTCTTTTATCCACTATATCTATCAGGGAGGGTGAGCCCCCTTTTTTCCTTCCTCTAAAAGCGATACCTATAGGATCTGTAAATACTAGCGCTACCTTCATTTTTGTCTTTTTTTCCCTATTCATTTGATTATAAGTCCACAGGAAGATCTAAAGGGTAACAACGAGGTAACTGTGAAGTATCTTATATCAATGAATAAGCAGTTAAAGCAACAGCAGCAGAAACTGAAATTGTTGTCTAATGATATGCCTGAAATGAACTGTCATGATGTTGAACCAGGAGAATATGTGATGATCAGAAATTTTTTGCGTTCAGGTTGTTTGACTGATCAGTGGGAAGTTCCGTACCAGGTGCTGCTGACGAGTACTACATCTTTGAAGGTGGCCGAGAGAGATACCTGGGTCCATTACACTCACTGCAAAAAGGTCAATCAACCAGTGGAGAAACAAGTCAGAGACAAAGCTGATAGCGTGGACCTGTCGCTCGCGAGATTGTTCCGGGAGGATTGAAAAGGTTGTAGTAAGATGCCTGAACTGAGAGAAATTTGCAGGTCTTGTTGTGACAATGGACGGGCCTGCTGTGTTCATTTTCATATTCTCTTTTAGAGTGTTCACCATCCTGGTCAGTCCGGGGATATCCAGTGTCTGTGATGGGGGACCGATTGAGGAAACGGGAGCTGATGGCAGTGCTGATGGAGTGGAATCAGGAGGAGCGCAATGCCAATCAGGGGAGTGTCTGACCAATCTTAGTACTGTTATTGTTAAGAGAGGATACTCGGATACTCGGGGAAGGTGTGGAGGTTTATCGTCTGAAGATTCCTGTATTTGTGAGCTTTGTGGGTCCCTAGTTGATGAGAACTGTATCCAATGGTGCCAACCTAAATATAATCCGTACTGGGGTGGGTATCCTCTAGAGGATTATCATAGCATGGTAGGCAAGGTGTTAAATCAAACCAATTGCTGGGTGTGTTCACATGTGCCACAGGGACAGCATAAAGTAGGGTTGGTGCCATTTCCGCTGAATATCACGGAAATTTTAGAATTGCAAAAAGGGAAAACATTGGATGGAAAATTCCTCTCATCCAAACCACCTCATTTCAAACTCCATCAATTCCAAGTAGATAGATCACTTTTGTGTCTAAACATAACCAACCCCAATAAACTCGGGAGTTGGGAAGTGACGGGGAATAATCAGATGATGACCTCACAAAGAGCTGATAATGAGTCCATAAACCATGATCTGCTGCTCTCCATTAAGTCTGGTGGGAAACATTTTAGGTATCGGTATACATTGAGTTCCACCAAAGAAATTATTGGTAAGGTGCCAAATGGTTATTGTGCTAAAATAATACAGCCAGAAACTTGCATGTACCAGATGGAAGAACCAGAAATAGGATTGTTTGCAAGGGAAATGTGCTTAATGATAATGATGCATACCATTCCTTATGTTCTCCCTGAGAATGTATATTTCATCTGTGGAAAAAAAGCATATAAATGGCTCTCCCCGAGTTCCGAAGGTTTGTGTTACCTGGGAAGAATAGTCCCAGAAGTTATGACCCTCACACATGTTGAAATGCTGGGTATACATAAAAACACACCGTCACCATATCTTCACACACAATATGAACACAGAGGCAAAAGAAATATTGTACCTGGTGATATACATAAAGCCACTCAGTTAATCAGTGAGACAACTGGCTTTCAAGTTCTCGTCGCATTGGACCCCACCAGGATCGCTCGGGTACATTAAATTTTAGATATATCCAGGAACTTGCCAAATTGATAGATAATATCACCGAGATGTACGATGACCCATTCAGGTATACAGGGAGAGAATTGCAAGCATACAAGAAAGAACTGGTGCAACACAGGCTAGTATTGAATTATTTAACTGCTGTTACTGGAGGGTATTGCGTAACATTGGCCATCCAATTTGGAGTAAAATGTTGCACCTATGTCACCAATGATACCAACGATCCTAAGGAGGTGATAGACCGGAAGATGGATGAAATTCTGCAGCTAAAGTGGGAATTTTGCAAAAACCATAACGCTTCAGTGGCTGAAATAGGGGAGAAGATAGAAGGATGGTTGTCATGGCTGAACCCAGGGAAATGGTTCTCAGGTCTAGGGGAATGGGTCCAGGAAGTGATCGCCAGCATAGGCAAATTCTTAATCCTTATACTAATTGTCATCATAATAATTGGCATATGTGTCCGGTGTGTTCCTATTGTGTTGAAGTGTGGAAAATGTAAAAATAGAGTAAAACGAAAGAATGAAATCATGATGGTGGCCAGTATGAATACCGAGGTAAATACAGAACTGCATTACAACCCTGAGCTAGGAAACACCATTATTTAATGTATTATATTTAGACATGCATAGAATGTATTATTGAAATGTTATTCATAGAACACCTCAGATAATGTAAAGTCTCAATTCCCCTTCAAGACTGCTATTATAAGACTGGTGCATTCCCACACCTTTCACATGATCTTCCAAGATCCGCGGTGTGCGTATAATAGTAGTTTTATGTCCCCACCCAGAGACACAGTATTGATGGATTAAGAACCACCTTGTGCCATCCCATAATAACACCAAATAATATGTAAATGTAAGCCTAAATTAAATTCTAATAGCAGATTGTGATAGCATGTTGTTTGCTAAAATTTAATCGCGATGATGCCATCTTGTGACTGGCTGCAAGACGCCATCTTGAAAATGAGATCGCAAGATGCCATTTTGCGAATGGCCGCCTAAGTGCCATTTTAGATAAACTCACATTTTAGTACATGTGGCGCTGATACTATTAGCATCATGCGATTGCATTTTTCACCATTTCTCATACACACATTAATACACACAATTGCGCTGTTAACTAGTCGCATATTAGCGAATGCATAGGACTTTGTATGAAACCGCTGTTTTATTAGCTTTATGCGCACGCATCTGCCCCAAGTTAACTAGCATCCTTATATCAAACCCTGAATACCCACACATTACATATTCACACATAAGGTTCAATACGCTTTAAAGTGTATGATTTAAGTTGGTTCAGTTAGTTTAAATGCTGAAAAATAAAGATATTTGATAACTAAGGTATTATGCATGCTAAATAAGTCGTGTTTGGAGTTGTACTGATGCGTACTCTTTTTACAGTATTCCGGTGTTATCTGTGGGGAGATCGCATCATGCATTCTCGAGTTATGGATCGCAGAGCCTACAAGCAACAAAATGTATATTTTAGGAACAACTGTTAGGATGTTGCAGGGGGCGTGAAGAGGAAGATCCCCAGCTGTTAGAGGCAGGGAGAGTCTATTTGAACTAGCCTGTTAAATGTTCTGTAACAGATGCTTCACCCCTGGGAACCAATGACACCAGCAACAAACTTCCCTATTGTCCTGTTTATTCTGGGGGGTATAAATATGTGTGCATGAACGCTGGTTCTCAGTCTTCGTGCTGAACGCTGTATGACTAGGGGTCTCTTGCTGATGCCTATCTCCGGGTCCGGAAGCGCCTGCGTATGTATACTGTACTTGGGTCTATATGATTTTCCTTTTGCGCCTAAATTGTGTCTTGATCAATTGCGTGTAACTGTCTGAACTTTTACCTGAATAACACTTGTGCTTTGGAACCACAGATTCCACGTCTAAGTCTTTATTTATGGTATGACTGCATACGCAAATTAGCGTCATCCTTACAGGTTTATAGGAAGGGTTTTAGAAGGTACAGGCAGAGGTATATAGAGGTTCTGATCAAGTATCGTTAAGTGCCCCCACTAGTTGTCCTCCCCCAGCATTGCCCCCAGTAGTAGCCCCCCAGCATTACCCACAGTAGTAGTCCCCCCCAGCAATGCCACCAGTAGTAGTCCCCCCCAGCAATGCCCCAGTAGTAGTCCCCCTATGTATTGCCCCCAGTAGTAGTCCCCCCCTATGCAGTGGCCCCAGTAGTAGTCCCCCACCTATGCAGTACCCCCAGCAGTAATCCCCACCTATGCAGTGCCCCAGCAGTAATCCCCACCTATGCAGTGCCCTCAGTAGTGGTCCCACTAGCAGTGCCACCAGTAGTGGTCCCACCAGTGCCTCCAGTAGTAGTCCTCCCAGCAGTGCCCCTTATATAGTGCCCCAGATAGTGGTCCCCCTATGCAGTGCCCATTATATAATGCCCCCAGTAGTAGTCCCTCTTATATATTGACCCCAGTACTAACCCCCCAGCAGTGCCCCCACTAGTAGTCCTCCCCCAGCAATGCCCCCAGTAGTAGCCCCCCAGCAATGCCCCCAGTAGTAGTCCCCCCAGCAATGACCCCAGTAGTAGTCTCCCTATGCAGTGCCCCTTATATAGTGCCACAGATAGTGGTCCCCTTATGCAGTGCCCCTTATATAATGCCACCCATAGTAGTCCCCCTTATATAGTGACACCAGTACTAACCCCCCAGCAGTACCCCCAATAGTAGTCCCCCCCAGCAATGCCTCCAGTAGTAGTCCTCCCTCAGCAATGCCCCCAGTAGTAGTCCCCCACCTATGCAGTGCCCCCAGCAGTAATCCCCACTTATGCAGTGCCCTCAGTAGTGGTCCCACCAGTGCAATGCCCCCAGCAGTGGTCCCACCAGTGCAGTGTCCCCAGCAGTGGTCCCACCAGTGCCCCCCTCTATGCAATCCCCGTAGTAGTGGTAGTAGTAAACACACACCCCAGCAGTGCCCCCAGTAGTAATCCCTCTATGTAGTACATCCCCCAGCCAGACAGACACACAAAAAAACCTCCACTTACCTTGATTCACTCTCCGGCATCTGCTCCTCCGTCCAGCGTCCTCCCGGGCCGGCCCGCTCTGCATGATAGGAGAGACGTCATAACGTCTCTCCCATCACCCACTGCGGCAGCCGGAAGAGCCCGGCTCCGGCAGTGGGTGCAAGGCAAGCAGGCGATGAGAGTCTATCTAACTCTCATCGGCTGCTAAAGCACACAGCTGCCGGCGCCTGTGTGTTTGTTATACAAGTAGTGTAGTGCGGCCTGCACTTATGTGCGGTCCACACTACCGCCCTGCCTGGGTGACTAACTAATGCTAGAGGTCTAGTAGGACGGCGGCCATATTTGGAGGGCTGTTTTCAGCTGATTTCATGCGGACAGCTAGTCCGCATGAAATCTGCAACCCCCCCAGCCACCGCACCCCACAAGCCTCTGCGCCTCCAAGCCACCGCGGGGTCTGCAGGGGCGGTAGTTACGCCACTGGAGCAGAGATATTATTAAAGTCTGGTACTAAACAACTCTCATTATCGTGCTTCTGGGATTATGTATGGGAAGGCTGGGAGGGGAGGGGGGGAGAACATCTCCAGATACCATCACAAAATATCCTCTCTATTTGGTGCTTGAGTTGCATCTCACCAAACATGGCTGTTATGTTAAGAAAAGCCAAGGCCATCTGTTGTTACACATTGGAATGAAAGTTTTAAAAAGAGGCAACCAGATGGTATCCACAACTCAAGGTTGAAAAAGACATAAGAGTATTTTGCAAGTATATCTATTTGTGATTTTAGTTGAAATAAATACAGTATGAAACTGAACAAAAAGGAAGCTACAAAGCAGCAGCACAAACGCACGGCAGTTTAAAAAAATATAGGACATCTATAAAACATTACCACAGACATAGCATTGGCAGACTGTATGACAGTTTAATAAGCTATAAAAATGTCATTCAGCAATGCCCCAAACAGCGCATAATGCAAAGAAATGAGGAGCAAGATGGAATTGTCCTTGGGCACTTCCACCCACCTTTATGTTGTATATATTAAACAGGACATGCACAGTTTAACAAACCAATAACTGCAGCGTTAGGGACTGCCAATTGTGGCTAAAGTGGCTAAAGTAATTGGTTTGTTTGGGCCCCCACAAAATAAGCTACCAATGGGCTGTCACGCTTACGTTCTCGGGAGCCTCAGCCAGAGGGCATGGAGCCTGGATCCTGGGGAAAATGGATAGCAGGAGACGTGGGGCTTGTATATATGTCTTCTTCCTCCACTAGCACCGGATGTTGACCAGACCTGACCAGGTGCGGAGTCTAACTTACCAGGAGGTGTTCACCAGTGACCCTTCCAATTGGGATTTGGGCTTAGCTGCACCCGGCATGCAGGTCCCGGCCCTTTGGTCAGGTATCCGGTACTAGTGGGAAAGAAACAAAAACACAAGAAGACACAGGAAGGGTGCTGGGAGATAATAGTAGCTCTAGTACTCAGGGAGCGTCACAGTCACAGATAATGAACTCGTGTACTGGGATCCAGAAGCAGATATCAGTATATGTGCACTGGGGATCCGGATGCAGATATCAGTTAAAGGTGCACTAGGGATCCAGACGCAGATATCAGTAATAGATGCACTGGGATTCCAGGCGCAGATATCAGTAATAGATGCACTGGGAATCCAGACGCAGATATCAGTAATAGATGCACTGGGAATCCAGACGCAGATATCAGTAATTGGTGCACTGAGGACCTGGACGCGTGTTAGTAAGTGCACTAGGGATCCAGCTGCAGACAGAGCTTTAAACCAAGGTGCTGGTCTCTGGTACAGGGTGGTGTATGTAGTAGTCATAAGCAGGGAGAGACAAAAGAAAAATATAAACTCAAGAGGAAATGTAACACACTCGGACTCAGGACGTGGGTAACTCTGAAAGACACACTGGGCGATACTGCGAATGAACTCAGCACAGACCAACGTGGAGCCTGGAATGGAACCACAGTGAACGAACTCTGAAGTAGCGCAGTTGCACAGGCAACTTCCTGTTACATGGAGCCCAGTTAAATATCCAACGGTAGGTAATGACGCTACCACAGGACAAAAGTAGTCAGGTGATATGGACTGTCATGGCTGCGTCCAGGAACCAAGTCACAGCGCAACCCAAGAAAGTCCTAGCGGACCCTAGGAGTAATCCTCAACCCGTCACTCGTCACTGCACCTGATGTCTGACCGCCCAAGGGAAGCTGCTGCTGTGGTGAGTAATGGCCGATCTCAGGCCACAGCCTGACAGTACCCCCTTCTTTCAGTGTGGACTCCGGACACCTAGAAGGCTTACTAAGAAATTTCTTATGAAAGGCACGAATGAGTTGTGGCACATGGACATCCGAAGCATTGATCCATGCCCTTTCTTCGGGAACATAGCCCTTCCAATCGATCAAATACTGCAGAAGGCCCAGTCGAAATCTGGAATTAAGAATCCTTTCCACTTCAAATTCAACACCTTGTTGAGTTTGAACTTGAGGTGCCTTGGGTGGAGATGATTGAAATTGATTAAGAATTAATGGTCGCGGTAAGAAAATGTGAAAGGTACTGGATATTCTTAATTGAGGAGGAAGTTCAAATTTGTAAACCACCGGATTAATGATTTTCAGAATGCGGTAAGGTCCAATGAATCGTGGGGCAAATTTCATACTCTGAACTTTCAGGCGCATGTTCTTAGTAGAAAGCCAGACCCTATCTCCAACTTTTAAGAGAGGAACAACAAGACTTTTAAGGTCTGCGAATCTTTTGTAATTGCTGGAAGTTGGAGTGGATATTCTTCCATACATACATCAGAAAGAGATTCGACCAGATTAGTAACATAAGGTACCTCTATGGGAGGAATTCCGGAACTTGAGGATGTCTACCAAAAATAGCAAAGAATGGGGTGGAACCTGTGGAAGTGTGGTATCTAAAGTTATGGGCAAACTTCACACAAGGCATCAGATCGAACAAGTCATCTTGAGAGGAGGACACAAAAAGCCTAATGAAAGTTTCCAGTCCTTGATTGATCCTCTCTGTTTGCCCATTAATCTGAGGGTGATAAGCAGACAAAAATTTTAGCTTAGTTCCAAAAGTAGAACACAAGGCCCTCCACAATTTGGCCATGAACTGTACGCCTCGATCCGATATGATCTCCCTGGGTAGGCCATGTAGACGGAAGATGTCATGAACAAAGATCTTAGCTAGTTGCGGGGCTGAAGGAAGACCCATTAAGGGTACAAAATGTGCCATCTTCGAAAATTGGTCCTCTACTACCAATATAGTATTATGGCCTTTGGAACTTGGCAAATCTGAGATAAAATCCATCGAGAGATGGGTCCAGGGAGTTCTAGGGATGGGTAGTGGGGATGGAGAGGACCAACAGTTTTGCTGTGTGCAGACTTGTACTGAGTGCACTTGGCACAGGAGATAATAAAGTTTCAGACATCCTCGCTCATGGTGGGCCATAGGAGCATTGCAAAAACTTGAAAGTTCTAAGGATGCCAGAATGGCCTGCGAAACAAGGAGGCATGAGTTAATAATTTCTTACGTAACTGAGGAGCTACGAAGATTCTGCCAGGAGGAGGAATTAAAACTTGTGTATGAGCAAAAACCATGGGATTAAGAATTGGATGAGTAGGAGGTGGTTCTTTCTCTTCGTGTATGGGTATGAAAGATCGGGTGAGAGCATCAGCTGTTCGATTTTGGATGCGCGGACGAAACTGGACTTTGAAATCGAAACGGGGAAAAAAAAGAAACCGCCGAGCTTGCCTAGCGTTCAGACGATGGACAGTCTTGAGATATAGGAGATTTTTATGGTCTGTAATAATGGTAACAGGGAACCTGGCCCCCTCCAAAAGGTGTCTCCACTCTTCTAAAGCCAACTTCATAGCAAGCAGCTCCTGATCCCTAATGGCAAAGTTCTTTTCCGCCTGAGAAAATTTTCAAGAATAATAGCCACAAAGATGAGTTTTACCATCCTCAGTCACTTGAGACAAAACAGCTCCTACTCCCATTGAGGAGGCATCCACTACCAAAGTAAATGGTTTTTCTAACTGTGGTTGTCAAAGTATGGGAGCAGTGGAAAAAGCTTGTTTTAAAGTCGAGAAAGCAGCTTCCTTTTACAAGTCGCAGCCACAACTTGTCTCTCTCTGGCAGTTTACCTTCTCATGATGCTGTTGTTTCATTTTCCTCAGTTGCTAGGCGATCTGCACGCCTCAGGAGGTCACATATCCATCCTTAGTCATATGGATGAATTATTGTTATGATCATTATTGTCTTCTTTGCCTGACACTAAAACAGTTGTTGTTTCATCTCTTGCAAGCAGGACCCAAGGTATTATAAGGATAAGCTACAGCCATGTCGGTCAAAGGAGATATATTTCGGACATGTCTGACTCAGGGGACGAAACACTTGACACCGGACAGGATATAGGAAAGACACAGTATAAGGGCATCTAATGTTATATGCACACTATGCAGTATCTATTCTAAACTTGACACAAACGAGCACAAGATGGAAATTGTCCCTTACGGCACCAACAAATAATAACCATCAAAAGATGTAATATGCTAAATCCTGTCATTTATACTTAGAGATGAGCGGGTTTGGTTCTCAGAGAACCGAGCCCACCCGAATTTTGCAGATCCGAGTCGCATCCAGGCAGGCTCGGAGTTTCCCGTCTGACTCCTATCTTGAAACCAAGGCAAAACCATAGAGTCACAAATCTCGCACTTCGCTAGCTTACTGTACATCTCTATGATCAATGTAGTATATAGGGACCACGCGGCGGACGCCATTTCACTCCGGCTGTGGAGACTGAACAGGGAGGGTGGTGTCAAAGTCGAATAATTGCATGCGACCGCAATTCAACTGTTACCGGACGATTTGGTCATCCGCTGTCCGATTTATGTTGGTACAATCCATGACGCACCATTGCATGCGCACGCACCCACCCAGTGTGCGCACGTATCCACACATTCGCACAACACTAAATAGTGAATAATATACAACACTCTCACACTGACAAACACTCATGCAGGCAAATATTCATGCAGGGTTTAGTTAGTAATGAGAAACAGATTCTGTATACATGTCTGAGAAAAGTAATAAAAAAAAAAATACACCAGGATACTGTGAGTGTTTTACATATAAATTGAGAAGCCCCGCATACAGACAAGTATGGCTGTGACAATTGAAATATAACCCAGACACTGATATGCACAATTGAATTTGTCTGAATGAGAAGTTAGAAGCAATGGTCGGAGGTTTGCGTAAGAAGTACTGACAAGTGTATTCTAAATAGGCACAGGAAAACCTTTGAATTAGCTATCAGACGAAGTGGCAACGGCAGTCAGCTGGGGGTCTCCACCCTGCTTGAAAGTGAACCTCACGGCTTATAACACCTTGCACTGTAGTTTTAAAATATGTTAGAAAGGGATAATATATATATTAAAGCCATCATAAATACACTGAATTGCATAACACACACACATAGACTTACATGCATAACACACACACACAGACTTACATGCATAAACACCGCACATTACGCACAGTTGCACTGTTTATCATAAGCACTCTACACATAAACCCACCGCACATATTAGCAACGTTACACAAGATTCTCTTACACTTACACATAAACTGCTAAAGGAGCTAGATGTCCCCGATGACATTTTTTTTTCATCTATAATAGATGATGTGGAGAGATAAGAGCTTCAGATGTTGGAACAGGGGCTCCCACCTATTTGGCTTCCCTCCAGACAACAAAGCTCTGTTCCTTAGGTAGTGTCTATGCCTGAGCTGATAGGTAGGTAGTCTCTGTCTGTTGGTAAACACCCTTCAGGAGATGGCAACCCAAAATAACAACAACTATAATAATGTGTCCACTGATAACCAGCCTGATCCCTTAACAGCAACATACCTCATATGGCCAACTCATAACATGACACCCAGTTTGCAGCCTCCTCTTCCTTATGACACTAATCCAGTCGCCATGGTTGATCAATCAGCCATGTGTGGTCCACCCAATTTTTGGCCTTCTACATTCTAACATATCCACATATCTAAGAAGTGGACAGTGGGAACAATGGCAATTTGAAGGCCACTAACTACGTTTTTTTAATGTCTCTGTACAGGTTGGGATATTCCACTACAGAACAGAAGGTTTGCAAAGGATTATTTAAGTCAATTGTTTATTTATTTTTTTAAAGCACGTTTCCTGGTCCCCTTCTGGGATGAAAAAAATCCACTCCCAGCAAGCAGTCATCGCGCTCAAGAAAGAATTCCCAAGAAAGACACAATGTAAGACATAAACCTTAAATCTGAAATGTTGCATTTGCTGCTCTATTCTGCTTGTTCATATATCTCATATGGTTAAGTGGACAGTGGGAACAATGGCAGTTTGAAGGCCACTAACTAAATCTGTTTTTTTTTAATGTCCCTGTACAGGTTGGAAAATGCCTTTACAGAACAGAAGGTTTTTAAAGGCTTATTTATGTCAATTGTTTTTTGGAAGCACTCTTCATGGTCCCCTTCTTGGATGAAAAGCCACTCCTACCTGCAGAAACAGGCACAGGATTCTCAAGAAAGACACAATGTAAGGCCTTAAATCAGGGGTAGCCAACCTCGGTCCTCGAGAGCTCACGTTTTCCAGACGACCTAGCTGGTGCACAGGTGTATCCATTACTCACCAAAACATTTAGAAAGATTCACAGGTGGAGTTAATTATTATAGTTTTGATTCTGTGAGGAGACCTGGAAAACATGCACTGTTGGTCTTGAGGACCAGGGTTGGCTACCCCTGCCCTTAAATCATCGATCTTACACTTGTCCACATATCTGTGCTGGTTAAGTGGCACTTTGAGGCCACTAACTAACTATGTTTTTTGTATGTCCCTGTACAGTTTGGGAAATGCCTTTACAGAAGATTTGCAAAGCATTATTTAAGTCAATTGTTTATTTATTTTTTTGAAAAGCACTCTTCCTGGTCCCCTTCTGGGATGAGAAAATCATCTCCCAGCAGCAGCAGCCATGCTCCAGGATTCTTCTGTGGCAAGGACTGATGTAAATGTACTGTATAATATTTTTTTGTAAATGCCTCCTCCCCTCCCCTTCTCCCTCATACATTTTCTTTTGAATCAAAAAATTAAATTAAATTTACTACGAATCAACCCTTCCTGTCCCTGCGCTACCTTCAACTACATACATACTCCAACTCACTCATGGCCTCTCTTGAATAATAAAAGTGTTTCCTGATGTGCCATGTTTGAAGTTGAACTGCCAAGTATTTGTGCCGCCCACTGCTGCAGCTTAGCTTAGTCAGCCAGCTATCTTGGTGCAAATTTTGGGCCTAAACAAGATGAACAAATCAATATTGTGAGCTGTGAGGTGGTCAAAATTGACTGGAAACGAGTGGAAATAACTGTTATTGAGGTTATTAATACCCATTTTATGTGATTTTAGCTGTTTTTTTTTATTTTTTAAGAAAAAATCCAGATCCAAAACCAAAACATGCAAGGGCGGTTTTGCCAAAACCAAATTCAGATTTAAAACATGAAAGAGATACAGATCCATTCAATTCTATTCTATTCAATTAGTTGCGCACCCACGATAAAGTTTAAATAAACCAAAACATGAAAACAAAACATGGAGGTGAGGTTTTGGCAAAACCAATCCAGATCCAAAACCAGGGGAGATCCAGATCCAAAACCAAAACACGGGGGTCGGCGCACATCTCTATTTATATTCCATATGTATCTCATAAGATATAAAGGGTGGAGAGTGATGAGGATTTAGCAGTTACACAGATACGCATGAATGCATTGAACATTTACATCGGATTGACTTTACATGTGACAACCCTTTAGAAAGTATAGACTTTAGTATTATGGGTTTTTTTTTCCTTTAAAAGATGGAAGCTGATATTATAGACTATGAAGCTGATATTATAGACTATGATAGCACTATTATAGATGATGGGGTTGGCAGAAGACAATACTAATGCCAACTAAAAGATAAGTTTTGAGGTCATATATGAAGTTGGGGTCCTATGACAGATTAGAATCTTGTTTTATTTTTATGACAAGCAACTAGAACACCACACAAAGGACTACTGACGACCATATAACTGCCACTGGCAGTGACAGATATAAAATGTCTAAGCACTTTTATATACTGTATAGTGATTACATTTATTAAGACAAGGAGAGCTGACGAGGTTGCAAAGAGAGCAGTAGCATCATGTATAGCTCAGTTGCCAAGAATCCAGGCAAACAATTTAATGTTTCTTTTTAGACTCTCAGCATAGAGAAACTGATTAATATGCAAGATTTGTGTTACCACATGGGGCTCATTCCATCCCAGGTAATACAAATCAACTTCATTCAAGTAGTATAATGTGTAAATTTGAAATGTGTGTTTGTTTGGATTCATTTGTTTTAATTGGGTTATAGAAAGATAAATTGAGTGAGGTGATGACTGAGACAGGGTAAGTATGGCAAGAAGCATTGCCACTAGTATTACAAAAGTATCAGAACCACCCCTAGGCCACCACTTAACCTGTCACCATTAAATATATTTTATTTTTGTTGGATAGTCAACCTTGAACTGTCATAATGAAATGACTGTCAGGTACACCATGGGTGTGATAAAGCAAACAAGACAATAACAGATGAGTTTAAACCTTCTGGCTCTGATCATGTTGGGCACTAACTGTCATGTCAGTGTTCCTGGAAAAGAATGTAATGGTTAAGAAATTTCTTGAGTTCTGGTTGCTTAACAGATCATTAACAGGTGACGATGACCACTACTACAACATAGAGAGTTGCTGAAAGAGACACCTGGATCCATTCCGCTGATTGCAAGAGCGTATCCGAACAAAAGGAGAATAAAGAACAAGAAAAGGGAGAAGTGCTTTCACAATTTGAGATTCTTTTCCCAGCAACTTAAACTTGCATGAGGGCAAAGCAACTGAACCAAAGATGAAGAATAACCATTACAGCATGAAATTCTCCTGTCTCTTCTGTGAACTTTCTTTTGTTTTGTTTTTGTTCTTTTTAGCTGGAACCATTTTTGATCTGACACCAAAGTGGAACGTCCTGGAGGTTGGTCTGATAAAAATGTCATGGTAAAATACATGGAGAGGTATCCAAGATCAGGCCATGACCTAACTCAACTTATAACTAAGGGAAAGGTTCATAAATCAGGAAAATATTAGTAAACAAAGTGTACAACATGTTTGGTTTTGGGAGAATGAGACATAGGTTGCAACAGAGGATACCAGTGGAACAGGTATAATCTAAGTATTGATGCAGAAGGGAGCATGCTTTCAGCAGGTGTGGGTGCTAGCAACCAATAGGTATATTGTGTATAATTTTTTGACAATCAAGGTCTTATATTTTCCTGGATTATATTATGGTTGGTTGTGCCTTTCCCCAAACTCTGAAGGAGTGTGTTTAAAGAGAAGGTATTACTGAATGCGATGACACATGTCTCATAAAAGGTACATTAATACTGATAATTTCAATTTAAAACCAATCCAATGACAAAATGGTAAAATACATTTTTTTAAATCAGAATTCGGTAAATGGAGTAATGTCTACATTGGGAAGACTTCTGTTTTTAATATTGACAGTCATACTGATTATATATTTTTTTTTCAAAACTATACCTCTCTTTGTAAGATGTGTTAGAAATATGTTCAAGGACAACAACAAGCAAACCAATCATCCTGGTATAGAAATGGATGTTAGGCTTCCAATAAAGTTTAGAACACAGAACTGGACAATCTGCAATATGATCCTACATTGGAATTATGAAAAGAGTGATAGTTTATTGACTATCAAAGGGTGGACTGTCAAAGTCAAATTTTAAAACTGAATGATGTACAATAACATACAACACTTTCTGTACATTATTATAAATATTATTTTCATTATAAATGTAATTTCCTATTTTCTATTATATTTGTATAACTGTATATTGATGTTTCGTCTTATTTTAATCAGCATTTGATATGTAATGTTTTATAGATAAATACTGCATCTCTGCTGTAAATATAAATGGAATATTGATGTAATGTTCTAGATCCCTTTATTTGCAGTTAAGCAATGTAATGTGCTACCCTTGAACCTCAAATATTTCCCCTCACCCATGATACTGTAAGACAAAGGAAATCCAGCATGGGATAGTCATCAGCGGGGCCCTCAGGCTTTATGAAAATCCGTCTGCACACACAAAAGAGAAGGTCCTGACCTATCCAACGTCGAGTATACACAGATCCCTGCCTATACCCAATGATTTTATTCCCTAAGGACTATATGAATGTGAACTTATAAATTGTACTGCAGTGACCTTTTGAAGTCAGTGCATTCAGAATTGAAGCCTTGTGTTGGCACTAACCGCACATGCGCATTATAAGGGGCGGTACTCTTTGTATTTCTTTGTGCAAATAAATCTTTTGTACTTTGGAACTTCAAGTAAGCTGATTGGACTTCACAATTATTTTACTTTAATACAACCAACCAGCTAGTAAATCCGCGACGGTACATCCCACCTCTTTGGATAGATACCGCAGTTCATTACCGCAGTATGTACTGTACCTAGAATATTGCACAGGACAGCTCTCCCGATAAGAGCTGTCCTTTGCGATGGTTCCGGTCAGAGGGACTTCCAGGTTTGACACCCAGAAGTCCCTCTGCCATCCCTCTGCGCATGCGCAGAAGGCTGTGGGGGTGATGAGAGGGATTCCTCCCAAGGAAGAGTGTCCTGATCAGTGGCGTAACTAGGGTATTTGGAGCCCAGGGCAAATCTGAAAAGGGAGCCCACCCCCCTGATGTGCGCGCGCCAAAGTCGCGCGCGGTGAAAAAATGGGCGTGGTCACTTAAAAATGGGGCGTGTCAACATGACACACCCCTTTACTTTCACACTGAACATTCCTATCCATATGCACCTTAACCCCAGTAGTACCCCTTATACAGTACCCAGTATGGAGTTGTGGTCCCTCTTATGCAGGCCCATAGTAGTGCCCCTTATACAGTATCCCCAGTAGTGGTCCCCCCAAATGCAGTGCCCCCAGTAGCAGTCCCCACAATGCAGTGTGCCCAGTAGCGATATCCCCTTATGCAGTGCCCTTTATATGGTGCCCCCAGTAGTAATCCCCCCCCTATGCAGTGCCCTTTATATAGTGCCCCCAGCAGTAGTCCCCCCCATGCAGTTTTCCCAGTTGTGGTCCCCTTATGCAGGTACCCAGTAGTGATCCCCCCTATCCAGTGCCCCCTGTAGTGGCCCTTCCTATTATTGCCCCCAGTAGTGGTCCCCCAAGTGCAGTGCCTCTACTAGTAGGCCCCTTTTATAATGCCCCCAGTGGTAGTTCCCCCCAAGTAGTAGTCCACATTAGAGGTTCCCCCTCCTGATTAAGTGCCCCCAGTAGTAGCCCCCCCCAGTAGAGGTCCTCCCAATAATGGTGCCCCCACCCCCAGTAGAGGTCCTCCCAGTAGTAGCCACCCCCCTCCCCTGTTCTGCAGATAGGTTAAAAAAAAATAATATATGTATATATATATATATATATATATATATAAAAACAGACTTACCTGCTGCTCCGGTCCGCGCTGCCGCTCCCGCCGCCGCCCGCCAGTCCTCCCGGGCTGGCGCGCTCAGCATTATGGGACAGACGTCATGACGTCAGTCCCATTACCCACTGCAGGAGCCGGACGGAAGTCCGGCTCTTGCAGTGGGTTCTGCTGCAGTCAATGAGAGTCTATCTGACTCTCATTGGCTGCTGTTTAACACACGCATCGCCGCCAGTGCTGGCGGCGATATGTGTGTTATGCACAGCCTGAGCCCGCCTCCTGGCGCTATTGGGCAAGCGCTCAGGGGGAGGGAACGGGCTCAGGCGTGCAGCACAGGACCGGCGCTGGAAGCCTAGCGCCGGTCCTGTGTAAATGTGTAGCGCCGACCACAATCACTGCGGTCGGCACTACACTTGTGGCTAACTAGGGTGGTCCCACGGCGCCCAGGGCACGCACCCTGCCCGACCCCCCTAGTTATGCCACTGGTCCTGATAAGAAGCCCATAGGCTTCTGTAGGTTAACGCCACCTGAAGGTGGTGTTACCTATCGGGATGAAGCACCGGAATGCATCACATTCTGGTGCTTTGTTCATAGTGGGAATGCAGTAAATCCCCCGAAAATGCTAATTTCCGGGGTTTTACTGCATTTTCGCCCTTAGTACATCTCATTCATTTTCTGATAAATTGTGCTGATCCGATAAATGCTCCGATCCAACAGAGCGATTATCGGATCAGTGTGTACCTGTACACACTGTGCAATTTCTAGGTCAGTGTGTACTTTCTTCTGATCTCCTTAACCGGATTGGGAGGTTGGAAATGAGATATCATGTGCAGCACACCAAATCCTGACCTCCCAATCTAATTATTGCAGGAACCCTTTCAAGACGTTTATTAGCTGACGCTCCTGCATACACACTATGCAATTATCAGGCCCAGCTTACCTGTCATTTTTTTTAGCACAGGCTGTGAAAGAAGCTGATTAGTTGGTACTTTATCTCTCGCCATTTTATCTCTCTTCAGAATTTTATAAATCACCCTCTGTTTATAAGGAAATGCCCAAGGCTTCTGAGTATGTAAATACCACATGTAGCTTTTTATATGGTTCACATGTATGAACTGCAATATATGTTTATTGAATGTAATATGTATTGTGTGTGCCAGTTCCAGAAACTCAGTATATGGGTGTAGCCCTTGGCTGATTACACACCGATTTAATGATGTACATATTAGATCTATGATGCAGAAAACCTTTTACTTTTGAAGATCAGGGTCCGATGCCTTGATAAATCTGGTGGTGTTCTTCTTTATGCCACAGTAAAAGTGGATGATATCATTGTTGTTTGCTATATACTGCACAATCTGTCCTTAAAACAATACAGGCCTATTCATATAATGGTAGACACTGAGGAAGCAGAAAGCCTGTTAACTGCAGGCGATATGGATAATACACAAGGGAATGTATGGGCATGTCAGAGATATAAGTCAACAATACTTTACATGTAAGTAGTTTTCAAAAAGTGTTTCACTTATTATCAGTGCCTTAAAGTAGTACAATATACAATACAATACAATATTTAGGGCGGGATGTACTAAAGGCGAAAAATGTGGTGCATTTTCGGGGGTTCTACCACATTCCCCAAATGTACTAAGCATGGGAATGCGATGCATTCCGGGGCTTCGTCCCGATGGGTAATGCCACCTTCAGGTGGCGTTACCCAATAGATGCCTATGGGCTTCTTATCGGGATGCTCCCCCTTGGGTATCCATTCTCTCCACAGCATTTACAGTATGATTTCGTGCATTCATTTAATTAGCTATCATATTTTAAGCCCCTTTGTAAGCGGGCATTAATTTGACACATTTGAAAATTTTGGCCAAGCATGAAGTTCCTTTGGATGTCTCTGCAGCATGCTGCCATGATTGTCTTGTAAATGTTAACGGTTGTTAGGATTTAATTTTTGGACACATGTTGATGTCATTTTCTGTTTTTTATAAGTCGCTCCTCATCTGTGGTTGGATCCGTTAAAGTTGACAGGGGTTGTCTACGTAAGGAGGAACCAGTTGATTGAACCATGAGGCAATAGCTTTTGAAGATTGTTATCAATATATACACTGTGAAATTGAAAACATGTCTAACAGATGGCCTATTCCTGTACATTCTTCCACCTGTTTGCATTGATTTATGCAAAGCAATCATGCTTTAGTCATGTTTAAAATAAAAACCACACAGACACACAACATATACAGTACATAAAATTTATGGGTAAAGTCATAGCTATACTCACCAGGCTGTTGATGTGCTGGAAGCCTATTGCTGTGTTGAACGCTTATGCCTTCAGAAATCTTGCACTGGCAGGTTATACCTCAGTTCTTCATCTTACAGGTATCATACAGGTATTCCACAAGCAGAGGTGACCACCTCCTGTCACTGTCAGACAGCTTTTCTTTCAGGCACCTGTTCGTGTCTGAATATCGCTACTTGTAGTGTGCCACGGTGCACTTGAATAGGCCTACTACTTTTACAGCTGTACAGAAAACCGGCAATTGTGACTGTGTGGCATGTTTAATTCCTGACTCCACTCTTATGATTATAACATTGTACTATGCTAGTCAGGGGTGTATTAAGAGAGGAGGGGGCCTGTTCAATCCCTGTACGAGGCCCCCTCCTCTCTCCCCGGCTGCCATCAGCGAACTGCCACAGCAGTAGACTCCGGGCACTAGAGTGCGCACAGAGTCTACTGCGCATGCGTAGATCACCGGGAAAGTGGCGCGGCAGCCATTTCCCCAGTGATTCTCTACTGCGCATTCACATTTTCCAGATGTTTTCTGTAGCGCTATTCCGTAGGACATCGGAGAGGTAAGTAAGAAAAAAAAAAGTATGGGTGCAGGGTGTGCCGCACATCCTTCACCCATTATAAATACGCCCCTGATGCTAGTACAAAACACACTTCTCCTCTTGGGAGAACCAAATCTTGCAGTCAAAGAACTGATGAATTCTGTCCCCATACTAGTGTATTCCACCAGAGGAAGGTAAGTAGGAGATATCTGTTATATCTCCTGCTTTACCTTCTTGATGAATCATAGGCAAACGCAGGGGGGATTTCCATCAGCCTGGAAACCCCCCTCCCCAGCCCACGCCATGACCACAATAGGAATAGTAATGAAATATAATTTTACTAGTGCTGCATGTTCTTCTCAGTATCACAAATGATATATTTAGCACCACCTGTGGATCTTTTAACATGTATCAGACAGTAATAAATAACCTGTGCACCAACTAGGAGTTCTGGAGCACATTCACTGTTAGGGATATGCTGCTATAGAGCCCAATATGTACATATATGTCCAGGGCAGTGCTAGCAGGGCCAGCTCCAGGGTTCAGAGCACCCTTTGCCGACCCATCAGAAGTCGACTGGATTTTGGGGCGTGGCCTAATTACCATAGGCCAAGCCCCTTGTGTGACGTTATTTTGAGGCGTGCCCGCATGGCACACCTCCAAAAAATGTGAGGCTGGGAGTAAAGCCCAGCACCGTCACTGGCTGGGCTTCCCCCAGCCCTCTCCCATCAGTGAATGGTTGCCGCGCGCATGCGTGCGGCTTCCATTCACACTCTGGGGACGGTGATGTTATTGGGGCCGCCCACAATCGGCAAGCGTTCGCTTGGGAACACCTCCGTTTCTGAAACCACCCCCCCGCCACGCCTACAAAACGGGACGAGCTGTCGATCAACATTGACAGCCGCCCCATTTGTAGTGAGCCCCGGAGCGAGAGAATTTCTCTCTCGCTCCGGGGCTTTAACACGCGCAGTGCGGCCGCTGCGTGTGCGCACAGCCAAACATCGACCCGCTTGCGAGCGCTCAGGCGCTTGCGAGCGGGTCTGAATGAGGTCCTCTGTATTTAACACTTGGAGGAAAGTCACAGATAAGTATGCACTTTAACACAGGTGAAACTGCAGAACAATAAGCCTTTGCATACAATAGCGAGAAAAAGTCTATGTTGGTTTGCATTGTCACTGAAGAACCGTCACAGGTAAGCATGCACTTTTACACAGGTGTACACAGTAGCTGCAGAATGACAGGCCTTTGTATACAATAGCGGGAAAAAAGTATTTTTGGCTTTGCTTGGCTACTGATGAAACGTCACAGATAAGTATGCACTTTTACACAGGTGTAGATGCAGAATAGCAAAGCAAGTCACTGTTAAATACGGAAAGCACCAGATAAGGAACCTTCAGTTGCCCCGGTACGGGGGATACCTAGTGGCAAAAGAAGGGTCCTTATCTGGTGATTGGAGCGGAGAGACCAGTGCAGTGTCCAGAAACTACACGGTGGAATTACAACACACGCTCATAAGAACTGTCCGTTGCCAGTTCTGATTTTTTTTATGTGCATTTGCTGATGTTCATTTGTATTAAACTGAACTTCACTATCTATATCTCCCCTCTCTCTCATTCATTTGTGGGTACTGAATTTGTGTCCTATGAGGGACGTACTTCAGGAGATTGGAATATATGCTATAGGAGAAATCAACTAAGCCTTTCCAAAGGGACAAACCTTTTGATCTAACCCTTACTTCCACTCCATGACACCACACCATACACCAGGATCTGGGAGAGGAATAATGAAACCCTAAGCCATGTAGGACGCATCACTTCAGTCACTGAGGCAGCGTATTATCGCAGAGAGGGACACACTACAAAGGTACTTTAGGGAGGGGCGAAGGGTTATCCACAGCTTCACCATATGCAGCAGCTCTTCTGCCAAACCACGATCTCCAGCGCCGCACGGGATGCTGAGCACCGCACCGGTCTGCGCTCCATCACAGGGAGCTGGATGCTGGGGTTCTCTCCGGTCCTTCCGTACATACAAGCTGAATGAAACACTTAGCTCTGGGGAATCAGTTCAGCACTTTACTCCCAGTAGCAGGGTCCTCGTTTATGGCGGACCTTCCTCACTGCTCCTTCCTGGTGGCGGTCCTCTCCATATAAGCTCCTCATTGCTGCAGGGAAAGGCTCTCACCCCTGCCCCGGTATTCTCGGCTGATCCTGCTCCTCCGTGTCAGGATCATCTCAGGGCTCCTCTTTACCTGCAGGGGATCTTCCACTGGGGCTTACAAGCGCAGGGTCCTCTCTCCGGTGTCAGGTCTCGCTGGGTCATTCTCACTGCGGGGCCTCCTGGGACTTCTCCCCAGCCGGGGTCCTGTCTGTCTGAGCTTCCCACAACATGTCTGCGCTGCTCCCGGGTTTTCTGTGGGGAGTTCCTCTTTAGCTCTGCCAGTCACTGTTGTGTCCTCTGCACTGGGTCCTTGAGGGCTGTCACCACAGAGCTGCGCTACTCTGTCCACTTCACAGGGGTGCTAACTGGGTACATCACGTCAGGGTCCTCTGCACCGGGGTTGTCCAGCAGGGATGCTCCCCACGGGGTCCTAGCACCGGCTTGCCACAGCCGGGATCCTCTTCACTGTGGCCACTCCTCTGACGGTGCCACAGCCGCTGACCCCAGGTCCTCTCTACATGTCTCAGACACCCTCCAACTCTTCCCCTACAGGTAACACAAAAGTCTTTCCCCCGCTACATGGCTGATACAGTGGCTCCACCTGAGAGCTCCCCACTCCCTCACGCTGCCAATTTCTTTAACTGTGGCCGGCTGGCCCGCCTCAGATCATCGCTTCCCTCACTGGCTCCTGCTCTCCGAGGACAGCCTGCCCCTGGGGACTTTTATTTATTACCAGTTATATATATAGCGCACACATATTCCGCAGCGCTTTACAGCGCTTTACTTTTACCCTGCAACCAATCACCAGGGGGTCCCAAATCGTGGGCTTTGCTGTTGCTGGCCGACCAGTGTCCTTGCCAGCCTCTCTAGCACATGCGCAGTACAGACCTGGTGAGAAGGGTCACAGCATTCAATGCAGCCCTGCTATTTAACCTAATGAGGCTGCTGGAAAGTGTTTAATAAGTAATAAATAATAATAAAAAAAACTTGCTGGTGTTATAGGGGCCTGTTACCATACAAACCCTAACAGGTACAGAGCGGTGACCCGATAACTATGGGGGTACCACACAAGTGTAACCATGTATATGTAGCACTGTTTTCTTGTGAAGCAAGTGATTAACCTGTGTGGCAGATGCTAGTAGAAGACAGCAGTGGCAGCTCCAGAGTTGAAGCTGCAGCGCAGTCCAAAATTCAAATAGGGGAGCCCCACCAACTGCCAGTGAGTCCCGGCCGGTGATCTTTGGCAGCATTTGGAAAGGCAGTTGAACTTGGACTGTCCTGCAGCCCCACCTCTGGAGCCGCCACTAGAGGAAAGTAACTAGTAGTCAGACAGTCAGGGGTTGATTTATGTGTTAACAAGTTAATGACAGACAAGGATTGGACAAACTAGGCCATGGTTCTGTTCCAAGGATCTGATGTACTAGGATTATTAATCAGAATGGACAGGCAGGAATTTAATAAAATTTCAGTCCAGGAGGTGGTACACAGATTAGATAAATATCATGGAGGGTAGTCAAAAAGTCACAGCCAAAGTTGGTACATAGAAGTACTTGACAAAAGCGTGGTGTGCGATAGCAAGAGAAGTATCAAGGACAAACACCTAGCACTGTCTGCTAGGCATGATCCTGCTTTATACCGTATCTCCAAGGGGAAGGGATCTAAAGCTTCAAAAGGCTGCTGACAATCCGGACGTGGTATGGATACAGACTCACTCTGTACAGATGTTCCTCCTCTCACCTTGCGGTTAAGTTCTTTAAAGGTAAGTGACCCATAACTATGGGATACAGCGACATAGTGGGTAATAGCAATTGGAAAGGAGTGCTGGGACACCACAAATGTAAATACACATTCTAACAAATGCTGACCACATTAAACAATAAATAATTACAAAACCAGTCACACTCACACATAATTAGACAGAAGTAACAAAATAAAGCAAAGAGTAAAAGGATAACACGCACAAGTAGGTGACAAGACAACAAAAAAAAAACATAAGACAACTATCAGATAGTGTTAATTAACAATTACTTATAACACATTTGCAACTCTCTTCTCCAATTCCCTTTCTCTCTTCTGGTCCCTAACTTTTACTTTTCATAATCCCACATGTTTTGAGAGCTAATTCATTACAGTGAAAAGCATCTTTCAAACACAAACCGGTTTTAGGTTGAAAACCAGCTGTTTGCTGTAAAGTGCACAAGAGAACGCTCCTGATTGGTCGGCTGTCTGTTGAATAAGTAAGTAGCCTTACCAGACAGTAACCAATGTCATGTCCGTTGCTCCTCGTAAGCAGTCTATGTCGCGTTGTAATGGCTAAAAGTCAGGACAGCGATTTGTAGACGCCGCTAAAAACAGTGCTTTTCCAGTGGCTGGCTATTTGTTCATCCTAATATAAATATGCAACTTTCAAATTGTCCCTTAATACATTTTCCTGGTAAGGGCCCTCATTCAGACCCACTCGCAAACAGCAGTACGCTCGTTGCGTTCCGATGTTGACTAACCACGCATGCGTCGGTGTTACACTGCGCATGTGCGTACGGCAGATTGCGAGCTTTTTATCTGTCGTTCCTAAAATAGCGTACAGGAAGTGACATGTCAAATGTGATTGACAGAACAGGGCGTTTTTGGGTGTTAACGGGGGTGGAGATGGAAAAACGCAGGCGTGGCGAGGCGTTTTTGGGGCGTACATACATTAGCAGATGCGAGCGTCAAATGTGTTCGGACCGTCACATACGTCACTGGAACATCCTCTTTCCCTTCAAAATGCTCGCACAGTTTAGGGTCTGGATTACTCTACCACATTGGCGATGGCCTTCTCCTCCGTCCCGGGACTCCACGATGGTGCAGCGATTAATCGCGGGTGGTCACAAAAGCAATTAGTGTTGTATTGAAAACCGGCTTGGTATGTGTTTGGAAAGCAGTTTATTGGGATAGCACAAAACCGTACGCAGGTGGAAATCATACCTGCTAATGTCAGGATTACACAATCAATTGGCGTACATTTTTGGGGGTTTTTTTTCGGCCTCAATTTGTTGTTTATGGCCTATTGTGACAATAATGTCATCATGTTTTAATTAGCTCCCCCTTTTTTTTTTTAATGTGCAATTTGCATCGTTATGTGTTTTTTTAAACGTTCCTTCAAGAGGCCTTTTTTTTAGACAAATGAAATGATTTTTGGTGTCCTTTTTTGCCTTTAGGGCCAGGATTAAATGTAACCCATTTGTCCAATAATGTCACAATACAATGTCAGATTTTTGTCATAAATTTATTGTTTAAACACAAACCAATTGGCATAATATTTTTTTTTAGTTTTTCTGCCAAAGATACTTTTTATCCAAAAAAAAAAAACAATAACTGATAACATAAACGTACAAAAATAACTTAAAGACATTTCACAAGAAAGGAGAGGGAAGTTTTGACCAGAAAGGAATATGAGCCAAGCACAGAAGGAGTGTGGGAAAAGTCGCCATTGCTGTCACCGTTTTTTCGCCCGTTTGGATGGGGGAGGGTGGGCGCCAGACCGGGTCCGGGATGCCATCGGGCTGGCCTGTCCAGAGGCAGATGTTGTGGCCTCTGGACTAGGCACAGGGCTAGGCACATTTGGAGGATTGGCTGATGTTGTGCCAGAGGTGGAGGATCCTGATGTTCCGGCAGGAAGGGAGGTCGGCTCCACCATGTGCTGGCGAACGAGCTGCTCCAGGGCATCGGCGATGCGGATGTTGGCCCTGGTATTTTCCGCCAGGGCCTGACCAATGGTCACGTTGGCCGCAGCATTTTGCTCCAGGGCCTCAGCCACCCGTAGCAGACTGGCGTCCATCCTCTGCAGAATCTCCGTATGGAAATCCGATTTGAAATTGAGTTCTGTGAGGAGGCCCACTGCCTGCGAGGGGGCACGCCCTGGACTGGCTTCTGCAGGGTCCTCAGCCGGATGTACTGGTTCCTCCCCTGCAGAGCCAGCAGAAATTCTGCGGCCAAGGCTTCCCTCTGGAGCAGACTCATCCGCCTGTGTCTCTGTTTGAAAAATGAGAAAAGAGTCACATTAGAATCTACATATTGGCACAATAGCATTTCAGAGTTGGTGACATCACAATACTTACCTGGGCCAACATGAGGAGCCGCAAAGTCTGGCATGTCCGTATCCATGTTGGACACGCCAAACACCTCCACAGGCTGCACACACCCCTGTGCCAGCTCTTCTAAATCGGTCAACTCCAATGACACAGGGGTGGGACCCCCACCTGTCCCCCTTGCATGCCTAGCCCTGTCCGCGAGTTTTTGCTTTAGGCGATATTTGAAGTCGCCCCATCTGTGGGGAAAAATGGAAGCCATTATCCTTTGGTTTAAAATGGGGTTTGTTTTTAGGGGGGGCAAGGGTTTACTTACCGCCGTTTGACATCCCGGGCTAGACGGACATAATCACCCACCGTATTGACAGCAACGGCTACCTCTTCCCACATTCTCCACTTCTGGCTTAGACTCATATTCCTGTCTGCCTGTGGCAGGATGTCCACACACTTCTGGATCAAAACCTCCATCTCCTTTCTTGTGAAATGTGGCTGCCTTTTTTTTTTGGCCGCTTTGGCCGGAAGACTGGGCCCAGCAGCCTCTTCCATGTCATCCTCCTCACCTATTTGTGTAAAATTACAGAATTCACAAAATCACAACTTGCCTCATCTTATGTTTCAAATTAATCGTTGATAGAAAATGCATGAAAGACTTACCGCCTGACTCTTGGGCATTTTTTCCCTGGTCTGTCGCCATGTCTGCGGTCCAAACAAGAAATACACCAGAATTTGAATGTGTTTTCGTGACGTATTTATACATGTGTCCTTATTTTGCGGTCGCATCATTGATTGTGCGGCCCTATGATCCCTCCTTAATTTGTGCGGGAAACGAAACACTATTTATGGCTTGGTGTGTCTCAAGTCGAGGTGGCGTTTTTGGATTGTTGGAGGTTATCTTGGCTGGAGTGTATTGATTGTGTAGAAAGGAGTTGGAGGTTGTTGAATCGTTTGTTGGTTAGATTTGCGTTTTTTTTTCCGTTATCTTTGTTGGTTTATATTTTTGGGACCTCGTTTGTTGATTTGGTAAGTTTTGTGAAGTCTAACTTTTGTTCAATTGTTGTTTCATTGTGTTTCGTATATTTTGTAATTTTTGGATACCTAATTTATTCTATTTTAGATTTTTTTTTTTTTCGACCCCAAAGACCTTTTGATTTTGCATCTTAGATATTTGCTCTTGGTAAGTCCATTTTTTATCTTGTATTAGCGAACTAATTAGCGCATTTGTAGTAGTTACTCTTGTGACTTGTATTAGCGAACTAATTAGCGCATTTGTAGTAGTTACTCTTCGGACTTGTATTAGCGAACTAATTAGCGCATTTGTAGTAGTTACTCTTGTGACTTGTATTAGCGAACTAATTAGCGCATTTGTAGTAGTTACTCTTCGGACTTGTATTAGCGAACTAATTAGCGCATTTGTAGTAGTTACTCTTGGGACTTGTATTAGCGAACTAATTAGCGCATTTGTAGTAGTTACTCTTGTGACTTGTATTAGCGAACTAATTAGCGCATTTGTAGTAGTTACTCTTGGGACTTGTATTAGCGAACTAATTAGCGCATTTGTAGTAGTTACTCTTGTGACTTGTATTAGCGAACTAATTAGCGCATTTTTAGTAGTTACTCTTGGGACTTGTATTAGCGAACTAATTAGCACATTTTAAACAGCTTAATAATCATTCAAACTTTTTGATGGTTTAGCTTTCGCATTTTTAAGCCAACATTTCGACCCGTTTTGATGTACTGTGTTAAATGTCGCTTTGCGGTTTTTATAAATGGGTGTTTGGCATATTTGAACTTTGGTCTAGCACAAAATGTATCCACAAAAATGCACAGAGTGAAATGTGTCAAGTAATTTTGTTGTTTATTTTCAGTTTGGACGTATCATGACAATACCCCGGCATGTAAGCAGCAATGGATGCTATCATCAAGCTAAGTTGTTTTAATATAGTTTTGGGGTGGGTCAAAAGCCTTACTTTAAAATTTTTGATTTTCAGGTTGATCTGGGGAGGATTGTTCTGGCCATGCTCCCGGAAGCCGACCAACCTCAATCTCATCCCAGGCGTAGGCATCGTAGGCATGCAAGGCCCCAGATATTTCGAACACGTGTCACCCTTTTTGGAATGCCCGATGATGAGGTTTTAAGACGCTACCGTCTACCTCCCAAAATCATCATAGACACTCTCTCATTAATAGAAAGTGATCTTGAGCGGCAAATTGACAGTCCAACAGCAATACCACCACTGACGCAATTTATGGCGGCGTTACATTTCTGTGCCTCAGGATCGTTTCAAACAACGGTTGGAATAGTGGCGGGCATCTCCCAATCCTCCTTTTCCCGGATCCTGAGGGCAGTGATGGAGGCACTTTTCAAGCACCTCCATCATTTTATTCAAATGCCTTTGGATATGGGTGCCCTTAGTGTGGCCAAGGCCAATTTTTACCAAATAGCTGGCTTCCCACACATCATAGGGGTTGTGGATGGTACTCACATACCACTTCAGCCTCCAGCACGGCTGGAGGCAATATTTAGAAACAGGAAACACTATCACTCCCTGAATGTAATGGTGGTATGTGATGCCTCCCTCCAGATCCTGTCCCTGAATGCTAAGTTACCAGGAAGTGCACATGACTCCTTCGTCATCCGGCAATCAGGGATATGGCAGAAATTAACCAACCTACAAGCTGGTGATGCGTGGCTTCTGGGTAAGTGGAGACCTTTAGTACATAACAATGTTAAGCTTGATACACAGTGTTCCTGATGTTGTCTCTTATTTTTCACAGGAGACAGTGGATACCCTTGCATGTCCTGGCTGCTCACTCCTTATTTGGCTCCCACACCAGGCCCACAAAGTGAGTATAATTCCGCACTTACAGCCACCAGGCAAGTGGTGGAGCGCTGTATCGGCCTTTTAAAAGGCCGATTCAGATGCCTCCACCGCTCTGGTGGCGAGCTCATGTATTTGCCGGATATGGTGTCGAAAATTGTGGTCCTGTGTGGGATATTTCACAACATCGCCATAAGGAGTGGTGTCCCAATGCAGCCAGAAGATGCCTTACCTGAGGATGGCCCCCCCGAGGTTGGTCGGAGGTCAGTATGTGGGGGGGTCATACGCGATGATGTGGTGGCCAGATTTTTTAGGTAAGTTTGACCCAAACTACAGTGTTTATACCTAATGTGTTTGTGTTTGTTTGCGAACATCTAATTTATTTTTATTTTTTCACCATCTTCTGTTTGTTCACATAATCTTTGCCACTCCAACGCTCACTACTTCCTGCTACCCTTACCAAACCTGGATCTGGTGATTTTGGCCATATATTCTGGAACCCATATCGCAACGCCATGTTTGTGGAATCATGTTGGCATGGTCCTTCGTCAACCAGTTCTTGATTGTTTTTTTAAATTAAATATTTTATTTGTATGTGTTGGATTTGAGATTATCAGTGTTTTTTGGTTTTGGGACTGACCACTTTGATTTCTCATTTAAGTTGTGAATAAATGTTTGGAGAGTGAAATGGTCTTCCTTTTTTTGGACGTTAACAGCAAGTGGAACCAGGTTAACACACCTTACAATTGACTAAGGGGTAATCCAGTACTGACACCAGTTGATGTAAACTGAAATATGTTTGCAGGTTCCCAACCCACACCAAAAGGAAGCCTGTCCAAACCTTTGGATTTTGAAGATTGGCCTAAGCAGCTTGCACACCAACTAGGAACCTGTAAACTGGCGAAATATCTAATTGACACTACACCCAAAAAGGGAAATGACATTGTTACTGTTATGTGTTTCTTGTGGCTGTTTAACATACAAATACAAAATACAATCTAACTTTTAAAAAATGGTAATCCGTGCAGGAACAGTCTACTTATGTCAGGGAAAACTATTTGTGTTTTCGAAAAAAAGAATGAGCCAGAACGTATATTAGAACTACAAAATTTATTTACAAAACGAATCAAAAAAAAAAAAACTACTGGCGAAGGATGCCAGACAGCCGGTCAAGGGCCACAAGAAGGCCAATTACATGTTGCCGCATCTGGCCAACACAATCCTCCACCTCTTGACGACGCCTCTGTTCCTCTGTGGGTGAGAAAAGTGTGTGGATTAATAAAACAATAGGGAATCCACATTAAAAAAAAAAAAACACAACGAAATCACTCCTAAACCCAAAAAAAAAAAAAAAAACCAAAAAGGGGGTGCTGGCAAAAATACAAGGCCTATGTACAAATTCACACAGGTGTGATATGTGTATGTTGAAATCAGCAGGAAGAGGTAAAGGCAAACTGCTAAATCAACAAAAGTAAACCAAACAAGCACGAATAAAGGCACGACACATGATTACATACAAACAGTTTGTGGTTAAAAAAAATGAGAAAGAAAAACATACCGGGAGCCAAAACGGGAGCTCTGGAAGTCCATCCATGTTCCTCCTCGGAGGAGCCTTCATTCCCCAAAGAACGGGGAGGGGTAATGATGGACTCCGGGGAGGGGGTAATTGGAAGAGGGGTGGGTGGAGGAGAGGGGGAAGTGGGACGGAGGGGAAGGAGGCCCGACAGTTCCGGGAGAGGGTCTGGGAAGGCTGGGGAGGAGTGGGGTATAGGGGAAATATTTGGGGTGGAGTGTTGGCTGGGGGTTGGGGATAGTGGCCGGGAACGCCGTCTGGCCGGACGGTGACGGCGTAGTCTTGGCTGTCCTCCTAAAATATGTCAAACAAATTGAGGTTAGTTTCTGGGCAAATCCGGGGCCCAAATTTAAAAAAAAAAACCAGCACCAAAAAACATGCAAAAAGGAGTAGAATGAAAAAAACAGAAATAGAGGGAAAACATGCACACGCAGATATGAGGACAAATAATTAATAGGACAGATAGGAAAACATGCACACGCAGATATGAGGACAAATAATTAATAGGACAGACAGGAAAACATGCACACGCAGATATGAGGACAAATAATTAATAGGACAGACAGGAAAACATGCACACGCAGATATGAGGACAAATAATTAATAGGACAGACAGGAAAACATGCACACGCAGATATGAGGACAAATAATTAATAGGACAGACAGGAAAACATGCACACGCAGATATGAGGACAAATAATTAATAGGACAGATAGGAAAACATGCACACGCAGATATGAGGACAAATAATTAATAGGACAGATAGGAAGACATGAACACGCAGATATGAGGACAAATAATTAATAGGACAGACAGGAAAACATGCACACGCAGTTTGCCCCACAAACACAAACATGAAAACCACAATACATAACACTTACTTTCCAGGATCTGCATGCGAAAGCATGCCAGCAAGCGGGGCGTTCGCCGTTGCAGGTCTGACCACCTGCGCTCAAGCTGCCCGATGTTGCGGCGTGAACCCATCGACCGCAGGCGGGACCGTGCCTCCGCATACGCGGAGCGCTTCTGCCGGTTGGTGATGGGTGGAGGCTGGCTGGTGATCCGCCTATCCATCACCTCCGTAAGCACCAGCAGCTCGCGCCTGGTGAATGCGGAGGCTCTCATGATGGCAATGGAGTTTTTCATACAAAACATTTTTGATAAAGTGTGGCCCAAATTTCTGATTGGCTAATGTATTTTGGAAATTAACAGGAGCAATTTTATTGGTTAGTGTATGAGTCATGTGTTCAACAGGGCCAGAAATCTCTGGAGAGTTATGATAGGCTTGATGCAGTGACATGCGTTTGCAAATTTAAATAAAGAAATGAACCCCGGAAAATATGCGGGGATCCACAGCAATAGAACAATTGTTTAATTGTGGTTCACATGTTTTTTGAACAATAAAAGCGAATGTACCATCCGTACGTATTCTGCGGGTAAACACAAACACGGACAAGAGTAAAGTTTCTTGCATTGTGTTGAAAAAAAAAAAAAAATGAGCTAATTGATACATTGATTGGCATGATACGATTGAGGGAGGTAGGCAGAATAAAGGAGCAGGTAATCGACATCTGACAAGGCCACTTCCGGTTTCACTTGTGCGTGCGTTCCCTTCAAGCCATTTCGGGGATGTACGCTCGCTATTTCGTACGCTCGTTAGTTAGAGGAGGGGTCGCCTGAGTTTAGGGAGGAATTTTAGATGCGAACGAAAATACGAGCGAGCCATTGAATTTAAATAATTTTGTACGTACGCCTAACGTACGTGCGCCCGCTTGCGAGTGGCTCTGAATGAGGGCCAAGGTATCTAAATTTCCTGGACCTTCCCCATAGACAATCAATGTAATAGTTTGGATGGGGTTAAGATCTGGACTCTGAGCTGGCCAGTCCATTTGGATTACCAAATTTTCTGTATACCAGTCCTGCGTCGCCCTGGAAACATGACAGGTGACATTATCATTCTGATAAAAACATTTGTTGTTTCCATAGAACTGCAAGTGCATGGGCCTCCCTATGAAGTTTTCTTGTCAGAACCATTAGTGGCCATTTGGAACTCGTGTCCAATGGTATACATGGTATGCATTTCGCTTGAGCGGGGGTGTCTAATCACTTTAGTGTGCTAGAATGTTAGGAATCAGATAATGGCATCACTATAATGAGAATCAGTATGTAATGACGGCTGTTGGGATGCCTCCTGTCAAAATACAGACAGCAGCATCCCGATGATTGGTGTCCCAACAGGTGACAGGTAAGTATACTTACCCTCCCCCTGCTCTCCCTAATCCTCCCTTCTGGTAGCCTAACCCTACCCCTTCCTGTTAGTGCCTAAAGTGTCCCCCCTTCCTGCCTAAACCTAACCATTCCCCCTTAGAGCCTAACCCCCCCAGTGGTGCCTAACCCTAACCTCCCCCACCATGGGGAGCCTAACCCTAACACCCCCCCTCAGTGGTGCCTAACCCTTACATCCCCCACCATGGGGTGCCTAACCCTAACCCCCCAAAAAACCTAACGCTAAGCCTGCTATGCTACCGAAACCTAGCCCCCCCCCACGTGGCTAACAGCGAAGACGCCACGGACCGGACTTACATGGTTCGGGCTGGCGTCTGTCTGTGTTCCGGTGTCGGGCTTAAGATAGGCGACGGTATTTCGATGCCTATTTTAAGTCCCGTGTCGGACTTCCAGCATCAGGATTCAGACCGGCGGCATCCCGTCCGCTGGTCTGCTAACTACTGTACATCCAGGGGCAGAACTGTGGGAGACAATGGAGGCGCCTGCCGCCGGGCTCCAGCTCTGAAGGGGCACCTCCTCAACATATTCACCCCACTTAGGGCTGTAACTATGTACCCGGAGTGTACTGTCACGGCCGCCCAATACATGGCAGCCATTCCCAGCATCTGAGAAGCCACCATACACTAGAGGAGAGCTCCATGTCAGACCATCAGCTGCCACCTTCGTCTATCTGTAGCCTGTCTGCATGCAAATTGCTACATTACAGTATAAGTGGCTGTGATGGGGGGGGGGCACCAAATTATAACTTGCCTCCGGGCGTCTGGGATGAATTTCCGCCACTGTGTACATCCTCTAAATTCTAGTATTCTCCATTCTCAATTATACACTCCTATATCTTACACGAATAAGATGTTTTATGATAAGATGCTGTTTTGGCAAAGAGTTTTAGTACAGTGATAGCGATTTACTGTACATAGTGAGCATGCTCGCCCATCAGGCCACACAAGCACATACACATTCTGGTGAAAGGACAGAGGAGAGGAGCGTACGGCTTGCTGGAAAGTTTTCTACATTTGCTGGGCCTTCCCCATAGACAGAACAAACGGATGTCACTAGAAGATGGCATTAGGTAACAGATGCCAGCTACAGAAGGTTACAGGCACTGCTTTTGCTATCCCCTTGCTAAATAATAACTCTAATACTATAAAACGCAGCAATCCTCTGTAAGCTTAAGTTCTTGCAGGATTGACCAGAATATTTTCCTTAATATATTGGCCTCTTAGAGTTGGACATATACATTTAATTTTGAATGATCTTTCAATGACTTTTTAAGTGTTCTTTTATGTTTGTGCAGTGCAGCACTTCAGACACCTTGTTGAAAGTTGAAACTGTGCCCGGGCAGTTGTGAGAACAACTGAGTGAAGAAACTCACTATTACAAAGATACATACTAAAGAGGCCACTAGGTGTATAGAAAAATATATTTTGATTATAAAACATTGGAATAGTAATATATTTTTTAATTTGTAACTATTTACAGGGGTTACCGCATACTATTAGCTGAGAACAGAGCAACGTTCACTTATGAGCTGCAGGAATGGTTTTGAATTAATTGTGGTGCCATTTGTATGCCTGTAGTCCCAGTTTAGCTGTTAGGTAATGGTCCCTGTAATTGAATGAATGTCCACCCCCTGAACAGAACGTATTTGCTCCTGACTCCCTCCTTCTCAGATCACAGTGTGCTGCCTTGAATGACTTTTCCCTCCGTTACTGTGATCTTCTGTACTGGAATGAAAAGACTGCGGGCCCAGAGAACAGGGCTATAGTTATGTGTGTGCCTGCTGTATGGAAAGCCTCTGTATGGCGCTGCTGTACACCATGCTGTTTTTTTTTTTTACCAATACAGCTCCCATATTAATGACACTTGTCTCCATTGACAGCAGGGCTCATTGTACGCAATCCGCATACTACCTGCACGCAATAAACTCCCTATCGGCAGATGTGAGATTGCACGACCCTCACACTTAACCAAAATACTTACAGAACAAACTATAAACTTAACTAAAATAACGACACAGGCACAATGAAATGCCATTAAATTGGTCAACAATTTTATTCAAGTTAACAATGAAAATCAGTATGGTGGCAGAAAGATGGAACGGACAGCTGCCCTCTTCATTGTACGTTCATACAATCAGAACCCTCCCTATTATTTGTCAGTTTACACATACTGTATATACAGTCAGGTGCATAAATATTGGGACATTGACAGAATGTTCATATTTTGGCCTCTATTCACCACCACAATGGCTTTGAAATGAAACAAACAAGATGTGCTTTAACTGCAGACTTTCAGATTTAATTTGAGGGTAATTACATCCAAATCAGGTGAACGTTGTAGGAATTACAACGGTTTCTATATGTGCCTCCCACTTTTTAAAGGGCCAAAAGTAATGGGACAAACTAAACAATCCTAAATCTAACTTTCACTTTTTAATACTTTGTTGCAAATCCTTTGCAGGCAATTACAGCCTGAAGTCTGGAACGCATAAACATCACCAGACGCTGGGTTTCATCCCTGGTGATGCTCTGCCAGGCCTCTACTGCAAATGTCTTCAGTTCCTGCTTGTTCTTGGGGCATTTTCCGTTCTTCAGTTTTGTCTTCATCAAGTGAAATGCATGCTCAATCGGATTCAGGTCAGGGGATTGACTTGACTATTGCATAACATTCCACTTTTTAGCCTTAAAAAACTCTTTGGTTGCTTTTGCAGTATGCTTCGGGTCATTGTCCATCTACACTGTGAAGCGCCGTCCAATGAGTTCTGAAGCATTTGACTGAATATGAGCATATAATATTGCCCGAAACACTTCAGAATTCATTCTGCTGCTTTTGTCAGCAGTCACATCATCAATAAATACAAGGGAACCAGTTCCATTGGCAGCCATACATGCCCACGCCATGAGACTACCACCACCATGCTTCACTGATGAGGTGGTATGTTTTGGATCATGAGCAGTTCCTTTCCTTCTCCATACTCTTCTCTTCCCATCACTCTGGTACAAGTTGATCTTTGTCTCATCTGTCCATAGGATGTTGTTCCAGAACTGTAATGGCTTTTTTAGATGTTGTTTGGCAAACTCTAATCTGGTCTTCCTGTTTTGTGGCTCACCAATGGTTTACATCTTGTGGTGAACCCTCTATATTCACTCTTGTGAAGTCTTCTCTTGATTGTTGACTTTGACACATATTCACCTACCTCCAGGAGAGTGTTCTAGATTAGGCCAAATGTTGTGAAGGGAAATAATTCTTCTGTCATCCACCACAGTTGTTTTCTGTTGTCTTCTGGGTCTTTTGGTGTTGCTGAGCTCTCCGGTGCGTTCTTTCTTTTTAAGAATTTTCCAAACAGTTGATTTGGCCACACCTAATGTTTTTGCTATCTCTTTGATGGGTTTGTTTTGATTTTTCAGCCTAATGATGGCTTGCTTCACTGATAGTGACAGCTCTTTGGATCTCATATTGAGAGTCGACAGCAACTGATTCCAAATGCAAATGTCACACCTAGAATCAACTCCAGACCTTTTACCTGCTTAATTGATAATAAAATAACGAGGGAATAGCCCACAACTGTCCATGAAATAGCTTTTGAGTTGATAGTCCCATTACTTTTGGCCCCATAAAAAGTGGGAGGCACATATAGAAACCGTTGTAATTCCTACACCGTTCACCTGATTTGGATGTAATTACCCTCAAATTATATCTGAAAGTCTGCAGTTAAAGCACATCTTGTTTGTTTAATTTCAAAGCCTTTGTGGTGGTGAATAGAGGCCAAAATATGAAAATTCTGTCAATGTCCCATTATTTATGCACCTGACTGTACATGGTACACTCTATGGGGCTGACACAGAGTTGGGCATACAACCGTTTGAATAGTTTAAAAGAGGCAAATTTGTTCTGCACATGTCTGAGGGCTGCTGCAAAGTTGCTGATGATATGGTGACATTTGGCAGCACTAGCTAGATGCTTCTGATTGGCTGGCTGCAGATTCACCTCTGATAGGTGCATTATTCATGGGCATATTTTAGAATGAATGTTTTTGCGCTTTCAATTGTAAATGAGCAAGATTATACTGAATTGCTTTACTGTAGACACAGGCTGGAAGATGAGTGAAAGACACAGGCTGGAAGATGTATGGAAGGCACAGGCTGGAAGATGGGTGGAAGGTTGACTGAAATATATCTTGTGTATATATATATATATATATATATAATGAAGGTTAATACCTATACCACCACCACTCACCACCATTATGATCTCATTTTCACGATTTACCTTGGTGTTACATTTTCCACATTTTACCACAGTAAGAACACATCTGACACATAAACCAATTACTAAGATGACAACAAGTATAAGAATAAGAAGCTTACTTACACTAGCAACCATCTCCTGTACCCACTCTCCCAGACCGGCGAACCATTTGACAGGGTTTCACCACGAGAACCATTTCTCTACCTTTACCTCAGTCTCATACAAGGAAGTATTATGGTCCTTCCAAAATTCCCACTTCAGTTGTAGGACTTCATCCATTTTCTGGTCTATCACCTCTATGGGGTCATCAGTATTATTGGTGATGTACGTGCAACACTTGACACCAAATTGGGTGGCAAAAGTCACAGAATATCCACCAGTAACAGCTGTCAGGTAGTTTAACACTAGCCTATGTTCTACCAATTAATGTTTATAAGCCTGTAGTTCCCTACCCGCATACTTGAAAGTGTCATCATACATCTCGGTGATGTTGTCTATTAATTTAGCCAGGTCTTGGATGTATCTAAAATTTAAAGTTCCCCAAGTGATCCTAGTATGATCTAATGCTACCAAAATTTGGAAGCCAGTTGTTTCACTAATCAACTGTGTGGCTATATGTTCTTCACCAGGGATCATATTTCTTTTGTCAAGATGTTCATACTGTGTGTGTATGTATGGAGGTGGTGTGGTTTTATGGATACCAATCATTTCATCATGTGTAAGGGTCATGATTTCTGGTAATACCCTCCCAAGATAACATAAACCTTCAGAACTCGGAGAGAGCCACTTGTACGCTTTCCTTCCACATATAAATTATCATTGAACACATTATTCTTACAAAGAATCCTGCTCCCATTTCCCCCATTTGACTGGTACACGTTTCGGTTTGTATAATATTTGCACAGTACCCTAGTGCTACTCTGCCAACCATTACTGTATCGTATCTATGTGTGTACCTACACCGGAAGTATCTCCCAGTTGCAATAATTCTGCATACAATCGATAGGCTCATTATCTGCTCGGTGTGAATAAGTCATTGTCTGATTGCTCCAGGTCACCTCCCAATTTCCTGGTTTTCTGACATTTGTGATATTTAAACATATCAGGGATCTATCTACGTGGTACTGGTGGAGCTTAAGACTAGGGGGTTTAGATATATTAAATTTCTTGTCCACCGGTTTTCCCCCATGTAATTCAAGTACCTCTGCTAACTTTAATGGGTATGGCACTAATCCTGATTTACTCTGTCCTTGAGGTACTTGGGAACACACCCAACATTCAGTCTGGATTAAGACCTTACCCATCAGTTTGTCAAACAACCTGAGCGTAAGAAATTTCAGATCATAACATATTCTCCAGGTTCAACATCATGACAGTTTGTTTCTGGCATATCAGGTGACAACATTTTCAATTTCTGTTTCTGTTTTTCAACTGTCTACTCATTTTTATAAGATATTTCACAGTAGCCTCATTATTACTCTCCAAATCATCCTGTGGACTTATAATCAAATGAGGTTGCCTCCCAAACAGTATCTCAAAGGTGGACAGATTAAGAGGAGATCTGGGAGTGGTTCTAATGCTATGGAGGTGTAGTGGTAAGGCTTCTGGCCATCCTAATCCAGTTTCAGCCATGATCTTACGCAATTTGTTCTTAATAGTACCGTTCACTCTCTCCACCTTCGCACTGGCTTGTGGTCAGTAGGGGGTGTGAAGTCTACTATTGATACCCATAAGCTTACACATGTTCTCGAAAACATCACCAGTGAAATGAGTACCCCTATTACTTTCTATGATTCTAGGGATACCGTATCTGCATACAAACTCCTGAACAATCTTTTAGCAGTAAAAACAGCAGTATTAGTGGCAGCTGGATATGCCTCTACCCAATCAGAAAATACATCAGTACAAACTAATACATACTTGAGATTCCTGCAAGGTGGTAAATGAATAAAGTCAATTTGTATTACCTGAAAAGGACCGTCTGTCGGAGGGATATGGGATGGCTCGGTAGGTATTGTCTTCTTGACATTTTTCCTCAAACAAGTCAGACAGGCCATTGCTCTCTTTCCAGCTTGAGAAGAAAAGCCGGGTGCACACCAATATGCTCTGACCAACTTGCACATACCTTCTTTTCCTAGGTGAGTCAGACCATGCACTGCTTCAGCCAGGCTTGGGTAGTATGCCTTGGGAGCAACAGGCCTACCTTGTCCATCTCTCCAGAGTCCGGAGGACTCCTGAACACATCCCTTCGATCTCCAGACTGCCTTTTCCTGTAGGGAACACAAATTTTGCATTTCAATTAATTTCTGCATGTCTATTGTCTGGGAGACCATCACTTTGTTAGTTGTTATATATATGCGGAACCCTGCTGCCCATTTGGCAGCTTCATCTGCTCTGTTATTGCCCATTGACACTGGGTCTTCTTTGCATGTGTGGGCTTTGCATTTGATGACAGCTACTGCCTTTGGTAGCTGGATTGCTGTCAGAAGTCCTTTTATGTGATGTGAATGTGCATGAATGTATGTGTGTGAAGTGTACATGCGTGTGTGTGTGTGGGGGGATATATGATATACTGTATGTCTATTTTAAGGGAATGTTAATTATTCACCAGCACTTCCAGCCCAAATAATGGTCTAGAGATAAATTGTGGAGAGCAATCTATCAGAGAAAATAATTATTTGTGCATGTACGTTCGTGTGTGTTGGTGGGGTCTCATAGTAATGCAGCCATGACGTTATAAAGAGATCTATTGTACCACATATATGATATAGGCAGCACAAAAAGTGTTCCTCATCATTTACAACAGCATAACCTGTGCATAATTCTCCTGTCTCCGTCTGCCTGTGACAACTCCCATCCGTTTAAAATGTCAAATCTACATTTTCTAATGGTGTATCACGTATGTCTGGTCTTGCAGTAAAGGTCTGATTCAAATACTCCATACAATCATGTGTGTCAGTATACCTTCCAAACTCACCTTCAACCAGAGACTCACCTTCCTCCACCCTTTGTGCATCTCGAGGCACATATGGTAAGTACGTTGCTGGATTTAACGTATTGCACCTTTTAATGGTAATATTTGTAGGTTCCATTAGAGCTAGTTCCCATTTCGTGAACCTTGCTGACGAGACATGTCTGTTTTGGGCAGAATTTAACAAAGCAGATACTGCATGCGGTGTATAGACAGTTGTATCATGCCCTAATACTACATCCTCACTCTTATTTACCAGAAGAGCAGTTGCAGCTACACTTCTTAAACACGTTGGCAGTGATCTTGCTACAGTGTCCAATTGTGCACTGTAGTATGCTACAGGTCTGCTAGCATCACCATGTCTCTGTGTGAGGACACCTGCTGCGCAGCCATCAGCTTCCATACAAAATAACTCAAAGGGTTTTTCATAATCTGGTATTCCCAGGGCAGGTGCTCTTATCAGACTATCCTTAATGTTAAGGAAAGCCTGCTCTGTCTCCTCAGTGTGTATGACACGGTCGAGTTTTGAGGATGAAACTAATTCCTGCATGGTAATGCCAAAATAGAAAAACCTGGGAACCATGGGCCTGATTCAGACCCACTCGCGAGCGGCTGTCCGCTCGCAAGTGGGTCGATGTTCTGGACTGAGCATGCGCACGACGGAGGGAGCTCCGTCGTGCGCATGCGCCAGACGCGATGAGCGAAGGAAAGTCCTTCGCTCGTTGTGTCTGATCAAAGGGGGCTTGCTGTCGATGTTGATTGACAGCACGCCCCCTTTGGTAGGCGTGCCGGGGGCGTGCCTCCCTGACGGGGGCATTCCCACGGGAACGCCTCCCGTCACAAGCCGGCCCACTGACATCACTAGTGATGTCAGTGGGAGTGATTTTGGCTCTGATAGAGCCAAAATCACTCCGGAGCTTGCGGTTGAAAACCTCAACCGCAGGCTCCGGCTCGCAGTTTCGATGGTCGCGATGGTCACGACCATCGCGGCCATCAAAATGCACGCTCGTATAGCCTGTGGGTGGTGACCCACAGCTATACGAGCGTCCAGGAGGACGCTCCATTTTCATGGAGGCCGGCCCTCATTCAGAGCGTGCGCTCTGCTCAGAGCGTACGGCTCTGAATGAGGGCCCATGTCCTGCAGTATCCACACATGCCCAAGAAGATACGGATTTGCTGCTGGTTTTGCGGCAGTGTCATGGTCTGTATGGCATGTATTCTGTCAGTTGTCAAGTGTCGTAGACCCTGGGTTAGACAGTGTCCCAAGTATTTGACCCTAGTCTGGCATGGCTGTAATTTGTCCTTTGCAACCTTGCACCCTGTTTGTGAGAGATGAAGTAACAACAGTTTAGTATCATTTAAATGTGACATAAACAAATCAGAGCACAACAACAAATCATCTACATACTGAATGAGGACAGGCCCATTGCTTGGTTGAAAAGATTGCAAACAGTTATGTAAAGCCTGAGAGAAAATACTGGGGCTATCTATGAAACCCTGGGGCGATAGTGTCCATGTATATTGTACCCCTCTGTAGGAAAATGCAAATAGATATTGACAGGCAGGGTGAAGAGAAACAGAGAAGAATGCAGAACATAAATCAATGACAGTAAATGAGTACCTGACCCCTAGCACTGACTAGAGCATTTGCTGTCACGGTGTGAGAGGGTAACTGTTGGAAATTCCCTGAATATCGTGAGTGCCCTCTCTGAGTGTATCTATGTGTTCTCTTCTTAAGTGGCCCCCAATTTCTCGATCTACAATCCCTTCTTATGTGTCCCTCTATATTACAATTATAACACCTTACTGTATGATTTCGTGGTTTATGTGTATTGTAAGTTTGTGTCCGTGTATATGCTTCCTGTAGAGCCTGAATGCTCACTGCCATTAACTTCTCACTCTGTGCCTCTTTCTTCCTGGAAATGTTCTTATCATGTTCTATGGCAGATTCTCGAAGTGCAGCTACAGTAATTCCTCTCCAGTTAGGTAGAAAGTGTCGAAGTTGGATAATTGGCTGAGACAGAGGCCCTGATTCAGAGCCGGACGCTCTGACAGACCGCTCGCTCTGTTTTTTTTGAGCGGCCTCCTGGCTGCTCGCATAGCTGTGACCACCCACAGCTATAGCGAGCAGCCAAAAAGATGGTTACGATGGTCAAGACCATCGCGACCATCGGGCTTGCGATGAGACCCTTGTGGTCGGGTCTCGTCTGCTGCAAGCCCTGGAGTGCTTTCGGCTCTATCAGAGCCGAGAGCACTCCCACTGACATCACTTGTGATGTCAGTGGGGCCGGCCCCAGATGGTAGGCATTCCTATGGGAACGCCTCCGTCTGGCCAGCCACGCCCCTGGCATGCCCACCAAAGGGGGCGTGCTGTCACTCACCATTGACAGCACGCCCCCTTTGTAGCAAGACCCATAGTGATGGCTTGGTCGTCGCTATCAGGGTCTCGCGCATGCACAGGATGGAGCCGGCTCCCTCGTGCGCATGTGCATCGACCCGCTTGCGAGCGCTCTCGAGCGGGTCTGAATTAGTCCCAGAATCTGTTTCTAATTAAAATCTGCATGATGCCATTTTGCGAATGGCAACAAGACGCCATTTTGCGAATGGCCGCCCAGCGCCATTTCAGCGAATCTCACACATTATAAGTACATACGGCGATGCTATTATTTAGTGTCGTGCGATTAACCACGCAATAGAACAATGTTGAAAGTCCTCATTATATAAATACATACATTTACTAAAACATTTAATACGAACTACCCTCACAAACACGTAGACGCACAACGCTAACTAGTGTCTTTTCTTAATATCCTTACACTTACACACTGCACACTTACATAAAAAGGTTCCCTAGCATTAAGGTTAATTTTCAAGGTTTTATTCAGTATTATTAATTATGTAATAAAGCGACTGTATTTAAGATCTCAGGTTTAGTACATGATAAGCAGACTGTGTTTGGTGCCATTCTGAACCATTGTTTATTTGCAGATTTCCGGTTCCATCGGCAAGGAAATCGCAACATTTGTCTGGGAATTATGGATCATAGAGAGATAGGCAATGAAATGTACTCTGTTCATGTAAGGTAATTAGCCAGTTTAGACTTGTTCTTCGGCGGGAAAATGGACACAAAGAAGCTGTTGGAGGCTGAACTATTACAATACAAACTGACCTATAAACTGCATCGTAACAGGAGAACCAGGAAGAAGAACCAATGGGATTATGCCAATTTGTTCTATTGTATTGCCCCTCTCTGCAAAGGTTTATATGCAAGCACCCTGAATCTGCTAGTCAGTCATCTTTTCTTTGCTGTTGACGGAGGTTTCATAGTTGATGCCGGGAATCTGGATTCAGAGCGCATGCGTATGTATTCGACTGTACCTAGTGATTGTATAATCTGTTTGCGCTAATTGTATTTAGATCACAGAGTGTAACTATCTGTTTTTTGGTGAATAATATCTTTTTGTGCTTTGGAAACACAATCAAAGTCTGGAAAGCAATTATTTCTTGGTTATTAGGAATTCATAAGAGGTTTGCACCCTGGTCTTTAGATTATCCTTGAGACCCTCCATTAGTACCATAATAACTACTTCCCTGTGATGTACATTATTTTTTAATATCTGCTATCCCTGTGTACTGGGTTATTGCTAGCAGCGCTCTGTTGAGATAATCTGCTGCAGATTCACTATCTTTTTGTTTAATAGTGAAAATTTTACTCCAGTTCACTAACACTGGAAAATATATGGCCAACTGCGCTATTATACGTTTTATTTTTACCTGGTTATTCTCATCCGTTACGAATTCATCCTCCTCCAATACACAATCCTTAATAAACTTTTGTACATCAGTATTGGAGGGGAGACAGGCCCTTAACACCACTCGCCAATCTTTATTAGTTGGCTCATGAGCATTACCTAAATCTTTAACAAATTTCTGGCATTTGGCTAACTGTTTCCTAGTGTCTGGGAAGTCTGACATTATTGAATGTAATTCTGCTCTCGTCCATGGACAATGCATTTCTACATTCCTTATGGGGACTATACCGTCTTTGTCCGGATTCCCATTGGGAACTGCAATTGTACAGACAGGATGTGCACCTACCACATCACTATGTTCAGGATTAACAATTGTTTCGGTACTATGGGTGTTACCTCTCCTAGTACGGTCTCCACTAGTCTCAACCAATTTCAGCTGCTGGCCCTAATATATTAACAGCATGTGCAATGGCTGAAATTATAGTAGGTTCATCATCTTCCTCAATAACATTTTCCTTAAGGTGACTTAAAACAGGGTACAAGTTACTTTTTACGATTTTATTAATTTTGTCACGTGTTCTCCTCGTGCAGCCACAGCTTTAAACAATCATTATACTTTACTCTTTTCTTCAAAGATTTAACTAAACATATGTTATCTCTAACTGTATTTAGTACCTCCGAATCGAAACTGCCAACTTTAGGAAAGGGTTTCACACATTCTTTGGTCATCTTGACCCATATGTCGCAGTACGCAGTAGCATACATGTCATACTTTACATTCATTATGTACCTTGCCAACCTGGTCGGCCCATTCATAAGCAGCATCTCATCGACCATCCCTAGTGACTGCTTAGCACCCATCTGGGACAATGCTTTGGCTACTTTCGCTAGAGATTTCGACCGGTGGATGAATTAACCAAGCTGCGTCCACACACTTCTACCCTCTGCGCACAAACGACCGCTAAGCGTTTTGTCAGTTTTGCACAAATGAGGAAACAGAATCTAGCCTATACTATACTCCTGCTTTCCAGATGAATTAAACCAAGCTTCGCCTGCTGCTTCCTACTTTGAGTTACTCTCCACTGGTAGCATCTAAGTATCTCAACACTTAGCCTTGCCAGTGATTTCCTCCCATGACCCCCAAGACCCAATCACGGTTTACACCACCACGCGGTCCGATCGCATTGCCCAGAGACACTACAACTTATCAATGGACTTTGCGATTACTATTGGGGGTTGGGCTTAGAAAAGCACCTTCGTTTTCTCGCTTAGTTATACCTGCTATGTATACTGCTTCAGCTTGCCCTATCCGCCTCTTTAACACCTTAACCGGCCCTGTCTATTACCAACAGTTCAAAAAGCAAAAGACTTTCCATTTTTCTTTTTCCTTTTTTCACATCACAAGCATACATTCACATTCATATACCTTTGTTTTCTGCACAGAAAAATGCTTTCCCTAGTGGCAATAACTATTCAGAGGATTTTAACAAGTGATACAAGACTATCTATTACAACGATTGTTCAAACATATAAAAGAAACAGACAATAAAAGAAACAAACTTTTCTCTCTAGTCCCTGGATTCTAATCAGCGCTCCTTAGATCACCCAAAAACGGATATTTGGTTTCACAACACAGAGTACAAAACAGGTTTTAAATAGATTGCGTTCTTACCCGTATGTAACGCGTCCACCCTTTGTTGAAGAGTTGAAATCCGGTTGCTTTGAGTAATTTCCGGTAGCATGACCTCAAGGCCGAGCCCCCATCTATTGATTTCTAATAGTCGCTAGTCACTATTTTGCGCTGCAAGTCACTTAAGAAAGAATTGCTTTCCATTCCAATCGTGTAGTTCCAAAGCACAAAAAGTTATTTATGTAAAGAAAAAGTAACGGTGAAAGATGTAACAATTAGAGTAAAAAGCAATAATAAAGTACAAGCCGATATATACGCATGCGCACTGGTCCCAGTATACAGTCATCAATCCAGACGTCTATAATGTGTGGGAACCGTCTTGCACATATGCGTCCGCATATGTGCATCTGTGTGTTGAAATAGCAAATATGTGTCGTATGCATGTGACTATATACAGATGAGTGTCCATGTGCAAGTATGTGCACATGCATATGAGCATCGGTATATATATATATATATATATACAGAACAAAGGTCGTCCGGCACTCTGACTGAGACAAACAACAGGCCCCGGTTCCTCTCCAGAGTGAAAACTCATAGATACAGCATGGAAGGATGGACGGAACTCAAGGACAAATACCAAGAAGAATACAGCAGACTGCGCTGGTATAGTCAACGTTTCAGAGCTCAGCGGCTCTTTTATCAAGACAATATCAAGAAAACAGAATAAATGACATATAAATACATACCAATATCTGACACCCTCGTGCTGAAAACGCGCTGACCCGTCTGAGTCCCGATGACGTCATCGGCGTGATCAGCGCCGGCGGTCGGTGACTCATAGGGGGCGTGGAAATGACGTGTACCTTCACCATGGCAACAAAGGGAAGCTAGGAACACATAACATGAAATTAAATACAAAACGGTCAGGCCGACCTGCAAATAAACCAAGCGTAATATGACCAAGCTACAGGAGCTATCCAAACTAATGCAATCACAGTCATAGACATAAGATACAGCGCTGGGAGATAAATGCCCCTGTACACTATTCCTAAACTTCACAAAGATGCCTTTCAGCCTCCTGGTAGACTGATTATTGCGGCCAGAGATTCAATATATTATGGTATCTCGCAATACTTGGATTTTTATCTACAGCCGCTTCTGAATTCCAAACCATCTTTTCTAAAAGACACTACGGCTTTTATCTTGAGATTACAAAATCTGTCTCCCTTACCTGCCCGTCATCTTTTATGTACCATCGACGTATGTAGCCTGTACACTAGTATCCCGCATGAGGAAGGGATACAAGCCACAAATAATTTCATCCGTAATCACCCACTATATTCAGGACCGGATCCTAATTTTTTCATTAAATTGTTGAAATTAACATTGACAAGGAACTATTTCTTATTCGATAATAAGATCTACATCCAACGCACAGGTTGCGCCATGGGATCGTGTGTGGCACCTAGTTTTGCCAACATTTACATGTTTGGCATTGAAGATGAATTCTTCCTTGGGGATCCCAACATCGCCAAATATATTAGCGGGTATTCTAGATATATAGACGATATCTTCTTGCTGTGGTCAGGTCCTGCACAACTTTTCATTCAGTTAATGACAGAGCTCAATAACAAACAACACCCAATTAAATTTACGTTTGAATATGACTACAATTCTATTCATTTTCTTGATGTTACCATAAATCAGAATGAAGGACATGAATTGAATACCACTATGTTTTTCAAACCAACAGACCGCAATACTACACTACAAGCTGGTAGCCACCATCCTCCAGCTCTCAAATGGGGACTTCCTTATTCCCAATTTCTGAGGATTTGGAGAATTTGTAGTGATCGCACGGATGCGATCAATCATATTGACAACATGTCTCGTAAATTTTTAAAGAGGGGATACCACTATAAGATTTTGAATAAAGCCAAAGATAAAGTGCTGACCTTATCTAGGTCACAGGCCCTCAAATCCAGAGGTCCTATTAACAATTACAATAAAGTGGTTTGGACTCAACAGTTCACTACGGTGAGTGGACCCTTAATGCGTAGGGCCAGAAACATCTGGCCGATCATTGCGAGTCACCCCAAACTCCCAGCGCTACAAGGTTCATCTATTCTTACCTCATATAAAAGGGGCAGAAACATTAAAGATATTGTCGTACACAACGACGTGAGCCAATATACCAATGTAGCTCCCACACATTTTTTGACACGTCCAGCAGGTAATTACAAATGTATTTGGTGTACTACCTGTAGTTTTTTAGAAACAGGTAATACTTTTTGCCACCCCAGATCTGGGAAAAAATTCCGCATTAAGTATCCATTGACTTGTTCTAGTCGATATGTTGTGTATATCGTCAGATGCCCGTGTGGCCTACTCTATGTGGGTAAAACCTCGAGACAACTCAAAGAACGGATGGCCCTGAATCGCTCTAACATCAGGTCAGCCATTGAAGGCAGAAGATCGGATCAACCTGTGGCCAAACATTTTAGAGACTTCCATCATAATGTCTCTACTATCAGATATAAATTGATTGACTGGGTTCCCCAGAATCCAAGGGGAGGTGACAGAGACCGTATGTTGTTACAGAAGGAAGCCTTTTGGATCCACACCCTGCAAACGGTGCAACCTTGGGGCCTTAATGAAACGTTATCTTTAGGTTGCTTTCTTTAGACTTTGTTCAGTTGCTATTTTTGTCTTCATGGTTTATTTATATATGCCATTACATTCTAATTTTCTAGGGGGTTAAGCCGCTGTACAGTAAATCACATAGTGGTACTCGTCGGCTGTTGCATCCTACCAGCCTTCCAGTATCTTATTTTCATTACCTTGTTGTTTTCGTTATTCATGTTTATCCTCTTTGAGACCCTGTCAGCGTAGGGCATTAATACAGGGGCATTTATCTCCCAGCGCTGTATCTTATGTCTATGACTGTGATTGCATTAGTTTGGATAGCTCCTGTAGCTTGGTCATATTACGCTTGGTTTATTTGCAGATCAGCCTGCTCGTTTTGTATTTAATTTCATGTTATGTGTTCCTATCTTCCCTTTGTTGCCATGGTGAAGGTACACGTCATTTCCACGCCCCCTATGAGTCACCGGCCGCCGGCGCTGATCACGCCTATGACGTCATCGGGACTCAGACGGGTCAGCGCGTTTTCAGCACGAGGGTGTCAGATATTGGTATGTATTTATATGTCATTTATTCTGTGTTTTCTTGATATTGTCTTGATAAAAGAGCTGCTGAGTTCTGAAACGTTGACAATACCAGCGCAGTCTGCTGTATTCTTCTTGGTATTTGTCCTTGAGCTCCGTCCATCCTTCCATGCTCTATATATATATATATATATATATATATACATTTATATGTGTGTGTGTTAAGTGCATCAGTGTATGTGTGTTGTGAATACGCAGTTTAGCGCATCGGATTGCATGATGCAATGTAGCGTCCTCGTAACAAGTCATCCGACCATAGACGATTAGATCGTCAGATAATAATTGCACAACGATCATAACCAATTATTTGACTTTGACACCTGTCACATTAAATTGCCATAATCATGCGGAAGCAGCTGTTGATTTAAGGTTTAATAAATAGGTTCTTAAGCATTCTCAGAGCAAAGTAAAATAAAGCTAAAAAAAAAGTGCCACATGTAACGAAAACAGTCCCAAGGCCATAACTAATTTAAGACATACGGCTATAACCCATGAGGCTAAATGGAGCAACATATTAAGAGGATAAATGGCTGAAAATGTTAAATGTAATTAAAAGGTTGGTAGGAGGCTGGCATTGATATGCGGGTAACACTTGTGCACAAAGTGCATCTCTTCAGACTGCTGTGCCTCTCCGCATCCCTAGGTAGCACTTCTAGCTTACAGTGACATGTCTTCAGAGTGCGTACATTGGTATGTGCTGGGCCACCCATCTAGGTGCACCACTGCACAACCAAGGTGATATGCATTCACTCTACCTTATACAGGATGTGCTGTGGTGGCTTTGGTAGAATTCTTAGGGTGGCTTCATTTGGCTTTGAGACAAAATGAACATCAGTATGAGATCATATTATTCCACAATTTGTTTTTAATATTGAATATATTAGCATTTATGGTGAAACACTAACCCAGGTAAAAAATATAGCCCCACTCAGTGAGTCCCACTCAGCCATGTATGAAGCCATTGTCTCTGGCTGTCTATGAATCCCAGCGTTGGGATGGACAGCCCCGCCAAACTACCAGTCAGTAAAGCATTCAGTTTATGGTCTCTCGCAAGAGCTGTGTATGCTTCTACCAGCAGCTAAGGGGTTAAACAGCAGAATATACTGTAGATTTATGGTTTTAACTCCAAGCATGTCATTTAATAAGTAATCTTTTATCACAGGGCACTATTAAATCTTTAAATGGAAAATGACACTGTAGGCAAGATATAGCCACAGAACAAGCTTTTAACGGGCCTGAAATCTTTATAAGGGGACATTAAGAGACATCAAATTACCTTATCCCAATCATAAACTCCCGAGTGCCAAGACATTAAAGAGCTTTAATTAATGGTGTTCACTGTCTAATATTCAATCTCCTTATCAAAAAAATGACTCATTTGACAGTAGCATGGGCAAAGCAGTGAATTAATTAAATATGTAATAATATTAATCTGTTAATGAGCACCAGCTGATCAAACAGATATAAAACTACACGATTCATCTTCTGTGCTAAAATGTACGACTAGTGGTCACGCAATGTTTGAAATAATGCAGGACCACAATCACGTGAGTGGATGGACAGCCATAGTGCTCTTCTGCCAGGGATGCAACTGAAAACCATTCTGCTCATAGCTTCCACAAACCTCCATACACATATTAATTCGTGCTGCATATGTTATAAAATAAAATATTTGTGTTACTCAGGGAGCAAAACTTGCGTGTGCAGTAGCATCCCTCACATGCTGGAATCTGGACATGCTGAAGGCAAGCCCATTGGTTGCTGAGGTTTTCTCATCCATTGTTAGCTCAAGTTTGATAACAAATCATTCCAATAAATCCAAAAGTACATTTTCGGGAAGGGGCTGCCAAATCGGTGCAGAAGGAAGTGTGGGGGCGCTTGAAGTGGACGGTGTGGGGGCGTGCCGGCACGATCTCGTCAATGCGGCTCCGCCCCGGCCTTTATAATGCCGATATTACCGCCATTATAAACCAGGGACAGCGCTACAATGGGGCGATTCAGCACAAATCGCGTCATCACACACTCGGACCGCCCACTTTCGCATGCTGCGGGTGCGGGGGGCTGGCGGCCATTCTGGGGGACTTACCTACTCTTGCGGGAGGCCGAGAGCGGCACCCGATTTTTGGTAGGCTCCCGGCAGTCCCGGGAGAGTAGGCACGTATGTCTTCGAGGGTTGTCAACTGATCACTGGATTACATAAATACCCATGAGACCATATTTTTTCTTTTTTGTAAGTAATTATTATTATTATATTTTTATGGCGCCACGAGGGTTCTGCAGCGCCTTACAGATGAGCAAAACAAGAAAACAGTGACTTATGCTGGGTACACACTGGCAGATATATTGGCCGATCAATTAGTTGGCCAATATATTGTGTGCCCGTCAGCCAGTGTGTACCAGCGATATGTCTGTGAACAATGTAATTCACAGACATATCGTGTCGGATGTGCTGCACAGCCGATGGCAGATATATCTGCAGATCAGCCGACCGCCCGTACACTTGCACCGGCAGCCACAGGGAGGGGGTCGTGGCATGACCCCCTCCTGTGCCCAGTTGACAGATGATGTGTATGAACAACCATCATTTGCAGATATATCTGTTAGGTGTGTACCCAGCTTTACAGTAGAAAACAATGAGTACACGGTTTATAAACAATGATGCATCCGTGATCATAACACTCATAGAAGAAGCAGGGTGGCAGCAACCAAAGGTTAGGTGCCGTTGTAGGGTGTATGTGATAGTATAAGTAAGGCACAGGTTCAGGGTTGGACTGGCCCACAGGGGTACAGGGGAATTCCCCGGCGGGCCCCACTGACTGTGGGCCCACCCCCTACTCTAGTGATTTGGTTCAAGACTGCACTTGAACTATACATTATACATATGTTACATTATACTGCACAGGACTATGGTGTATTTTCTACAATGCATTCCAGTTATTAATCTGGCACATTATCATGCATGCATTAGCAGAATTCACTATATATATATATATATATATATATATATACACAATTTTAAGGAGCCCAGTCCATGCACTGGTTAGCCAAGCCTCTGTGGAGGCTGGCCACACTCCCTTTAGAAGCTGGTCACACCCCTAAATATGGGCCCCTATCACTTAATTCTCCCGGTGGGCCCTTCATGTCCCAGTCCGACACTGCACAGGTTCTCAAACTCGGCCCTCAGGACCCCAAACAGTGCATGTTTTGCAGGTCTCCTCACAGAATCACAATCATCGCTCCGCATGCCGGCATAAATAACGCCGGTATGCATGAAAAAAATCACAAAGTACAGCTCTCCCGAAAAAAATATATTGTTTGCGATAGAAGTACTTCCAGGTGTATAACCCAAAAGTCTTTCTGCGCATACGTGAAGTGATGCACGCATAGCGGGGAGTGCTGGGAGGGATCCCTCTTACAACACTTTGCGAATAGAAGCCCATAGGATTCTATTGGGCAATGCATGGAAAGATGGCGTTGCTCATCGCATCCAAGCCCCGGAATGTATCGCAGTCCGGAGCTTGGTGTAAATGCAGTAAGTGGCCAATCCTCCAAAGCGTAAGTTTTGGAGGTTTGACCGCAAAAACCGCATTGGTGCATCCCACCCATGTAATTAACAATAGTGGGTTAGATAGTATTATTATACTAAGCCTGTAACCTGTTAAACGTGCATTTTACATGTATTTAGTTTTGATATGGATGTAGACCTTGCTTTGGGGGAGATTTATCAAACCTTCTAAAGAGGACAAGTGGAGCTGTTGCCCATAGCAACCAATGAAATTCGTACTATCATTTTATAGAATGTACTAGATAATTGATAGCTGGAGGTATATTTAGTAAAGGATGATTTTAATTGATTTAACATCGAGGAAAATCAATTAGCATCAATGTTGTGTTTCTGGGGCTAAATCACACATTTACTAACAGACAATGGGGGTCATTCAGACCCGCTCACGAGCGGCAGTACGCTCGCAAGCGGTCGATGTTCCCCACTGCGCATGCGCACGACGGAGGGAGCTCCGTCGTGCGCATGCGCGAGACCCGGGGAGCGACGGGCTTTCCATCGCTCCGGGTCTCGCACCAAAGGGGGCGTGCTGTCGATGTTGATTGACAGCACGCCCCCTTTGGTGGGCGTGCCGGGGGCGTGCCTGCCAGACGGAGGCGTTCCCATGGCAACGCCTACCGTCTGAAGCCGGCCCCAATGACATCAATAGTGATGTCAGTGGGAGTGATTTTGGCTCTGATAGAGCCAAAATCACTCCAGGGCTTGTGGCAGGGAGACCCTACCGCAGGGTCTCCGTCGCAAGTCCGATGGTCGCGATGGTCAAGACCATCGCGACCATCTTTTTGGCCGCTCGCATATGCTGTGGGTGGTCACCCACAGCTATACGAGCGGCCAGGAGGCCGCTCCATTTTCATGGAGGAGGGCCCTGATTCAGAGCGAGCGCTCTGGTCAGAGTGTTTAGCTCTGAATCAGGCCCAATGTTAGATTGTTTTTTTTTTAAATATTAGTGAATGTGTGATTCAGCCCCAGAAACACAACATCGATGTTGAGCCATTTTGATTGAGTTTCATCTATTTTAAATCGATTATAATCGACCTATGGTACATATATTCTCTAGAATGTGAATGCAACACCTCCACTTGTCTTTTTTTAGAAGGTTTAATAAATCTCTCCCTTTCGAGTCTATTTACTAAGCCTTGGGAGGAGATAAAGTGAACTGAGATAACGTACCAGCCAATCAGCTCCAGACTGCCATGTCACAGACTGAGTTTGAAAAATGACAGTTAGGAGCTGATTGGTTGGGACTTTATCTCCATCCAATGCTTAGTAAATAGACCCCATAGTCACTAAACAATATCAAGTGACACTAACTCTTTGGCTATATCCACATCTAACATTCTAAATTTTTCTGCTCCTAGAGGTGCTCCATTCTTCTGGTTAAAAACATACAATGTGACAGGAACACTAAAACTGGGTACATACTATTCAATATATTGCTCCGACTTGTATCGGAACGATATATCATACACATCGTATAGTGTATACGCCTGATCCGTCATTCACACCAGTCATTCACTGCATCGTCCCATCTGCAGTTCTGCACAGCAGATGGGATGATGCAATGAACAAAGTTGTGCTGTTAGATGCAGCATGTAACAACATATCACAGTGTTGTACACCGGATAGTGCAGTGTGTGTGGTAGCACGATGTATCGTCATCTGACCACATCGCACCGTCGATAGGTCACACTTCGTATAGTGTGTACCCAGCTTAAAGCATGTAGATCCTGTAATTTTAGATGAAAATGGAGAGATAAAATAGGCAAATTCAATAAAATGTTTTGGCCTTAGTAATGTACAACTAAACAAGGCATGGATGGTCACAGGAATACTGTGACTTATGAAAGTCCAGTTGGTGCAAGAAGATCACATATCAACACCTGATGTTAACAATTCCACTTTTAAAGTAATAAATATTTATTTTACAAGTGCAATATTTTTTGCTATAAGTGACATTTATGGGAGGGTCTTTTCTTGCCAGTTCATCCTTTCCCTCTTTGCCACCACCCTGGTATTGGCCCTGTGTCCCTGTATATACATCATTACATTATAATACAGTCATAAAAATAAATAGTTACTGGCTGTTCCGGGATCATTATATATTTCCTACCAATCAATATAGAATGCAGAGAATGTTTGGTGTGATTTGTATAAATTGTTTTGTCTCTGTCCTTTCTTATAAACGTTCCCCCATGTTAGACCTGCTGTCCGCAATTCTCATTAATTTCATTAATCCGCCGATAACAGGCCTAATTAGGTCAGTGGCTTTTTGATACCCAATTATGCCTAATTATTATTAACTGCGTGAGGCCGGAGCCTTTCAAATAACTAATTGATCCCATTTGTCTGTGGGTTTTGAAGATTGCCTTAGCAGCGTTTGATTAATAAATGGATCTTCGGGAACAGACTTTAAGCCAGCAGCAGGCCAGTCCTTGTGGTTCTAACTTTCAGCACTTCTATCCACCAGTGATATAGTGTGTAATTGGTGGGTTACAGTATTTCTGACAGGTGGTTTCTGTCTTATGCTGAATTCCTGCCACAATTCAAGGAATTATTTGTAGAGAGATCTAGTAATGGGGTGAATATAAACTTCTGAACTACGCCTGACAGCCATGTTTCAGCGGGGAATGAGGCATACCAGGGTTACCTGGTTCTTTATGGCTTTCTTGATCTATCACCTACAGGTTTTGTGAATATAAATGCACTGGTAAATGGGTCTAATAAAGGAACTGAGGATTAACCTACAATTGTTAATATGTGGAAATCCGGCTTCAATGGTGTTTATCACAATACAGGATACAGGATTATCCATTTCATATTCGGAAGACTTCAGAAACCAGACCAAGGGGCCTATTCATCAACACTAAATTAACGTTTTTAAGGACATTTTCCTTAAATAACATTATTTTAGTATTCATGATATCTCCTTGCTAAGTCCCCCTGCGTTAATTTCCACACTCCCCATACATTAGTATGGGGATGTGGAAATTATGGTGTTCATCAAATTCCGAAAATTATGAATTTTCGGAATTTGATGGAGGTACTATCCGCCACTGTGAGGTGGCGAATAGCAGGTGAAACTTACCTGCTTCCAGCTGTGCAGGTCCCCCGACATCTTCCTCCAGCGGTCTGTTGCGTCCTTTGGCTCCCAGCAGAACACAATAAAGATTAGAAAAAAAACAAAACAGGTGAGCGGAGGGGGGGGACACAAACTTACCGCATGTGTAGGCAGTGCTGCGCATGCGCTGGGTTAACAAATTTAACAGCGCATGCGCAGCACTGTTTTCAGCTGCGGTAAGGTAGTGTAGACAGGGATAACTATCTATTTCCCGAAAAGCTGTCATCGCAAAAATGACAGCTTTTCGGAATAGATAGTTATGGAGAGGAGGAATGATGAATTCCTCTGGTAATTAGGTAGAACTCCATGCAAGTTCTAAACCTAATTACCTCCATGGAAAGTTTAGTAATGATGAATAGGTCCCTAAATTCCATAGTTTCACTAGGTGTCAATTTCACCTGGCCTATAGCTCTCTCATACATGTTTATGCACAAACATTCTTTTTAATGTGCCAATTTTTAAATGATATTTTATGAGTTATGTAATGGGTAAACATGCTCATGTTATAACTGATGACCAATGCAATGTTTATCATACTAGGATACCTAAAGTGACAAGTCTTGTTAATGACCTAATCCTCTATAGACCAGAGGAGTCAGGAAGAGCCGCAGTACTGTAAGAGTATTGCTGGCAGCCTTTTGATTGGGATGTCTGTTTTTTCTCCCCCCTCCACCTCATAGAGACATCAGCCCTATGCTGACCAGCCTGAGGTTTCACTATAGAAGGGGGGATTCCAACCTCATGGTCCCACTTTTATAGTGGAGACCATCCCAAGGTGTCTATCGCCGGGGGGGGGAGGGGAGCTGGCTGAAGATCTAGATAGAGGAGCGCACTAACAGTAATGTTTTTTAATTAGTTCTTTTTATTGCAAGGTGTAGCGGAATGGCAAAGCAAATGCAGAACTCACAAATTGCTTCGGCGAACCTTTCAATTTGTTTCAAGCGGGTGACATGAGTCCATCAAAAGGAGACCTGCCTTGATAGATGCAACTTTTAATAAAAATACCAGTAATGTTGCTCGATCTCCTGCTCTGAAAGCCTGACACAGACAGGAAGGTATCCACATGATTTTGGCGGATGCTGCACTACCAGAACGAACCCCCCCCTGCAGCTGCATCCATCCATCACTCCTGAGCGATACATGTGCAGAAAACCTGGAGGCTTAGCAAGGCTTTGATGTTTTTGTACTTTCAAGTGAAAAAAGAAAACAAGTGAACTGAACCCAACTCCGAGGCACCATCTCCCTCCCCTTATCCCCCTTGTTGAAAAATGAGCCTGCAACATTACAATATGCAGAGATGAGCAAAAAAAAAAAAGGGGGGGGAATAGAGATGGAGAGAGTTGCAACACAGCTGTACTGTCTGACCTAAAAATTCACACAGACCCAGCGAACGTGTCATGTGACTGTGCACAGAGCTGAGAGCTTTGTAGTGGGATCAGTGGAGGGAGAGCATCAAAAGATTTCTGTTTGAACTGGTTTATCAGCCACTGGGACTGAGCTAAACGTCAACTTATTTTCCATAATGGGAATCAGATCTGTTCCCAAACAGTCGCTCTGTCTGAGGGACAGACACAGATGAGTCTTGTGGTTAAAACATGGCCATTTATCAGGGAGAAAGTGTTACTGCTACTACCAGAACACCAGGTGGATTATGTTTGGGGGATTATATGAAGTGACATCTCATGGAACAGATTCAAACTGCAAAATCGGAAAATGAGCACAATAAATATAGTGTAAGTGCTGAGCTGAAATCGTTACAGCGACATCTACTGCAATATTGGGTTTACAGAACGTCCTGAACAAGTATTAATACTTCTTATCAGTTATTTATATAGCGTGCACATATTCCACAGCTCTTTACAGAGAATATCTACCCATTCACATCAGTCCCTGCCACAGTGGAGCTTACAATCTATGGGGTCTATGTACTAAGCAGTGATAAGTGACAGAGTGAAAAGTGATAAGTCTGTGATAAGTGCCAGCCAATCAGCTCCCAACTGTCATTTTTCAAACACAGCTTGTGAGATGACAGTTGGGAGCTGATTGGCTGGCACTTATCACAGACTTATCACTTTTCACTCTGTCACTTATCACTGCTTAGTACATAGACCCCTATATTCCCTACCACATGCTCACACACATACGCACTAGGGCAGTGGTTCCCAAACTGTGTGCCTTAGCACCCTGGGGTGCCTCGGGATACTTGCAGGGGTGCCTCAGGTTGGTGGTCCAGCACCAAATGTAATCAATGTAACGATGAATACGTTATACGTGAATATAATCTTGGATGGCCACCAAATAATGAAATCAATTTGAATAAAAATAAAAATAAAATAAATATGAATATATATGCAAAATGATAATAATAAATAAAAATAATGATAAAATTAAAAATAATATGGTGTAAAATGAAGAATGGAAAATGCTTGGATGTTTAAAAACTAATAGACACTAATGTGCTATTAGTGATGTATATACTCTTTTGTATAGGTAAGTTGGGTGCCTGCTGCTGAAGTGCAATGCAGCGGCTGCTGTCCCTAGCTTACCCTAAAGCTTGACCAGACGTGGAGTTCCTGATCCTCTCCCCCGCGCCGCTGATGTCTTTGCCGGCTTTCGTTGAGGATTGCAGGTGTACACTATGTCCCGTCTTCTTGTGCGGCGTGGACGTCCAACTTAGGTTTTTTCAGGGCCGGCGTCCTTCCCGGCTTTTGGCTTCTGAATGTAGAGAGCCGTCAGCAATGGTGTATAAAAAAGGCTCCAACGCATTTCATCCGTTTCCGGACTTTATCAAGGAAGCCAGAGCACCCGTTGTAATTCCTATTTATGCCATCAGGTCCTTCGCAATTGGCTGCAGGGATCTCCTGCACTTGTGTTGTTTAACTCATTAATTATCTTTATTGTTGAACTTTAAAATAGCTGTATTGTTGAACTTTAAAATAGCTGTTTGTGAACCAAATAAAATATATAAATAAAAAATAAAAATAAATATAAATATAAATTAAACAAATTGATTTCATATTAATATGAAATCAATTTGTTTAATTTATATTTATATTTATTTTTATTTTTTCCCTTACCATTAATTCCCTTTTCTTTATATACCATTTATTTCACACACATTATTCAGCATCCTTAATGTTGGTGACCTTATTTAAACATCCAAGCATTTTCCATTCTTCATTTTACACCATATTATTTTTAATTTTATCATTATTTTTATTTATTATTATCATTTTGCATATATATTCATATTTATTTTATTTTTATTTTTATTTTCATTCAAATTGATTTCATTATTTGGTGGCCATCCAAGATTATATTCACGTATAACGTATTCTTCGTTACATTGATTACATTTGTTGCTAACTATATCTGACACATTTGTTGCTAATTGTGTCCAGTAAATTGGTCACATATACACATGTTACATTGGATTACCTAAGCGCTTCCTTCATACTTGATATTACCTTCTTTCTATTTGATAAATAGTTAGTACGGAAGCAGCTACATCATTTCCAGGTGTGCTATTGTTATTTTTCATTTTATTTATGGTCAATGTAATGTAAATATGTGGACAAACAGAAGCGCAAACCTGTCACCCACTACATAACTGAACCTAAGGATGACAGGTAAGTACAACTTACTTCACTAAATTTTTTTTGGAATTTCTCAATAACAAACTTTTGGCTTAGGGGTTCCGTCAAAACAATTCTGATGCACTACGGCGCCACGATTAAAAAAAGTTTGGGTACCACTGCACTAGAGTTTATTTTTTTGTTGAGAGCCAATTAACCTACCAGTATATTTTTGGACTGTGGGATGAAACCGGAGTACCCGGAGGAAATCCACGCAAGCACAAGGAGAATGTACAAACTACACACAGTTAGGGCCGTAGTTGGAATCGAACCCACGACTTCAGGGCTGTGAGGCAGCAATGCTAACCATTACACCGTCTGTGCTGCCATGCCCTGCCCTGTAACTGTGCTACCTAAAATTTCTATAGCATAGCAATCCATTATAATCCTCTGGGTTCTTTCTAATTTGAAAACATTTTGATCATAACACTTAGGAGGAAAACAATTCTATTTTATTTTGATGTGTAAATTGAATCCTGCCAATGCAGTCTATTATTATGAATTTCCATTAAAATGTTTCTATTGTTTTTGGGGGGTTGTTTATATTTGAAAGAGGATATGTGTCAGAAGTATCTTTAATAGTTTAATGGTGCAATAAAATCTTGTTTATTAAATATGAATAAATATTTAGATTCTGGCCCTGCAACTGACCCCAGCACTGTTCCGTTGCAGACAATTTGTGTTGTGTAGCTAAACAGACATCAGCTCTGAATGCTTTCCCCTCGTGGGCAGGTACCTTGTATATAAATACTGACTCTTGCCCATCACTTTAAATCTTGCTCATGTAGCAAATATTCTCCTTTATTGTCTAATTGTGGAAAGCCGTGCTGGGATCAAGTGTCTGATCCCAGCACAGCAAGCCGAGATGTGTCCCCTGTGGGACACATCGGTGGCCAGCACTGGGATGCTGTGTCTGCTCTCAGCGCCGGCTAAGCAGAGGCAGTGGGAAGCCGGCGCTGGGACAGAGTATCTGTTCCCAGCGCATTGCTGTGAGAACTTAATTAGTGTGTGTAGTGCGGCATGTATAACAATAAACCATTAAACTTTTGCCCTGCACGGGACAACAATCACGGACGGTTATCACACAAGAGTAAAACACGGTGCTGTCCCTTTAAATGTTTGCTACCTGCCTAACTAGTGCTGGCCAGCTCCTCTTCTAGTTGACTGGGAAAACACTACATTTTGGTGGGAGCCTGATAGCTTTCCACGGGGTACTTTGAGGGGGGCTGCCTACTTACTATATCAGTGGTCTGGGCCTAATACCCAGAGCCACTCTCAAGTCTCAATAGGCTCAGTGCCCTGGGCCTAACACCAAGGGTCTTGCCGGCGGCTCAGGCTTCTAGCCTGTCTAACTGAGGGGTTCAGCTAGTGGCCTGGCCCTAATGCCCACAGGGGTATTGGGCCTGCCTAATAGTGGGACTTAATCAATTGGGCCTGGTGCCCTCCTGTATGTGTACAGGCCTAAGGCCTGGCTGATGGCCACGGGCCTAGTACCTGCCTACTTTCTTGATTTGTAACCTGGGTCTAATACCCAGGTCACTTGCACCTAATTGGGGCAATTAATCTCTATAGGGCCTAATGCCCGCTTACAGTGATTGGGCCTAGCGCCCGCCTATATGCCCACTGGCCTAATGCTTGACTGTGCCCCACGGGCCTAGTGTCCGACAACCCTTGTGGTCTAGGGAGGGGTTAATGATAGGCCTTACAGAGGGCCTACCTGTTATGGTGGGAGAGGCTGTGAGGGGGGAGCTTCGCTAGCTCTTTTACTTTCTACTCCCGCAGTCCTCTCCGGCCCTCAGCTGCAATCTTCTGCCGCTGGCCCGTCATGGCCAGCAGTGCCGTCTCTTCCTCCAGCCGGCACCTCCTATCTTCCTTCTTGACAGCAGTGTCTTCTGGCCTTCTGTTGCCGTGACGCTCTTCTATTCTTTGGGAGGTCTTCTCTCCTCTCCCTCCGCCGCCGGACTGCCATTTCCCGCTCAGCGGTGTCTAAGCCAAACACCCGCCGCCGCTTCAAGGCTACTGGGCGGCGGGCTACAGTAAGCCCACACCCGGAGCCAAGTACTGCCCGCCGCTTGGGAACAGATACTCTGGGAACAGATACTCTGGGGAATTACAGCTGGGCGGCGGTGCCGGACTCCGGAGTAGCTGAATGGATGCTGCGCACATGCGCGCGGCATCCATTCAGTGCTAGGAGAGGACTGGGGGAAGCCCAGCTAGTGACGGAGTGCTGGGCTCGCCCCAAGCCTGACGTTACACGGGAGGCGTGCCATGCGGGCACGCCACCAAATAACGTCATTTAAGGGGCATGTCCTTTGGTAATTAAGCCACACCCCCATTTCCGGTTGTGCGCAACGACTACCCATGCTGCACAGGGCGTGGCTACTTCTGGAGCCAGCCCTGCTAGGTACACATCAGAACGATGCAATGAACGATGGAATGATCACTCGTTTCGTCCTTCATTACACTGCATGGTGCCGCATGCGATATCGTCAGGTTTGATGTGCAGCACAACGTCGCATGCGACCGCGGGAGCGTGAATATCGTGCATACAAACTGCGCGATATGCACGATTTGGTCACAATGGCCACATCAGAATGACCTCATTCCAGTGTGTACCCATCTTAAGTTCCACTTGAGAAAGGACTGATGTGAATGATTAACAATTGTTAGTGCTATATAAATAAACGGATAATAACTAGGGGTGTGCACCGGCCACTTTTCGTGTTTTGTGTTTTGGTTTTGGATCTGGATCTTTCTTCGTGTTTTGGATCTGGATTGGTTTAGCCAAAACCACCCTTCCGTGTTTTGGGTTCTGGGTTTTGTGTTTTGGATCTGTATTTTTTAAAAAAAAAGCATAAAAACAGCTAAAATCACAGAATTTGTAGGTTTTTCTGCTCCTATGCTATTATTAACCTCAATAACCTTAATTTCCACTCATTTCCAGTCTATTCTGAACACCTCACATCTCACAATAGTGTTTTTATGTCCAAAAGGTTGCACCGTGGTAGCTGGATGACTATGCTAAGCGACACGAGTGGGCGGCACAAACACGTGACCCATCTAGGCGTGAAACTGCAGTGGCAGACAGGATGGCAGTTTGAAAAACTAGGCCCCAAACTGTACATAAAGCAAAGAAAAAAAAGAGGTGCAAGATAGAATTGTCCTTGGGCCCTCCCACCCACCCTTATGTTGTATAAACAGGACATGCACACTTTAACAAACCAATCATTTCAGCGCCAGGGTCTGCCACACAACTGTGGCTGAAATTATTGGTTCGTTTGGGCCCCCACAAAACAAGCTGGCAATTAATCTGTCCCTGCACAAACTGGCTCTACGGAGGCAAGATGTCATCCTCATCCTCCTCATCCACCGATTCCTCACCCTCTTCAGTGTGTACATCCTCATCCTCACAGAGTATTAATTCGTTCCCGCTGGAATCCACAACCACAGGTCCCTCTGTACGTTCTGGAGGCTGGTCTCCCTGGAAGAGTTGATAATTCATTTTATGAACATCATCTTCTCCACATTTTGTGGAAGCAACCTCCTATGCCTTTCGCTGACAAGGTTCCCGGCTGCACTAAACACTCTTTCGGAGTACACACTGGAGGGGGGGCAACTCAGGTAAAATAGAGCCAGTTTGTATAGGGACCTCCAAATTGCTTCTTTTTCCTGCCAGTACAGGTACGGACTGTCTGACATGCCTACGTGGATGCTGTAACCGATGTAATCCTTTAACAGACAGACGCACGCTTGTCGCTGCTGCTTTGAGGATGCAAGTGCGGCTACAGCCCACACAATTCACAAAGACAGAAAAAAAAAGAGGAATATTTTTATTGTTTGTGGAGCGCACTTTGAGGGTTACACCACCCTTTAACAGACAGACGCACGCTTGTCGCTGCTGCTTTGAGGATGCAAGTGCGGCTACAGCCCACACAATTCACAAAGACAGAAAAAAGAAGAAGAATATTTTTATTGTTTGTGTAGCACACTTTGAGGGTGTCACCGCCCTTTAACAGACAGGCGCACGCTTGTTGCTGCTGCTTTGAAGATGCAAGTGCGGCTACATCGCACACAAGTCACAAACACTTCAAAAAAATAGTTTTTTAGTTTTTGGAGCACTTTGAGAGTTACACCACCCTTTAACAGACAGACGCACGCTTGTCGCTGCTGCTTTAAGGATGCAAGTGCGGCTACAGCCCACACAATTCACAAAGACAGAAAAAAAAGAACAATATTTTTATTGTTTGTGTAGCACACTTTGAGGGTGTCACCACCCTTTAACAGACAGACGCACGCTTGTCGCTGCTGCTTTGAAGATGCAAGTGCGGCTACATCGCACACAAGTCACAAACACATTAAAAAAATAGTTTTTTATTTTTTGGAGCACTTTGAGGGTTACACCACCCTTTAACAGACAGACGCACGCTTGTCGCTGCTGCTTTCAGGATGCAAGTGCGGCTACAGCCCACACAATTCACAAAGACAGAAAAAAGAAGAATATTTTTATTGTTTGTGTAGCACACTTTGAGGGTGTCACCACCCTTTAACAGACAGATGCACGCTTGTCGCTGCTGCTTTGAGGATGCAAGTGCGGCTACAGCCCACACAATTCACAAAGACAGAAAAAAGAAGAATATTTTTATTGTTTGTGTAGCACACTTTGAGGGTGTCACCACCCTTTAACAGACAGACGCACGCTTGTCGCTGCTGCTTTGAGGATGCAAGTGCGGCTACAGCCCACACAATTCACAAAGACAGAAAAAAGAAGAATATTTTTATTGTTTGTGTAGCACACTTTGAGGGTGTCACCACCCTTTAACAGACAGACACACGCTTGTCGCTGCTGCTTTAAGGATGCAGGTGCGGCTACAGCCCACACATTTCACAAAGACAGAAAAAAAAGAACAATATTTTTATTGTTTGTGTAGCACACTTTGAGGGTGTCACCACCCTTTAACAGACAGACGCACGCTTGTCGCTGCTGCTTTGAGGATGCAAGTGCGGCTACAGCCCACACAATTCACAAAGACAGAAAAAAGAAGAATATTTTTATTGTTTGTGTAGCACACTTTGAGGGTGTCACCACCCTTTAACAGACAGATGCACGCTTGTCGCTGCTGCTTTGAGGATGCAAGTGCGGCTACAGCCCACACAATTCACAAAGACAGAAAAAAGAAGAATATTTTTATTGTTTGTGTAGCACACTTTGAGGGTGTCACCACCCTTTAACAGACAGACGCACGCTTGTCGCTGCTGCTTTGAGGATGCAAGTGCGGCTACAGCCCACACAATTCACAAAGACAGAAAAAAGAAGAATATTTTTATTGTTTGTGTAGCACACTTTGAGGGTGTCACCACCCTTTAACAGACAGACACACGCTTGTCGCTGCTGCTTTAAGGATGCAGGTGCGGCTACAGCCCACACATTTCACAAAGACAGAAAAAAAAGAACAATATTTTTATTGTTTGTGTAGCACACTTTGAGGGTGTCACCACCCTTTAACAGACAGACGCACGCTTGTCGCTGCTGCTTTGAGGATGCAAGTGCGGCTACAGCCCACACAATTCACAAAGACAGAAAAAAGAAGAATATTTTTATTGTTTGTGTAGCACACTTTGAGGGTGTCACCACCCTTTAACAGACAGACGCACGCTTGTCGCTGCTGCTTTGAGGATGCAAGTGCGGCTACAGCCCACACAATTCACAAAGACAGAAAAAAGAAGAATATTTTTATTGTTTGTGTAGCACACTTTGAGGGTGTCACCACCCTTTAACAGACAGACGCACGCTTGTCGCTGCTGCTTTGAGGATGCAGGTGGAATCTAGACGGGATTTGGAACCGGGGACACACTACCTCCATCAATTGTCTAAATCCCACTGCACTAATGGCGGATACCGGACGCACGTCTAACACCAACATAGCAGTCAAGGCCACAGTTATACGTTTTGCTTCAGGATGACTGCTGTCGTACTTCATCCTCATCGCTAGGGACTGTTGGAGGGTCAATTGTTTAGTAAAAGTAGTGATGTTCCTACTTCCTCTCTGGGATGATGAACAACTCCCAGCAGCAGCAACAGCACTAGGAGGAAGTGGTTCTTGATCTTTCCCTATTTTATTTTTATCGGAGAAAGTTTGGTCCTCCATTTATGTTATATTGATATATACGTGCGTCTAAAGCGCACACAAACACAGAAAATATTTTTTTATTTTTGCTGGAGAGTAGTGCACTTTGTGGGTTACACCACCCTTTAAGAAATGAGCCAGCCGGCTCTTTACTTATGGGACACAGGCGCACGCTTTGCGCTGCTCCTTTGTTGATGCACGTGCAGCCACAGTGCACACAAGTCACAAACACAGAAAATATATATTTTTTTGGTTTGGACTGGAGTGTACTTTGGGGGTTACAGCACCCTTTAACGGTCAAGCCAGCTGGCCCTTTACTTATGACACAGGCGCACGCTTGGCACTACTTTGTTGATGCACGTGCAGCTACTGCGCACACAATTCACAAACACAGAAAATATATATTTTTTTGGACTGGAGTGTACTTTGGGGGTTACAGCACCCTTTAACGGTCAAGCCAGCCGGCCCTTTACTTATGACACAGGCGCACGCTTGGAACTACTTTGGTGATGCACGTGCGGCTACTGCGCACACAATTCACAAACACAGAAAAAAAATTTTTTTTTGGTTTGGACTGGAGTGTACTTTGGGGGTTACAGCACCCTTTAACGGTCAAGCCAGCTGGCCCTTTACTTATGACACAGGCGCACGCTTGGCACTACTTTGTTGATGCACGTGCGGCTACTGCGCACACAATTCACAAACACAGAAAATAATATTTTTTTTGGTTTGGACTGGAGTGTACTTTGGGGGTTACAGCACCCTTTAACAGTCAAGCCAGCCGGCCCTTTACTTATGACACAGGCGCACGCTTGGCACTACTTTGTTGATGCACGTGCGGCTACTGCGCACACAATTCACAAACACAGAAAATAATTTTTTTTTTGGTTTGGACTGGAGTGTACTTTGGGGGTTACAGCACCCTTTAATGGTCAAGCCAGCCGGCCCTTTACTTATGACACAGACGCACGCTTGGCACTACTTTGTTGATGCACGTGCGGCTACTGCGCACACAATTCACAAACACAGAAAATATATTTTTTTTTGGTTTGGACTGGAGTGTACTTTGGGGGTTACAGCACCCTTTAATGGTCAAGCCAGCCGGCCCTTTACTTATGACACAGGCGCACGCTTGGCACTACTTTGTTGATGCACGTGCGGCTACTGCGCACACAATTCACAAACACAGAAAATATTTTTTTATTTTTGCTGGAGAGTAGTGCACTTTGTGGGTTACACCACCCTTTAAGAAATGAGCCAGCTGGCTCTTTACATATGGGACACAGGCGCACGCTTCGCGCTGCTCCTTTGTTGATGCACGTGCAGCCACAGTGCACACAAGTCACAAACACAGAAAATATATATTTTTTTGGTTTGGACTGGAGTGTACTTTGGGGGTTACAGCACCCTTTAATGGTCAAGCCAGCTGGCCCTTTACTTATGACACAGGCGCACGTTTGGCACTACTTTGTTGATGCACGTGCGGCTACTGCGCACACAATTCACAAACACAGAAAATAATTTTTTTTTTGGTTTGGACTGGAGTGTACTTTGGGGGTTACAGCACCCTTTAACAGTCAAGCCAGCCGGCCCTTTACTTATGACACAGGCGCACGCTTGGCACTACTTTGTTGATGCACGTGCGGCTACTGCGCACACAATTCACGAACACAGAAAATAATTTTTTTTTTGGTTTGGACTGGAGTGTACTTTAGGGGTTACAGGACCCTTTAATGGTCAAGCCAGCCGGCCCTTTACTTATAGCACAGGCGCATGCTTGGCACTACTTTGTTGATGCACGTGCGGCTACTGCGCACACAATTCACAAACACAGAAAATATATATTTTTTTGGTTTGGACTGGAGTGTACTTTGGGGGTTACAGCACCCTTTAACGGTCAAGCCAGCCGGCCCTTTACTTATGACACAGGCGCACGCTTGGCACTACTTTGTTGATGCACGTGCGGCTACTGCGCACACAATTCACAAACACAGAAAATATATATTTTTTTGTTTTGGACTGGAGTGTACTTTGGGGGTTACAGCACCCTTTAACGGTCAAGCCACCCGGTCCTTTACTTATGACACAGGCGCACGCTTGGCACTACTTTGTTGATGCACGTGCGGCTACTGCGCACACAATTCACAAACACAGAAAATATATATTTTTTTGGTTTGGCCTGGAGTGTACTTTTTGGGTTACAGCACCCTTTAATGGTCAAGCCAGCCGGCCCTTTACTTATGACACAGGCGCACGCTTGGCACTACTTTGTTGATGCACGTGCGGCTACTGCGCACACAATTCACAAACACAGAAAATAATTTTTTTTTGGGGTTTGGACTGGAGTGTACTTTGGGGGTTACAGCACCCTTTAACGGTCAAGCCAGCCGGCCCTTTACTTATGACACAGGCGCACGCTTGGCACTACTTTGTTGATGCATGTGCGGCTACTGCGCACACAATTCTCAAACACAGAAAATAATTTTTTTTTTGGTTTGGACTGGAGTGTACTTTGGGGGTTACAGCACCCTTTAACGGTCAAGCCAGCCGGCCCTTTACTTATGACATAGACGCACGCTTGGCACTACTTTGTTGATGCACGTGCAGCTACTGCGCACACAATTCCCAAACACAGAAAATAATTTTTTTTTTGGTTTGGACTGGAGTGTACTTTGGGGGTTACAGCACCCTTTAATGGTCAAGCCAGCTGGCCCTTTACTTATGACACAGGCGCACGCTTGGCACTACTTTGTTGATGCACGTGCGGCTACTGCGCACACAATTCACAAACACAGAAAATATTTTTTTTTTGGTTTGGACTGGAGTGTACTTTGGGGGTTACAGCACCCTTTAACGGTCAAGCCAGCCGGCCCTTTACTTATGACACAGGCGCACGCTTGGCACTACTTTGTTGATGCACGTGCGGCTACTGCGCACACAATTCACAAACACAGAAAATAATTTTTTTTTGGTTTGGACTGGAGTGTACTTTGGGGGTTACAGCACCCTTTAATGGTCAAGCCAGCCGGCCCTTTACTTATGACACAGGCGCACGCTTGGCACTACTTTGTTGATGCACGTGCGGCTACTGCGCACACAATTCACAAACACAGAAAATTATTTTTTTTTTGGTTTGGACTGGAGTGTACTTTGGGGGTTACAGCACCCTTTAACGGTCAAGCCAGCCGGCCCTTTACTTATGACACAGGCGCACGCTTGGCACTACTTTGTTGATGCACGTGCGGCTACTGCGCACACAATTCCCAAACACAGAAAATAATTTTTTTTTTGGTTTGGACTGGAGTGTACTTTGGGGGTTACAGCACCCTTTAATGGTCAAGCCAGCTGGCCCTTTACTTATGACACAGGCGCACGCTTGGCACTACTTTGTTGATGCACGTGCGGCTACTGCGCACACAATTCACAAACACAGAAAATATATATTTTTTTGGTTTGGACTGGAGTGTACTTTGGGGGTTACAGCACCCTTAATGGTCAAGCCAGCCGGCCCTTTACTTATGACACAGGCGCACGCTTAGCACTACTTTGTTGATGCACGTGCGGCTACTGCGCACACAATTCCCAAACACAGAAAATAATTTTTTTTTGGGTTTGGACTGGAGTGTACTTTGGGGGTTACAGCACCCTTTAACGGTCAAGCCAGCCGGCCCTTTACTTATGACACAGGCGCACGCTTGGCACTACTTTGTTGATGCACATGCGGCTACTGCGCACACAATTCACAAACACAGAAAATAATTTTTTTTTTGGTTTGGACTGGAGTGTACTTTGGGGGTTACAGCACCCTTTAACGGTCAAGCCAGCCGGCCCTTTACTTATGACACAGGCGCACGCTTGGCACTACTTTGTTGATGCACGTGCTGCTACTGCGCACACAATTCACAAACACAGAAAAAATATTATTTTTTTAGCACTTGGGGGGAGCACCCCTGATGGACAGAGCACCCCCTGGACAACACTACAGCACCCCTTTAGCACTGGGACACTGCACAGGACTTTGGAGTGGACACAGCCCCTATGGAGAACTGACTGCACAACACAGTCCAGCCAGCCCCTATGGACTTTGAAGTAGTGGACACAGCCCCTATTAACAACAGCAGCACAGTACAACACAGCCAGCCCCTATGGACTTTGAAGTAGTGGACAACAGCAGCACTACACTACACTACACTACACAGCCCAGCCAGCCCTAACTCCCACCCTCCCTCTTCACTGTCCACAGCCGAGTGAGAAAATGGCGCCGACGCAGGTACCTTATATAGGATCCAAAACCCGCGAGACTCGGAAGGCGGGATGATGACGTTTTGCCTCGATTTCAGATCCGAGTCAGGCGGGAAAAGTCGACCCTGACTCGGATCGGACTCGGATCAGGGGGGCTCGGGGGGGTTCGGATTTCAGAAATCCGAACCCGCTCACCCCTAATAATAACTAAATTAAAGATAAACTACAGGGCCAAAGGAAAATAAGACTGAAAGCATAAAAAGGAAAATATACTATAATACACAAGTGTTCTGTACTATGATTCCAGATGTGAAAGTTCCTCCATAAACCACAAAGAGCACCCTACAAGATATATGATTTTTTATTCATACTAATGATGATAACATAGGATTTTTTATATACATATTGTAAAGTAGGGCTCCCTTCAGAGGACCTATCACGGGTTCTCTGATGTAATTGTATTGCTTTGCTACATGCAGGGGCGTTTCTAGAGAGGAGGGGGCCCGTGTGCAGTCTCCGACACGGGCCCCCTCCTCTCTGTCCGGCAGCCGGCAACGCACTGAGCTGTACGCGGCCAGCGCTGGAGTTATAGACTCTGGGCACTAGAGTGCACGCAGAGTCTATAGAGGATGCACTGTCACTGGGAAAATGGCCGCGGCGGCCAATTTCCCTGTACTGCGCATGCGCAAATGTCGGGAATATGGCCGTGGCGGCCATTTTCCAGTAATTTTTACAGAGGTGGACCCCCATGCCGACGTGGGACTACGGAGAGGTAAGTCATTCTATGGGTGCTGGGTGTGCGGTGCGGGGCCCCCCTGGACCCAGGGGCCCGTGCTCCCCGCATAGCCTGCACTCATTATATGGCTACATGTGAGCACAGTGTAAAGTAATGCTGTATGAAATGGAAACCCAGCTGGTTTCTAAGTAAGCACAGAAATAAACTGATTGAGAAGCAGAAACTGGTGAGGAGATAACACAGACTCTAGTATGCAGTCTGACTGCTGTAAATAAAGAGTAAATAAGCTGTATAGGGCTGTTATAGGTGACATGAGATGGGGTTATGTATTATTATAAAAATAAAGGAATTCATTCAACACTGCCTGCGGATGCGGCCAAGTGCGGTGAAATGCGTTACAGTGAGAACTTAATTTTTCTTTTATGCTTTATTTATATGCTTGTATTTTAACTATTCCACTAACCATTGTTGTCTACAAAAGTGAAAATCATTTTGTCATTTTTAAATTTAATTTATATATGACAATAGTGAGTTGTATTATGATGCCATTAATCTAACTAATAAATCATTTGATTATTGATTATACATTTGTTGTTGAGTTATTTGTCAATTGCAGCTCATAACTCATGTTTGGGTTAAAGGCTGTTTGACCACTTGTATCTTAATAATGACACTACCTTTAACAGTTCTATAGTGCTCGGCTGCCATTAATAGAGAGTAAGGGACTATTTTTGCAAAGCAGAACTGTCACAATGAAGTATTTGATCTATAAAGTGCCCTTCTCAGCGCAGGAGATACTCTCCTGTTTGCAGAACCTATTATTAGTAAGTGCTGGGGTTCTGGGTTGGATGCGCAGTGGGTGTGCGACTGGCAGTTAGTCCACACAACAAGTAACTTAACCAGGTCGAAGGTTTGTTAACCAAGTTTGTTAACCAAGTAGAACCTGGTGACATTAGACTAGGGGTGAGCGGGTTCGGATTTCTGAAATCCGAACCCCCCCGAGCACCCCCGATCCGAGGCAGATCCGAGTCAGGCTCGACTTTTCCCGCCTGACTCGGATCTGAAATCGAGGCAAAACGTCATCATCCCGCCTTCCGGGTCTCGCGGGTTTACGGTACCCGCGTCGGCGCCATTTTCTCACTCGGCTGTGGACAGTGAAGAGGGAGGGTGGGAGTTAGGGCTGGCTGGGCTGTGTAGTGTAGTGTAGTGTAGTGCAGAGTAGTGTTGTGCTGTGCTGCGCTGTGCTGCTGTTGTCCATAGGGGCTGTGTCCACTACTTCAAAGTCCATAGGGGCTGGCTGTGTTGTGCTGTGCTGCTGTTGTTAATAGGGGCTGTGTCCACTACTTCAAAGTCCATAGGGGCTGGCTGGACTGTGTTGTGCAGTCAGTTCTCCATAGGGGCTGTGTCCTCTCCAAAGTCCTGTGCAGTGTCCCAGTCCTAAAGGGGTGCTGTAGTGTTGTCCAGGGGGTGCTCTGTCCATCAGGGGTGCTCCCCCCAAGTGCTAAAAAAATAATATTTTTTCTGTGTTTGTGAATTGTGTGCGCAGTAGCCGCACGTGCATCAACAAAGTAGTGCCAAGCGTGCGCCTGTGTCATAAGTAAAGGGCCGGCTGGCTTGACCGTTAAAGGGTGCTGTAACCCCCAAAGTACACTCCTGTCCAAACCAAAAAAATATATATTTTCTGTGTTTGTGAATTGTGTGCGCAGTAGCCGCACGTGCATCAACAAAGTAGTGCCAAGCGTGCGCCTGTGTCATAAGTAAAGGGCCGGCTGGCTTAACCGTTAAAGGGTGCTGTAACCCCCAAAGTACACTCCAGTCCAAACCAAAAAAAAAAAATTTCTGTGTTTGTGAATTGTGTGCGCAGTAGCCGCACGTGCATCAACAAAGTAGTGCCAAGCGTGCGCCTGTGTCATAAGTAAAGGGCCGGCTGGCCTGACCGTTAAAGGGTGCTGTAACCCCCAAAGTACACTCCAGTCCAAACCAAAAAAAAAATATTTTCTGTGTTTGTGAATTGTGTGCGCAGTAGCCGCACGTGCATCAACAAAGTAGTGCCAAGCGTGCGCCTGTGTCATAAGTAAAGGGCCGGCTGGCTTGACCGTTAAAGGGTGCTGTAACCCCCAAAGCACACTCCAGTCCAAACCAAAAAAATAAATATTTTCTGTGTTTGGGAATTGTGTGCGCAGTAGCCGCACGTGCATCAACAAAGTAGTGCCAAGCGTGCGCCTGTGTCATAAGTAAAGGGCCGGCTGGCTCATTTCTTAAAGGGTGGTGTAACCCACAAAGTGCACTACTCTCCAGCAAAAATAAAAAAAATATTTTCTGTGTTTGTGTGCGCCTTAGCCGCACGTATATCTCAATATAACATAAATGGAGGACCAAACTTTCTCCGATAAAAATAAAATAGGGAAAGATCAAGAACCACTTCCTCCTAGTGCTGTTGCTGCTGCTGGGAGTTGTTCATCATCCCAGAGAGGAAGTAGGAACACCACTACTTTTACTAAACAATTGACCTTCCAACAGTCCCTAGCAATGAGGATGAAGTACGACAGCAGTCATCCTGAAGCAAAACGTATAACTGAGGCCTTGACTGCTATGTTGGTGTTAGACGTGCGTCCGGTATCCGCCATTAGTGCAGTGGGATTTAGACAATTGATGGAGGTAGTGTGTCCCCGGTTCCAAATCCCGTCTAGATTCCACCTGCATCCTCAAAGCAGCAGCGACAAGCGTGCGTCTGTCTGTAAAAGGGTGGTGTAACCCTCAAAGTGCGCTCCACAAACAATAAAAACATTCTTCTTTTTTTTCTGTCTTTGAGAATTGTGTGGGCTGTAGCCGCACTTGCATCCTCAAAGCAGCAGCGACAAGCGTGCGTCTGTCTGTTAAAGGGTGGTGTAACCCTCAAAGTGCGCTCCACAAACAATAAAAATATTCTTCTTTTTTTTTCTGTCTTTGTGAAATGTGTGGGCTGTAGCCGCACCTGCATCCTTAAAGCAGCAGCGACAAGCGTGCGTCTGTCTGTTAAAGGGTGGTGACACCCTCAAAGTGTGCTCCACAAACAATAAAAATAATCTTCTTTTTTTTTCTGTCTTTGTGAATTGTGTGGGCTGTAGCCGCACTTGCATCCTCAAAGCAGCAGCGACAAGTGTGCGTCTGTCTGTTAAAGGGTGGTGTAACCCTCAAAGTGCGCTCCACAAACAATAAAAATATTCTTCTTTTTTTTTCTGTCTTTGTGAATTGTGTGGGCTGTAGCCGCACTTGCATCCTCAAAGCAGCAGCGACAAGCGTGCGTCTGTCTGTTAAAGGGTGGTGTAACCCTCAAAGTGCGCTCCACAAACAATAAAAATATTCTTCTTTTTTTTCTGTCTTTGTGAAATGTGTGGGCTGTAGCTGCACCTGCATCCTTAAAGCAGCAGCGACAAGCGTGCGTCTGTCTGTTAAAGGGTGGTGTAACCCTCAAAGTGCGCTCCACAAACAATAAAAATATTCTTCTTTTTTTTCTGTCTTTGTGAATTGTGTGGGCTGTAGCCGCACTTGCATCCTCAAAGCAGCAGCGACAAGCGTGCGTCTGTCTGTTAAAGGATTACATCGGTTACAGCATCCAAGTAGGCATGTCAGACAGTCCGTACCTGTACTGGCAGGAAAAAGAAGCAATTTGGAGGTCCCTGTACAAACTGGCTCTATTTTACCTGAGTTGCCCCCCTCCAGTGTGTACTCCGAAAGAGTGTTTAGTGCAGCCGGGAACCTTGTCAGCGAAAGGCATAGGAGGTTGCTTCCACAAAATGTGGAGAAGATGATGTTCATAAAATGAATTATCAATTCTTCCAGGGAGACCAGCCTCCAGAACGTACAGAGGGACCTGTGGTTGTGGATTCCAGCGGGGACGAATTAATACTCTGTGAGGATGAGGATTTACACAACACTGAAGAGGGTGAGGAATCGGTGGATGAGGAGGATGAGGAGGACATCTTGCCTCCGTAGAGGCAGTTTGTGCAGGGACAGATTAATTGCCAGCTTGTTTTGTGGGGGCCCAAACGAACCAATCATTTCAGCCACAGTCGTGTGGCAGACCCTGGCGCTGAAATGTTTGGTTTGTTAAAGTGTGCATGTCCTGTTTATACAACATAAGGGTGGGTGGGAGGGCCCAAGGACAATTCCATCTTGCACCTCTTTTTTTTCTTTGCAGTATGTACTGTTTGGGGTCTTGTTTTTCAAACTGCCATCCTGTCTGCCACTGCAGTGTCACTCCTAGATGGACCACGTGTTTGTGCCGCCCACTCGTATCTCTTAGCATAGTCATCCAGCTACCTCGGTGCAATCTTTTGGATATAAAAACACTATTGTGAGGTGTGAGGTGTTCAGAATAGACTGGAAATGAGTGGAAATTAAGGTTATTGAGGTTAATAATAGCATAGGAGCAGAAAATCCCACAAATGCTGTGATTTTAGCTGTTTTTATGCTTTTTAAAAAAAAAATACAGATCCAAACCACAAAACCCAGAACCAAAACACGGAAGGGTGGTTTTGGCAAAACCAATCCAGATCCAAAACACGAAGAAAGATCCAGATCCAAAACCAAAACACAAAACACGAAAAGTGGCCGGTGCACACCCCTACATTAGACACACAGTTTATCACTGGTACAGGTTGACAATTTGGTGCCAAATATAGTCTGAATCGTATAGGATTTTCTGGGTGTTGTTGTGCACCAGCTAGTATTAACGTGTATGCTCTGGTGATGTGTAGCGGTATGATCTCTATGGTAAGTGGTGGCACTCTATATTGGGGCACACTGTAGGGCCTTCTATGGCTCTATGGAGTGGAGAGTCTCAGGGACACATCAATACAGCATGGATGCCAATGGAGAAAGACCCGGGTAAAGGCACACCATGTGCAGTGGTGCATGTCGGGGGTCAGACTTCTGGGAAAGAGCCCAAAGGTAATGCTGAATGCTCCTCATGTGACATTTTTCCCCATTTGAACTCCTGTAGTGCTGAGGACGAGTTATACTCCTCCTTAGCACTGTTAATGTACATGTTGCGGACAAGTCCCAATCGTCCTGATCACTGAAGAGAATAAATGTGGACCAGAAATTTTAATTGTATCCTGATAAAAATAAAGGTAACCAGTTCATTGGCTGACAGAGAGAGCATCATAATTAGTAAAGAAAATCAGTCTGTTAGCTCAGTTTAAGATGGATTAAAGTTGAATCAGTTTGGTTAACGAAAGGCCAATTAGTACAGTGTTACTGTAGCTGAGGTTGGCAATAATTAGAGCATAAAATAATGTGTTAATAGTGTAGCTAATGTGTAATTAATGTGTTAATAGTGTAGCTAAGGACAGATGAAAGAGATATTTTTTAGGTTAAAGTGACATTATTTAGAATGAGGGAAGTGATATTCAGAATCCAACAATGGGCTTGTGGTTTGGGAGTGACAGCGGGCTTGTGGCTTGGGAGTGATGGTAAAGTTGCTCACACAAATAGAAATGACAGGTGTGCGGTATTAATGAAAGAAGAGAGAACAAGGAACTTACAACTAACAAATAACCTCATAGTTCAATATGGGGACAGCAATATTGGGTTATTAAACAATCTAAAAAAAGCTTAGCTAAAGATGACTTTTAGCAGGTCTTTGCTATTGCTTACTGCAATGCTGAAGAGGCAAGCTGCGTCATTTCTTGCCCCCTTGCTCCAGGTTACATTTGCAGATGCAAGATGAGTGGAGTTAGTTCTTCAGCAAAGCGAAGACTAGAAGAAGGAAGAGGTCGACAAAAAGAGAAGCGATGCTGGAAAGAAAAAAGACGATGTGGGAATAACTAAGTCTTGGCAGCAAGGGGGTGCTTGTGCAAAAGAGCTAACGGTTGCACCCTTGCTGCACAGGTGAAGGTTGGAAAGAGTCAAGAGCCAGTGGGAGTAAAGATCCCGCCAAGAGTCAAGATAACAAATGGCACGGACCCCTTTGGGAAAGGCCAGCACACCAAAGCAGCAAATGTAAAATTTGTAACCCTGGCTGCCCCGTTTTGCCCGCCAAGGTCAGCTGGTGCGATATGGCACCAGTGGTGGCACCTGATTTAGTACTAGCTGCTGATCCACCAATTGTAGTGGGCATTAGACCTTGGTCCCCATGTAGGCCTCGGGCCTCCCGCAAATGACATACTGGGCACTATATAAAATAGCCCAAATTAGGAGCCGCACAGTAGGTTATTAGGCTCAGAACCCCACCCATGCCTCTTTTCCGGGCAGTAGGCCCATGCTACTTATAGGGCATTAGGCCCTGAATACTTCTGGCTGCACTACATGAGTCAGGTATTAGGTCTTAATTCAAACCTCAGTTGGCCCTATGTGAGATCCCCGTAAGGTATGTGTGTAGAAGACACCGAGGGGCCTATTCATCAACACTAAAATAACGTTTTTAAGGACATTTTCCTTAAATAACGTTATTTTGGTATTCATGAACAGACTTAACACAGGAGATATCACAGATATCTCCTTGCTAATTTCCCCTGCGTTAATTTCCACACTCCCCATACATTAGTATGGGGATGTGGAAATTGTGGTATTCATCAAATTACGAAACTTAACGCGCATGCGCTGGTTTTACAGATGTAACAGCGCATGCGCAGCACTGTTTCCAGATGCGATAAGTTAGTGTAGGCAGGGAAAAGTATCTATTTCCCGGAAAGCTGTCATCGCAAAAATTACAGCTTTTTGGAATAGATACTTATGGAGAGGTGGAGTGATGAATTCCACCTAGAATTAGCTAGAACTCCATGAGAGTTCTAAAGCTAATTATCTCCATTGAATTTTTACGTTTAATGAATAGGCCCCTAAGCCTGCTACACTCTGCAAGCACTTAGGCCTCGGCACAGGTAAGAGGTGGTCCCCCAAGTAATTTCTATATAGAAATTAAGTCAGAATGCCCTATTTACCAGGGAAGGAGGGTGATTCAGCTTTAGAAGGCCTTAAGCTGCGGTTTCTCATCAAAGACTTGATTTCCCGCCAAAACCGTGGGCAAAGCACTATTAGCATTGCCTCACACAATATTTGGGAAATTGATTTTGAGAAAAAAACTGTAATCTTGTGCTGATTTAATTGCATTAATTTGCCTGTATTTATGTGATATATCTGTGTTTATAAGATAACTGCACTGTTGATTGTTTGCTCTTTAACTATATTATATAGTTAGTGAACTACACCCTTAGCTAGTTATTGCTGGTACACTGGGTTAGTAGTTGAGTTATAGTGCCCATCTACTGTTGTGAACATTAGGGGGTGATGTTCATTTGGAAGTAGATTGTTAAGCACAGTTGTGCGGGTGGTTTGGGGTATATTCTTTATTGTAGGTGCAGGGACTGTGAAGCTGCAATCAAAGTTACAAAGTTAAACGAAGTTAGCTGGTGAGTAGTGCTCTTCCCTTTGTGTATCCTCTGTGCCTTTCTCTATGTTGGCCGATAAAAGCTGTCTGGTGGGCACTACGGACAGCTATCGCCTGAGTGTTCAGGCACTCTACAGGCAATATAGTGTGTCTGAGGTACTTGTGCCAGTGGTGAATTATATCCACATTGGCTATATGTGGGTGGTTAAGGGTCTACATGCAACAGCTTGTAATCATCTGCTCCTGACAGTGCTTTCTCTTCCTAGTATCATACATACTGTGTTCCATGACCGGATGTGAAACAACCTGTGTCCTGAAGATGAGAGCGGGTGGAATAGGGAAGTGCCACACTACTACTCCATCCCCCACAAATTTTACAGAAGTGAGAGATGTTGATATATGTGTACTATTTGTGGTATACACAAGTTGGTTAATAGTAGACACCAGCAGGATCTGCATATGAAGTGTACCATACTTTGGGGGGGACGATTCAAATGTTTGTAGCGTCCCCTGCTGACTGTCTATATGAATAGGCGCCTGACGGAGCAATTCAATTGTTTCTCCGTTAGTACTTTAGCAGCTACAAGCACCTGGTTTATCCGGCTAAACCTGGCTAAAGAAGTGGTTAGGGTGGCCAAACTACCATTTGGGCGCCCAAAATACTATTAGGGCACCCAAAAATGCACTTTAGACACATTTCTTCTCACACCTCAGGAGGCTGCCAGAAGAAATATTCCCTTCCCGCAGCTTTAGGCGTCTGAACGGAGCAACAATTGAATTGCTCTGTTGGGCGTTTCTATTCATATAAAAGCCCAGCAGGGGGCAGCTAAAACAATTGAATCGCCCCCACTGAGATTTAACCGGGGTTGCAGATTTACTGAAGTGTGCAGTTGTGCGGCCTTACCGCAAGGGCTGTCCTGGCACCTAAAATCATACATATAGAGAGAAAAATAAAGTGAAAAGCAGAGGGTTTTTTTTTTTTGTGCAGCTTTGTGCTTTAGTTTTTTAAATTGACCCCTTCTAGCAATTAGAGGCATCCCCGATTCTACATATGGTCAAGTTACACACTCGGAGGGTCAGGCAAAAAGTTGTTTATAATAAGGCCTCCACTTTTGGGAGCCCATTTACCATTGGTGGTTGTGGGGCCCTAAAAAATGATTAGCATATTGCAGCAATAAAGAATTTGTTTTTGGCCAATTTATCAATCTGCAGTTTCTGGAACAGTGAGAAAATCCCTCTTCAGGGAAAATATTATATTGTAACCTACCAAACTTGTGGGGCCTATTCATTAACACTAAAATAACGTTTTTAAGGACATTTTCCTTAAATAACGTTATTTTGGTATTCATGTAGCCACTTAGCACAGGGGATATCACAGATATCTCCTTGCTAAGTTCCCCTGCGTTAATTTCCACACTCCCCATACATTAGTATGGGGATGTGGAAATTGTGGTATTCATCAAATTCTGAAAATTATCAATTTTCGGAATTTGATGCAGTTACTATTCGCCACTGTGAGGTGGCGAATAGCAGGTGAAACATGTGAAACTTACCTGTATCCGCGTGTGCAGGTCCCCCGACGAGTCCCTCCGGCGCTCTGCTCCGTCCTCAGGCTCCGGAGGCTGGTCGGACATTTGTGCTCCCCAGCAGAGCACAAGAAAGTTTAGACAAAAAAAAAAAAGGTTTTTTTTTTCTTCTAATCTGTCATGTGGTCTGCTGGGAAACCACATGACAGACCAGCAGGACGGAGCCGGAGGCTGCTGCGCGGACAGGTAAGTCGGGGGGGGAGGTGAGCGGAGGGGGGAGGAGGGTGGGGGGGGGTCGGGGGGGTACACAAACTTAACGCATCTGTAGGCAGTGCTGCGTTTTACAGATGTAACAGCGCATGCGCAGCACTGTATCCAGATGCGATAAGTTAGTGTAGGCAGGGAAAAGTATCTATTTCCCGAAAAGCTGTCATCGCAAAAATGACAGCTTTTCAGAATAGATACTTATGGAGAGGTGGAATGATGAATTCCACCTATAATTAGCTAGAACTCCATGCGAGTTCTAAAGCTAATTATCTCCAGAGAATTTTTAGGTTTAATGAATAGGCCCCTGTGTCAGCTATCAGAGAGTCTAAAGCTTGTTTTTGGAGCTTGATAAATTGGAGAAGTCTGCAGTTCCAATTAAAAAGAAATGGAGATTGTGGTATCCTACACCACATAGCTGAATTCAGGAAATACTGTATCCCTGGTATCTCCTGTGCCTGCTTTTAGTAAATAGCAGTGATAGATACTGTAAATAGCAGTGATAGATAAATAGCGGTGATAGATAAATAGCAGTGATAGATAAATAGCAGTGATAGATACTGTAAATAGCAGTGATAGATAAATAGCAGTGATAGATACTGTAAATAGCAGTGATAGATAAATAGCAGTGATAGATACTGTAAATAGCAGTGATAGATAAATAGCAGTGATAGATACTGTAAATAGCAGTGATAGATAAATAGCAGTGATAGATACTGTAAATAGTAGTGATAGATACTGTAAATAGCAGTGATAGATAAATAGCAGTGATAGATACTGTAAATAGCAGTGATAGATAAATAGCAGTGATAGATAAATAGTAGTGATAGATACTGTAAATAGCAGTGATAGATAAATAGTAGTGATAGATACTGTAAATAGCAGTGATAGATAAATAGTAGTGATAGATAAATAGTAGTGATAGATACTGTAAATAGCAGTGATAGATAAATAGCAGTGATAGATACTGTAAATAGCAGTGATAGATAAATAGCAGTGATAGATAAATAGCAGTGATAGATAAATAGCAGTGATAGATAAATAGTAGTGATAGATACTGTAAATAGCAGTGATAGATAAATAGCAGTGATAGATACTGTAAATAGCAGTGATAGATAAATAGCAGTGATAGATAAATAGCAGTGATAGATAAATAGCAGTGATAGATACTGTACATAGCAGTGATAGATACTGTACATAGCAGTGATAGATACTGTACATAGCAGTGATAGATAAATAGCAGTGATAGATAAATAGCAGTGATAGATACTGTAAATAGCAGTGATAGATAAATAGCAGTGATAGATAAATAGCAGTGATAGATACTGTACATAGCAGTGATAGATACTGTAAATAGCAGTGATATATAAATAGCAGTGATAGATAAATAGCAGTGATAGATACTGTAAATAGTAGTGATAGATACTGTAAATAGCAGTGATATATAAATAGCAGTGATAGATAAATAGCAGTGATAGATAAATAGCAGTGATAGATACTGTACATAGCTGTGATAGATACTGTAAATGGTAGTGATAGATACTGTAAATAGTAGTGATAGATACTGTAAATAGCAATGATAGATAATGTACATAGCAGTGATAGATACTGTAAATAGCAGTGATATATAAATAGCAGTGATAGATACTGTACATAGCAGTGATAGATACTGTAAATAGCAGTGATAGATAAATAGCAGTGATAGATACTGTACATAGCAGTGATAGATACTGTAAATAGCAGTGATAGATACTGTAAATAGTAGTGATAGATACTGTAAATAGCAGTGATAGATAAATAGCAGTGATAGATACTGTAAATAGTAGTGATAGATACTGTAAATAGCAATGATAGATAATGTACATAGCAGTGATAGATACTGTAAATAGCAGTGATAGATAAATAGCAGTGATAGATACTGTAAATAGCAGTGATAGATAAATAGCAGTGATAGATAAATAGCAGTGATAGATACTGTACATAGCAGTGATAGATACTGTAAATAGCAGTGATAGATAAATAGCAGTGATAGATACTGTAAATAGCAGTGATAGATACTGTAAATAGTAGTGATAGATACTGTAAATAGCAGTGATAGATAAATAGCAGTGATAGATACTGTAAATAGTAGTGATAGATACTGTAAATAGTAGTGATAGATAAATAGCAGTGATAGCTACTGTAAATAGCAGTGATAGATAAATAGCAGTGATAGATACTGTAAATAGTAGTGATAGATACTGTAAATAGCAGTGATAGATAAATAGCAGTGATAGATACTGTAAATAGCAGTGATAGATAAATAGCAGTGATAGATACTGTAAATAGCAGTGATAGATAAATAGCAGTGATAGATAAATAGCAGTGATAGATACTGTACATAGGAGTGATAGATACTGTAAATAGCAGTGATAGATACTGTAAATAGCAGTGATAGATAAATAGCAGTGATAGATAGTGTAAATAGCAGTGATAGATACTGTAAATAGTAGTGATAGATACTGTAAATAGCAGTGATAGATAAATAGCAGTGATAGATACTGTAAATAGTAGTGATAGATACTGTAAATAGCAATGATAGATAATGTACATAGCAGTGATAGATACTGTAAATAGCAGTGATAGATAAATAGCAGTGATAGATACTGTAAATAGCAGTGATAGATAAATAGCAGTGATAGATAAATAGCAGTGATAGATACTGTACATAGCAGTGATAGATACTGTAAATAGCAGTGATAGATAAATAGCAGTGATAGATACTGTAAATAGCAGTGATAGATACTGTAAATACTAGTAGTGATAGATACTGTAAATAGCAGTGATAGATAAATAGCAGTGATAGATACTGTAAATAGTAGTGATAGATACTGTAAATAGTAGTGATAGATAAATAGCAGTGATAGATACTGTAAATAGCAGTGATAGATAAATAGCAGTGATAGATACTGTAAATAGTAGTGATAGATACTGTAAATAGCAGTGATAGATAAATAGCAGTGATAGATACTGTAAATAGCAGTGATAGATAAATAGCAGTGATAGATACTGTAAATAGCAGTGATAGATAAATAGCAGTAATAGATAAATAGCAGTGATAGATACTGTACATAGGAGTGATAGATACTGTAAATAGCAGTGATAGATACTGTAAATAGCAGTGATAGATAAATAGCAGTGATAGATACTGTAAATAGCAGTGATAGATACTGTAAATAGTAGTGATAGATACTGTAAATAGCAGTGATAGATAAATAGCAGTGATAGATACTGTAAATAGCAGTGATAGATAAATAGCAGTGATAGATACTGTAAATAGTAGTGATAGATACTGTAAATAGCAGTAATAGATAAATAGCAGTGATAGATACTGTAAATAGCAGTGATAGATAAATAGCAGTGATAGATAAATAGCAGTGATAGATACTGTACATAGCAGTGATAGATAAATAGCAGTGATAGATACTGTAAATGGTAGTGATAGATACTGTAAATAGCAGTGATATATAAATAGCAGTGATAGATACTGTAAATAGTAGTGATAGATACTGTACATAGCAGTGATAGATACTGTAAATAGCAGTGATAGATAAATAGCAGTGATAGATACTGTAAATAGTAGTGATAGATACTGTACATAGCAGTGATAGATACTGTAAATAGTAGTGATAGATACTGTAAATAGCAATGATAGATAATGTACATAGCAGTGATAGATACTGTAAATAGCAGTGATAGATAAATAGCAGTGATAGATACTGTAAATAGCAGTGATAGATAAATAGCAGTGATAGATAAATAGCAGTGATAGATACTGTACATAGCAGTGATAGATACTGTAAATAGCAGTGATAGATAAATAGCAGTGATAGATACTGTAAATAGCAGTGATAGATACTGTAAATAGTAGTGATAGATACTGTAAATAGCAGTGATAGATAAATAGCAGTGATAGATACTGTAAATAGTAGTGATAGATACTGTAAATAGTAGTGATAGATAAATAGCAGTGATAGATACTGTAAATAGCAGTGATAGATAAATAGCAGTGATAGATACTGTAAATAGTAGTGATAGATACTGTAAATAGCAGTGATAGATAAATAGCAGTGATAGATACTGTAAATAGCAGTGATAGATAAATAGCAGTGATAGATACTGTAAATAGCAGTGATAGATAAATAGCAGTGATAGATAAATAGCAGTGATAGATACTGTACATAGGAGTGATAGATACTGTAAATAGCAGTGATAGATACTGTAAATAGCAGTGATAGATAAATAGCAGTGATAGATACTGTAAATAGCAGTGATAGATACTGTAAATAGTAGTGATAGATACTGTAAATAGCAGTGATAGATAAATAGCAGTGATAGATACTGTAAATAGTAGTGATAGATAAATAGCAGTGATAGATACTGTAAATAGCAGTGATAGATAAATAGCAGTGATAGATACTGTAAATAGTAGTGATAGATACTGTAAATAGCAGTGATAGATAAATAGCAGTGATAGATACTGTAAATAGCAGTGATAGATAAATAGCAGTGATAGATACTGTAAATAGTAGTGATAGATAAATAGCAGTGATAGATACTGTAAATAGCAGTGATAGATAAATAGCAGTGATAGATACTGTAAATAGTAGTGATAGATACTGTACATAGCAGTGATAGATACTGTAAATAGTAGTGATAGATACTGTAAATAGCAGTGATAGATAAATAGCAGTGATAGATACTGTAAATAGCAATGATAGATAAATAGCAGTGATAGATAAATAGCAGTGATAGATACTGTACATAGCAGTGATAGATAAATAGCAGTGATAGATACTGTAAATAGTAGTGATAGATACTGTAAATAGCAGTGATAGATACTGTAAATAGCAGTGATAGATAAATAGCAGTGATAGATACTGTAAATAGCAGTGATAGATACTGTAAATAGTAGTGATAGATACTGTAAATAGCAGTGATAGATAAATAGCAGTGATAGATACTGTAAATAGTAGTGATAGATACTGTAAATAGTAGTGATAGATAAATAGCAGTGATAGATACTGTAAATAGCAGTGATAGATAAATAGCAGTGATAGATACTGTAAATAGTAGTGATAGATACTGTAAATAGCAGTGATAGATAAATAGCAGTGATAGATACTGTAAATAGCAGTGATAGATAAATAGCAGTGATAGATACTGTAAATAGTAGTGATAGATAAATAGCAGTGATAGATACTGTAAATAGCAGTGATAGATAAATAGCAGTGATAGATACTGTAAATAGCAGTGATAGATACTGTAAATAGCAGTGATAGATAAATAGCAGTGATAGATACTGTAAATAGCAGTGATAGATACTGTAAATAGCAGTGATAGATAAATAGCAGTGATAGATAAATCATATAAAAACTGCTGTTTCTACAGGATTTTTGAAGTAATAATTGAAATAATAAATAATAGACACAGTGTTCAGAGAATCGCTATTGCGATTACGCACGCAATCGGCCGATTGTTGCGTTCTGCATATGCACAGCAGTGCGCATGCGCGAACACTCCACTGCAATCGGGACTGCAATCGCAGTGACTACACATCGCAGAGTGATCGACAAGAAGTACCCTTTGGGGAGGTGACGGGGGTTGGTCGGCGAAATGCAGGCGTGCCAGTGCGTTTCAATGCCGCTGCAGGGGCGAGCATAAATTAGCCATTGCAATGCCATACGCAGCTTGGCCTTACACTGCGTGCCATGTGGTTAGCAATTTCTGAGTAAGGTCAGAAGTGTGCGTGGGTGTTACTCGATGTTAGCGATGGTTTTGCAGACTTGCTAAGTATTACGGATGTGTGTAAGGTGAGGTGAGCGTCCTTATGTTAGACTGCGTATGGCATTACGATCGCAATCATTAGCAAATCTTCACTAGTATGTAGTTATTTCAGTCCATACCAGATAATCAGTAAGTTATTTATTAATTTATATAAATATATAAGAACTAATATATTTCAATCATGTCAGTGTTGACTCCAAAATGCTTTACAATAACATCTGAGAAACAAACACACACAGGATAAGGAGAGAAAATGAGGCCACTGGCTGCAAGAGCTTAAATGGTATGCATGTTAGAGTCCTAATTATTAAGCCACAAATGGAGAATTGATGTTATAACAACAAAAACAGTGTCAGTTCAGCTTAATGTTCCTTAATGCTTAACACTGCTGTTTAGCCCCTCTGCATCACGTTATTGAGTGCATTATTCAGAGCACAGAAAATGTGCTTCTAGGCAGGGTTATGCTGCTCTAATATGTGCATCAATTTAAAAAGACAATAACATGTAAAATGAGAATAGCCCGCATATATCTATGTATCATGTTCTATTAATATGTGCACTAGTGTAAACAGGTCACAAATTCTACCAAGAATGCGTACATCTTACAGAATTATATATCCTGCATATCAAGCATATTTATTAACTATGTAAGTGAAATATAAAACAGATGCTTTATTTGCTGAAGCCTATTATTTCAGAGATGAGCAAAATGATTCAAAACTGTTCTGTGGAATATTAGCCTTATTGCACATTTGGATGCAAATTTTTGTGCCTTTCATTGATGTAAAGTGTTACTTACCAGTTCTATCCCAACAACCCCACATAACAGAATGAAATGGCCATCATTGTTATAACAGCTCTAATCAGGGGCAATTTAAGAGAGGAGAGGGCTTGTGTGCAGCATTAGTGTGGGCCCCCCGTTTTTGCCGGTGCAGATGTTGAGTACTGGCACTGTGGCGGTCTCTGGGAATATGGCGCCTGCTTCATGTTCCCTATCTTTGAGTAAATGGCGACAGCACCATTTTTCCAGTGATTACTGTGGAGTATAAGTGCAAGGTGTGCAGTGTGCGCCCGCTTGGACGCAGGGGCCCGTGTGCACTGCACACCTCATAGGCAAATGCAGGGGGGGGGTTTCTGTCTGCCTGGAAACCCCCCTCCCCAGTCCACACCATGACCACTATAGAAATAGTAATATAATAGACTGTTACTAGTGCTGCATGTTCTTCTAAGTATCACAAATGAAATAATTAGCACCACCTGTGGATATTTTAACATGCATCAGCCAGTAATAAATAACCTGTGCACCAACTAGAAGATCTGGAAAACATGCACTGTTAGAGATGCACTGTTATAGAGCCCAATATGTACATATATGTCCAGGGCAGTGCTAGGTTCTTCTGCTGCTCCTCCAGGCTCTCGGACTTGCTCCAATAGTCTGGAATGGTGCCCACATCTTAAAGAAATACATTCAGCTCAGGTAGGATGGCTCTACTGCCGCATCTAATGACTTACTGTGATCGCTGGTCCAGTATATGCTGGAATTATTACACACAATACACTTTGTATGACGCTTATTAAAGCTGGTTAAGTACTGATTATGCCCTCTTCATTGACAGGCCACACTCGCTCTAAAATTAAGCATTTGGAAACCCCCCTCTGGAAATCCTGTGTTTGCCACTGCACCTTGCACCCATTATAGATACACTTATGCTCCAAATATATATGTACATATATGTAACAGTTTTAGGAACTTATCAAAACTTATACATGTACAGTAGTCACAGAATTTGTCATATATTTTTTTTCCTGTGTACTCATGGCTTCCTGCCGGTAAGCCAAGTGCAGAGCACTGAAGATCATTTTACATTGTCTAATATGGCTAATGACTGGTGACAATAGCTTGCAGTGAAAATGTTATCAACTCTATGTACTGTACAGTGTGAAACATACTATTTTCTGTTACACACACCCAAATCTTTTAGAGTAGAGTCGCCTGTCCTCGCCCATCTTTCCTTTAAAATGGTCTAATGTGACTTGGGCTGTACTCTACAGAAGATACATGGGAAGAGACTTGGACAATAGCTGGACAATGTCCATCTGCATGACCACCATAAGAGAATATGTCATCTATGTACAAAGCCTTGGAGAGAGATAAAGTGAATAGAGATAAAGGGGTCTAGTTACTAAGCCTTGAATGGAGAAAAAGTGAACGGAGATAAAGTACCAGCCAATCAGCTCCTAACTGCCATGTCACAGGCTGTGTTTGACAAATGACAGTCAGGAGCTGGATGGCTGGTACTTTATCTCCATCTACTTTATCTCTCTCCAAGGTCTAGTACATTAGAACCCTATACTGGTGGTAGTTGGCAGTGGCACTAAGTAGATGAGTTAGGCTCTATTACTTTTGCTCTACTTTGTAATACTTTTACGGTTGCTCAGCATCACATGTCCTGCCCCTGACCAGTATCTCACTGGCTTCCGGGCTGTGGTAGTGACACACAAGAGGCAAATGACCCTCACATGTTTTTCTCCTAGGGATTGTTTACCCCCTGACTACTTGGGGATCCCCGCAGCTTCTCATAGGCTTGCTGTGATACATTCCCCATTTACGAATGTGGCTGCCATTAAAAGAATTTGGTTAACTGGAATAAATCCATGTACGGTGTTCAGTAAAGATTATGACACTTATGACTGTTGTACTTTGTTTATAGAAAGAAAAGTCTATAGCGTAACACAGGGTGGAAATAAAGAAAAGTAGATAAATACAGAGGTCCAACAAGCACAGTACAGAATAAAACAATGATGAAATGGAGAGCATTCAAGTACCATAAATGTAATAATGCTAAAAGCTGAGGCTGTAACACACAAGGGCCCTCATTCAGAGCCGTTCGCTATTTGCGGTCATTCGTTTAAAAACAAGGGGTGGCTATTCAAATGATCCGTACGCACATTGCAGTCTGTTCACACCTCTAAGTCTGAACAAACGAGCAAAACATACGCTCGTTTATTTGTTAAAAACGCCCCCTGGCCGCTCGCACCATACGTCATGTCCGCTATTTATTAGATTAATCGAGTACATCGACCAGCGTATGAACTGCTCGCTATTCTTGTGGTTGGTGTTTGCTACCACAAATTTGCGAGCAGTTCTGGCTCTAAAATAACCCAGTGACGTGGTCAATGACGCTGCTGTTTTAAATATACACACCCATAAAACGCCCGTTTGGACCTTTAAGCACGCCTGCGTTCGGATCTCCACTCCCCATTTTCAAGCACCTTCCCCTGTTACCACCCACATACGCCTCATTCTGTCACTCAAAATAGCAGGCACTCGCTATATAGCGTACAAACGATTTTCGGCCGCACTGACTGGTTCGCGCATGCGTACTAAAAAGCGTACGCATGCGCAGATGTGCAAACATCGCTCGGAACGAGCGTACTGCCGCTAACGAGCGGCTCTGAATGAGGGCCATGGTTATGTATAGTATTGGACCTGCAATAGATATAAAACAAGGACAGGTGGACGAGGTAAGACAAGAAGACTGGAGGAGAGAGGCTCTTGTTCATGAGAGCTTACAATCTAATAGATAGGCGTCTATGGACAAGTCTATTCGCTGGCTCCTAGACATTTCTGTCCGCCATATTTTAAAGAATTATTTAGGTTTTATGGTGTTTTAGGGACTGATTTGGAGATGGACGCAGCTGTGTCTGCATGTATTGGCGGTCACCCATCTGTGACTTTATGCAAATGCTGCTGCACAGTCCTTCCCTGGTGCACATCCGTGCATCTGAATGTGCAAGGACTGAGATGCCCACTGTCAGGGTCCATAGATGCAGAAACACAGATTGGTGCGACTAGATGCTCTATTGAAACTTGCACCAACCCTATCGCAGTGCAGTTTCTCCATCAGAGTATGGGCTCCTATGTGAGCAGCCCAGAGCCTGTGTACCCAACTGCTTTCAGTAACACGCCCGCCACACTGCCATACCATGGACCACTGCGTGCGCTAAGCCACCTCCCAGTCACCGCCAAGGAACACTCACTATATTTTCATTTAACACTTCTCCATGTGTGAAAGTGCATCTGTGACTCTGTATGAATACAATCGGGGCACATGAAGAAGAAAAAAATCCCTCCGCTGAGTCCGACATCGGCCGTGCGTGCGACTCAGAATCAGGTCCTTAGTGCTTTATGACGTTTTGTCATTTTGTATAGGAATTTTTACTTTTTTATTGTTAATTCCTGCCAAAGTGTTTGTGTGTGTAATGAAATGAATAAAGTTAAAGTCCTTTATAGAAGCAATAGTAAGCGTTTCTCACTGCCCCCTGAAGGTAGTGGGAAATATGTAGGCATGGTATTTGAGAATGCTTCAGTATTCCTTTCCATCAACTTGGACCAATCTGTATTTTAGGTTTATGTCAATGTGAAAATAGCACATAATGTTCATGTTAGTGACTAGGCCTCTTAATGTATTCCAGGTACCCCAAGTTGTGAAGGTTAAAGGATAGGGGACAGATGCGCTTTGTTATTCACTATTTCACTTATGGTACAAAAAGATTGTTTCTCTTGCGTATATACTGAAATACTTTCTAATGACAAAGATCAATATGCTTGCGATTTATGACACAGGAGCACTTGTAACTGGGATCAATGGGTTTTGTAGCTAAGGCATGAAGTTGTAATTCAGTGTCTTTTATCTGAGCTGTCCTTCTATCTTCCATTTATCCCATATCAGGTCTTTCTCTGCTCTAAGGTGATCCGACATTTCGTGTTCTTCCTATCACAAGACACACAATGAAGCCGTTTGTCAGGAAACAGCATTACAAATGTTGAGCAGAAATGATCCTTCTTTTGGCTGATTGATGTCTGTGGAATACAGCCTTCAAAGACTCAAGTCTGGGCATTTGGGAGCTCTGAGCTCTTTAGCAGACTGATGGACTTTTAACATAATTATTATCAATTAGTTATAATTCAACTTGCATTATTGACTAGCAACACCCAAGTTACTTCTTATCTATACATCCTGATAAATTCTACCCTTAATACTGGTAACGGCTTTGTCAATTTACAAACCTAATTACTAATGAGTCCCTGGTTAAATAAAATAAGAAATCAAATATGTTAACACTCTCTTGTAACAGAAAGGCTGGTTGCAAAATCTGATTCCCAGCGTGAGACAAAAAGTGTGGATGCTTCTGGCGATTATCAGCAGGCTGCACATGTGTCATAAGAAGCAGACTGCGCACCATGCATACGCACCTTCACGGAGCATACAAGGGCAGATGGTTCATTGCATCGTCTAATATGATGTGCAGGACAGCAGATGGGATGATGTAATGAGCGATTGTCGGGAACGATGGTTCGGGTGTAAACACTATATGATGTATACAATATATTGTTACTATCTGCATTGGAACGATATATTATACGATACATCATATAGTGTATACCCAGCTTAAGAGGCCAACTAAGTTGCATTTATTTTAGGAATCACAATTGTATATTTTGCAATATTTTTGTTTGTTCTGTGCTTTATTTTTCTTGTGCTCTGCACTCCACCAGTTCTGGACTGGCTATCTGGCTCTTCTGGCAAATGCAAGACGGATCGATGGCCTGATGTCCCAGTACACGGGATCCCGGCAGTCAAAATCCTGACGCAGGCATCTCCACAGGGTTAGGATACCGACACCCTATGGGGCATACAGTACTGTACATTTTGCTGCTTTCTAACTGGGTTAAAGTTTTGGAGTTGATGATGATGAATATTGATGCTCCAAACGCATCTATACGCTAGACTTAAGGCTGCAGGCATCTTATGATGTGTGGAAGTCAAAATCAGGACATGGAATGCACGTGTGCAGATGTATCTTTGCTAATATGTCAGTGGGATACTTTTGCATTGAACAGTAAATATAGTTAGATAATGTAAAACAACAGTTGGTGATAATAATAATAATAATAAAATAAATAATAAAACACAACTTTATTATTGCAGAGTAGTTTGACATTTTTCTGGAGTAACTCACAATTACTCCAGATGGTTGTTCAATACTTCAGCTTTAATACACTTTACAGTGGCTTGAAACAGAAGTTAGGTTTTAGCTGACAAATTTCTGAAGCTCAAATTACTCTTAGGGAAGCAGTAACCTAACCACAATCAGCATCTCCCATGTTAGACAAGGTGTAGCCATTAGCTCAGCACATGGGGGTCTAACCACCATTGCCAATTGATCTGAGGTTCATGTATCTTTAATGGACAAATTAAATTTGTTAGAAAGCAAAGCCACAGGCCCCTCTTCCACCCATATGACACACTTCACTCATGTTCATATTTAAACAGTGAAAGTGATGCTGTCAGGTACAGCCTCCATTAAAATCAAGGATCATGTGCCTCTCGGGATTTGCTGTGGAACCTTTTCTGTAGCCCTAAAAGTGCAGCATTCCCTGGAGAAAGCTATGAATATCTTTTTTTTCCTGGCAGAGAAAAAGGTCTCTATTCAGCACTGTGGAGTGAAACTGATTGAGGGACTTCAGCATAAGAAATATATGTAATTCAGTGTGTCTGCCAAATCGCTGCTGAGGAGTTATGGTAAATGGGGGGAATTTGCAGGGGCATCGAAGCCCACTCAGTCTCTTGGCATGTAGAAACTGCTCAAAACCAAACACACTTCAAAGGTTTATTATACAACAGACCCTGAAATCCCATAATGAGCAGATTAGCTCTCCTTAGCCTTGTCCCTTTGGGATGGCAGTCAAACACAGGCAAAACTCCTTTTACCAATATATTAGCAGAAAATTAAAAATGTAACATCCCTACGGAGGATCAAGTCCATATCCTGTATTGCTCTATGCAATAAGGCCATCCATAAACTCCCCATCACCAAATGTATGTCCTCCCACTCCCAGTGTAGTGCCAGGGCTGGCTCCAGGGGTCTGAGCACCCTCTGCCGGCCCGGTAGGATGCGCCCTGTCATTGCGCGCGGCAGAGATGCGCTTGACCGAAATTGGAGGTGTGGCCTCATTACCATAGGCCATGCCCCCTAAGTGACGTTATTAGGAGGCGTGCCTGCATGGAACGCCTCCAAATAACGTCAGGCTGGGGGTAAAGCCCAGCCCTCCGTCACTGGATGGGCTTCCCCCAGCCCTCTGCCATCAGTGAATGGATGCCGCGCACATGTGCACTGCATTCATTCACACTCAGGGGGTCCGGCACCGCTGCACAGCTGCGGCGGTGGGGGTCCCCAACCTCCCGATTTGACCACCCACAGGCCACTTCGGTCCACGGGTGGAACAGCGGGACAGTACTGGAAATCGGGATGTTGGGGAGGGGTGCGCCCTCTATGGGTGGCGCCCCTGTGCAACCGCACTGGTCGAACACCGCTAGAGCCCTGTGTAGTGCAAACCAGTAACCATAACAATATTGAAATAATGACACTGAGACTGGTTTAAGGGGAAAAGAAGGTCAGCTTTTATTTATTTTCCTATTTAAAACTATAAATGGCTATTTAAAACTAGCAGATACTAAAAAATGCTAACAATGCTAAATGACTAAGAAGCGGAAAGGAAAGATAAAGAATGGTGGCACTGAAAGAACGGCCCCACAATGCAAGATCCAAGAACTGTCACTCCATACTTGACCAAAATGGGAGGCGGCCAGCCAGCCCATTATCGCGCCCAAGGTATCCACCTCCTGCCCCAATGACACAACATGAGCTCACCTGGAGCGATGGCACCACTGACTCCAGTAGGGAAGAATCAGCCTAAGCCATGTATTGGGGAGGGAGAGCACTTGAAGCTCCATAGACAGATGGCGACTGCAACCGTTCTTTCCCACCAAATTCCAAAGCTGACACCACTCAGAAATAAAAAAAACAGGGAGGGTGGGTGGGGAACAAATCAAAGGAAGATGACCTAAAATGGCTGGTAGAACAATCTCCCTGAAATGTCCCTGAAACCAGACCCCCAGCATCCATCCTATAGGCTGACCCAACTCACCCTATCCCTTACAACTGCCTAGTAACAATAACGTAACCCTCTATAGCCCATAGTCAGACATACTGGCTCGGGTGTTTAATTTTTACTTCCTGCATATAAAATGCACTCCGTCTTAATTCCTCTGCCAGTGCATTGATGTCCAGCATTTAAAAATATGTGCAGCATCTTAACAAATATGAAATGTGGACTTTGAAGTAAGATGCAGGTGCTATATAATGATATTTTAGTAACAGTGGCGTAACTAGGTATTTGACGGCCCCATAGCAAAAATGTGTAATAGCCCTTATGTTTCACCCAATGGTGAAAAATGTATATAACACATGTAACTATGGAGCTCCTCAGCTCTGGGCCCCATAGCAGCTGTACCCCTTGCTCCTATGGTAATTACGCCCATGTGTAGTAAAATAAGAGCCACTGAAAACCAGTTGAGTTACTATAAATACGATAATGGTTTATTTTGAAACAAATCACTTCTGAAGCAGCAGTGACAAACTGCAACGTGAAAAGCCCACCAAAAATCAATCAATCAATCAATCTAATTATCTATCTATCTATCTATCTATCTATCTATCTATCTATCTATCATTTATTTATTATTTAAAAATAATATATGTATCCACAATTTCTAGATCTATGCCCCCTGCACACACTCCTGCTCATGCTGCTGTTTGATAGCAGTATGGTTAATATTATCCACAAACTCATCCACTAATTGCACCAAAAAAGATACTACCTGATGGTAGAACCACTGCTTTTATTATGATGGTTCCCAACAGTAACGAGTACTGGCACATTTTTTTTCTGGAAAAAGGTTCTTCATCATCGCTGGTATATTGTACCAGTCCTTCCTAGAATTTGTGTCACCAGACTGCTCTGTTCCAGCTACTTATTAACCAGGGAGGCACTTACTTGGCACACAGGACCATGAGCTGCTTAGGAGTACTGGTACCTTTTATCATACCGGTGTTGAAGATGGAGAGTGGTACAGCGCAGACTCCATGTTATTCCCCAGAGAGAATTCACTCCCTTTACCAAGATGGCCGCAGAGGCTAGTACTGCACATGCATGGCACCATCTTGTACACTGTGTGTTAGAGCTCCAGAGTGGAAATTGCAAGTCAAGATGCCCCTGATGACAGCAGCTCATTTGCAGTACAGGTGGTGGACCCAAACCAAGAAGAAGAGTGATAGTGTAAGTTGTCAGATCCTCTGCCAGGCAAGAGAATATTGCTACATTTTCATGAGAATGTTAATTTTCACATCGTGAATTTAGGCTAAATTATTTTATAACATCTGCATTTGTAATATGGATTGTGATAAATAAGGCCTCAAAAATGCCCAGGGAGTGAGAGGACTAATCACGGCCCTTCTGCCACCATTTAATGAACCAACCAAGCCACAGGAAAAACAGCTGCATGTAGCTCCGTCTGGGGGGGTGGGGGTGAGGGCACATACTTTTCTAAGTAGAAGTGCAGCTTTAAGATATTCATCTATCAAACACATCAAATTTTCAAAATTAACGCTTTAGAACAATATCCTGCTAATGAACATGATACAGTCTCCATTTGCTATATCCTGAAAGTCACTTTTGATATATCTTGCTGTAGCTTTACGAAGTGTCAAACTTAGGGTGTGCTAATAGAAATGAACTGACATCATAAACGTTCAGCCTTAATAAAAGGTGGTCAGACACTGGCGTACGGCATTGATTTTTTCATAAACTTCATGGCTTCGCTGTAAATTTCATGGGGATTGTATCTCTCCCTTGTCCGTCTTAACGTTAAAGTTTTGCTCTTTTATGTGCTTCACCTCTATTCCTGGAATGTTAAATCACAGTAAACTATATTGATTGCAAGCTCTTTGGGTCAGTAGTGAACATTAGATTACCTCTGGGATGTTGCTATCCACTGATGATGCACAGAAACAGCAAATGCACGGTAATGCATGAGTTTCCTCAACATTGATTTGAGATCAATGAAATGTATTATACAGTTACATGAAATGACTTAGAAAATAATTAGAATTAGTGAATTAGTTATGAAGCAGACAGAGGGAACCTTTTAACTCTGGTTATTAATGTTGCTCTCCCCAAAGGGTTAATCTCCTTGTTAAAAATCACGTGTGTGTGGCATGTAAAGGGTTATACATCCTTGTCTCAATGATTATTCATGCATGCTTTTCAAAGGGCATCTTAGGTCCTAATAGAAAGGTTGCTGTCCTTTTGGGATCCTTGCCCAGATACACCAGTGGGCTTACAACCAAATTATAGTCCTGGTCATAAATCATGGTTATCTCTCCTTGTGACAGTGGTTAAATTATTCCTCTAATCAGATCACGGCCACTGATTCCTACTGACACTCCGAATAATCAACGGTGACTGATGAGGCCGAGCCAAGCATACAATTCCTCTTCCCAGAAGGCCCTGGGGAGCTGAACAACCTGTCTTTCCAGGCGCTGCTGGTTAAGCGAGATAGGTAAACAAACTGGCGCTTTGTCCTTCAAAGGAATGATGTGTTTTAAACTCATTTTGTTCCACACAGGAGCCGCCTGTCAATGTTAGTACCTGTGCGGTACCCACAAGAGCTGCTAGAGACATCCAGCGGTACACGTGGAATACTCGAGACAAGGAACAATGCCTTACAGTGCTCATGTCATTGTAATTGCCTGGAAGAAGAAGCATTCATATTTAGGAGTGTATACATTCCCCACGTATCAGTGTACAGCTCCAGATGTATAAATGGCTGTACGAATCCTCACATAGCAAACTGCATAACTATGCAAGACATGTTAAAAAAACAAAAACATTTAATTTCATTGCAGACATTTTTTGTATAAGACTTTTTACCACAGGTAAGAAAAATATACTACACTTACTTGATATATCACATAAGTCATATATCTGCATGTACTAAAAAATAAAATTGAACCTGGCTTCTTACTATGTTCAAAAATAAGTGAAGGAAACCCCCCCCCCAAAAAACCATTATGAAACCAAAAATAAGCAGAAATGTGTTGTGCCATAATAGCAAGGAGAAAATATATGGCAAGAGATGACTTCTGGTAGTAAGGGGGTGATGTACTAAGCTCTGAAAAGTGATAAACTGGAGAGTGATAAACCACCAGCCACTCAGCTCCTAACTGTCATGTTACAGGCTGTGTTTAAAATACAACAGTTGGGAGCTGCATCCTGTAGCCTCTAAGGATCTTAGTGGGTCCTGGTCCCAGCCTGTTGTGATTACCCTTGGTCCAAAGGAGCCGGTGTTCTTCTTTCTGTGGCTGCTACTGCAGTGTTTTTCAGCGATGCAAACTGTGGCCTTCAGACTCCTCCGGTGTATGCCTCCTTCCTCTGGAGCTCCTGTTTTGTGCAGTCTGTTCTGGGCAGTGCAGTGTGGGTGGATTGCCCTGACATCCTTGCTGATCTCCAGATGCCTCTGTGTCTCTCCCTGGTAGCTGGAGGCGGAGCTGCCTGAATTCTGTGGTGCTGGAGCTCCATTTGGCAGCCATCTTCCCTTCATATATTAGACTGTGGGCTCTTCCAGGTCTCTGCCTGCATTCCCCGGCTACAATGTTTACTGTGCCCAAGGATAACTCCCTCTTCTCCATCTTTGATTTTGGGAGGCATACTGGACTATAATATATTCTGCCCATATTTCTACTGCTTCTGGTTCCAAAAATATATTGTTTGGTCACTGCAGTTGGTCTGCCATTCCTGCTCCTTAATAAGAGATCCAGCTGCTGTTACTGTGTTGCATGGTGATTTCTGTAGCTCCTCTCCTTTCTACCTGCTGCTGCCATGAGCAGAAAATCCTCAGCTGTTGCTAAACTTGAAAAGTATGCAAGATCCACTTCTGGTGGCTCTGTTTATTCTCAGACTTCTGCTTCATTGTTACCAGTTTCCCTGTAGCCTAAAACACCAGTGCTCCAAATGGAACAACTATTGCGGGCTATGTCAGATTCTGGGAAACAGTTGACAGACCATATTGCAGAGGTCCATATTGACCTATCCTTGATTGCAAAAAATGCAAGATCGTATTGGAGAAACTGAAAATCGTATTTGCACTGGAAGATAATGCCTCTCCTGAAGCTCAGAGTTGACTTTGTTGAAATAATATTCGTTTAGTTGGCCTACCTGAGAAGGCAGAAGGCTCACATCCAGAATGCTTCTTGGAATCCTGGTTACTTACCACAATTGGGGGAGAAGAAGTCACCCCTAAATTCGCTAATGAAAGGGCCAATCACATACCTCTGGTGGCCATGCGGAGAACTGTGCAAAAATTTTGCCTTGTAAGGATTGGGACACTGTGTTATTGTCACGTTTGAGCTAGGGAGATCTCCTACTGAGGAGTGGGAAGTCAGGGTCCTGGGTTGGGGGAAGAACCAGAGGCGAGAGGCCTGGTTATATGTCTTCCTTATCCACAGATTCCAGATGTTGGCGAGACCTGACCAAAGGCGCAGAGTCTTACTTGCTGGGAGGTGTTCACCAGTGACCCAATTGGGATTTGTGTTTAAGCTGCACCCAGCAAGCAGGATGCGGCCCATTGGCAGGTATCCGGCACAAGTGGGAAATGGAGGAATACAATCACAGGTGAGGCACAGGAGGATGACATGGAGAGTTAGTACTCGGGTGACATACTGAGTACGGAATCGGTATGAAATACAGCCAGCCGCATGGCCGGCAGCTCGATTCCCGGCAGCGGCAGCCCGACTGCTGAACAGATCCCGGCAACAGCAACCCGACAGCGTTGGAAATTCCGATTGTCCTAAGGTAAGTAATCACTAACCTAACCCCCCTAACCCTCCTTAGGGGTGCCTAACCCTAACCTCCCCCCCAAGTGCCTAACCCTAATCCCCCCTGTAAGTGCCTAACCCCCCCTTCCCCGTTGCCTAAACCTATGTCCCCAAGAAATCAAGATACTTTTGGGGCACTTGCAACTCCCATGTGTCATGATCTTCGCTGCCTGCCTGAGAGTTGTGTCGGGCGGTAGATCCCATTTCTTCGTTACTCCTAGGGAGGCTGTGTCCTTGGCTCTACCTACAGACACCTAGACATGGAGGCTCATGAGGCTGATAGTTTCTACTTTAAGGGAGATTCCTCATCAGCATATTTTATGTAACAGGCCGTTCATTAGTAGGGGTCCGATAGGACCGCCTAATATTGATCAAACTCCAAAAACTTAAATTTTTCAGATTTTGCTTGTGAGAACAAACGCCATTTTCAGATGGCACTGGTTCTTCGAACCACACTCTGTTTTCCCTTTCTTTTTACTTTCTCCTATTATTTTTTTGTATGTTTTTCTTGCTTCAGTCTTTTTATTATGTTTGCAGCACACCTGTTCATTTATACTGGTGTACATGTTAGTAGCTGCTAAATCACTTCAGTAATATCACTCAGGTGCATGTAAGGGAGGGGTTATTCTATACTAGAAATAGCAAAAAGAAATTCCTCAGCACTCAGAATGAAATCAACAATAAGATTTCCCTGATACTGGATGTCCCTATCACTTGGTCAGAGTTTGAACCCCAAAAAAGCCGACAAAGGCCAGCCACCCCAGGGAAGTACACCAGACCAGTGATAGGGACCTCCAGTATCAGAGACGCCGTGATGCGGCCTGGAGGCTTAGCCATATTTTCGCAAATATATGCAACTGAGATCTGTGCATTATCTACCACATGTCGTTTTTCAAATCTTATTGCTGATTTCATTCTGAGTGCTGGGGGATGACTTTGTGCTGTTCATTTATACTGGTGGCAAGGTTGCAGGATGCTATGGGACTCTCTTTGTTTGGTGCCTTATGTGGGCACTTGTTCTCCCGATTTATTTTTTTCACCTTGTGGAATTATCTATGTTAACAGTTTTTTTCTTGAATGTGTGTAGGTCTTTGGTTGTGCGCTTTTTCAAACCACCCATAATCCTTTTATTGTTTGCCTCCTAGGGGCATATTCAATTGGACGCGAGAATAGCAAAATCCTGCACCCGCTGGGTTTTTCTGCAGGTGTGGGATTTTTGCTATTCAATTAGGAGTTTTTGATTTTTTGAGCATCGGGAAGTTATTTTTTGCGTACCTCCAGAGCACGACCAATTTTTTCAAAAATCCACAATTATAGGAAAAATGGTCGGAAAATGCTCTGTGACCTCGGCAGCACCCCTCCTAATGACTAATTAAGCAATTGGACGTTTCCAATTAGCTTAATTAGTCAGTAATACTCACCTTCCGAAGTGCTGTCTTCCAGTGTTGGGACCTGGTGTCCTGCAGCAGCGGTGAGTATGTCAGTGTGTGTGAGTGTTTGTGAGTGTTTATGAGTGACTGTGTGTGCATGAGTGTGTGTGTGACCCCTGGTGTGTGTGCGACCAGTGTAAGAAAGCCCCCCCGTAATGGGCGCTGGGAGAACTACATCTTCCAGCAGCCCTTGTGCCTCACTGCAGCCCCCGGGACTCCCAGCAGCCCCCTCCCCAGTAAAAAAATGGAGGGGAGGCCACCAGGAGCCACAGAGACCAACGGAGACCCCTGGGCAGAAAAGTGTAATTTTAGAAAAAAAAAATTACGCCGCGCAGGGTTTTCGCTGAGACCACTTTTTTTATTGGATACCACAGATATCGAGCGCACGCATATCCATGGCAATCCAACATTGGGCACCAGGGGGCGCAAGGTTTTTTCCTCACTAAACCTCACGCCCAAGTGAATATTATGCCCCCTAGAGACTCACCTTATGGGTAGCCATATCTTGTCCCTTAAATGGCCTTAGGTGGTTTGGGCTTTTCATTCTACTTTTCACACTCCTTTTCTTGGTGTGTCTTTGCCACTTAGTACATTTTTGAGTTTTGTTTGTCATAAGGTTCAGGTTGACCCCCTGGGGCAATTTGTTTTCCTTCATGGCTCTGTCCATGCCACCTCTTTTATCCTTCTAGTGGTACATATCCTCCCACCTTATAATTCTGAGGTTCTTGCTAAGGCCCGTGAATTTTTCTAACATCCCTTTGGTCCCTGTGTGATGTATTGGTGATTTTAATGTAATTTTGGATGATGATTTGTATAGGTGGTGGGAAACTCCACATCCCTCCCCACATATCACTTCTTCCACCTTCTCCCATCTTGTTTCTGAGACAGGGTTGGTGGATAACTGGTGCTCTAAGAACTCTAGGGTGCGCTTATACTCTTGCTTCTCTTCAACTCATCATGTGAAAAAACAATACTATACTGCGCTAGGTACTGCTACTGAATTGAAATTTAAGTATCTATATTAGGTTTGCTGTCTGTTTAATAAACAGGAGGCATATTATAAAATGAACTGATATTTAATACATACAAATTAATCCACATATAAACAGCAACAAATTGCAATCATGTGCACATGAAAAAAATCAATCATAAAAACCTGCAGAGATCATGACTCTCTAATTGTAGTGCATTGGTATGAGAGTGTAAATTGATACCATATAACTGAGGTTCCACAGCACAACGTTCTGATACTGCCACTTGTGCAACAATGTGTCTTAAAGTAGCAATGAGTTTCCAATGGTATGACTGCTACGTTCCACTGTTTAATAGACAATCACTACTGGCGTCCCAGTGTGAAATAAAGTCACGCTGGAGATATGAAGGTGGAAAGGGGAAAGAATTGTAATACCTCCGCCCCTGGATAGCTGAATCCACACCGATATCCGTCCTGGCTCTGCCTGTCCACTTGCTGTAAAGCCGCGGCTGAATGGAACCAACTGCCGTACTGCGGAAGACCAGGGCTGCCTGTGGAGCGGTTGCCGTATGTCGGTTGGCGGTGAACTTCAGGGATGAATCGTCACCTTGTATGAATCCTCCAAAGTGCAAAGCGGCAAATAGCTTTGGTGCTGTGAAACAACCTCAGATGCCTGGATAGTAATGTCAACGCGTTTCGTCCCGTAAAAACCGGGACTTTCTCCAGACTGTGTGCCATAGCCAGTGGCACTTCCTTAAATCCCTCCAGGCATTAACCATAATTGCTTAATTAATTAAAAGCACCAGATAATCATATATTCTTTAATCGGTATCTTACTCTATATATCCAGATAAGAACCTAATAGTGATGTATACATACAGAGTTAAATGTGTACATTTATTCATCTGCATAATAAAATTGACAATAAAAATAATAATAAAAATAAAATTACAATACAATTTAAATTTATAAAAAAGCCTCCTGTTTATATTAGTTTTTGACATCGCTAATGTACTATATTAATAAAGTGGCTATTACATATTTTTATAGCCACATAGCCCACTTCAGCTATATAAAAGTCGATACTTCAGATCATAGAAATACTATTGACTATTATGGGATCTAGGTAGTCTATTGTAAATATTATCTAGAACACCAAAACTATCTTAACTATATTCTATAGCTGTGTTCCGTTAAACAACGAAAAATACACACGTTGCTTCTCATGAGGATAATTTGATAGATCACTGTTATCTATAACTATAGTGATAATTGAAAATATATATATAAATGAAATAAATAAATAGTAAAAATAAAAAATACTGAAAACAAAATAAAATAAAAATGGAAATACAATGTATTAATAATAGACTACAGATGCACATGTATACATGAACATAGTACCAAGAATATAGCAGCATTAAAAATATATATAAACTAAATAATATGAAAATAATACTAGAAATATAAGGTATCACCATACAATACCCAAAAAAGAGTTGAAAGGGAACATATGCACATAATTTGACCTACACCTAACACATATACATACATACACATAATATATGGACTGACAAATGTCAAATTGTAAAGTTAGGATATCTCATCCCTCATGGATGGGTGCCTCAATATGTTGGAAAGGGATAATGAAAAAGTAATGATAATAATAAAATATTATATTAATAGGGAATCCTATTGCCTAACATTGAAATTATGGGAAGCGGTACTTGATGGAGGCGGCGACAGACGTCCCTCGCCACATCAATCCCTCCTCTAACAATCGGTTACTAATCTAACTCTATTAATTAGGTAAAGTTCAATATCAATCAAATGAGACATGGTCTAATGCTTCGTTCAACCCTGCAGGATAAAGAGTATCCAATTTGAAGATCCAAGCTGACTCTTTCATACACAATTGGTGGAACCTATTGCCCCCTCTTGTGGTAACTCTGATTAGCTCTACTCCCACAACTGTCAGACTCAATGGATCACAATGTAAAAAATGACGTGAAACACTATGCGTGGATAATTTATTAATAATATTTCTTCTATGTTCCCTAAATCTACATTTCAGTGATCTCGTAGTCCTGCCTACATATTGCAGGGAACACGAACACTGTAGAACATATACACAATATGTAGAATCGCAATTAATATATTGTTTAATCGGGAATGTGTCACCTTTCACATTTGAGGTGATACTAGTCACACGATTTAGTGTGTGTTGTTTACACGTCAAACACACTCTTTTATTGCATCTATAGTTGCCTGACAGTCCAGATGTTAGCCATGTATTAGTCCTCTGATTACTCCTGAGTGATCTGAGTTTGCTAGGTGCTAACAATTCTTCAAATTGGAGTTCTTTTTAAAAATAACTCTAGGTTTATTTGTTAAACAAGTTCTCAGAACACAGTCCTCATTTAATATAGACAAGTTATTATAAATCATTTTCTTAATGTTCCCTGATTTACAGTTGAATTTTGATACATACAATAATCTTTCTTCCTCCAACCCACCTCCTTCTTTAAACCCCTTCTTCTTATAGCTATTCCTATCAATACTATTACCTATAGCTCTCTCAGGTTTGTCCATAAGAAGATCTGATCTATTTAGGGTTTTGGCATACTCCCTTGTTTTGTTAAGTAAATCTATTGGATACCCTCTTCTTTCAAAATGGAAGATCATTTCTTCCATTTGGCTGAAAAAATCCTCATCACATTGACAGTTGCGTCTAAGTCTTAGTACTTGGTTCTTAGGGATATTTCTTATCCATGGTTGATAGTGGTTAAGAAATATCTTCATGAAAGGAATAGAGTACTTCAACATCAATCTATACAGAAAGATTCCTTTGTTAGGACAGGAAGATCTAATTATGGTGATATTCAAACATCTATAAATAGATCAGACACCAGTACTAGTATACGTAATCTAAGGAAACCGTTATACACATCTCATACGGAAAGGCAGAATGTATCGAGGGATTTTTTTCAAGCAGCAGACCATCGCCATCTAAATCCGCAAGAAGTATTACCTACCCCCCAACATATAAAAAGACGCAGAGAAAGAGAGGTAGAAGAGGAAGAGGAAAAAGAAATAAGGAGAATAAGGTACAAATAGATGAAAAGGGAATCTTCAACCTCTCCAGCCATGATCTTAATGAGAATGAGAAGAGGGTATTACAGAGAGGTTTAAGTTTTGCACCCACGAAAAACCCCAACTTATTTGAACTATTCCTCGAACTAAATAAATTTACCAGAGATCTTTGTAGGAAACTATATTTTGCATCAAAAACCCTCAATAAGATCTCTGAAAAGCTTTCTCCAATAATTCTGAATGATGAAGATCAAGAAGCTCTATCCAGTTTAGAACAACTACTCAGTGAAAATTCAAAAGAAGTTTTGGTATTCGACACTAATGCTCATAATAACAACTTGAATATGCCTAAATTTAAACTTAAATCTAGTTTTTTCCCACTAGAACAAAAGAGCCCTTCTATAAATATTTTTTATAACAAAACTCTAACTGATTTTAAAAAACTGTGTCATAAACCAAACAGTAAAAATAAAAATAAAAACAAAACAAGTTTTTACTCCCTGACCTTTAGACAGAACTTATCCAAAAGTGAAAGAGCTGCTTTAAAACAATTGAGAGAAAACTAATCACTTATTATTAGATCTGCAGACAAGGGGGGGGGGGATTGTTATTCAAAATAGGGAAGATTATATGGCGGAGGCTATGAGACAGTTGCAAGATATGAAGTACTATACTATTCTGTTGAAAGATCTCACTATGGAGTATAAGAATAAATATGAAAAGATGTTGGATGGAGCTTTGGAAGAAAATGCAATATCGGAAGGCACTCATAAATTTTTAATATGTTCACATCCTATCACCCCTGTTTTTTATCACTTACCCAAAATACACAAATCACTCACTTCACCTCCCGGGCGTCCTATTATTTCTGGTAATGGTTCCCTCACCTGTAATTTATCACAGTTTGTTGATGCACATTTACAGAGTCACGTTGTTAATTTACAGTCATATGTAAAAGATACTAAACATATATTACAAAAAACTGCTGAAGTATCCTGGACGAGGGGGTGGGGTTTTTTAACCCTTGATGTCCAGGCATTATATACGAATATCCCACATTTAGCTGGGATTGAAGCAACAAAATTATTTAGAGACAGACTTTAAATTATCTAAAGAATGTCGTGACTTTGTCTTAAATTGCATTGTATTCATTCTCACCCACAATTATTTTTTATTTGATAACACTTATTATTTACAGGCACTTGGAACGGCCATGGGGACCAGATTTGCGCCAAGCTTTGCTAATCTCTATATGGGTCGCTTCGAGGAACAATATATCTGGAGCAGCCCATATAGGGATAATCTGGTCCTCTATGGCCGTTTTATTGATGATTTATTTATTATTTGGGACGGGGGTTTAGAGAGAGCACTGGCATTTGTTAATTACCTTAATTCAAACACTTTCAATCTTAAATTCACACACACATTTAGTTATCATGCTATTAATTTTCTCGATATTGCATTTTCAATACAAGAGAGCTGCATAGTCCATTCTAACTATGTAAAATCAGTAGGGACTAGCAATTACTTGCACTTCTCTAGTGGTCACTATCAACTATGGAGAAGAAATATCCCTAAGAACCAAGTACTAAGACTTAGACGCAACTGTCAATGTGATGAGGATTTTTTCAGCCAAATGGAAGAAATGATCCTCCATTTTGAAAGAAGAGGGTATCCAATAGATTTACTTAACAAAACAAGGGAGTATGCCAAAACCCTAAATAGATCAGATCTTCTTATGGACAAACCTGAAAGAGCTATAGGTAATAGTATTGATGGGAATAGCTATAAGAAGAAGGGGTTTAAAGAAGGAGGTGGGTTGGAGGAAGAAAGATTATTGTATGTATCAAAATTCAACTGTAAATCAGGGAACATTAAGAAAATTATTTATAATAACTTGTCTATATTAAATGAGACTGTGTTCTGAGAACTTGTTTAACAAATAAACCTAGAGTTATTTTTAAAAAGAACTCCAATTTGAAGAATTTGTTAGCACCTAGCGAACTCAGATCACTCAATAGTAATCAGAGGACTAATACATGGCTAACATCTGGACTGTCAGGCAACTATACAGCAGATGCAATAAAAGAGTGTGTTTGACGTGTAAACACACACTAAATCGTGCGACTAGTATCACCTCAAATGTGAATGGTGACACATTCCCGATTAAACAATATATTAATTGCGATTCTACATATTGTGTATATGTTCTACAGTGTTCGTGTTCCCTGCAATATGTAGGCAGGACTACGAGATCACTGAAATGTAGATTTAGGGAACATAGAAGCAATATTATTAATAAATTATCCACGCATAGTGTTTCACGTCATTTTTTACATTGTCATAAAGGTGATCCATCGAGTCTGACAGTTGTGGGAGTACAGCTAATCAGAGTTACCACAAGAGGGGGCAATAGGTTCCACCAATTGTGTATGAAAGAGTCAGCTTGGATCTTCAAATTGGATACTCTTTATCCTGCAGGGTTGAACAAAGCATTAGACCATGTCTCATTTGATTGATATTGAACTTTACCTAATTAGTAGAGTTAGATAAGTAACCGATTGTTAGAGGAGGGATTGATGTGGCGAGGGACGACTGTCGCCGCCTCCATCAAGTACCGCTTCCCATAATTTCAATGTTAGGCAATAGGATTCCTTATCAATATAATATTTTATTATTATCATTACTTTTTCATTATCCCTTTCCAACATATTGAGGCACCCATCCATGAGGGATGAGATATCCTAACTTTACAATTTGACATTTGTCAGTCCATATATTATGTGTATGTATGTATACGTGTTAGGTGTAGGTCAAATTATGTGCATATGTTCCCTTTCAACTCTTTTTTGGGTATTGTATGGTGATACCTTATATTTCTAGTATTATTTTCATATTATTTAGTTTATATATATTTTTAATGCTGCTATATTCTTGGTACTATGTTCATGTATACATGTGCATCTGTAGTCTATTATTAATACATTGTATTTCCATTTTTATTTTATTTTGTTTTCAGTATTTTTTATTTTTACTATTTATTTATTTCATTTATATATATATTTTCAATTATCACTATAGTTATAGATAACAGTGATCTATCAAATTATCCTCATGAGAAGCAACGTGTGTATTTTTCGTTGTTTAACGGAACACAGCTATAGAATATAGTTAAGATAGTTTTGGTGTTCTAGATAATATTTACAATAGACTACCTAGATCCCATAATAGTCAATAGTATTTCCATGATCTGAAGTATCGACTTTTATATAGCTGAAGTGGGCTATGTGGCTATAAAAATATGTAATAGCCACTTTATTAATATAGTACATTAGCAATGTCAATAAACTAATATAAACAGGAGGCTTTTTTATAAATTTAAATTGTATTGTAATTTTAATTTTATTTTTATTATTATTTTTATTGTCAATTTTATTATGCAGATGAATAAATGTACACATTTAACTCTGTATGTATACATCACTATTAGGTTCTTATCTGGATATATAGAGTAAGATACCGATTAAAGAATATATGATTATCTGGTGCTTTTAATTAATTAAGCAATTATGGTTAATGCCTGGAGGGATTTAAGGAAGTGTCACTGGCTATGGCACACAGTCTGGAGAAAGTCCCGGTTTTTACGGGGCGAAACGCGTTGACATCACTATCCAGGCATCTGAGGTTGTTTCACAGCACCAAAGCTATTTGCCGCTTTGCACTTTGGAGGATTCATGCAAGGTGATGATTCATCCCTGAAGTTCACCGCCAGCCGACATACGGCAACCGCTCCACAGGCAGCCCTGGTCTTCTGCAGTATGGCAGTTGGTTCCATTCAGCTGCGGCTTTACAGCAAGTGGACAGGCAGAGCCAGGACGGATATCGGTGTGGATTCAGCTATCCAGGGACAGAGGTATTACAATTCTTTCCCCTTTCCACTTTCATATCTCCAGCGTGACTTTATTTCACACTGGGACGCCAGTAGTGATTGTCTATTAAACAGTGGAACGTAGCAGTCATACCATTGGAAACTCATTGCTACTTTAAGACACATTGTTGCACAAGTGGCAGTATCAGAACGTTGTGCTGTGGAACCTCAGTTATATGGTATCAAGTTTCACTCTCATACCAATGCACTACAATTAGAGAGTCATGATCTCTGCAGTTTTTTGTGATTGATTTTTTTCATGTGCACATGATTGCAATTTGTTGCTGTTTATATGTGGATTATTTTGTATGTATTAAATATCAGTTAATTTTATAATATGCCTCCTGTTTATTAAACAAACAGCAAACCTAATATAGATACTTAAATTTCAATTCAGTAGCAGTGCCTAGCGCAGTATAGTATTGTTTTTTCATTTGTTTTTGCTGTGGAGACTTTTTGTCTCTGGGTTTCTGACCAAACCCTCATACTTGCAGCTGGCACGTGTTACATTAACCCTTTGTATTGAGCGCCGGGATACTTGCAGTCTTTACTGCAAGTAGTTTTCTTTCCATCTTCAACTCATCATACCTTTTGTTACGATCACTGTGTAAGACTCCAAGAGAACACCGTGTAAGACTCCAAGAGTCCAGCTGCCGCAGTCTTCTGTCATTAACAGCCACCCGCTGTTCCCTTAGAGCTGGATACTCTCAACGGTACTTAGGTGGCCACCTGGTCTTAAACTCGTGACATAAGAGCTTACACGGTACTCCTGCAGATCACAAGATGTTATGCGGCAGATGGTGGTATTGCATGGAGCAGGTCACAATGAAAGTCACTATGCTGGAATAGTCGCTGTTTAGTGACCTGAGTGACTAGATACGACTTTGAGAGCTGAGATGTGAATAGGAGGGCAAGAAGCGGCTTTGAGAGCCAAGGTACGGCCTTGAGGGCCAGGGAGCGACTCCAAGGAAATTATGCGGCCTTGAGGTCCGAGACGTGGTTCAGAAGATATGATGTGGCCTTGAAGGCTAAGAAGCGGCTCCAACAATATGACGCGGCCTTGGGAGCCGAGGTGTGTCCTTAAAGGCCAAAATGCAGCCTTGAGGGCCGAAATGTGGGCCGAATGTTCTGATATGGCCTTGGGGGCCAGGATGCAACCTTGAGGGCCGAGGTGCGACTTAGATGGCACAGTGCGACCTTGACGGCCCTAGTGCAGCCTTGAGGGCCGAGATGCCACATTGGTGGTAAAGGTAAGTAGGCTGCAGGCAGCTTTAGCGCCAATAGTAGATGGCTGTTAGCCAGGGATGGAAGTCACCACTCAGAGGTAAATGCCATGGGTGCAGCGAGGCCGTAGGCTGAGGATGATAGCAGGATTGGAAAGAGGGCCAGGAATACAGACAAGGCAGTCTAGGACATGAATTGGCAGGATACCAGCAGACAGCGACTCTGACAGACTGACAGGAACCAGGATTCACACAGGAAGTGTAAACTATCACCGGCAGCGTGGCGCCAGTCTGGACAATAGAAAATCCTCCACCAGGAGCTGTGGGTACACAGATTGATTGATGACTGACAGCTGGGACACTGCACATCTATCCAGCAGAACTAGCAGCACCCGCAGCCGTCTGGTGTCTTGGTCTCCCAGCAACCACTTGAACCATCCCAGTTTGGCGTCCACATTGCCTGGTTATGGTGACTGGGGAAGTTATCAGTCCCTGTGGCCAGAGGATATGGTGTGAAGGTAACAAGCCGCAACGGTGGCTTGTGGCACATTTTCTCGCATTGATTTGGGGTTGGTTTTTCATTCTTTACTTCCCATGGGCTCAGCTGTCTTCTATTTGTCCCAGGATATTTTAGACCATCCCCCTGTTGCTTGCTCTTGTTTGTGTTTCCCCAGAGGAGCTTTTTTTTTTAGTTTTAACCCTTTTGGCTAACGCCAAACTCCTGGTTGTTTAGGAGGGTTTCATTGTTGATAATGCTGCTGTTGCTCTTTCTTCGAGGCATTTTGATTTCTCAGCAAGCATAGCTTAAGATATTTCACAGAAAGCGAGAGGTGGAATTAGAACAGAGAAGTAAAGACTTGGAACAAATATACCTTTTGAGCTGGCAATACACTGATAGAATTGAATGGCTAATAGTTCATGGAGACTGGATTCATTTTATTTTAAATAAATCCAAGCATATGTAGGCTTCTCTTTTCAGCCCATGATCATTATGTGCAGGTGGATAAAACTAGTAAATTTCTAGCTTATATGATTTGAGATGGAACTACCCTATTGTGCACAAACTGATTGATGAAGATGCTGTTGTTCATAATACTACTCAATCTCTAGCTAGGGTGTATTATGATTATTTTGTTGATTTTTATACTTCCTGAACCAAATACTCCCAGGAGGAATTTGAACCAAATATCCCTGCCATCACTGTCTCCTACCTGCCGTGACTTTATGGACTCTCCCATTTCCTTAGAGGAGATTGAGGACACAATGAAATCCTTCCATGGTGGCAAGGCTCCTGGTGTAGACAACTTTCCTGTTGAGCTTTATAAGACACATCTTTTTTTTTGTGTCCCTAAGATGCTTGAGACATTTAATGATCTTTCTGCTGTTAGCTCTTTGTCTTCTTCTATGTCGGAAGCTCTGATAGTGGTTCTACCCAAGCCTGGTAAATATCCAGCTTATCCGAATTCTAATCACCCTATTTTTCTGCTGTTCTCTTATGTAAAAAACCTGGCCAAAATTCTGGCTATTCATTTAAATAAAGTTATATTGGAGATTGTTCACCCTGACCAGACTGGATTCATATCCATTCCCGGGGGAAGAAGGGGGCGTAAAAACTGTGTTTTTGTGCTGTATCCCACTGTGTACTACAAGCACTGTGACTCCTTGGGTCGTAGCCCTCTGTGTATACTATATACAAGCAGTGTGACTCCTTGGGCCATAGCCCTCTGTGTATACAAGCACTATGACTTCTTGGACCTTAGCCCTCTGTGTATACAAGCACTGTGACTCCTTGGGCCTTTGTGTATACTGTATACAAGCACGGTGACTCCTTGGGCTGTAGCCCTCTGAGTATACAAGCACTGTGACTCCTTGGGCCTTTGTGTATACTGTATACAAGCACGGTGACTCCTTGGGCTGTAGCCCTCTGTGTATACAAGCACTGTGTCTCCTTGGGCTGTGACACCTCTGTGTATACAAGCACTGTGACTCCTTGGGCCATAGCCCACTGTGTATACAAGTACTGTGACTCTGCTGGCCGTACCCCACTGGGTGGGTAGGAGGGCCCAAGGACAATTCCATCTTGCACTACACTTTCATTTCTGCCACTGCTGTGTGGCAATGTTTCATAGATGTGCTTTAACTGCTGTGTCTGTCACTTAGTAACCAGCCAGCTCACTGCAGCCTTTGGCCAATAATGGTGAAAACAATATTGTGAGGTGGTCTAAATTGACTGGAAATGACTGGAAATTAATGTTATTGAGGTTAATAATACTCTAGGAACAAAAAAATTCCAAATTATGTGATTTTAGCTTTTTTTGTAAATTTTTGTAAAAAATCCAAATCCAAATCCAAAACCAGTCACGGCGGTTTGGCAAATCCAAATCCGGATGACGAATCAGATCCAAATCCAGAAAATATGGTCCGGCGCACATCCCTACTTTTTATGCAGACAACATGCTGCTATTCTTGTGCCGGGCTGACAAATTACATACGACTATTTTGGTAACAGTGAACGTGTTTGTTATTTATTTAGGTGTTTGTATAATTTGGAATAAGTCTGTTGTTTTTTCTATACTTTCCACCATGACTCAGCTTAATGATTATAGACCCTTACGCTGGTGCTCTCAATTTAAGTATTTGGGTATTACTATCTCCCATGATGTAGCCAACTATGTGCCACTTAATGTTCAACCCCAGATAGATTTCCTTAAACAAAAATCGCATGTCTGGAAAAAGCTTCCTCTCTCTGTTATGGGTAGGATAAATTTGGTGAAAATGATTATACGGCCCAAACTGCTATATGTGCTACTGAACTCTCCGGTGTTCCTCCCACTGACTTTTTTACTATAGCTCACTCTATTACCACCTCCATTTGGGGGTGTAATCTCCCTGTATTGCTTATAAAACCCTATGTAGACCCCAAGGTGTTGGTGGCTAGGCATTGCCGGACATGTGCTATATTTGGCTGCACAATTGAAACAAATTTATTACTGGGTGGCTGTTCTGGGGGGTGGAGATGTCCATTGGGCTGGTTTGACATTTACTCCACTGCAGTTTTCGCTTGCTGAGTCCTCACTTCTGGGTTTTCCCCCTATTTTGGTGCAGGCATGTAGGGTTTGGTTGGCGGCTCATAAACTCTTGGGTGGTTTGGATCCCTGTTCTCCTCTTTGGGGCAATGCTGCTTTTTTTGGAGTTGGTTTCCTTAGATGGAGACTCATTGTGGTTATCTTGTGGTGTGTCCACAATAGATCAGATCTACAGGGAGGGTGTTTTTTGCACAGTGGAGGGGGGGTTCATGTTTACTATGCTCCGTACTCTTCCGTTCAAGAAACGTATCTCTTGCCTATATTCATCCCTTAGGTCAGCTATTGAATCTGCAGGATTGTAGGTGATGGGGAGTTGATATGGGCCCCTTGTATGATGTAGAGTGGACTTTGGTTTTGGGTTCTTATCGGGTGGCCATGGCATACTGTATGCTAGAATCCAGCAAATTAAGGATTATATCACTTATAGGGTTTTTTTGGACTCTATTACTTTTGGAGAAACTTGGAAGGCTGGCTTCCACCTCCTGTCCTAAATGCTGTGACATCTGGCACTTGGTTTGGTCTTGCCCTATGGTTTCCTCCTTCTGCAATCACGTGCTGGGTTGTATAACTGATTCTGGGATACGGATGTTACTGTCTCCCCTGAGGCTTTGTATTTTTGGATTAGGTCTTGCAGATGGTTTGAAGCATTATATACAAATATATGTTACAATGGGATACGGTCAATATCCCGACCACGTGGATCACAGCGCTCAGAATGCAGGCACTGGAATTTCAACACTTTTCAGAATCCCGGCGCCGACTTCCCGACGGCTGGAATCCTGAAGGTAAGTAGTGTGGTTGGAGGGAGGGTTAGCATTAGAGGTTAGGCACTAGAGGGAGGGTTAGGGTTAGGCGCCAAGGGCAGGGGTTAGGTTTAGGATGTGGGTAGGGGTAGGTTAGGTTTAGGCACATGGGGAGGTGGTTAGGGTCAGGCACCGGGGTGGGAGGGTTAGGATAGGGAGAGGGGAAGGGTTAGGATACCAGCCAACAAAGTGTCGGTATTCTAACCCTTTCGGGATTCCGGCGTCGGGATTCTGACCATCGGGATCCCGAGCGCCGGCATCCTGTACCCATCCCGTTACAGTTCTTCTTACAGTTCCAGGGCTAATGAATGTATTTCTAGACACTGGATGGCCCCAAAGGCCTCTACTCTCGCCTCCTGGATTGAAATTTGATAGAATTTGGTCTTTTTGGTGCTCTACAAAATACCAAGAGTGCTCTTAATTCTAATTGTCCTAATATTTTGCTTATGTATGTACCACCGTCTTACTGCCTATTTATTTTATTTAGAATGTAAGCTCTCACGAGCAGGGCCTTCTTCCTTCACGTTCTTCTCCTTCCCTTGCTCATACTATCATTTCTTTTAAGTGCCCACAACAGCACCAAACACTTTGCTGCTGGTGCCCTGCTGCTTATTTGAAGGTGCCTACACACATAGCGATATTTTACAGGATCTGGCTGATTCTGACGCATCGGAACAACAGATCGTGTAAAATCTGCCCAAATCGTGAGTCCCCACTCACGATCACAATGCGATGCGCGTCCCTGCAGGTCGCATATCGCATCTTCAGATCTGCCGTGCTGTAGGGCAGATCTGAAAATTTAAGTCACGATTCACTGGATAGTTTAGGAGGCACGATAGATTGTGTGCCAAATTGGCAGCTTTTCAGACCAAATCGTGCCCACGACTGCCGGGGAGAGTTCAGGGGGAAATCGTACACATTGTGGGATTGTGAGCACATTGCTATGTGTGTAGGCACCTTTAGTGTTATGATAGCTAATGCAGTAATGTTCCTAAACCATGTTTTGTACTGTTAATAACTTTTCTTATGTGTTCATTTGTTTATGTACTTTGTAAGGTGCGGCAGAACCCTTGTGGCTCCTTATATAAAGAAAGGATAATCTGTTATATGGGAGGGATGTCTTTATTAGTCCGCCGTCATTCGAGTTATGTCATATTCTCATATTGTTGTTAATTTGTTGTTATATATGTGTTTGTTTATCTGTGTACTGTTATGTGCTCTATGCTTAAATTGTAATTTTATCAGTTTTTCTGTATTTTGTACCTGTTTAACTTTCAAAATCTTTGCAATATTTACACTTGATTAGTCATGTCTACACCAACAATAATATTGTATGCATTAACCAAATAAAAAGTCATAGCAAACAGAACAGTTTTTTCCTAGCCAAGCAAACGTCTGCAGTCATGTTATGGTTTGCTACGCCAATACTTTTTCATATGTTTTTTTGACTCTACCAATATGTTCCTATACGTTCTCTCACAAAAACTCACATTGAATTTTGCATAGATGATTTAAAAAAGGGGTGCACCTCATAACATAGCCCTGATCTAATTTTAACCTTTTCTGACCTAGAAGAGGCATGGTAGGAATGCAGAGAGGGCACGCCATTTTAAAGATCCCTCTAGCTGTTCTATGCACTCAACATATTCCCCAGATATACAAATGTTACAGGTTGCATGGAATTGCACTGGTGACTGAAGGAATCCTGACAATCACCTGACACAGCAGGTTGTAGCATTGGAAACCTGCGTCTGCAAAACCGTGGTAATAGTCATGCTTTCTGGACAGTCTCCATGTCTTTATTTGGAAAGGATTAAAAAGGATTAGAGGAACCTAATGAAGCCACCCAATGCTTTGCAAATAATCAGATACACAGCTCAGAATGGGATCCGAAATGTGAGCATCCCATCTGCACATTCCTGCTCACTTAAAAAGATATCACTTAGCATTCAAACAACTCCAGGGCAGATTATGTGTCAGTAATGATTACTTAGAAGATTGTCGCCATTTAAAGAAATTTGTGGAATTCATTTAGCTTCATACCAAATTCAAAAACATGGATAACATGTCAGGCAGATGTAAATATACAGTATATAATAAAAAAAAATATTTTCCTAATCTATAAAGAGATAAAGTACCAACCAATCAGCTTCTAACTTTCATGTTACAGGCTGTATATCAAAAATGACAGTTATTTTGATTGGTTGGTACTTTATCTCTCGCCAAGCTTTGATAAATCTCCACCACAATGCCCTACAGTGACTCACAGGGAGGATAAGTATACCTTGAAGTGAGTATTTGATATACAGATGTGCCCAGCTAGTTTGTTCTTCATGGCGCGCCTACAGGGATCTGTGTCGCACCATGGAACGTTACATGATTGCTGGACCTGTGGCGTACCCTGGTGTTCTTCAACGAAGGATACGCTACGACGTGTAATACAGCGCTTAATCGCTGGGTGGCTAGTGCTCCACTGTTGTAATTTGTACTGAATACCATACTGTTAAATTGGATGGATATCACATTCACACACTGTATAGTATTTGCATGTTTGCACAACCAATATTTTTAATATCACCTACATACTGTACAGTAAGCTCTTAGAACGGGAAGCAAATCAGTACATAACTGTACATAACTGTACAGTAGTGAAGTTGCCCAAGTTGTTATCATGGTATAACCGATACTGTAGATTAATGAGATGCATGCACAGCTTTCAATGAGATGGGATGAATTATTCTCTAATGGTGGGTGTACTGTGTATACCTGTATATGTACTAGTACTGTATAATATTTGGAAAGGAAGACAACTTTTTTATTAAAAACAGCAGCGGGTGGGTGGAGTGCATAAGGATGAGCCTGCTATGTGCGGTTCTTAATATAGCTGGCTTGTGGGCTAGTGGTTAGGTGATCGCTTTGCAACAATGCTGGTCCCGGGTTTGAGCCCTGGAAAAGAATAACATTTTTTTGGCACTGTCAGCTCTGGACACTATAGTGAAACTAGTAATGGGCTGTTTACAAGTAAGGTATTACAAATGCAAAATTGCGCACTGTCTCAGACTTTTACACTACGGAGATTTCTCATGACTTCAGTAACTGGTAGTGGGCTCTGTTTGAGAGAGAGGTCTCTGTATTACAAACTGATTGTGCGTTTAAAGCGCAAACTTACATCAATGTCAGCACTTCAGCGCTGTGGTGGCTGTTAGCTCCAAGGGGTTACAAATGGGATCTCTGGCACATGACCCTTGGAGGGGTTGCAATGGGATTTCTGGTGCATGCCCAGTGGAGCCAAGCCATACGCAATGTAGCACTATGCCATGGCGTATGGAGGATCGCAGTACTGCGAATGCCCAGTGGGTCGGGAGTCAAACACAGTAAAAGTGGGATGTCTGTATTACAGTACATACTAACTGTGCATTTAAAGCGCAAACTTGTGTCAATGTCGGCGCTGTCCCAGACTTGGACACTATAGTCATTTCTCATAACCAGTTTCTGGAAGTGGGCTCTGTTTGAGAGAGAGGTTTCTGTATTATAAACTGATTGTGCGTTTAAAGCGCAAACTTGCGTCAATGTCAGCACTTCAGCGCTGTGGTGGCTGTCAGCTCTGAGAGGTTACAAATGGGATCTCTGGTGCATGCCCAGTGGAGGGGTTGCAATGGGATTTCTGGCGCATGCCCAGTGGAGCCAAGCCATACGCCATGTAGTGTTATGCCATGGCGTATGGAAGATCACAAACTTGTGTCAATGTCAATGTGAAAAATTAAAATGAGTTCATGGAATAGTCCATGGAGGTAAAGCAGTGGTTGGTGAAGATATTTAACAGTTGAGTTTACTTCATATTCATGTTTTATTTTCATATGAGCATTGATTGTCCCGCAAAGATTGTTCTACACGTCTCTACATAATATAAATGAGAGCTTTCATGTTGTTTGCTTTTGTCATAATAGCCATGGGCTATAAAACTATATCAATTTTTGTTTTCAAATATGGTAAGACATATTTAATTTGGCCGCAACAACACACTGATGGGTGGATGGCTTGTGGCAGCAGCACACTGATTGGTGGAAGGCACGTGGCAACAGCACACTGATTGGTGGATGGCATGCGGCAGCAGCAGCAGCACACTGGTTAGTGGATGGTACTGTTTATCCTCCAAAGTGAAGGAGGGGCGTGGCTATACAAAATCCTGGCTATGACAAAATCTGGAATACTTTTCTAGTCTACATGTTTACTATTGCAATAAAAACATTCAAATGATCAATATTATACTTGAGTAATAAATACAGTCATGATGTCCCCTCTCATAAGGATTGCAGACAGAAATGTGGTGCAAATGACAGTAAATTAGCAGAATTAAGCGTCTGGTCTTAAAGTGATAGTAGTCTGAGGATTGAAGTGACATATTGCTCTATCCAGTCAGGGGTTTGCATAGTTATTCTGTTGTCTAAAGTGGCATCTAAAAATGCAGCTTCTCTCATCAATTATACAAACTGCAACAAACAGTTATACAGTATATGAGTTCTGTGCATTAAAAAATACTTAATCCAATAATAAAAATATAATTCAGCAGAAATAAGTATCACAAAATCAAACTTTGGGTTGGGGTCAGGCCAATTAGGTGCGAGTTGCGAGATGCATAGCGAACTCATTTTATAATCCAATTAGCAACTCGCATTGAACCAGTCAGAGTAAACTCGCACATTTCCGATCACACCTCTCTTAAGGGTGAGAGATGGTAGGGAAAATCTTTATGTTAAGGTCAGAGCCGAATTTAGACCTCATGGGGCCCCCCCCATAACCCACAAATCCCTCCTGCATCTATATCAAAGTAGTGTGTATATATATATATATATATATATATATATATACACACTCACATATAAACATAATATACACATATATATATATATATATATATATATACACATACTCACATATAAACATATATACACACATATATTATATATATATATATATATATATATATATATATATATATATACATACACACACACACATATATATATATATATATATATATATATGTATATATATATATATATATATCTATATATACAGTATATATACATCCTGTCATTTGTGTCACACTCACCCCCACAAAAAGCTGCTGGAACAGTGGAGGTGCAGAGCTGTGCCTGTGTGCTGTGCGTGGGCCCGGCGTACAGTAGGTCGGCTCCATTTCCTCCCTCCTTCCCTGCTGCAGCTGCTCCTCGGAGGATCACGTGGCACATCACGCAGCGTCAGACCAGAGACAGAGGCAAGAGGGTCAGAGGGAAAGGGCCGCGCAGCGTCATGCACATTGACGTCATGACGCGAGCGGCACTGGCAGCGCTCAGCACTACGGACACAGTAACGGGGCCATCTTATTTTACTTTTGGGGGGGAGGTGGTGTCAGGCGAGGCCGCCAGGGTGGGGGTGGGGGGAGCGCGGTCACTCTATACATCTTAGCCACGGGCCCCTTGGGTCCCGCCGGGCCCTAAGCGGCCGCCTAGGATGGGCAGTGGTAAATCCGGCCCTGGTTAAGGTTAAAATGTTGGGAAAACGTGCAGAACCCCTTGGACCCCCCCCCCAATGACTAATTAGGCAATTGGAAGTTTGATAATTATATGTTATTTTTGGGGGGTTAAAAAAATGGCCTCAAATTATCTCAAAATCAACTATTTTGGTGCTTTATGCACCCCAAGTTTAATTAGAGTATTTATTTTTTTAAATAATTGCCTTTTATATTTTTACATTTTTTTGAAAGTCACATCAAAGTACCCCCAAAGCATCTCTTTTCCTATTTTTTTGTTTTTGCATTTTTCTTTTTTTTTTTTCATATAAAAGTAAACAAAAACCTTTTTTTTTTACCTTTTTTTTTTTTACAAAATGCAGGAATCTGCCATTTAACACCGTTTAAATAATTCCAGTACTTTGATTATGCCTACTAACAGCCTTCTGTATGATTCTGCAAATTAAATTTAAAGTTTTTTGGGGCTCCAGGAAGGTCAACCCAATTTTTTAAGCATTTCTCTCCCATCGCATTTGGCTGACAATTCGCAAACCCCCACTGCGAGTACCACGAATAGGCATTTTTAATTAGCTTGGAGAATTCTGCGGTGTGCGCATTCATGCGAAGTCTGCGAGATCCATGAAACAGACTCGCAACTCGCAATTAATTGGATTGAACCCTATGTGTTTCATTAATTGCGCTGCTCTTAAAACTTGCTGCCTCTATCTGGAGAGGCACAGCCCTGTCAGGAGATAGAGGCTGAGTGTCTGATTCTTACTGGTAACTCGGATGCCAAAACTAAAAAGCATTAATGGTCTAATGACCACCCAAGTGTTTGAGTGTGGCAGTGACCAGAGACGCAGGGTATAAGCTTCACATGATATGGAGGAGTTGGTTTACTTGACTGGTTACAGAGATGTATTCAACAACTCCCAGCATCCCTGGGGAAGGTAACAGCTCCTTGGCTGTGGCCTGGAGATAATTATACCATGTGTAGAGCTGAGGCTGGAAGCATGCCTTGCAGAGCACAACTGTAATCCTTTAATCAAATGTTTTGCTTCCCTTTAAGATAACATCTTCAATTGATTTAGAGAACCCCTCCTCTGTATTTAAAGAAAAAAATGGAGTAATGGGTTTCATTTGAGAGTTTAGTCTTACAAGATGATAAATGGCTGTTGTCAGCTTTACTTGACTTTGACTGGTAGAGTTGGGAGGGTAGTGAAAAGGTGAAGACCAGGTCAAGCATGTGTGGTCATACACACAGCTTCTAGCATCCTCTCAAACATACACATTACCCTCTAGATGTGTCTCAAGCTATGGATTAAGATTTTTGTTTTTTATTATTATTATTATTATTATTATTATTATTATTATTCAAGATTTATTCTTTCTTAAATTACACTTCCAGTAAACCAATACATTTTGAAATATTTTGGTTCTACTGTTCTCCATGTGACTAATTCAACATGTACATTTACAGGTCTGTGACACATGGTTACTCCTGTGTGTATAGTATATATATTGTGTAATCAGGGGCACCAAGGGGGGGAGATTGCTGGAGAGGCCCAACGGTGGCCTGCGTCCACCGATCCCTCCTCCCCCATCTTTGTCCTGTCAGCAACAGCAACACCCAGCACACACCCGCCCATTTTGATCCACAAATGCACGCTGCCTCTCCTGCCAACTGATTACTTTCTCCTACTCCCACCTCCAAGATTATGCCTAGGCTGCTCCCTACCTCTGGAATTCTCTCCCTCTCCCTATCAGATTCTCCACCTCTCTACTAAACTTCAAAAGGGCTTTCAGAACTCACTTCTTCATCAAATCCATCCAGCTCTCATCCTAACCCATAGCTCCTTGCTCCTTCCTCACTATCTATCACATCTGTGACACCCTGCCTGCCCCTTCCCTTTAGATTGTAAGGGGTATATTTACTAAAGTGAGAGCTTTTACAAGTGGAGATGTTGCCCATAGCAACCAATCACATTCTACTTAACATTTAACTAGCACCTTCTAGAAGATAATCGCTAGAATCTGATTGGTTGCTATAGGCAACATCTCCACTTCTAAAAACTCTCACTTTAGTAAATTTCCCCCTAAGCTTCACGAGCAGGACTCACTTCCCTCATGTGCTTCTCCTTTCCTCTACTTACATACTAGTGGGCAGTGCTCGAAGTGGGAATTTTGAGGTGGGGGTATGGAGATTGAATTTCCCCCCTGGGCCCCTGCTTCCATATCACCCATTTGTACGTCTGACCCCACCCTCACACTTCTCCCTGCCCGCTCCCCTCTCTCACCCAGCCCTTCTCACTGATTCCCTCTCTTCCCTCACCCCCTACAATACTAACTGCCTGCCTACCTCTGTCTGCCCCTCTCTCTACATGTATACTATCTTTTACTCATTACGGTACTTAACCTTTGGTTGCTGCCACCCTGCTGCTTATTTCAGTGTTATGATCACAGATGCATCAATGTTTATAAGCCATGTCCTTTCCCTGCATTGTTTTGTACTGTAAGTCACTGTTTTCTTGTTTTGCTCATTTGTAAGGTGCTGCTGAACCCTTGTGGTGCCATAAAAATAGAGGATAATGATAATAATAATAAAGTACTTAAAGTATTTGAAAAATCTGGTTTCCTGGTGGTGGTTAACAATAGAATGTATTGCATATCTGACAATCAAGGGGCCCAAAAACAGATTATATAGGGGCCGTATTCAATTAGAGGCGAAAAGTCAGAAGTCGGACATTTCGCCATCATCGCCGTTTTTTCAGGGGATAAAGTATCGGGCGCGTGCCCGCTTATCCCCGTATTTAATTAGTATTCGCGAGAAAACGGAACCCGGCAGAAAGGTAAGTATCGAAAAGTCCTGTCACTTTTGGGGAAATCAGCCTGTCTCCCCCAAAAGATGGTCTGACATGGGGGATCACTATGGGTACCCCTGAATTGGCCTGCTAAAGGTAAAAAGGTAGAAGGGTTTTTAAACAGCCGCGGCAGGTGCATTAATGCGTCTTTGAAGAAGTGGTGAAGAATAGCATTTAGCTTTATTTTTTGGGAAAAATAACTAGTCCCATCAAATTTGGGGTACATAAAAATGGGTGCAAGCATATTTTAAGTCCCTAAAGTGATCTTTAAAAATTCTTCAAAAATCCGCCTGCCGCAGCCACCCGCATTCTAGAAAACACCTGCCGCATACTTGGGGACCCCCCCTGAGTCTATTTAGCTAGTTTTTAAGTTTGTCCCCCAATTTTTTTTTCAACCCCAAAACGAAACCACTTTTTTGAGGATGTCCTATCCAACTTTTTAAAACATTTTTGACAGATTACATTAAGGGGACATTCCGATTCTGCAATTTTTTACGCCTCCTATGCAGTGGTGAAAACTTACCCCCGATTTTTTACAAAGACTTTTCGCACCTGCGAAAAGTCTTTGAAATTGAATATGGGGATAAGTGAAAATGGCGAAAATGACGTCATCGGCGATAAATTATCGCCGATAATGGACTTTTCGATTCTAATTGAATACGGCCCATAACCGCACTTGGAGTCTCACCAGCGGCTTGTGCACATCTGATCTCGAAGATAGCTGCAACTGGGAGTAAAACGGGCGGTTATTGATTTTCAAAGGTTTATATAATCCCTTTAAAACTGAGTTTGCCAAATGTCATATCTACTTTTATAGGAATCAGCCAGCCTCGCACGTAACAAAATACTATATTGGAGGGGAGGAACACCTGTTCATAGATATTTTTTTTTAATGTAATAAAATATGTGGCTATTACTTTGATGAATCATCCTCTTTTAAAAAAAGCAGTATTTTCTAGAAAAACAGCTGTTATTTCGGAATGCGACATTGATGAATACACCCCTAAATCTTTAATGTTCCACGGATGCCCAAAGAGCTAATGTGTCACTGTCATAGCAGTTGATTAAAAACTAGCTTTATTTCTGTACATATCACAAAGCAGCATTTTTATATCTGCCATATGGATAGTACACTCTCAACTAAATTTACATTGCAGAGCTTCATTTAGCCCATGCTGATTCCCTGCAGAAATGCGAAGCAGAAACACAATTAGAGTCATCGAGATCCGCTACACATGTGTACTGACGAGCCACAGCCTGAGGCAAAATTGTCCAGAGATGAGGAGGTCTGAGCCTGGAGCAGCCCGGTGACTTGGATGTATATGCAAAATCATATTCAACAATCCCAGCTTTCAGCAGCAGAAAGGCAGAAAGCAGGGAGGAAAATACTTTGTCATCAAAAGCCATAATAATTACGTGTCAAGTGTAATTACAGCTCTGAGGGGTAACCCATCTAATCTGAAGTGACAGGAGAAAGTGTTTTTGCAAGGGAAGATGCATAACGGGGTGAAATCAGATACAAAAAAATGTTCTTCATGTTCTAATTCTGGACGCACAGAAGAAATACAAGCCTCTTAGCTTCTATTTGCAATGCATAGAACTTTCTCTACAGGAGGATGTTATTTCACCCTACACACATTGCCCGTCTTCTTCCCCAAGCCAGCTCCAATGCTGTGCAGTACATAATGACTTCATCTCAGCTGCTGGTATACACAATGCTAATTAGTTCCTTGGGCCTGTCTTTTCACTAGATTCCTTTGTGACATGTTGTGTCTGCAGTAAAGTACTATTGCTGCATAATTAAGTGGTTGTAGCCAGTAAAGACGTAATGATGTCAAGGGCATGGGGCATCGACTGTCAAAGGGTCGAATGGGACCCATACTGTACAACTCAGCAGTTCAAACAGCCAAAGACACCATTAGTACTGTACTTCTGTAAAGCAACCAACTTTTTATTGCGCTCTGAGATATATGCAGGTAACTGGGCAGTCTTCCATAAATGAAGGCACAGAACATGGCTTCTATTGCATTAGATAATATATGGATCAACTCAACATCTAAGGATCGGACAACATAACAATGAAAGTAAAGGATGTCAAATCCAGTTGCCATGCCTTTTGGGATCGCCTCCTGTTCATGCGCCTTAGAATCGCCCAGATTAGGAGATTGGGGTCTGCTATATCCGTTTTTGCATTCTGCGCAGGTGCAGTCTGAAGGGTGGGGGCACGCGACATTGGTCTACGAATAGCCCTGCCTGCTCTACCTGTCAGCACCAATAGGCAGAAAGCAGGTCGGGGAGCGGAGCATACATAACACAAGCAAGAATCACCAGCAACAGGTCTCATTTAGCTTTGGAAGCACATCCTGCAATATTGTACAGACAGAAAAAATGGACAGGGGAAAAAAAAACAGAGAATTCTATGATTTTGACCAGGAGAAAACAGCTCACGACAGGGAATTCTGACATCTCCAAGTGGTCAAATCCCATTGTCCAATTCACAGCCTCAACTATCCCAGGCACCAGATAATACATCATCATCAACTAGACGGGTAAACTGTTCCAAAAATAATGTGTACAGACCGCTTAAAATAATATGTGCTATAAAGAAAATAGAGCAAATAAATAAAACTATACAAACATTGGTCAATATAGCCCAATGGAAGTGCGATATATGAGACAAGACGAACAAGAGGTTGCAAACTTCCAAAAACAAATGCGTAAAACTTGAAGACAAAGGGTTCAGCTAAGGATCGCAGTTGCTTATACGCACGCAATTGGCCAATTAATTCGCACTGCCCATGCATATGTATCGCAGTGCACGTGCATGAGCCAGGCGCTGTGATCGGCATTGGGACCGTAGAGGATACGCAGACCCATGGCAGAGTTATTGACAGGAAGTGCCGTTTGTGGGTGGTGACGGGGTGGTCGGGCAAAAGCATGTGTGACAGTGCGTTGGGACGGCTTTGCATGGGCGTGCATAAATTAGCAACTGTGATACAAGACGCAGCCTGCGGCCTCATAGCGTGCGCTGAAATAAGCAACCCCAGAGTGAGGTCTGACCCTGCCTTAACTGTGTGTATGGGTCCGATGTTACTCAGTGTTACCAATTATTTTGCTATGTTGCCCCAGTATACGGATGTGAGTGAGGGGAAGTGGGCGTCCTTATGTCAGGCTGCGATCGCAATGTGAATGCAAACATTTACATATCCCCGCTGATATTAGCAACTGCGTTGTGTGGGTATAAGCAGAATAGCAATCCTTGCTGAATCAGGCCCAAAGACAGCTGGTATATACTGCGTATGTAATATATACTGCATATATAATATATACTGCATCTCTTTCTTGATGATGACATCAGGCTACACAATTGGTGTTTATAGAATGCTTGCAGGAGAAAGGCATCTATGCACCATGCCATTACCTGTGTATTGTAGTTAAGATATGCACATACTTCTAAAGCAATGCACCACTCTCCCCACTGAGGATTTGAAATGGGTGTTTAATTTCCATATAAATAGGGAAGAAGCAGTATAGGGAAATCAACAAACCACCTCTTTAATAATCAGTAGCCAGAGTGGAAGAGACAAGACTGGCACTGGGGAGGAATTTTCAGCTGTATCATACATTTCCTACTTGCATAGTTCCAGCTTCATAGGGACTTCATACATTGAAATAGGAAACGTTACCACCATGTTAATTTGTATCCGGCACGACACAGGCATCACTGTCTGCCTACGTAATTATCAACACTTACAGACCCAAAGAACTCTCTGACCTCGTCTCCATAAACAGTGGGCTGGAGACGTGAGCAGCACAAGACTGCCAACATCCATTTGGTTCTGCAGCAGTATAAGTCTGAGTGACGGTAAAGGGGGGCAGAAAGGCTGGAGCACTGGGCTAGGGAGCCCCTGGTCTATGAGGACCTTCATTTTCCAGGGATACAAGGTTCAAGGCTAAGTTCTGTTCATCAGTCACCACTTTGTTCCTGACATTTAGCAACACGTTTCAAACTTCTGGACTGGAAGAAAAATAATGGCAGGGGGCAGGGAGCAGGGAGAACAAAAATGGTTCCTAAAGTTCCCACGCTGGCCCCTAAATCAGAAACATATGGAGACCTGAATGTGTCTTGGTCACAGCCAAGCGATGAAGGAGCTAGTTTGAGTAGGAAAGAACTTATTCCTCAGTGTAATCCTTCGATGGTTATTAATTGCAGTCCTGTGACCCATATCCACTTCAGAACAAAAACCTCATTCATGCCACGCCGGACCTGGAGACCCTGCTACTTTTGTATATTAATAACAAATTATATATGAAAATAATGATTACATGGTCAGGTCCCAGGAGCTTATTCACAAATGAATACTATAGTGATTTACCACCAATGCATCGCAGGGGTCAGAGGTCACATCGAAAGTATACAATACTTAACAAGTAGCATTTATTTACATTTAAAAAATAAACATGCAAGTATATGTGCATGGTATATTGCATGTATAAACAAGTACTTGTGCTTTATATGTGCATTTCAGTATATAAGGGGGAATGACCACATTGCTTCACTCATTGCAGGGAAGCTTCAGATTCTCTATAGACAGTAAAAGCAACTCAAATGTCATAAAACAGCAACAGTGTTATAAATAAAGAGAGACTGTGCTGCAATAGTTTATTTGTAGTATTAGCTAAATATACTTTAGTAAAGGCTTATGAATATCTCAGCAACAACTGCAGGACTCCACTACATGAATAGGGCCGCTTGCGATATAGTCAGGTATGATGTGCAGCACATCAAACCTGATGACGTTGCAAGTGACCGCGGGAGCGCGCATATCGTGCATACACACTGTACGATATGCACGATATGTCGTTACGATTTGCCCAAATCGGCCAAATTGTAACAATATCGTCCCAGTGTGTACCGGGCTTTACGTTCCAGGATATCCGTAATTATGCACAGGCAATTTAATTAGTACTTCAGGCAATGTGATTATACCGTCTGTGCACAAGCATGGGCATCCTTACAACCTGGACAGTTAGGGTGTCTTAAGGACCAAGTTTGGGAACCCCTGCTATAGTAGTTAGTTAGGTAAATGTCCCAGGACAACAGTGTTCTCTGAACTTTCCCACAAAGGTAGATTAAAGGCTAAGGGACATATGTATCAAGCTTCTAAAGAGTGGAACAATGGACAAGTGGAGCAATTGCCCATAGTAACCAAACAGCTTCTATCTATCAAATATCTACTAGTTCATTCTATAAAAAGCTATAATGATAATGTGACCTCCAATGTGCTACTGGCAGGCCTTCAACGCTTCCACCACTTATTAATTACCTGAGACCTGTCCAGTACCACAACTGTGTATGTCATTTAGTTACTGTGTAAATCTAATCAAGTAGTTAACTATATATACAAGGAATTGTTTCAATAATGGTAAGTATAGGATTTGTTTCATGGTGTGCTCAATAAATGCTTTTATTTATTCGTGAATGTATAAATACACATGTACTAAACTTGCATTTGATGACTTAGGTGTATATCTGTACTACAATGGTATGTAGTAATTTGTGATGTCATGCTCCTGGCTGCTTTGACGCTTTTGCATCTGCCTTGGTGAGCCAAGATGGCAGTTTATGCTTGTTCTGTATCATGGTTCGCTACTCAAGTCCTCAAGTATAGGCCCCCATACATCTGCATCTGCATGATTGCGTTCCTGCATTCATGCAACCCGGCATCTCAGGATTGCTGAAATCCAACATGTTAATGTCAAAATATGATCGTGATTTGCAAATCTGTGAAATTTAACATGCATAAGTCCACCTATCCTCTGACGGATCGCGGAACATCAATTGTATTTCCGATCCGAACGCAGGCTCGTGCAACCCGTCCGTAGGTGTATGGTTGCCTTATCCCTAACAGATCATGATTTGTGGATTTCTGTAATCATATACAGGTGACTTAATCTATTTTGCTGGGTCAGTAATAATTATTCCACCTGCTTCCACAGACAGAAATCCACAGAGCATGAACTGTAGGCCGTACTTAAGGGTTGGAGTTGAGAACCACTATTCTGGATGATTGTTGGATTATCCAGCAGATGAAGTGCAAACAAATTGTGCAGAAACATGAACACTCCCATGTCAGCGCCTGTGTCAGCGCTGTAAAAATGCCTGGAAGCATTTGGTTGGTATGGGCAACATATCTCCCCCATAAAATAATATTAGTGACCGAAATGCCTCAATAAAGTATATTGATGTGAATGCAATTGTTTGTTCAGTAACTACAACAAAAAGGCCAACCTTAAGCTAAGTACACAACTTTACAATCATGCTTTCCATGCCATTTTACTTTTGATTACATTCAGGGGCATATTTATAATTGGTGCAGGGTATGCGTTGCACACGGGCCACTGGGTCCAGGGGGGCCCACACCACCTACCTTGCACCCATATTATACTTACCTCTCTGGAGTCACACATCATCGACGGTGTCTGCGCTGTAAAAACGCCTGGAAAATGACCGCCGCAGCCATTTTCCCATCGTTTTGCGCATGCACACCACAGGCAAAAATGCCCGCCACGGCCATTTTCCCGGTGACCTGCTCATGCGCTATAGACTCTGGGCAGACTCTAGTGCCCAGAGTCTATCAGTGTGGTGCTGGCCGCGCTGCGCTCAGTGTGCTGCCGGCCGCCGGACTGAGAGGAGGGGGCCTGTGACAGCCATTTAACCGGTGACCTGCTCATGCGCTATAGACTCTGGGCATACTCTAGTGCTCAAAGTCTATCAGTGTGGTACTGGCCGCGCTGCGCTCAGTGCTCTGCTGGCCACAGGACTGAGAGGAGGGGGCCTGTGATGGACTCTGCACACAGGCCCCCTCCACTCTTGAAACGCCCCTGATTACATTACTTTGGGAAATCCTGATCACAGTGCCGAATTAAACATACTCACCTTTACAATCCAACTTCCGATCATCCAGGAAACTCATTTGTCTAAAACAGGGGTAGAGAGCCTTTTTTCTGCCGAGGGCCATTATTCACGGGCCCGGTAAAGGCCACGCCCCCTCCGTGTGACATCGCAATAGCCGATGATTACAGCAATGCACAGAGCATCCTGAGGATGCTCCCTGGAGCTGTAAGGGTTCCAGGCGGCACTGCTGCATAGATCCTGGCTGCATGGTGCCATTATAGGCACCCTGCTAGCCAGATGAGGCCAAATGATTCTGCGCAGAGCCGGATTAAGGTCAGTGGGGGCCCCTGGGCAACAAACGTGTGTGACAAACTGGGGGTGTGCACAATGGGGACCTCATGCAGAGCCCCCAGTAGAGTGAGTGAGTGCACCCAATAGTAGTGCCCCTTATGCAGTGCCCCCTCCCATTAGTAGTTCCCCCTGTAGTTATGCCCTCAGTAGTAATGCCCCCTGTGGTAGTGTCCCCAATAGTAATGCCCCCTGTATAAATTCCCCCAGTAGTATTACCCCTGTAGTTCTGCCCCAATAGTAATGCTCCCCAGTAATAATGGTCCCAGTAGTAATGCCCCCCAGTAGTAATGCTCCCAGTGGTCATGCCCAATAGTAATGCCCCATCTATAAATGCCCCCAGTAGTAATACCCCTGTAGTTGTGCCCCCAATAGTAATGCCCCCCATAGTCATGCCCCCTGTGGTAGTGGGGTAGTGGCCCCAGTAATAATGCCCCCTGTAGTAGAGCCCTCTGCATAAATGCCCCAAGTAGTAATGCCCCTGTATTAGTTCCCCCAATAGTAATGCTCCCTCTGTAGTAGTGCCCCAGTAGTAATGCCCCTTGTATAAATGCCCCCAGTAGTATTACCCCTGTAGTTCTTCCCCAATAGTAATGCCCCCAGTAATAATGCCCCCCAGTAGTAATGCCCCCATTAGTCATGCCCAATAGTAATGCCCCCTGTATAAATGCTCCCTCTGTAGTAGTGCCCCAGTAGTAATGCCCACCCAGTAGTAATGCCCCCAGTAGTAGTAATGCCCCCCCAAGTAATGCCCCCAGGAGTAATGCCCCCCCATGTTTAGGGCCTGATTCTGCAGGCCCTAAACGGCCCTCGGGCCTGAGGTTCCCCATGCCTGGTCTAAAATATCTGCTGAAAAGACACAAAGGTGGTGCTGCTGTTGGAGGAGTATGTACCATTGAACTGGATGAATACCTTAGGGCTTATGTAAAACGAAGCCATCTGGTGCCGTTGAGGGAACTCCTGTGAGTCTTCCCGTATGTTTAAAACGGCAATCATTTTAAAGGCAAAACCAGCTTGGAGTTCCCGCAGCGACACCAGATCACACCCTCCTGGGCCTCATTCAGCAAGGAACGCAACTGTGAATGCAATAGCAGTTCATCTGTGATAGTATGCTAATCCATTGTGATTGTAATGCCGCCGCTGCACTACGCAAGGACGCCCACTTTATTTAGCACACATCAGTAACGTTTAGCAGGAATGTAAAACCATTGGTACAATCGAGTACCATCGCACATCAAACATGAGCAACGATAGGATGCCTCAGAATGTTCCTCTCACCTAAGACCCCGGGGCCTCTGCAGCTGCGTATGAACTCTTAGAGGCTAACTAGGGCATGCCCAGAAAACAGTCAAAACATGTCTGTGTTTTTTTGTAGCCACACCCATTATCTCCCCAAAACGCTGACTTCCTGTCAATCTATTTACGAAAAGAATGCTTGGTGTGACCGCCGTCTCAAATCCATCACTACGTGTGCACAGTATCAAACAATAGCTCCACTGCGTCTGACAACGACACTGCGACCACCTATAAACCAGGGCCACAGTTACAAAGTGATGTAGTTTCAGACTGTTTTGCTTTAAAGCTTAGTTGGGTCATCCTGGGTGACTTGTGGTCTGCGTGGTTGTGTCCTATTTAAAGAGAGACCAGTGTAACATATCAGTGCTTTCTGGACATATATTGAAATTGCTTGTGAAAATCTGAAGTCAAGCCAGAACAAGCAGGAGAAAAAAAACAAATAGCGCAGCATCTCACAGCTGGATATGTCAGCACTTGAGTGTGAAACACGCTCCTGACAGGAAGCCTGCTGTGAATATGGACTCCTGCTTGTTGTGTTTTGCTTTGGGAAGTTAAGTCAGGAATTAATTGACCCAGCTCCATTCCATGCTTTACCTGACGTCTTACACACTTATATATTCTCTCCCTGCTCCTGATTAGTGTGATAGGAAACAGCCGACATTCTGATAAATAGCCCTTGGTCATCTCCTTTAAAAATGGGACTAAGGAAAAGTTATTTACTGATTGCATTATAAGAATGAGTGTTACCGTTCAGGAATTGCTTAATAGTATATATAAGTTCATAGTTATTGTGCCTGGCAACATATGCATCAAATGGTTTAATAAAGCAAATATTGGTCTTATACATATTTTCCTACTCTCCTGGAAGACTCAGGTATTTCAGAGGAGTTCTCCAGGGTATGCAGATGGGAAGCCGGCGGACCTAATCCCGACAGCCGGCTTCCCGACTGCTTAATCCTGGTGAGGGTTAAATGACAGGTGACTAAATCTAGACGCCTGTCATTTTACCGACACTGGGAGACTGCCGCCCGGCTTCCCGATCGAAGGGACGCCGGGCGCCGAGCGCGGATAGCCACGGGCTAGGTTTAGGGTTCCCGGGGGGGATTTAGGGTTAAGCAGGTTAGGAAGTTAGGTTTAGGCTAACGAAAGGGGGGGTTAGCGTTATGCACCCGGTTTAGGCGGCGGGTGGATTAGGGTTAGGCAATGGGGGGAAGGTTAGGGTTAGGCACCCCTAAGGGAGGGTTAGGGGGCAGAATTAGATTAGACAATACTTACCTTGGACGATCGGGATTTCCTCCTCTGCCGGGATGCTGCTGCCGGGATTCCAACCGCTGATCATGGGTCCAGCGGTAAATCATTCCGATTCCTTCTCCAGTATCCCCCAGGAAAGTAGACCAGATTCCACACATTGCCCCATTGTGTCATCATGTCCCCCTTGTTGGAATTGATATGTGTTCAAGTGTTGATATTGCAGCGTTATGTAGGCACACAGCAGCGGATGACTCAGACTATGAACAGCCCAGTTACTTAACCAGTGGTGTTGGCTTATGGATGGATAACAGGTACTATCGTATACACTGGTACATGTGCACTGGTAATGGAGCAGAGCTTGAGTGGAATGGGGTTCTATACAGTTCACCAGCCAGTGAGTGTATGCTGCTAACAGGTATTGGTGCAGGATGCTGGAACAGCATTATATCCGGGGTCTCTCACAAGAGCTAAGTAGGAAACTTCTGTTTCCCACCATGTCACTCTACACACTACTCAGTAAAGATGGCTGCAATCACACTTGCATTAGCACATCAGATTGGCAGTCCGACCTCCCTGCAAACTCTGGGTCCTAGTGCCCAGCATGTATTTAAAGTGAGGAGACCATGCAGGACGTACTAACCTCCCCCCCTTGCTACAAGCTTCTCCTTGTTACACAAACATGTAATTTCAGCTGTATCGATCTGTAAATGAAATACATCACATGGCTTCAACTTGGCCTTCACACCAATCAGAATTTGATTTTAAAGTCTGGATATCCTGAGACTCACTTAATGCAAGGTTTGCAAACCCCTCATCATATCTGCTTGATTCCTTGCCAATATTTGACTTTGCAGAAGATCTCTGGTTGAACTTCCACACTGATACTGTAGTCTTTGTTTCAGATGTATATTCAGTTGCTGACATGTCCAGGGACACATACTGTACTTACTCTGCATACCAGCTTCCAGGTTTTGTACAATTTGCATTGTCTTCTTAAAAATTACATCTTTAAACTTGACAAGCTTTTTTGGCATTTGGATCTCACAATCTGTAACCTTTGCTCTTATGGCAATAGCCAAGCATGATGCACTTTACTAACTGTGAATCCAGCTTGCATCTTTTCTTTTATGGTATATGTATAGGCAGTACTTCCGAAGCTTCTGAGATGTCTTACACTTGGTTTTCTGTTTGACTATGCTTCAATAGGTGTTATGTCCTTTAGGACAACTGTAGGAGAACTGTTCTTGAGATAAACTGCTGTGGACACGATATTTACCAAAAATTGCTTGTTTAAGCCTGTGTCCTTTAGCATACATCTTGCTTTCTCCATTAGTGTACAGATGTACATCTTTGCTCCATATGCCATGTAGTGCACCATGCTAGTCGCGCCCTGCCGTTCCACTGCTTGGCATTCTATATCACATCATACTGCAGTAAAGCACAATGTAAAGTACTGAAGCGCTGGAAAAGATGGAGCGTGTAATACAACATTCTGGCCACCAGATGCTGCTTTTCCTAAACTGCATAGCGCATGAAAGAAATAGCCAACGAAGCTTTTGTAGCGCTGTCTGCTGATTGACAGATTCCATCAGCCATTCATTACACTATACAGTAGTACTGAACTGCGTTTTGTCATGAATGCAGAATTAAATGACAGTATCAATGTTGGCCAGAAGACACACCCGGTATTAAATAAAGACAGAGCAATTCAAGTTCAATATTCTTAAGGAACTCTGCTGAACTGAATACATTGCTGCCAACTTCCCACCACCTGTCATTTCTATGCTACTGAATGCCACCCAGCTGCATTTTACACTAAACCTCTATAGACATTGTATTGTACACTTTACCTGGTGTAAAGTTGCACACTTAACATCACATACTGTATACAACAGGTGTGACTGCTGTCGAAGCCGGATGGTTGGCTGAGACCTAAATAGTAACAATAATATCTGCACAATGCCATTTTGCGTTGTTCTCATGACACCATTTTGCGTCGTCAACACGATACCCCGTGTACAGCGCTGTTATGATTATTAGCGTCGTGCGTCTGTGACTGCCCCAGGTTAAAAGTCCTCATTATACAAATACGTACATTTATTACTACATATACTATGAACAACCCAGCAAAGCACGTACCATGGTGTACTCCACAAACACATAGACGCACAACGCATACTAGTGTCTTTTCTTAATATCCCCACACCGACACACTACATACTTACACATAAAGGTTCCCTAGCATTAAGGTTAATATTAAAGGTTTTATTCGTTATCAAGTCTGTTGTGAAATACATATATTTGGTATCTAAGGTTTAGTACATGATAAGCAGACCGTTGGAGGGCTGAACTATTATAATACAAAATGACCTATGAACTGTATCGTAACAGAAGAACCAGGAGGAAGAACCAATGGGATTATGCCAACTCGTTTTATTGTATTGCCTATCTCTGTAAGGGTATATATGCAAGTACTCTATATCTGGTAGTTAGTCATCGTTTTCTTTCTGTTGGCGGAGGTTTCACATTTGATGCCGGGAAATCTGGATCCAGAGCGCATGCATATGTATCAACTGTACCTTGTATATGTATAATCTTTTGCGCTAAATTGTGTTTAGATCAAGGCGTGTAACTGAATGCTTTTTATATAATAATAAGTTTTTGTGCTTTGGAACCACACTCAAAGTCTGGAAAGCAATTATTTTTTTGTGCGACTTGCAACGCTAAATAGCGACTTTAGGGTATAAAGATTACTAGGAATTCATACTGCTGATATGGCTGGCGTTTGTGGGTGAGTGGGTAAGGTGAGTGCCTTACAGAGTGGGCGCCTTGGGTTCGAGGCCCGGAAAGGGACTATGTCATTTTGTACATCAGTTTTTTTTTATTTTTTAATCTTCAATACAGGATTAAATAAAGAATTAAATCATTTGGTGTGTAAGTTCTGTCATTTATAAAAATACAGTTCAATATTCTTAAGGAAATCTACTGAACTCAATACATTGCTCCCAACTTCCCACCACCTGTCATTTCTATGCTACTGTATACCACCCAGCTGCATTTTATGCTAAACCACTGTAGACATTGTATTGTATATATTACGGGGCGTCCTGCATCCTGCCATCTTGAGACCTACTGTGCGTACTCATTCCTGACAATATGGTGGCTTGCTATAGATCATATTGTAGGGATGAGCTGCTCATCCTGCGTTGGCGGGACAAGCCACCATGACATGTTGTACAAATATGGCTGGTCCCCGACAGTGCGCTCCCTGCAAGGCAGGTAGAGCGATTTAGTCCAGAGGGACCCCCGGTGGCTGCAGAGTCTGAGGGCCCACCTTAGGTGTAGTAAGTACCATACTGTACATTATTACTGTACAGTACATTATATAGCCAATCAGTATCCGCCATAGCGGCATACTGCTGGCTTAATGTACTGTAAATGACAGTGAGGTGCGGTGAGGTCAATGGCTGGGGAGGCCCTGGCTAGTATCAGAGTCAGATTCACACAAAAAAAATCTATTTGATTTTGCACTAATATACAACAGAGGGCTTGATTCAGACCCACTCGTGAGAGGCTGTCCGCTCGCAAGTGGGTCGATGGTGTGCACTGCGCATGCGCACGACGGAGGGAGCTCCGTCGTGCGCATGCGCGAGACGCGACGAGTGAAGGACTTTCCTTCGCTCGTTGTGTCTGATCAAAGGGGGCGTGCTGTCGATGTTGATTGACAGCACGCCCCCTTTGGTGGGCGTGCCGGGGGCGTGCCTGCCAGACGGAGGCGTTCCCAAGGGAACGCCTACCGTCAGAAGCCGGCCCCACTGACATCACTAGTGATGTCAGTGGGAGTGATTTTGGCTCTGATAGAGCCAAAATCACTCCTGGCCTTGCGGTTGAGAAACTCAACCGCAGGCTTCTGCTCGCACTGGCGATGGTCGCGATGGTCAAGACCATCGCGACCATCATACTGCACGCTCGTATAGGCTGTGGGTGGTGAACCACAGCTATACGAGCGTCCAGGAGGACGCTCCATAGTTATGGAGGTGGGCCCTGATTCAGAGCGAGCGCTCTGGTCAGAGCGTCCGGCTCTGAATCAGGGCCAGAGTCTGATATGTGAATTACAAATGTTTTTACTTTATTGATTCATCATATTACATAGCAACCGGTTGCTGTATAAAAACACAATAAAAATGTATGTGAATATAAATAACCAAAATCAATTATACAACATACATCACAGATAATAGTAAAATGCTATAAATATGTGTTGGTTGAACCAAGGGGTAAAACCACGCCACTCTTTCAGGTGTTTCTATGTATTGTTACCAACATTCCTTAGTGTATTAACATCCTAGAGACATGTAAAGTCACCTTTAATATTGCACATGCATGTGTCTTTCATATGGGTGTCTTACCCCCTCCTTTGTGAAATGTCAAACTTGAATGGTGTCACGTGTGTGACCATATATTTGTAAAGGTCCATGCTCCGATATGACTGGGCACCCCTTTTTTCAATGTGCAAGTGCCAAATGAGGTATATATATGTTAGGTAGCTGTGGCCACACACTGCAGATCTCTCTCCCACTGCACACCGATAGCAAAGTGTGCGCCGTCTGCTGTTAGTCGGCAAATTCACCGCTCTCCCGGCTGATGGAGTATTCACAACATGGCCGGGGTCCAATCTCCTCCAAATGGCAAATATCTCTCCGGGGCAAATTGGAGATTGTATGGGGTCCTCTACAGGCAATATATGGGTAACAGGCTCCTTCTCTATTGCGTTTCGCTCCTATATAGTGGGAGCTTTTTCAAAGGAGCTTGTTACCCATATACTGTAATGTGAATAAGATACAATACACTACTGTGTCACGTAACATGAATAAAGGGCAGTACTGGGACATACACTGTAAGGTGAATAAGATGCACTACTGTGACATAACATGACGTAACATTTATAAGCTGCAGTACTGTGACGTAACATGAATAAGGTTCACTACTGTGTGCCGTAATGTGAATAAAGGGTAGTACTGTGACGGACAGGGCCAGTGCTACCATTAGGCAACTGCCTAAGGGCGCCGGCTACTGGAGGGTGCCGCTGAGTCCACAAAAAAAAATGGCTTAATTTATGGCTGAGTGGCATATAATGAATTTGTGGCACAGCTATGTGGCATATTATGAATTTGCGGCAGTGTTATGAGGTACATTATGATTTTGGCGCTCTGCTGTGTGTAATATGCTATATAGTATATATGAATTTGGGACACTGCTGTGTGGCATGTTATATAACTGGGGAGACTGATGCATGGCATATTGCGAATTGCGGAGCAGGGGCGGTTGGTGAAATGTTGCCTAGGGCGCACGGAAACCTTGCACCGGCCCTGGTAATGGAACATGAATAAGCTGCACTACTGTTACATAACTTGAATTAGGTGCACTATTATTGTCCCCCTGCTTTCCAGCTGCATAAAGATGAGTGCTGCATCACCTGTCATGAAATCACATCTTAAGGTACAGTAGTGTTCCTTCTAACACCCTTGACCTAATCAGTGAGGCGGACATATTTTTAGTTTGAAGGGCAAAATTGTCGACATGATGTATCTCTACAGCTACTGTATTTTTAATATAATAATTTTTTTATTAAAGTACAGTATGCCCTTTTCAATGATTAGGTGCAGGGTACTAGAATGAACACTACAGTATAAGGGCTCTACTCGTGTGTCTTGTGTCTAACGACATTACAGTCAAAGTGATCATTTCAAATAGTTCTCCTGCAGGCCACCGAAATTGCATCGACCATGGCACAAATCGCTTTTTATACTGTAGGCAACTTCCTCGCCCCCCACTACCCTGTGAGATTTGTGATGAATGAATTAATGACTTATGCTATCTTGGGTTTGGGGGGAAGGGCCCCATCCAGAAATACATTGTCCTTAGTGGTTTAGAGTGTAATGCAGCTTGATGGCATAACATAGAGATGAAGGGAGGAGGGAGAGTGCGGAACAATGCATAAAGTTGTGCAGAATACTTTAAACCTGAAATGATCTCTCTTTATGAAAAATTGGCCATCATTGGCGTCTTTACATCATGTAGCGACATACAATACAGATGAACTGTAATGACTACAATACAATGTCTATAGCGGTTTACAGTAAAATGCAGCTGGGTGGCATAACATAAAAATTAAAGATTGCTCTGTCTTTAAGAAATGGTGCATCTTCACACCAATGCATGTATGTATTCTTATAAAACACAGGACTCACACACCAAATGATTTAATTTTTTAATTAAATTTGTATAGTAGATTAAAAAAACAGATAAATAAAAAATACTGATTTGTCCCTTTCCGGGCCTCGAACCCGAAGTACCTGTTCTGTTAGGCACTCACCATAACCACTCGCCCACACACGCCAGCCGTATCAACAGCCACACCTGTTGTGTATGTGATGTTAAGTGTGCAACTTTACACCAGGTAAAGTGTACAATACAATGTCAATTGCGGCTTATAGTCTACTGAAGCTTGATGTTATAATATGGAGATGAAGGGATGAGGAAAGTGTGGAGCAATGCATAAAGTTGAGCAGAGCACTTTAAAAGTATTGAACCTGAAATGATCTCTCTTTATGAAAAACTGTCAGTGTGGCTTTAGGCCAGGCGTCTTTACACCATGTAGCAACAGTATACAGAATGGAATACAATTGTACAATATACAGTAATGTTTATACCGGTTTAGTCTTGATGCAAAGTGATAATTTCAAGCACCTGGAGGCAGGGCCGGATTGATGGCCACATGGGCCTGGAGCTGAAAATGACCAAAGGGCCTATTATGAGAAGCAGAGGAGGTGTGACCAGTGCTGTGTGGGTGTGGCCAGTGCCATGTGGGCATGTACCCCCTATACTCTCTGCTCCAATGTCTCCCTAAATAAGTAAAAGGAAAAAAATCCTTCATTTTGTGAGGTAAATAGAAATACAAATTTACTACTTATGATTTATGGCTGACCGTGTGGAGAGCAGATGGCCAGTCAACATCATGTTGTCATGACAATGGGCCTATTTTTATGTGGAGGCCTGGAGCTGTAGCTCCATCCGCCCCATTGTTAATCTGGCCCTGCCTGGAGGAGTAACTATTTACACTGCCTGAACATGATTGTCCAGCCTCTCACGGATCACCGTCCTCTGGTACAGTATTGTATATCAGTACTGTCGTTTTCATCCATGTACCATTCGCCACCCAGTGGTTAAACTGTGTACTGCATGGCGCATAGTCTTTTGCGGCATACAGTATGCCTCGCCTGGAAGCCTGGATGCCGCGCTATGAGCAAAGATGTAGCAGGAACGCATCTGAATAGTTTGCTCGCTCACTTACACCATTTTGCTTAGGAGTATGTGCAATGTTCAATTGATGTTTTATTCCATATTTTCTTTAGAATTGCTCCACCTCTCTGTTGAGATATTCTCCACCATTATCAGATCTCAGCGTCTTGAATCTGTAACTTGTTTGATATTCTACAAGTCTCTTATAATCTGTAATCTTTTTCAACATTTCAGATATTTCACTAATGAAATACACGTGTCATTCTTTTGAAGTCATCTATAAACATCACAAAGTATCTGCACTCACAGACTTTACTCCCTCTGGTCTACACACATCAGAGTGCACTATTTTAAGTGGTTTTGTAGCTCTGTTTGTTGATTTTGGAAATGGCTGATGACTTCCCTTAAATACAGCTCTCATATACAGGTTTCTCTGCATTAGTCACCAACATTCCTTTGACCATCCTGTTCTGTAGGTATACGCAGACTTCCTGGCCTCACAAGCTGCCAGTGACCAGTTCAGGCTGCAGTAAGCTTCAGCAACTGCAGCCTGGCCATAGGGACAACAATCGAGACCGATGGTGAACCCAGGCTGCGACCTCGGTCGCAGCGCTGCGATCATGCAGATGCAGCAAGGAGGTGTCTGACACCTCATTCTGCATTTGCATTTTAAATGGACAGAATTGCACCGCCACTTGTGTGGTGCTGTGCAATTCCGTCCATCTCTGAATCAGGCTCTATGTTTGTTTTTAAATTTGCTGTGTTTGCCTCTAACTCCACAACCAAGAAGTCGAACTCAGGAGTCAAGTTTTGCAGCATCACTGTAGCAATCTCTTCATCATCCTCTTGCACGTCAACAGACTTTACTTGCTGAGACATACATCATTTTGTCTATGTAATCCAGGAGTTGGCAATAAGTGGCTCCCAAGCTGTTGTTGAACTACAAATCTCAGCATGCATTGCACCAGTTTTAGCATGACCAAATTGCAAATCTGTGGAAGGACATGCTGGGATGTATAGTTCTACAACAGCTGGGGGGCCAATTATTGCCCACTTCTAATGCACTTACTTAAACTGCTGCTTTCAATCAATTTCATTTTAAACAAAACACATCTTGATATGCTACCTGTATTGCTGACCACATGTCTTTTGCTGACTCTTTCCCATGTATTATAGAGTACACGTGTTGCTCTACACTTAAGCACATGGTCCCCATGACTCTTTCTATATCATCTGGGCTTGAATCTGCATTTGGTTCTTGCACAAGCTTTCATGCTTTAATTGCATTTACATAGCAAATGTTTAGGTTGTATTGTTTTCTGCACCTTTTATCTTAATAAACCCCATTATAGGTGTAGCTCCTGTGTTTATGCTTCTTACAGACTAATTTACAGAGGCTGCACAATTATATAACTTTCACTGCTGCTATACTGCGCAGAAACACTCTGTGCTGCCTTCACTCTGTGTTCTTATGCAGTATGCACTATACATGTGTTTAAGATCTCTAATAGCTTGTATGTGTGGATATCTGGGTGCCTGGGTACTTTACACCTTTGTGCCTGGGCCCATTACCTGTTGAAAATGATGTGTGTGCTGGTGTTGAAATTGCAGAGTTATTTAGGCACACACCAGCGGATGACTCAAATTATAAACAGCAGCATTTTTCTATGGATATCCAGTACTCTTTATAAATTATAAATAACCTCCATAGTAATGAATGAATGAATGTTAATTCACATTAGTACTTTTAGACTGAGGTAAAGGTACTGTGCCAAGACGGTGCAGTTAGCTTATTTATCAGTAATGTAGTTACAAGCATAACACATGCAAAAATACAGACAATCTGTTGGATATCCTCCAAATGCCATACTGAGACAAACACTGGTAAACAAGGGTTATCGCGAAGGAAACTAATCTGCTTCCTCATCTGAAAAAAAAGAGCTCAGAGAGTTCCCACCTAAAGGCCATGTACCTGTCTATCAATAACTGATGGAAAGAGGAAGGCGTTCGCATATGTAGACAGGAAAAAAGATGCGTTAAAATTAGAAGAGTGATGTTCAGGAACAATGTCATTACCTTCCCCTGTAAGAAGAAAAATCATTATTATTCATGACAGCAAACAGGAAAACTACAACAGGTCCAGGAGGAAGAAAGCTGTCTGTGTACAGACCAGGAACAGGACCAGCACAGCCTTTGGCCTCCTGGCTATAGAGGTTAACTAGCTCCGTACTGCAGTCAGAGTAGAGGTTAGTATTGCTCAACTCATCAATTGACAAGACATAACAATGACATATTTTACAGGGGATGTAGTTATGGGCCACAATCCCGACAGCAGAATGCCGGCTATGGATTTATGATAGGCGTCGTAATACGGACGCCTATCATAATCCCGACGCTGGAATCCTGGACGACACGTGCCCGAATGAGGTAAGTCCGGGTCGCCCGTCCTGTTAGCTGTGAGGGAAGGGGAGGGTTAGGTTTAGGGCAGTTTGTGGGGTTAGGTTTTGGGGGGTTGGTTAGGGTTAGGCACCCCTAGGGGGGAGGGTTAGGCACCCCCAGCAAGAGATTAGGGGTAGGCACCCCCACAGGAGGGTTAGGTTTAGGGCAGTTTGTGGGGTTAGGTTTTGGGGGGTTGGTTAGGGTTAGGCACCCCTAGGGGGGAGGGTTAGGCACCCCCAGCAAGAGATTAGGGGTAGGCACCCCCACAGTAGGGTTAGGTTTAGGAAGCGGCAAGGGGGGATTAGGGTTAGTTACCCCCGGGGGGAGGTTAGGGTTAGGCACTAGGGGGTGGTTAGGGTTAGGCACCACTAAGGGAGGGTTAGGGGTGGGGGAACAGGGGAGGTTAGCATACTTACCTGCCTCTGTTGGGATTTTCATCTTGTCAGGCAGCCGCTGTCGGGAATTCTATCCCATTCCATTTTACAGCATGTGGTTTCCTTTTAGAAGTGTCCTTACAGCATAAAATGATGCAGGGTAAAAATATAAATTGTCATTTTAATTTCCTAAATCAGTGGTTTCCAAACTCGGTCCTCAAGGCCCCCTAACAGTCCAGGTTTTAAGGACATCAGGCTTGAGTACAGGTTACCTAATGAGTACCTCAGTCAGTTTGATATAACCATATGTGCTCAACCAAGTAAATCCTTAAAACTGACGACCAAGTTTAGGAACCACTAACCCAAACTACTTGTCTAACATTTTTTTTCTACGGTACTAGAAAGCTTGCTGTTTCTTCCCTTTTCATGTAAAATGTTAATGGCATGCGGCGTTGTGCAAACAGGAGGGAAGGGGGATGGAGGGAATAAATAATGCACCTGCTAGGTAACCTGGAAAAAGTGACATGTGTGGGTTCCTGAGGGCCGAGTTTGAGAACCACTGCCCTATCTCGACATTGGGAGAGATGTATCAAGCCTTGGTGAGAGATAAAGTGGAGAAGTCGCCCAAAGCAACCAATCAGCTTCTAACTGTCATTTATCTAGCACAGTCTTTGAAATAACAGTTAGAAGCTGATTCGTTGGTTTGGGTAATTACTCTATTTTTATCTCTCTCCAAGGATTGATACCTCTCCCCCTCTGTCTCTTTCCCCATTTTCCAAGAGTGCAAAAAGTCGATAGACACATTGGCTGCGATTCAAATGATTCTCGTGGCTCCAGATTGATGTTTATATGAATAGGCAAATGGAGCAACAATTTAAGTGCTCCCTTGGGCGCCTATTCGTATAGACGCCCATTGAATCGCCCCAATTGTGTAGCTTATTTTTTACCTTATTTCTTATTTTACTTGAATTTAGGGGTGTTTTATACTTGGTCTATCATTGTATTGGATTTTACTGGTCCCTTCATCAGTGGCGTTACTAGGGGGTGCGTGCCGCAAAGGGGTGACACCAAAATAGCAGAGATACTCTGCTATTCTAGTCTCACCCCTTGGATGGTGTCACTGAGTAGAGCTGCAGCGGTCTGTGCTTCCCAGCAGCTCCCGAAGCACTGGGCAAGCCCCCAACCCAGAGGTACACAGTACACATCAGCGGGCATGGCCTCACTGACATGAGGCCACTCCCCTGTTTGGCAGAAAGTATCACACCGGGTGTCACCACACCTGGTGACGCCTTTGCACTTCATATAACATAAAAATTGGTTTGAACCGGTAAAGAAGCCTGTCTCCAACTTCTGTGACTTGTGCTTTTTGCATACTATGCAGAATACTTTTATTTAACAAAAATTAGGTTAAAAAAAATATATACATTGTACAAGGTAAGCTTCCTCCAGCCTGCACAGCACAGGTATAGCTGAAGCTGGTCTGGGAGTAAGCACAGTGATGTCTGAAAGCTCTATGCGAGTAAATTGCCTTTTTCCAGGCTGGCTTCATCTACACCTAAAATGGCTCTGTGAATATAAACCTCTCTGCTCCGAATGAACAGGGTTCCCGGGGGAACAGGAGTGTCAGCTACAGGGTACTGGCATGTTGGCCCAGGCCTGCCGGAGAGGCATAATGATGACCCTAAGGTGGTGTGGCCACCTACCTTACCCAGAGTGGTCATGCCCTCTATGTACCAGGGCTGATCTCTAGCCGTTTCTCTAGTTTCTGGGAGAACCCTATTTGTTTTTAGCTAGTTACTTACAAAGGGCACATACTATTGGTGCTAGGTCCTATTTAACTTCATAGACCCTTTAGGATCTTTTGATATGGCGTTGAGTTAAATTGTGGTAAAAGGGCCCAATAATCTAACCACTTCTGTCACAGAATTAAAAGATTTGAATCTAAAGTTTGTGTAAGACTCTTTCTTTTGAGTAAAACATGACTCAGCGGCATATTAAGAGTGGAGACGACCCGTCTGGGGCCCCCTCCTCTCTCCCCGACAGCTGGCAGCGGACTGACCGCAGCAGTAGACTCTGAACACTAGTGTGTGCCCAGAGTCTACTGCGTATGTGCAGGTCACCGATAAAATGGCACGGCCGCCATTTTCCCAGTGATTTCCCCACTGCGCATGCGCAGAATGCCGGGAAAATGGCAGCGGTGCCCATTTTCCAGGTGTTTTGTGCAGGGCTGCGACACCCGGCGCGGGACTTCGAAGAGGTAAGTATTACAAAATATGGGTGCAGGCACACCCTGCACCCGTTAGAGATACGCCCTGACTGCATGTAGCCATTAGAAATACAAAAGTTAAAAGATCGTATGTTACATCTTCCTTACTATGATAGCCTTGATATTAGTGAAAAGTTACGTATCTAACTTGACTGCACTGAACATCAATAAAAACTTTTTTAAAAAGTCCTCAAAAAATATAATTTAAACTTTCTTTTTTATATAGCTAAGATTTCTGCAGTTAAAAAAGATGAGCAGAAAAAAAGACATATTTATTTACCAGAGGGGTCCTTAAAACTTTTCAGTGATTTATGAACTGAACAGACAAGCAATAAGGGCATACTTAGTAAGTTTTATATGTCATTAATGACTCATTATTACATCTAAAATCAGGCTTTGGCAACTTAGGACTGCCTAGCCTTTAAATAACCACAACTCCCAGTGTGCAGCTGAGGTAGCATTCTCTAAGTTGTTCAACAGTTTTATACTGTACTTTGTCACTCAAAATGTGCCTCTTATTCACACAAATAAAATTACTGGAAGCAATAAAACTCTTTCGGTTGATGGGACTGATCAATTTGATGTGTAAAATGAGTCTAAATCTGTATATGAAGGGATACGATGCAGAGGCCGTGTCGTACGTATTTAAAACAAATTCCTGTGTGGTTAAAGTCACAGCTCAGCATCTGTACTACACTGTGAGTGGTGTTTCACTGAGTCTGCGATGCGAATAAGATTCAAAATGTAAAGAAAAAGTTGCTAAGCTACACCTGTCAAAGCAGCTCAGTCGCGTCGGGCATCTCGTGCCCTATGGGCTATTGAGGCTAGCTGTATGAGGACACAACTGTAGTCAGAAGCTCCCTAATTCAGGAATAGCAGCTGATACAGACGTGTATATCAGCCTGGACCGCTAATCCAGCAAATTGAAAAGTAGTCTTCAAAAAGATGGAAATTCCCACTGCATGGCTTTTGCCCCCTTTGCACATCCTCTGTAAAAGTACAAAGCTATAAATATAAGAACTATTAAAGTAACTAGACTAGAAATCATCCAGTGTGCTTTTTTGGGGAAGAGGAAACAATATCAAGTAACTGCGAGCATAGATTTTAAACCTAAAAAAGCCCAGCGTTCCCCCAAGGGAGTCATTACAGTCCAGTGAGGGTTTATGGTCCATATTTATTTCATCAGACACCTCATTGTGAGGCCCACAGGAAAAGAGATTTGATGTAGAGGTCCATTTCTTTACCCATGTCCCCTCCCCAGAGGAAGGCAGCTGACAAGGTGATATATGGATACTCACTTATTGTACATTCCAGATTGGGTGATTGCAGAGGACTCCTGTCTGTGGTTGCTTTATCTGGAATTTTTGGGGAGGGCCAGCCAGTGTGGAGTCACCTTACCGTGAACCCAATGTTAAAAATACATACCTAAAGCCAAATTCTGGCATGTTCTGGTCAGAGGGTCCGGCCTGATCTGATTTGCATGCTTCTTCCTCCTCAAAGTTTATCACACACTGTGTAAAACTTTAGGACCAGAGGGCCTATGAATCAACCTGTCTTCTTCTGCTGTAAAATGTATACCTTCTGTCTGCCTTCAGCAGTGTCAGGTTTAAAAAAACAAGAAGCCTCCTAAATTACAGACGTAGTATGTCACAGAGCTGTTTTTAGCCAAAGCCTGGCGGATTTTGTTTTTATCAATTGCTAGGATAAACAGGTGTTGTTGTATTATGGAAAAAGCCCAGAATGTATTTGCTATAATAATGCGTGGACTATATATAAGTATTGTATAAAGGATAGTTATATTTGGTCACTATTCACTCAGAAGCCACTGAAAGGGCATATTTATAAACATTTTGGCTAATGAAGGTGTCACATGAGTGTATGTGAGCCAATCACGTGTCGCTCATGGAAACTCATACAATGCCCTCGTCAGCCAGGTACGCCCCACTGTTGCTTTGCCTTCTTGTCCTGCTATGGATGGGAATCAAAGGATGGAACATTGGGACAATCAATGTTTTTATTCCGATGTTTGATTTTTTTTATCATCGATGCTGAGGTTCCAATGTTTCCTCACTATGGTTTTGTTGCAATGTAGGTACACTGTGACCGACCTTACACCACCTACTGCAGAAACTCTTCAGCCGTGGATGCAGCACATACAGAAGCAGCTTGGGTGGAGGATGCATCTGGTTTGAGACTCCTTTTGCAGCTCTGAATGGTGAGAGCAGTGATTCAGAGACGGACGCAATACCGATGTTTACGCAGTTGAGTGGTTATCAGTAATCTGCGCATGTGTCTGAGTCACACTGCACGTGCATCAAGTTTAATTTTCGTCCCGAGGATTTATTTGCAAAGTATTTGAAAGGCAGGGACCATTTGTGGGCAGCAAGAGGGGGCTGGAGACTCAAACACAGATGGGTCGGGAGTGGTTTTTGGGGTTTGTCTCAGCCTGCGACTGCGATCCCATTCCCATACACAGTAAAAATGGCTCTGTTGTCTCAGTTAGTGCGCCATTCTGTGCGATCTCTTATACTGAGCAGCGTGTTTGATCACTGACACTGAGCAGTGTGTGCAATCACTGATACTGAGCAGCGTGTGATCACTGATACTGACCAGTGTGTGATCACTGATACTGAGCAGCATTTGTAATCACTGATACTGAGCAGTGTGTGATCACTGGTACAGTGGGCCTGATTCAGACCTGGTCGCAAGCACTGTGCGCTTGCAACCGGGTCGATGTTGGGCCAGTGTGCATGCACACGATGGAGCCGGCTCCGTCGTGCGCATGCGCGAGAACTTGATAGCAACGGGCACTCCATTCCTCCGGGTCTCGCAACAAAGGGGGCGAGCTGTCGATGTTGAGTGACAGCTCACCCCCTTTTGTGGGCAGGCCGGGGGAGTGGCTGCCCAAATGGAGGCGTTCCCATGTGAACGCTTCTGTTTGGAGGCGGCCCCACTGATATCACAAGTGATGTCAGTGGGAGAGATTTCGGCTCTGTTAGAGCCGAAATCTCTCTGGGGCTTGCGGCCACGAGACCCTACCACAAGGGTCTCGTCGCAAGCCCGATGGTCGCGATGGTCTTGACCATCGCGACCATCATCCTGGCCACTCGCTATAGCTATGGGTGGTCACCCAGAGCTATGCGAACAGCCAGGAGGCCGTTCTAAAAAAAAAAAAAGACCGGCCCTGATTCAGAGAGAGCGCTCTGTCAGTGTGTCCGGCTCTGAATCAGGGCCAGTGTGTGATCACTGATACTGAGCAGTGTGTGATCACTGATACTGAGCAGTGTGTGATCACTGATACTGAGCAGTGTGTGATCACTGATACTGAGCAGTGTGTGATCACTGATACTGAGCAAGGTGTGTAATCACTGATACTGAGCAGCGTGTGATCACTGGTACTGACCAGTGTGTGATCACTGATACTGAGCAGCGTGTGTGATCACTGATACTGAGCAGCGTGTGATCACTGATACTGAGAAGCATGTGTGATCACTGATACTGACCAGTGTGTGATCACTGATACTGAGCAGTGTGTGATCACTGATACTGAGCAGTGTGTGTAATCACTGATACTGAGCAGCGTGTGATCACTGGTTCTGACCAGTGTGTGATCACTGATACTGAGCAGCGTGTGTAATCACTGATACTGAGCAGCGTGTGATCACTGGTTCTGACCAGTGTGTGATCACTAATACTGAGCAGTGTGTAATCACTGATACTGAGCAGCGTATGATCACTGATACTGAGCAGCGTGTGTGATCACTGATACTGACCATGTGTGATCACTGATACTGAGCAGCATTTGTAATCACTGATACTGACCAATGTGTGATCACTGGTACTGACCAGTGTGTGATCACTGATACTGAGCAGCATTTGTAAACACTGATACTGAGCAGTGTGTGATCACTGGTGCATTGTGTGATCACTGATGCTGAGCAGGATTTGTAATCACTGATACTGTGCAGTGTGTGATCACTGATACTGAGCAACGTGTGATCACTGTTACTGACCAGTGTGTGATCACTGATACTGAGCAGCATGTGTGATCACTGATACTGAGCAGCGTGTGATCACTGATACTGACCAGTGTGTGATCACTGATACTGAGCAGCGTGTGTAATCACTGATACTGAGCAGTGTGTTTAATCACTGACACTGAGCAGCGTGTGATCACTGGTACTGAGCAGTGTGTTTAATCACTGATACTGAGCAGCGTGTGATCACTGGTACTGACCAGTGTGTGATCACTGATACTGAGCAGCGTGTGTGATCACTGATACTGAGCAGCGTGTGATCACTGATACTGAGAAGCATGTGTGATCACTGATACTGAGCAGTGTGTGATCATTGATACTGAGCAGCGTGTGTAATCACTGATACTGAGCAGTGTGTGATCACTGGTACTGACCAGTGTGTGATCACTGATACTGAGCAGCGTGTGTGATCACTGATACTGAGCAGCGTGTGATCACTGATATTGAGCAGTGTGTGATCATTGATACTGAGCAGTGTGTGATCACTGATACTGAGCAGCGTGTGTGATCAATGATACTGAGCAGTGTGTGTGATCACTGATACTGAGCAGTGTGTAATCACTGATACTGAGCAGTGTATGATTACTGATACTGAGCAGCGTGTGTTATCACTGATACTGAGCAGCATGTGATCACTGATACTGAGCAGCATGTCTGATCACTGATACTGAGCAGCGTGTGTGATCACTGACACTGAGCAGTGTGTGATCACTGATCCTGAGCAGTGTGTGATCACTGATACTGAGCAGCATGTGTAAACAATCACTGAAACTGAGCAGCACGTGATCACTTATACTGAGCAGCATGTGATCACTGATACTGAGCAGCATGTGTGATCACTGATACTGAGCAGCGTGTGATCACTGATACTTAGCAGCATGTGTGATACTGATACTGAGCTGCATATGTGATCACTGAGCAGTGTGTGATCATTGATACTAAGCAGCATGTGTGATCACTGATACTGAGCAGCATGTGTGATCACTGATACTGCGCAGCATCTGATCACTGATACTGAACAGCATGTGTGATCACTGATACTGAGCAGCATCTGATCACTGATACTGAGCAGCATGTTTGATCACTGATACTGAGCAGTGTGTGATCACTGATACTGAGCAGCATGTGTGATCGCTGATACTGAGCAGCATGTGATCACTGATACTGAGCTGCATGTGTGATCACTGATACTGAGCAGCATGTGATCACTGATACTGAGCAGCATGTGTGATCACTGATACTGAGCAGCATGTGATCACTGATACTGAGCAGTGTGTGATCACTGATACTGAGCATCGTGTGATCACTGACACTAAGCTGCATTTGTGATCACTGATACTGAGCAGTGTGTGATCATTGATACTGAGCAGCATGTTTCATCACTGATACTGAGAAGTAGAGATGTGCGCGGACCCACCTGTTTTGGTTTTGGATCTCCCCTGGTTTTGGATCTGGATTGGTTTTGCCAAAACCTCACCTCCGTGTTTTGTTTTCATGTTTTGGTTTTGGATCTGGATTTTTTTAAAAAAATTAAAAAAAACAGCTTAAATCACATAAAATGGGCCTTTTTTGTTCCTACACTATTAATAGCCTCAATAACATTTATTTCCACTCGTTTCCAGTCAATTTTGACCACCTCATAGCTCACAATATTGATTTTTTTTTATTAGCTAAAGGGCCAAAAGGTTGCATCCAGCTTGCTGGCTTAAAACTGATTGATATAATTATTAATAGAGTTGAGGACTGTGCAAAGATGATAGTTGGGATACCCTTGAGCATTGAAGAATTGATAGTTGATACTAGTTGGTGCAGCCCCTGGCTGTAAAATTGATAATAAATAAATTAAAAAACAATTCATTAGTGCAGCCCCGGGCTGAATAATTAATAATAAAAATAAATTAATTGGTGCAGTCCCTGGCTGTAAAATTGATCATAAATTAATTAAAAAACAATTCATTGGTGCAGCCCCAGGCTGAATAATTAATAATAATTTAATTAAAAAAGTAAAAAACAATTCATTGGGTGCAGCCCCTGGCTGTAAAATTGATAATAAATTAATTTAAAAGCAAAATCATTGGTTCCTAAATCAACCATAAGATTAATTTAAAATGTCAGGCAGCAATGCCCCAACCAGCACATAATGGAAAGGAAAAAGGTGCAAGATGGAATAGTCCTTGGGCCCTCCCACCCACCCTTATTTTGTATACAAAACAGGACATTCACAGTTTAACAAACCAATCATTTCAGCGACAAGGACTGCCAATTGTGGCTGAAATTATTGGTTTGTTTGGATCCCCATAAGTTGCCAATGCGATATGGACATGGAAATGAAAATGATCCCATACACATACTGGCTTTACATTACTAGTTGTCGTCGTCCTCGTCCTCCCCATCAGTGTGTACATCCTCTTCTTCACACAATATTAATTCATCCCCACTGGACTCCACCATAAGCGCCTCTGTAATTTTTTGATGTAATTGTTGGTAGAGGTCTTCCTCGTGGAATTTGTAATTCATTTTAATGAACATCATCTTTTCCACATTTTGAGGAAGTAACCTCCTACGCCGATCACCGACAAGGTTGCCAGCTGCATTGAAAACTCTTTCGGAGTACACACTGGAGGGTGGGCAACTTCAGTAATGCAAAGCCAGTTTGTGTATGGGCCTCCAAATTGCCTCTTTTTCCTGCCAGTACTGAAAGGGACTGTCTGACATGCCTATAAGGGTGTTATCTCTGAAATAGTCCTCCACCATTCTGTGAATGGAGACCGTATCACACATTGTCACGGTAGAAGACATGTCACTAGCAGGCGGTTCTCTCAGGCCCGACCAGTTGTCATTTTTTGGTGATTGATCTGCATGACCAGCAGGCATTCTGTAAGGAAAATTGAGTCTTTTCCTGGCAGCTGCAGAAACTGAAGGAGGAAATGATGGCGTTTCACGTGCGGCTGCAGCTGACAATTATTTTACCAACATCTCTTTGCACAGTTTTAGATTTAGGTCTGTTGGAAAAAAACTCACAAGGTAGGACTTAAACCTAGGATACAGAATGGTTGCCAAAATATATTTTTCAGATTTCAATAGATTGACGACTCTTGGATCCTGGTGAAGTGAATCAAGGGCTTGATCCAACAGTCCGACATACTTTACGCTATCGCTCCGTTTCACATCCTCCTTCAGTTTTCCAGCTGTTTTTGCAAAAGTCTGATGAGGGGAATGACCTAGCTCAAGCTGGCAGTGTCTGAACTAACTTCACGTGTGGGTTTGAGAACCTTGCACAACATGGAAATTATTTTCCACTGTGCTTGAGGGAGGTGCATTCCGCCTCCACGCCCTATGTCATAGTCCGTTGTATAGCCCTGGATGGCCTTTTGCTGTTCCTCCATCCGCTGAAGCATATAGAGGGTAGAATTCCACCGAGTTACTACCTCTTGCTTCAGCTGATGGCAGGGCAAATTTAACAGTACCTGATGGTCATGCAATCTTCGACAAGTGGTTGCCGAATGTCTAAAATGTCCGGATATTTTGCTGGCCACGGAGAGCATCTCCTGCATGCCCGTCATTTTTTTAAAAATGTTGCACCACCAAATTAATTGTGTGAGCAAAATATGGGACGTGTTGGAATTCGCCCACATGTAATGCTCTCACAATATTGATGGCATTGTCCGAAATCACAAATCCCGAGGAGAGTCCAAGTGGGGTAAGACATTCAGCAATGATTTCCTTGAGTTCTCAGCGGTATGCCTCTTAGTGAAACCAGTTATACAAAGAGTAGCCTGCCTCTGTATCAGCTGTCTTTTGGTAGATGTTGCTGCTGCTGCTGTTGCTGTTGTAGGCAATACGCCTACCCAATGGGCTGTCACAGTCATGTAATCCTTAGTTTGCCCTGTCACACTTGTCCACATATCAGTGGTTAAGTGGACAGTGGGTACAACGGTATTTCTGAGGACATTAATAAGGTTTTTTTTTTATGTCCTTGTACAGATTTGTAATTGCTCTTCTAGCGAAGTGGAAGCTAGAAGGGATCTGGTAGCGAGGACACAGGACCTGAATTAACTGTTGAAAACCCACTGCAGTAATGGCGGATGCTGGACACACATCTAATACAAGCATAGCTGTTATGGTGTCAGTAATCCGCTGTGCAACTGTGTGGTTGCTGTCATACTTGTTTGCCCTTGCAAACAATTGTTTGACAGTTAATTGTTTTTTGGAGGCTACACTACAAGTAGTCTTCCTCTTGGTGCCGTTCTCGGATGAAGATCCACTGACAGCAACAGCAGCAGCAACAGACGTAGTCATCAAGGATCCTTCTGAGGAATCACGGATAGGAGAGGAGTCAATCATGCTTCGAATAACAACATTGGATGCAGCAGACTACTCCCGATGACGAATGAGGATGTTGATGATAAAGGTGTTGGTGTTGTAGATCGAAGGCGCTTGGATCCCACAGAGAGGGAGCAGGTAGGTGACATTGGACTTGTTACGTTTTGAGCTTTGAAACTTGACGACATACACTTTGATATTTGATGAATGCGTTCCAAGTGACGTAACAAGGAGGAGGTTCCTAGGTGGTTTAGGTCCCTCCCTCTACTCACTCTTGCTTGGCAACAGGTACATATGACTTGACAACTGTTGTCCGGATTGGGGCTAAAATAATTCCACATGTGAGAAGTGGATTTTTTTGTCTTTTGCCCCGGCATGACAACAATGGGCTTTGTTTTTTTCAATCCATGGGCAACAGCTGTTGCCTTACTTACACAAAGGACATCCTCGGCATCAACATCCTCATCACCAACATCTTCATCATCCTCATCATCCTTAGCACCTTTAACCAAAATATCCTCCTCTTCCATGTGCAATTCCACAGAAGCATCCTCAATGACTACGTCTGCAAGATGTTGACTGCCCTTCCCCACTTTTACAGAGGGCACACAAATGTTGGAACTTGGAGGATCCTCCAGTATACTAGTATTTAGGTCTGGCACACACATGGCAACCGTGGACACACTTGCACTCTCCTCGGGGGCTTGTGATTTCAATTTCTCAGGGCACATAGTTGGTTTTTCCGGAGCTGGCTTACTCATTTTAACAACTTTAAATGTTTTAATGGTACCACCACCAATACTACTACAAGCAAAAGGGCTATCAGAATCAGCAGTCTTCATAAAGAAAGGCCAAGGCCTTATCCTTTACTTTCCACTTCGTGTAGTGAATGGCATATTGCCAATTTTTTTTTTGTCTAAAGGCTAATTTCCTTTCAATTGTTTTTTCTTAAGTTCGGTATGGGTAGCTTTACCATATCGATGGCGTGACTTAAATCCTGGGTCATGGGCCTTCATAAAGGACGAGGAAGTTGATGGCCTTGCACTGCTGGCAGTAGCTACAACATGTGGTTCTTGGCCTTGCTCACCTGTCATGTGACAGCCCTCCATATTTCCTGCAGTCTTGAAGCAGTGTCACAAGCACCAATAGTGTAGCCAAGGTGCGGTTACAAAATTCACACACATGCAGTCGTGCGCACACACTAAAATATTAGACCAAAAAAGACAATTTATTTGAAAAAACATTTCAGCTCCAGAACTTGGGCCCAGAGCAGTGATTGATCACGACTGGAGTGGGGCAGCACTAGGTTGCAAATTAACTTGCGTTGCTGGCTGGATACATGCACACACACAGACAGTAAAAGATCCAAAAAAAAACAAATTGATTTTAATTTTTTTTATAATCAAGAACTTGGGCCCAGAGCAGCGATTGATCACAACTGGAGTCGGGCAGCACAGTGACAGCACCAGCCCAGAATGGATCAGCACCAGCCCAGGTCACAGCAGACAGCACCAGCACCTCTCCCAGCCCTACACTACCCACCCTCCCTGTTCGGTCTCCACATCCGGAGTGAAATGGCATCCGTCACGTGGTCCCTTATATACTACATTGATCATAGAGACGAAAGCTCGCGAACTGCGAGAATTCAGACCCTACAGTTTTGCCTCTGAATCAGGCGGGAAAAATTGAGCCTGCTTGGATCCGACTCGGATCTGCTAAATTCAAGGGGGTTCGGATCTCAGCGATCCAAACCCGCTCATCTCTACTGAGAAGCATGTGTGATCATTGATACTGAGCAGTGTGTGTTCACTGATGCTGAGCAGTGTGCGATCACTGATTGATCACGACTGGAGTCGGGCAGCACTAGGTTGCAACTTGCATTGCTGGCTGGATCTTGTGCAGTACTGTGGTTAAGCCTAACATGCATGCGCACACACAGAAAAATATAAAAGACACTTTTATTGATTTTTTTTTGTTTAGCATGACTGGAATCGGGCAGTACAGGGTTGCAACTTGCCTTGCTGGCTGGATCTTGTGCAGTACTGTGGTTAAGCCCAACACGCACGCACACACACAGAGAAATATAAAAGACACCTTGATTGTTTTTTTTTTTTTTAGCATGAATCGAGTCGGGCAGCACTAGGTTGCAACTTGTGTTGCTGGCTGGATCTTGTGCAGTACTGCGGTTAAGCCTAACTCGCACGCACACACACATAGAAAAACATAAAAGACACTTTGATTGTTTTTTTTTTTTAGCATGACTGGAGTCGGGCAGCACTAGGTTGCAACTTGCATTGCTGGCTGGATCTTGTACGGTACTGCGGTTAAGCCTAACACGCAAGCAATCACACACAGAAAAATATAAAAGACACTTTTATTGATTTTTTTTTTTAGCACGACTGGAGTCGGGCAGCACTAGGTTGCAACTTGCGTTGCTGGCTGGATCTTGTGCGGTACTGCGGTTAAGCCTAACATGCACACACACACACACAGAAAAATATACTGTAAAGGACACTTTGATTGTTTTTTTTTTTTGTTAGCATGACTGGAGTCGGGCAGCACTAGGTTGCAACTTGCGTTGCTGGCTGGATCTTGTGCAGTACTGCGGTTAAGCCTAACACGCACGCAATCACACACAGAAAAATATAAAAGACACTTTTATTGATTTTTTTTTTTAGCACGACTGGAGTCGGGCAGCACTAGGTTGCAACTTGCGTTGCTGGCTGGATCTTGTGCGGTACTGCGGTTAAGCCTAACATGCACACACACACACACAGAAAAATATACTGTAAAGGACACTTTGATTGTTTTTTTTTTTTTTAGCATGACTGGAGTCGGGCAGCACTAGCTTACAACTTGCGTTGCTGGCTGGATCTTGTGCAGTACTGCGGTTAAGCCTAACTCGCACGCACACACACATAGAAAAACATAAAAGACACTTTGATTGTTTTTTTTTTTTTAGCATGACTGGAGTCGGGCAGCACTAGGTTGCAACTTGCATTGCTGGCTGGATCTTGTACGGTACTGCGGTTAAGCCTAACGCGCACGCACACACACAGAAAAATATAAAAGACACTTTTATTGATTATTATTTTTAGCACGACTGGAGTCGGGCAGCACTAGGTTGCAACTTGCGTTGCTGGCTGGATCTTGTGCGGTACTGCGGTTAAGCCTAACATGCACACAAAATAACACACACACAGAAAGATATACTGTAAAGGACACTTTTATTGATTTTTTTTTTTTTAGCATGACTGGAGTCGGGCAGCACTAGGTTGCAATTTACGTTGCTGTCTGGATCTTGTGCGGTACTGTGGTTAAGCCTTACACGCACGCATACACACATAAAAAAATAAAAAAGACACTTTGATTTTTTTTTGTGACTATATTTTCATTTTTTTTTTAGTCCAGAACTAGGGCCCAGAAGGACACAGCACCAGCCCATATGTATCTGCACCAGCCCAGATGGACACAGCAGACAGCAAAGCACCAGCCTAGAATGGATCAGCAGCACCAGCTCAGAACACAGCAGACAGCACAGACAGCCCAGATGGATCAGCAACAGCCCAGATGGACACAGCAGACAGCACCAACCCAGAATGGATAAGCACCAGCCCAGGACACAGCAGACAGCACCAGCACCTCTCCCAGCCCTACACTACCCACCCTCCCTGTTCAGTCTCCACAGCTGGAGTGAAATGGCGTCCATTGCGTGGTCCCTTACATACTACATTAATCATAGAGACGAAAGCTCGCAAACCGCGAGATTTCAGACTCTATAGTTTTGCCTCGGTATGAGATCCGAGTCAGGCGGGAAAAATTGAGCCTGCTTGGATCCGACTCGCATCTGCTAAATTCAGGTGGGTTCGGATCTCAGAGATCCGAACCCGCTCATCTCTACTGAGAAGCATGTGTGATCATTGATACTGAGCAGTGTGTGTAATCACTGATACTGAGCAGCGTGTGTGATCACTGATACTGAGCAAGGTGTGTAATCTCTGATACTGAGCAGTATGTGATCACTGATCCTGAGCAGCATGTGATCACTGATACTGAGCAGCGTGTGATCACTGAAAAAGAGCAGTGTGTGATCACTGATACTGAGAAGCATGTGATCACTGATACTGAGCAGCATATGTGATCACTGCTACTGAGCAATGTGTGATCACTGATACTGAGCTGCATGTGTGATCACTGATACTGAGCAGTGTGTGATCACTGAAACTGAGCAGCTAATGATCACTGATACTGAGCAAGGTGTGTGATCACTAATACTGAGCAGCGTGTGATCACTGATCCTGAGCAGCATGTGTAATCAATCACTGATACTGAGCAGCGTGTGATCACTGATACTGAGCTGCATTTTTGATCACTGATACTGAGCATCGTGTGATCACTGATACTGAGCTGCATTTTTGATCACTGATACTGAGCATCGTGTGATCACTGATACTGAGCTGCATTTTTGATCACTGATACTGAGCAGCGTGTGTAATCATTGATACTGAGCAGCGTTTGATGTGATCACTGATACTTAGCAGCATGTGTGATCACTGATACTGAGCTGCATGTGTGATCACTGATACTGAGCAGCTTGTGATCACTGATCCTGAGCAGCGTGTGATCACTGATCCTGAGCAGCGTGTGATCACTGATACTGAACAGTGTGTGATCACTGATACTGAGCTGATTTTTGATCACTGATACTGAGCAGCGTGTGATGTGATCACTGATACTGAGCAGCATGTGTGATCACTGATACTGAGCAGCGTGTGTAATCAATCACTGATACTGAGCAGCGTGTGAACACTGGGCCTGATTCAGAGCCGGACGCTATTTGTGGTCGTTCGTCCAGAAAATAGGGGTGGCTATTCAAATGAACCGTTCGCTCTTTGCGGTCTGTTCACGCCTCTATATCTGAACGAGCGAACAAAACTTGCGGTCGTTTTTTGAAAAATTACGCCCCCTAGGCCACTCGCATCCTATGTCATGTCCGCTATTTATTAGATTAATGAAGTACATCGAGCAGCGTATGAACTGCTCGCTATTCTTGTGGTTGGTTTTTGCTACCACAATCTTGCGAGCAGTTCTGGCTATAAAATAACCCAGTGACGTGGTCAATGATGCTGCTGTATTAATTATGCACACCCTTAAAACGCCCATTTTGCTCCACTCCCCGTTTTCAAGCACCTTCCCCTGTTACCACCCACATACGCCTCATTCTGTCACTCAAAATAGCAGGCATTCGCTATTTAGCGAACAAACTATTTTCGGCCGCACTGACTGATTCGCGCATGCGTATTACGATCCGTATACATGCGCAGTTGGGCAAACATCGCTCGGAGCGAACGAGCGGCCGCTTACGAGCGGCTCTGAATCAGGCCCACTGATACTGAGCAGCGTGTGATCACTGATACTGAGCAGCGTGTGATCACTGATACTGAGCAGCGTTTGATCACTGATACTGAAAGCGTGTGATCACTGATACTGAGCAGTGTGTGATCATTGATACTAAGCAGCATGTGTGATCATTGATACTGAGCAGTGTGTGATCACTAATACTGAGCAGTGTGTGATCACTAATACTGAACAGTGGGCTTGATTCAGAGCCGGACGCTCTGACAGAGCGCTCGCTCTGAATCAGGGCCGGCCCTCTGGTTTGTCAGAACAGCCTCCTGGCCACTCGCATAGCTGTGGGTGACCACCCACAGCTATAGCGAGCGGCCATGATGATGGTCGCGATTGTCAAGACCATCGCGACCATCGGGCTTGCGACGAGACCCTTGTGGTAGGGTCGCGTTTCCGCAAGCCCAAGAGTGCTTTCAGCTCTAACAGAGCCGTAAGCACTCCTACTGACATCACTTGTGATGTCAGTGGGGCCGGCCCAGACGGTAGGCGTTCCCATGGGAACGCCTCCGTCTGGGTAGCAACACCCCCGGCCCCCTCACCAAAGGGGGCGTGCTGTCACTCAACATCGACAGCACGCCCCCTTTGGTACGAGACCCGGAGCGATGGTTTGCCCGTCGCTATCTGGGTCTCGCGCATGCGCACGACGGAGCCAACTCCGTCGTGCGCATGTGCACTGGGCCACCATCGACCCGCTTGCGAGCACATAGCGCTCGCGAGCGGGTCTGAATCAGGCCCAGTGTGTAATCACTGATACTGAGCAGTGTGTGATTATTATTATCATTTATTTATATGGTGCCACAAGTGTTCCGCAGTACAATACAGGACAAGGATAATATACATTGCTACATTTGTGACCATAACACCCAGATAAGCAACCAAGTGTTAGGTGCCCTGGTAGATAGTAAGACGTAGATGAAAGTAAAGTAAGGAGAAGCACAAGAGGGTAGAGGGCCCTGCTCATAGGAGCTTACATTCTAATGGGGAGGGACAGACAAACAGGTGTAACACAGATGGGGTAGGCAGGGAGGAAGGACTATGTAGCAGCAAGTTAAAATGAGAGCTGGAAGACTTTGATGAAATAGTGGGTCTTGGGAGCCCATTTGAAGGATTGAAGAGAAGAAGCGGAAGAGAGTTCCAAAGTTGGGGAGCAGCATGGGCAGAATCTTGGAGGCAGGAGTGGGAGGAAGTAATCAATTGGCATGAGAGGCGGCTCAGTATCTGTGTGATCACTGATACTGAGCAGTGATCACAGTCACAGATAGGGGAAGATTTACTAATCGGGGGGTTGTCAAAGCCACTGTTTGTTGCCAGATTTGTTTAGCATTTAGGGCTCAATTCAGGCCCGCTAGCTAGGCTGTGTTCGCACGTAGCTGCCGATGCTTCGCAATGTGCGCATGCGTATGCATCGCAGTGCACGTGCACGAACTGGTCCATGCGATCGGGAGATGTTCGCTCGCTGTACATAGCCAGCACGCTAGAATGAGTGACAGGACAAGCCATTTATGGGAGGTGACAGGGGATGGTCGATGAAAACGGAGGTGTGGTGGTGCGAACGCAGGCATGCCTGAGCGTCTTAACGCAATTTCAGAAGCGTGCATAATTAAAATGCAGTGTCATAGTACACGTCACATGGTTGAATTACAAACTGAAGCACTCGCAGTGCTTGCAGTAGGGTATTGTCAACCACAAGTGCCTCGTTCACTTCCGATGTTACTCGATGTTACCGATTGTTGCATACACTTCCTGGAGATAACGTGGGAAAGTGGGTGTCTTAAGACAGGCTGGTGCGCGTCTAAATACACAGTGCGATCGCATGCCAAGACATAGTAGTCGTGCTAATGCCTTGCCGTGCGATTGCGGGATTTGCATACTTTGGCTGCGTGTGAACGTATCTAGCGAGCGGGTCTGAATCGAGCCCTTATTTCGATGTTGTTTTTTAAATCCATCTGTCCAAGCTGTCAATGATTGGAGTGTTTGACTCCACTCATTAGCAAATTTATTCCTACAGTAGCTTGGTGAATGGAGGGTATTGGTGGGTAAAGGTAATTCGTTGTGGCTAGAGTTATGGCCATTTGCAGCCTGACCAATGTCTTTTTATCATTGTAAGACAGTACCACCCAAAACCGGCACTTTCTGGTTGAGCAATTGAGTAATCCCAGCCACAAGGTGAGTGCTCAGAGCGGTGAGTCTCCAGTCCCGCATGACCATTTAAACTACAGCACCTGTGCAAACTTAGGACCTCATTCAGAGCCGGACGCTATTTCCGGTTGTTCGTTCAGAAAAAAAGGGGTGGCTATTCAAATGAACCGTTCGCTCTTTGCGGTCTGTTCACGCCTCTATGTCTGAACGAGCGAACAAAACTTGCCGTCGTTTTTTGGATTACTATGCCCCCTGGCCGCTCGCATCCTACGTCATGTCCGCTATTTATTAAATTAATCGAGTACATCGACCAGCGTATGAACTGCTCGCTATTCTTGTGGTTGGTTTTTCCTACCACAATCTTGCGAGCAGTTCTGACTATAAAATAACCCAGTGACGTGGTCAATGACGCTGCTGTATTAATTATGCACACCCATAAAACGCCCGTTTTGACCTTTAAGCACGCCTGCGTTCTGATCTCCACTCCCCGTTTTCAAGCACCTTCCCCTGTTACCACCCACATACGCCTCCTCCTGTCACACAAAATAGCAGGCATTCGCTATTTAGCGAACAAACGATTTTCGGCCGCACTGACTGGTTCGCGCATGCGTATTACGATCCGTACGCATGCGAAGTTGGGCAAACATCGCTCAGAACGAATGAGCGGCCACTTACGAGCGGCTCTGAATCAGGCCCTTAATTCGTGTTTATATACATGTGAGGAAGGGGTAGTCACCGGCCCCCGTGTGATAGTACTTACCTGCATGAGGGGATGGTGGAATCTCTGGCCCATGTGTAATGTTTATATACACGAGGGGATAGTCACGGCCCCTGTGTAATAGTACTTACCTGCATGAGGGGATGGTGGGTGGAATCTCCGGCCCATGTGCAATGTTTATATACACGTGAGGTTGGGGTAGTCCCTGGCTCCCATGTAATAGTACTTACCTGCATGAGGGGATGGTGGAATCCCTGTCCCCTGTGTAATGTTTAAATACACATGAGGAGGGGGTAGTCGCGCCCTCATGTAACAGTACTTACCTGCACTAGGGGATGGTGGAATCCCTGGTCCCTGGGTAATGTTTTTATACACATGAGGAGGGGGTACACATCGGCCCCTGTTATGTTCTGGGTTGTTTGTGGACCCGGGGTGGTAGCAGGAGCGATCACAGAAGCGGGTTTGAATAAAAAACTAGGTTTTTTAATAGGTGCTTGAGTAGACATAAAATATGGCAGTAAATAAAAGTCCAGGTATATGTAAACGTGCACTAGAGTTCTGTGGTGGGAGTAATGGGTTAATGTCCAAGTAGAAACAATTAGAACTGTCCAGGTGTGCAGGTAGTGAGACTGGAATAATCAACCAGGTATGCAGGTAGTGATGCAGGAAAATAATAGCCAGGTATGCAGGTAGTGAACTAAGAGGGTCATTCAGACCCGCTCGCGAGCAAATGACGCTCGCAAGCGGGTCGATGTTTGCCAAATGCGCATGCGCACGACGGCGGGAGCTCTGTCGTGCACATGCGCGAGACCCGGCTCGGGGTCTCGCACTAAAGGGCAGAAGAAACTAATGGAACTGTCTTTCTTACTGGTCGAATTTTTGGAAGACAGAATTTCTGACAGTCCATACCCCATGACAGAATCTGCATAGAAGTCCAATCTATCCTGGGAGTATGTTGACACAACCAGGGTAGACCAAGAACAATTTCTTGAGAGGCCTCTGATATCACCAGGAATTTTAAGGACTCAGAATGAAGTGCCCCAATTCGGACCAATACTGGTTGAGTCTCCTTGGTGACTATCCCGTTAGTTAGAGGGCGTCCGTCTATAGAGGTCAGAGAGATGGCATGGTTGAGAGACAAACAAGGAATCTGAAATTTATCTCTGAAACTAGACGTTATGAAATTTCCAGCTGTTCCCGAGTCAAGTAGAGCAGTAGCAAAGACAGGTTTGGGTTTAAGATCCAAAGCTAGGGTAATAGTGAAATCGTTAATTTTTGGAGACGGGCTTATAACTCCTAACTTGATGTCTCCAGGGTCAGTTAGGATTTGGCATTTCCCGGTTTACGGGGGCAGGAGATGAGCAGGTGACCGGACTCTCCGCAGTACAGACAGAGGTTCTTTTGCATTCTTCTCTGACGTTCTTCTTTGGAGAGGTGTGTATGATTCACCTGCATAGGCTCCTCTTCAGTAGGAGAAGGAATGGGACGGGTAGAAATGGAGGGGGCAAATGACCTTTGCCGGTCAGTTCTGTGTGTTTCAGCCTGACGTTCCCTGAAGTGTAGGTCAACTTTGATACACAACGAAATCATGTCGTTCAGATTAGTAGGAAGCTCTCGAGTGACTAGATCATTCTTTAGTCGGTCTGACAACCCGTGCCAGAAGGCCGAGGTGAGGGCTTCCTCATTCCATTTGAGCTCTGATGCTAAAATTTGAAATTGCATGGCATATTGACTGACAGGACAGACCCCTTGTCTCAGTGTCATGATGTTTGATGATGCTGATACAGTACGCCCAGGTTCATTGAAAATCCTCCTGAAGGATAACACAAAGCCTGCGTAATTATCCAGCAGCGGATCTGAGCGCTCCCAGAGTGGGGAAGCCCATTCCAAGGCCTGGCCGGATAACAGAGAGACTATATAAGCCACTTTAGTTCTTGCAGTTAGAAAGTTGTCAGGCTGCAGGGTAAAATGTATGTCACACTGATTTAGGAATCCTCGGCAGAGTTTAGGGTTGCAGTCAAATTTACTTGGTAAAGGAAGATGTAAGCGGGGAGATGATCTGCCTCCTGTATTCTCAGACGCTGATGCGGATGTAGTTGCTGGTACTCCAGGGGTAGAAAAGGAAGTTTGCAAACTGTCCTGTCGCTTAAACAGCTCTTGCAGGAATTGAGCCATCTGATGCTGCATGTTTTCCAGATTTTCTAAACGACCAGAAATGCATCGGAATAAATCCACTCCTGACTCCTGATCCGTGGCCGGCTCCATGGGGCCAGTGCAAACTGTTATGTTCTGGGTTGTTTGTGGACCCGGGGTGGTAGCAGGAGCGATCACAGAAGCGGGTCTGAATAAAAAACTAGGTTTTTTAATATGTGCTTGAGCAGACATAAAATATGTCAGTAAATAAAAGTCCAGGTATATATAAACGTGCACTAGAGTTCTGTGGTGGGAGTAATGGGTTAATGTCCAAGTAGAAACAATTAGAACTGTCCAGGTGTGCAGGTAGTGAGACTGGAATAATCAACCAGGTATGCAGGTAGTGATGCAGGAAAATAATAGCCAGGTATGCAGGTAGTGAACTAAGGCAATTGAGCAGGATGTCAGCAGGCTCAGGTATGGGCAAGGGTGGTGGAGGAAGCAGGGTAGTCCAGTGGAAGCTAGGAGCTAACAGGCAGACTGGCAGACAGCGAATTCACAGGAACAGGATAAGCACAGAGAACTCCCTCTCAGCTAGGCTGAGATACACGTTGCACTGGCAAAGAAGGAAGGCACTGACACTTCCTAAATACCCTATGCCGTGCTGTTACTGGCCGGAGGGAACATGTAACTCACCAGGATTGGCCAGCGCATCACATGGCCAGAAGGCAAAATAGCGGCGCCCATGCCAAACGGAACGGAGACGCCTCCAGGCCTTACCAGCGCAGAGTGACAACAGGCCCGCACAACAACGCGCACAGCCAAAGCCCCCCGCCAGACACCAGCTCCACCACCAGACAGCCCGTGCTACAACGACCTCACAGGTAACACCCACCTAGCGCCATGCTGAAATACCCTGGCCGTGACAGCCCCCATGTAATAGTACTTACTTGCATGAGGGGATGGTGGAATCTCCAGCCCCTGGGTAATGTTATATACACATGAGGAAGGGATAATCACGGCCCCCACATAATAGTACTTTCCTGCATGAGGGGATGGTGGAATCCCTGGCATGTGTAATGTTTATATAAACATGAGGAGGGGAGGCCCCGTGTAATAGTACTTACTCGCATGAGGGGATGGTGGACTCACCGGTCCATGTGTAATGCTTAGATACATACACGAGGAGGGGGAAGTCTATGGCCCCCATGTAATAGTACTTATCGGCATGAGGGGATGGTGGAATCCCCGGCCACTGGGTAATGTTATATACACATGTGGAGGGGGTACTCATCGGCCCCCATGTAATAGTACTTACCTGCATGAGCGGATGGTGGAATCCCCGTCCCCTGTGTAATGTTTATATACACATGAGGAGAGGGTAGTTGCGGCCCCCGTGTAATAGTACTTACCTGCATGAGGGGATGTGGAACCTCCGACCCATGTGTAATGTTTATATACACACGAGGAGGGGGTAGTCACCGGCCCCCATGTAATAGTGACTGATTACCTGCATGAGGGGATGTGGAATGCCGGCCCCTGGGTAATGTTTATAAACACATGAGGAGGGGGTACTCACTGGCCCCAATGTATTAGTATTACCTACATGTAATGATGGTGAAATCTCCGACCTCTGTGTAATATTATATACTTGCACAAAACAGCATCCAAAACTGGCACCATGACAGGTGTAACTGAGTCAGCTGAGCTTAGCCATCCCTGCCGAGTCTTCTCTTGTACTGTAGTGATCCATAGCACTACTACTGTATATAGTCTTCAGCTGAGTTCTACAGTCACTGGGAGAGAGTTCAAAAATATATGTTCTTCAAATAAATGTGTTTATTTATCTAGTTTATTTCAAACAAGTAGAAAAATTGGTAAACATCGGAAATCATTAATGTTCTTTCAATGTCAAATCCCTACTTCCTGTTGATTGCATTAAATAATGCAATCAGGTGGGGGTATCCATCACTTTAGGAAGTAAAAGTACTGTATGATATTTGTTTTACATATGATGGAAATCTGCCGAATCTGCATGTTGTTTTAAAGAGGCAATCATTTAAAAGGCAAAATCAGGTTGGTTTTGATTTTTAAATGATTTCCCCTTTAAACATTGGGCAGACTCGTAAGGACGTTGCTAATGCCTGCAAGTTGTAAGCTATTACATTTCCCATTATATTTTGATGGTTTCCTTGTATATGTTCTAACTTTTGTCAACTTTTTCAAAGAGCTACATGTCACCTTACTCAGGGGCTGGCTGGAAACTTTTAGTCTGGGGGGCACATGCAATCAAGTGGCCGAGCTTTTCTACCAGCACATGGCAACTTACCACCTCTTCTTACCATTCTATCCCATGGTAACATTCTGGATTACAAGTCTTAAACTAGAGGTAAATTTACTCTACTGCACAGCCCAAAACAATCAGGATAAAAACTAATTACTATGACTGCATCTTTATAATAACCCAGAGACATAAAAATTAAGTATGTACAGCACTTGTCACACTCCTGGTTGTCTCTATCTCTCCTCACTGATTGATGCTGGGAGGACGCGGCCACGCCTCCGCCCAGTACCAGTCAATGAGGACAGCCGAAGGCAGAGCCGACTGGGAGGACGCGACCACGGAGCAGGAGGACGCGACCACGGTTTATTGCTGGCAGAATCTTTAAACTTGGTAATCATATATAAATGAGCACTTGATTTGGTTATGATTTTGCAATTCAGTATATATAGGGATATAATTATTTTTGGTGTCCCTGAATCGCAGAATTCGGCCACTTCCTTTTATATGCCATGTATGAGATGGGTTGAGTATGGATTGCCGGCGATTGGGATGCCGCTGGTCAGAATACCGACAGCGGCATCTCGACATTCAAAATCCCGACACCCATAGGTAAGTATGCTAGCACTAACCCTAACCCTCCCTCCCCAGCAGGCTTGCCTACCCTCCCGATTTGGCTGGGAGCCTCACGATTTTCGGGTGCCGCTCCCGGCCCACCGGAAAGGCAGGCAAGCCTCCCGGAAGCTGGCATCCCTCCTAATATCGCGCTGAATTGCTTCATCGTGGCCCCGCCCCCTGCTTCACAATGCCAAAAATAACGGCATTGTGAAGAGGGGGTGGGGCCACGATGACCCAATCGCGTGGCTCTGCCCCCAAATGTGCTGTCATGGCCGGGCATACACCCCACTGTTAGCCGACAATCAGCTCCCTCCTGGAAGGAGGGAACTGATTGTCGGCAAGTTTGCTCCCCAGTGCCTAAACCTAACCTCCCACTCCACGCACCCTAAACCTAACATTCCCTCTCTTATGCCTAAACCTAACCTCCCCCCCTAATGCCTAAACCTAACCTCTGTTGCTTCTATGCTGCAAGGCCCCTGTACTGCACCAGAGTAATGTGCTTTATCTAGGCAGCCACAGTTTGCCCTCCCACTTACCTATCTACACCGTACAGTTGCCTATAGTTGTAGATGTAGGTGATAGAGAGCTAGCAATGCACAGCCTGGTATTGCATTGTAACACATGCTATGGTAAAGTATACTTTCCTTAACAGCACAATGTTTTCCTTTATGATAAGTGAGTTGTACTTCTCAGATATGGTTTGCGGGTCAGGACATTTTATTTGTTCAACTAATCAGGTGGCTGCTGAACGACAGCTGCATTTAGTTTTGTGACGTCTTCCTATTCAAAATCACTGTCTGATAGCAGATCCCAGGCTTCTCCTCGTCAGTCCCCTGGCTCATGCTTCTCCTCCCACCTCCAGCTACCCATCTCCTGTACGCAGACTCATGCTTCTCCTCCCACCTCCAGCTACCCATCTCCTGTACGCAGACTCATGCTTCTCCTCCCACTTCCAGACACCAATTTTCTCACACCTCCATACACCCATTTCCTACACCCAGGCTCATACCTCTCATCCCACCTCCAGATATCCGTCGCCTGCACCCAGACTCAGGCATCTCTCTGGCCTCATCCAGACACCCATCTTCTGAATCTAGACTCATGCCTCTCCTCTCACCTCCATGCACCCATCTCCTCCTGCACCCAGACTCATTCCTCTCATCCCACCTCCTGCTCTCACCCTATTATCACCCCACATCATTCCCTCTTCACCACTGATAGATATTACACATGATCTAGGGCCACATTCCTGATCAATCCAAGACCTGAATAACAGAGGACTCCTCCACACCCACCCAGACCCCTCCCCCACCGTCTCCGCTCCTAAACAGTACCGCTGGTTCAACGCTCTGCACTGGGACCTCTGTCCCACTGCAATGCTCCCCGGAAGCAGCAGCTATGCCAGTGTGCACAACATGTGCCAACGGTCTGAGCCACTTATAGCTGGTACACGGCATGTTACCTGTCCCACATTCTAAACCACTGCCAACCACCGGTTGAGCCGCTTATCCGCCCACTAACACCCATTACCCCAGCATCCATTCAAATCGCTTTTATAATCCAGAACAGACCGCAGCCCCTAGTGCTTACAGCCACACTCACAGGAAGGGGGGAGTGCAGAAGAGGGGGGGGGGGGCGCGGACCAAGGCCTTGAACCGTAGATCCAGGTAGAGGGCTGTAATGCATTTAGTCATTATTTTTACATTATAATCACTTATAATTTATATTCCAATTGAAGTATATGTGAGTATAATCATTACTATTTATTTTTAAGTTGTCATTTGCCAAATTTCCAGTGAAAAATTCAGTAAAACCACAGTTTTACAGGTATGCATTTATTATGGAAAAAAAATATGCTTTTTCAGCAATACATAAAATTAATATATCATTGTATATTCTCTGTTCTTAAGAACAGCTTCTATTTGTTGAGGCATCGAGTAAACCAGATGTCCCAGATCTTCAGGTGAAATCACATGGTACCAGGCCTGGATTATGGCTTCGATCAGCTCTCTATTGTTACTTGGATTTTTTCGTGATACCATCACTTTAAGCCTTGACCAAAGATTTTCTATCGGATTTAAATCCGGACTATTTCCTGGAAAAGGCAAGACAGTGATTTGGTGATCACCGAACCACTTCATGGAACTGTTGGCAGTGTGGCATGGCACTCCATCCTGCTGAAAGATACACTTCCGTGGGTCAATTTCGAACAAATCCTCGATGGTGGGCAACAGTTTCGCCTCCAGCACTGCTTCTTGATACTTTTTGGCATTGATATTGCCATCAACGACAGCCAAACATCCCACACAATGGCTGGCCATGCTGCCCCACACCATCACACTCACTGGGCACTTCATAGTTGTCGTTGTGCACTTGGGCAAAAGATCTTCCCCAGGCCAACACCGAACAAATTTCACTCCATCACTCCCGAAGATGCTGATTTTGGTCTCGTCGCTCCAAATAATCTTGTCCTAGTCTTCTTCTGTCCACTCATTGTTTGCCAGAGCCCAATCTATATGTTTCTGCCTCTGTTTCTGGTTTAGATATGGCTACTTTCTAATGGTCCTAGCTTGCAAACCATTGTCACAAAGTTTTTTTCATATGGTTCGGTCACAAACTTGGACACCAGATGTTTTTATTATGTTGTTGATGGCTTTTGCAGACCTTCGACGGTCCTGCAGGGCCAGGCGACAGATTCGCCGCTCATCTTGTTTTGTAAGCGTGGGCTTTCTCCCACTTCTTGCAGCCGATTTCGTCAATCCACTGCTCGCAACCCTTATGCAGAGTTTCCTTACACCTGACTTTGTTGCCCCACCACCCAACCTCTTTGCAATTTCTTCATAGGTATACCCTTCCTCACGAAGCATCATGGCTTTGCCTCTCGTCCCAGGCGACCAGTCAACACATTTCGAGGTATTCAGAGCCATTTTAGTCGTTATTCACACTTTGACCAGAGCTGCAACTAGCTTTGAGGATTGATTGTAAAGGCTGCCACAGTCTGGATGAATTGAGTGCTCAACAAAGCACATGAGCCTGCATGGATGCTGTGTGGGACCTGCTCCCGGATCCTGTCAGCATGCTGCCTGCTGTGACTGGTGACAGCCTGCATCTTCACCACTTACAGTGGCTGGTAAGTGTATTTCAAAACCTTCTCTCTCTCTTTTCTTTCTCCCACTCTATCTCTCCATCCCCTTCTCTCTGTTTCCTCTCTCTCTCTGACAAATCATGTTAAAATATTAAGTAGAAACATCATAGATTAAAATAAAAACATTAAAGTATTGACTTAGTATAGCAGAATATGAATTTTCTGCATAAGTATCAAATAAACATTTTTTTTATTAAAAGTGTCCAGAATTAATTCCACTACTGTACACTTATACACACAGATACATACACAGTCACAGAACCCCCCGCCACTTCCTCTCTATCACCTTACAGCCAGACATTCATACATACAGATACATACACAGTCACAATACCCCCCTTCCTCTCTATCACCTTACAGCCAGGCAGGGTACAGTATACTCACTGTCTTTACTCTGTCTCCTCCATTCCCTGCTCTCCCCCATGCTGCTGCTGGCCTGGCCTCTCTGACTGCCGTGTAGCCCCGCCCCTGTCCCGACTCCGCCTACCTGTTAGCTTCCTTTTAACTGCACTGCAGTTGCAATTATCAATGGCGAGAGGGGGCCCTGGGTGATGTGCACTCAACATGGAGAACAGGAGGCGGAGCAAGAGGTAGGACGAACGATGGAGCAGAGAGGACCAGCCCCAGCCGACAGCCTTCCACAGCCTGCTATGTATATGTAGTGCACGGCTGCGGGCGGTCCTGGACCACTAAAATTTTACCGGCCCGGGGGGCACATGGCACCCTGCCCCCCGGCCCAGCCCACCCCTGACCTTATTACAAGAGTAAACAATTTTTTTAGATATACAGGGCTCCATTTACAAAGTGCAAAATTCTCTATGTTTGTGGCAGAGGGCAATACTGAGAATACTAACCTTGCAGTGTACATCCCTCCAGTCACCGCAAAAATACTAATTGCATATGTACTAACATATGCGATTAGTATCGCAAAGAAAAGCCACGGGGATTTTACCACATTTTTCCTTTAGTACATCCCTGCCATTAGGAGATAATTATTAACATTAATATAGTGCAGACATATTATGTAGTGTTTTATAAAGAATAATTAGTCATTCACATAAGTCTCTCCCTCACTGTATATTACCATTGTTCAAGGTGGGTGGCATGTTAATGTGCAGAAGTCTGGAAATGACAAATACAGTAATTCATCAGCTATGTTCACCATGTTTTATGATACGACAGCTATCATCTAGTCATCTTCACTTGACCAAAGATCACTGAGCCATTAACAGGTAAAATATCTCTACCATATTGTTGTTTTTTTGTAAAGCTGTATACATACTAGACCAGTGATTCTAAAACTCGGTCCTCTGGACCCCACACAGTTCACGTTTTTCAGGTCACCCAGCAGGTGCACAGGTGTATTCATTACGCACTGATACATTTTAAAAGATCTACAAGTGGAGCTAATTATGGGGCCTATTCATAAAGGAAGGCTGTATGGCCTCCGCTAATGAAGTATTGAACTCCAACTCACAGCGGGGGATAGATTACACCAGGGCAATTCATCATTGCTCCGGTTAGGGGACAACTGCTCCGAAAAGCAGCTGTCACCTCGGTTAGTATCGCAGCTACAGATGTAGCTGCGTTACTTACCTCCTCCCCGATGGCCCGGCTATGCATGAGTGACCCGAGGTCATGCATGTGCACCGCACAGTCGCCGGGGAGGTAGTGAGGAGGCAGCAGCGGGATCCGCTCGGATCCCTTTTCGTATCTCTGGAACTCCTTCCCATAGGAAGGAGCGGGGCTACGAGAGCAAGTGCAGTCTGAAGATGGCGCTTGTTCTCGGCAGCAAACTCCGAAAACGGTCAGTTTTCACAGTTTGCTGAATACCAAGCGGGTCCTATCGGACCCCTGATGATGAATGGCCTGGTAACTTAAATATGGTTACCGGACCATTTATCGTTTGATGAATAGGCCCCTATATCACTTGTGATTCTATGAGGAGACCTGGAAAACATGCACTATATGGGGTCCTGAGGACCAAGTTTGAGAAGCTGTGCATTATGTGTACCCAGCGACGACAGATGCGATGGCACAATATATCTATCGGGTGGTCCATACACACTGCACGATCTGGTGCACGGCCTCCCGATAAATCGTTCCCCTGCCCCATCCAGAAGAATAGTGTCGGCTGCCAGATCTTCTGATGTGCCGTGCATGCAGTAGTCAGTAGTAGTTATGCACAGTAGACACGGCTGACATAAATCTAACTATGATTAAACTGGGTGCTTCTATACCACAAAGCAATGTAACTGCCATGCATGAGATTAATAATTTATATAAGCAAAAATAGTGCTTGGTGTAAGTGATACGGCTGCTTTAAACTCAGCCGTTAAGGGATTAGGCAAAATTCACTCTAAGCGATGCCAAGTTAAATCCATAAGCCAGAGTAAAATGGAAAAAAAAATCAAAGCTTCTCATTGAAAACTTAGGAAAAAAAGAGGTGAGACAATTAAGCTAATTGCTCACAGCTGGGAGCTGGATCTTTCCATGTGACAGATAGCTAGATGTTTGATTCTGCGTCTAAACAACAGGGACATACATCATTAATCCTATAATATTCCTATTTAATTTTTTATAACACCCATAAAAATAATCATTAACCTCTGTTCTGCTTAAGATCCAATCAGCCATTTTAGTTAAATAAATATCATGGAAAACATTAAATATCACTTTGATAAGCTAGATTTGTTCCTGTGGGGAAGGGCCTCCTAATGGTTTATATTAACATCCGCTCTATTCCACAAGTGTCAAACAGTGAGAGGTAATGAGAAAACAGATAAACTGCAATATATGGCTTTAATCAGATTAACCTATCCCTCTGGCGCAGGCATTATTGGAAGGCTGGATTGCTGTGTGTAATAAGTTGAGGCTGGAATTTTCTATGCTGTCCATTTTCCTAATATACAGTCTCATCCCTTTTACAAGTCTCCTGGACCACTCTCATCTCTTGTCCATACATACTGCTATATTCATTATTTTTTGTCCATATCTGTTGTCCTTCCCTTTTTATTGTTCACGTGCCCTGCACCACCTTTTTTTTTTTTTTTTTCTTCCCTTCCTCTCTCATCTCTTGTCCATATCTCCTACACTCTGTCATGTTTTCTGCCCCACTCCTGACCTAGCCTTATTACTTGTCCACCTCACTCTAATTTGCTGTCCATATCTCCAGCCCCATTTTGTATATTCTTTGCAAACACTTCCACATTCCACCTTCTGTCTAACTCCTCTACTCTTGTCTACCTCTCTTTTCCATATACTCTACAACACCTCATGTGCAAGATGCAAGACGCATCGCGTCCTGATTATGCGATGCATCTCGCCATTCATTGGAAGCATAACAGCGTTTAACGCCATATGCTTGAAGTAGGAGCTGTCCTTTGCGATAGAAAGATTTCAGAGTTTAGGCCCCAGGAGTCCTTCTGCACCTGCAGTTAATGAACGGTTCACGATTACTGGTGAATGTCATCATAATCATCATGTATTTGCACTAACCCCCAGACATCCGCAAATGTATACAGCCTGGAGCCACGCATATGTGTCTGTATACCACTGTGCCTCTGTCCGTGATTATGTGAATGTGCCCATACTATACTTGATCTAAGGTAGTCCCGTCTCTTCTCTTCCCCATCCTACCTGGCCAGTTGCAAGTAAGCGCCATATACATACACGAAAATGTGCATAGCAACACATGCGTGTGTCGTGTTTCTGGCCATACGCTAAGAGAATTTAATTATTTTAGCCATGCAAACTGATGTAGTGCTCACTGCAGTTCACACTCACTACATAGATTATATAAACTCCCCATCGCCTGATGAGTGTTCTCTCCTAACAGTGCAGGGTAAATCATCAACCATGATAGTCATAATGAAATAATGACACAGAGACTTATATAAGGGGAAAGGAAGGTCAGCTTTATTTAATTTTAAACTAATTAAACTATTTAATGTATAACTGAACTAACTAATAGAATAAGAAAGAAAGACAGACAAAGTATGGTGGTGCAGAAAGAACGGCCTCACAATGCAAGATCACCAACTGCATACTCACATTGATCTTCTAAATGGGAGGCGAGCAGCCAGCCCATTACCACGCCCAAGGTATCCACCTCCCACCCCAATGACACGACGTGAGGCCCACCTGGTTAGGTGGTTGCCGCTGACCCCAGTAGGGTAAAATCAGCCTAAGCCATGTATTGGAAGGGAGAGCACCTCAAGCTCCAAAGACAGATGACGACTGCTACCGTTCTTTCCCGCCACAAGAAAAGCCGACACCAAACAACTCAATGAATAAGGGAGGGAGGGCGGGAAACAGAAATTTCTATAAAATGGCTGCCAAGCAGCATCTCTGAAATAGCACTGACACACCCTCTGCCAATCCTATAGGCTAACCAAACCTAACCCCACCCCACAACACTACCTCACTAAACAACTAGCCCCTTCTTGTTTAGAGGCCGACACCCACAGGCTCGGGTGTTTACTTTAACTCCTTGCATATGAAATGCACTCCGTCCTAATTATATTGGTGCACCAGGATTCATCGATGTAGTTCCCTGTGTGATGTGCTTCAATGCACCTGACCAGCACATAAAGTGTCCTGGGAAATGTCTAAATGTTTGTACCTGTGCAAATTGTATAACTTTCTATGCTATTCATGTCACAGCACTACAATGAGAAAGGAAATTCCCTATATTTTATACTTCATGGGGCTAGTGCAAAGTGAGCACTACATCACTTGGCGTAGCGTATCTTTTTCGTGAATTCACACTGCACATGCCCAAAACAGTATGCCCATGTGGATTTGTGTGATTCAGCCACTCAAGTCTGCCTGCTTCTGGATGGGCACAACAGGGGCATGTGCAGCAAGTACAGTAAGGCTGTGTCCATGGCAATGCAAACAGATGCAGAACAGGCATATGATGCTTATATGCCTGGCAAAGCCGTATTATATGTATGAGGTCAGGGTCAAGTGCAAATACTGGCTAATGCGATGACAATGTTTGGTGCCACCATGTGATTCGCTAGTGAACGCTCAGCTGACACTGATTGGTGATTTTTTTGATGCTTGGACATAAATCATACTTTTGTGAGCACTTTTAAGCTATTATTTTCGTTGTGTATGTGAGACAGGAGTTGCTTCTGCTGTACTAGGTATGTTTTTGTAGTTTAATTGATGTCTAATAGCAAATGTATATGTTGGACATAAAATAAATAGCTTACAATATGAGTGCAAGTGGGATGTAAGTATCTGTGACCTGTGCCTGGTGTAAACCAGACACATATACTACCGTGGAGCTCTGCATAGGCTAATTTACAGCCAATTCTACATCAGCCCCAATATGCATGTTATTAAACTTTTTTATGTCACTTTGTTAGTTTTCATTATTATTTCTCATTACAATACTTCTTCCATTATACTACAGCACAAACATAAGTGATACATTTTATTAGTGTCTTGATTGTTAGTTGATTCTGTTTTGCAGTATTTGTATTTTTTGTCGTATAATATTTATCATCATGTCATTTAGTTTTTGTTGCCAAACACACACACTGCTGTGTAACATAATAATGACAATATTGTATATGCAACACAAATACCCTCCTTTCCTGTGTGTCTGAAGCTTCCTCTTTAAGACTGAGCATTCCCATAAAGCCTTATAGTGCCACTGCATCTGCAATAATAGCTTCATACAATATGTGTTGCCTGCGGTAATGAAATGATTTTTAAATTATTGTGTCATAAAGGAGATGTTTTTTTAATACATTGTTTGACAGTAGGAAAGATGCACGCTTTAATAATCTCTGCCCTCACCACTTGAACATGTCTGCATATTTATTCACATAATTTAATTGTCCCAGGATTCATTTTGTTGGGTTCCACGTTGTGCAGAAATATTTGTTCCTCAGGCCTTGAACTGGGCTCTCCCTCTGCTGTGATTACAATTAGCGTTAAAGGGACAAGGTACTGTAGAAACTGTGGGAACCTTTACCTAGTAAACCTGAGAGTGACCATGTTAGATGACAAAGATGGAATGGTCCTCGTAGGTGTTAGGAAGTTACTTATCACACAATCTATAATCTTTGTTACTCCTATGTGATTATATGGGCCTGATTCAGAGATATGCGCTATTCTGATGTTTACGCAGTTGAGCAATAATTGAGAATCAAGAAACATTACTGTAGTAACTCACAGTGACTATTTACTCGCAGTGTGATTATGGAAGTTAACAGGGAGTGGTGGTAAAGAACACATGCGTGCAGGGGCGCAGAGAGAGGGGGGGAAGCAGGTACTAATTACCCGGGCCTGGGCTTGCTAGAGGGACCTGGGTCCGGCACCACCACCCTCCCTCTTATCACACAACAGCCCAGCACACGCTGCTGTGTGCTGGGCTGCAGTGGGAGGCTGCTCGCTGCTGCCGAGCAGCAGCCGCAGCAGTCTCCTATGCCTGTGGATGGGAACGATCACACTGATCGCGCTCCCCCTTGGCTTTGCGCTGGGCTGAGGGTCTCACAACGCCCCCTTCCCCAGCGTCCAATGCCGCTACACTCCGCTGCAAACATTTTTTTCTTTAGTTTAGCCTAAGGGGGTGTGGCCATGCCTCCCTCATTTAGGCCACGCCCCCTTTACCCGAGTCCAGCACGGCGCCCCTGTATACGTGTCATGAGCATTTTGGGGACGTCACCTCCTGCGCCTGCGATCCTGAATAATGTCTCTGCTGTCACAGTTACCATGACCATACCATTACAGTATGTGCGAACATAGGGTTACTCAGAAGAACGCTAATCGAAGGATCTGCGACTAATGCTGCATCTTTGTGCGCAGGTGCTTGGATTTGCACAGACGCAGGTGGGTGTCTCAATACAATCCTCGGTGTCTACGACATTTCCATATATTCGCACAGCAGCAGTGGTCGGCATCGCAGCTGCAATGGCATTAGCGTACTACTCTGAATCAGGCCCAACATGCTGTGTAATATACAGTATTTGCATTTTTTTTATGGTAGTATTTGTATTAACAATTTATTTTCCAGAAGGGGCGTTCCATTCATTGTGTAGCACTTGTCATGTTACTTGTATTCTAGACACCATGCATAATATAGAGGCGTAATCACATTACAAGATGTACTTGCAGTTTGAGAAGGTGATAAACTCTAAATCATTATACACGGCAACACGTTCATTTTCCTGGTATCCTGAATCATTATTATGCTGTAATAAATTTGATATCTCTGCAAAGACATCTTGTACAACAGATTACAATACAACTTGTTTTCTGTAAACTTATCTGTAGATTTGTTGTAGGTGTATGTTATAGCAGTGATTTTCAACCTTTTTCAACACGAGGCACACTATGCAAGATTTTAAAATTGCCAAGGCAACAATCCATCGATACGGCGTGCGTGACCAATGACAAAACACATAACACAAAAACACACATATTGGCCTCCACAGGAATAAAACGCACATACATTATCCCCAAAGAAATAACACACACATACACTGGACCCCCACAGGAATAAAACACACTACATTGGCCCAGGCTTGCCGACATTTAGCTCCCACCTTCCAGGAGGGAGCTGTCGGGCTTACGCAGCGGGAGGCGTGGCGCAGTCATTGGGGGCGGGGCCCGGCAGCAGACGCATCATTGGGGGCAGAGCATGGGGGTGTGACAGGGCAATCGCGTCATCGTGGCTCTGCCCCCTCTTCACAATGCCAAGATTAATGGCATTGTGGAACAGGGGGCGGAGCCACGATGACGCGATTCAGCGCAAATCGCGTCACTGGCCCCCTTGCTGCTGGGGTCTATACTTTCAACTGCGGGGGGTGCGGACACGTCGCCGGAGGTCGGGAGGCTTGCCTGTCTTCCTGGGAGGCCGGGAGTGGAATTTTAGGGAGCCTCCCGGTCGAATCGGGAGGGTAGGCAAGTATGCATTGGCCCCAGAGAAATAAAACACACATACATTGGCCCCCACAGGAATAAAATGCACATACATTGGCCCCCACAGGAAAAACAATCACATGCTGGCCATACAGAGTAAATATAAACCACATTGCTCCCCACAAAAAAAATAGAAAAATTGGCTGGCCCCTATAAAAAAAAACATTGCTCCCCCTCAAAAAAATACAACAGTTCACACTGGCTCCCACATTAAGAATAAATATAATTTTTTTGGCACCTACCTGTCCCTCATCGGCTGACAGTGTAGAGCTGTCAGCACAGCAGAGTGCGGGTAAGCTGGCTGGTGGAGCGAGGGGGCGGGCTGGTGGAGCGGGCGAGATGGCTTGTTGGCTGAGCAGGCGGGCGTGACTTGTGATGTCACGCCACCGCGTCTACAGAGGTCACGGCCCGGGCACGTCTGAGCTTCCCAGAAGAGCTCAACGGCAACGCTGACCAGTACGCACTGACTGCAGTACTTAATCTGATCAGCGGCTCTGACCGTCGGCTCTGACAGCGCCGCTGCACACTGAACAACTGCCTGCGGCGCACAGCGGTTGAAAACCGCTGTGTTATAGGAATCCAAATTTATGAAGAACATAAATATATACATATATATATATATATATATATATATACACACATTACATGTTATTAACAAGGGTCTTACACATTACAGTCACAACATATTACAATATTTTTTTTCCCAAAAGAGAGTTTTTTTTTTAAATTAAATTAATATATATATATTTGTATATTTATATATTTGTATACTTTGAATAATTATTTATAGGCGGCAAAGTGACAGTTTTCCCGGGTTCTGCAACTTAATTTAACACTTAAATGAGTCTGTAAAGAGTGGTATTTTAGAGACTAGGGGTACATTTACTAAGATGGGAGTTCTATTAAGAAGTGATGTTGCCCATAGCAACCAATCAGATTCCAGGTATTATCTTCTAGAAGGTGCTAGATAAATGAGAAGTAGAATCTGATTGGTTGCTATGGGTAACATCACTTCTTAATAGAACTCCCATCTTAGTAAATTTACCCCTAATAGGGGCATATTTATTTATCAATATTATTTTTACTAAAATAATGTGAAAACGTTAACACTGAAACATGGATATGTGCATGTTTCAGTGTTAATCTGACCTGCTCAGGATGTACTCGCTAGCCTGAAGCAGGTCTATTATTTGGGGACTTTTGGTAATCTTTTTTTTGTGAGTCTGAAACAGACACTCTATTACATTGGGCGAGTTGATTGTTTTCAATGTGAGTTTGAGAATGGAGAGTTTTAGTAACTCTGAAAAATGCGAGTTTTAGTGAACAGACACCCTATTACATTGGAGAGTTGTGAAAAATTGCGAGTTTAGCACCAAACTCGCAATTTACCAAAACAGACACCCTATTACATTTGGCCCTTAGCATTTTCAGATATAGTAGCAAATAGCAGAACATAAGTCTGCACATTGTGATGTGCTAGACACACAAACACTCATATATGTTCTAATTCTGCTGTGTCTCTGTATATTTGTCATTAGCAAATTATATATTTTGTGTAACTTCACACTCAATTAGTCTTGCTCCATAAGTGCGAGTAAAGGTAGGTACATATAGGGCACATATGGTAGCCCAGGAGCCATATGGCTGTGTACAGAAATCTGCTAGTACGGGGTTTAGATTAGAGTGTGAAGGGTGTTGTTGCCATCTTTTCCATGCCGTTGCAGCGGCAATTCAACCCCTCTAGTCCCCTTAAAAGACCCTCACGATGGTACTAGGAGAGCGATAATAACAGACAAAGAGCCATCACAGAGCCAGTTTTGGGGCAGAGTATTTACACTGGACAAGCCCCAGCCCCATAGGAGCCCTTTGTTTTAGAGCAAATTCCATTTTGTTACAACTCTTAAAAAAAACATAATACATTTTTTTGTTTTTAAATAAATTATACAATTTAAGTTTTCTGTCGTTTTTCCCCTTGTCCCTTTAGTTCATAACTCCTGCCTTGGGCAGAAGTACTAGTTTCTTATAAACTGGAAGTAGGGGATTTCTCTTTAGCAAAGTGTAATTGAAGTGATGCGTACTTCTATGTCCTTGGTTGGCAGCGCTGAAGACTGCAAGATTTTAAAATCAAAGGTATCTCAGTATCAGCAGTAAATGTAGAGTGGCCGATTAGGAAGATAATAATGTAGCAGTAGATGCAGAAAGTTGGAAAAACTTTAGTTGTGATTTATGATATATAGAAGACTATCTGGAGTACCCGGGGTTGCCCGGGATTTTAAGAATGCTTGTTTACACATCATCCTCCAACCAACCTCTCCTTAGGCAGGCCTCACGAAAAGTGTGACAAACTTCCCCATCAACAGTCCTAAGGTCTTCGAAGGAAGTAGGACCTGTAACGGTGTAAAGCAAACTTCAGAGATAGAAGCATTCAAAATTTGTAGGATGTGCAGTGTAAACACGGCCAAGAGCTTCTGTTGCTCTGATACCAGGATGACCATCTACAGCGACTCCCTGTTTTCTGCACAGAAAAACTTTGGGTGTAATATTTTGGCAGCTCACAGTACAGCAGGGTCCTTGCAAAGTCATAATTTTGACACAGTTGGAAGAAAGAAGTAAATGTTGTTGCGTAATTTGGTATAGTCAGAGAGCTGAGAATGCTGGCAAAACCTGCTAAAGCTCTCTTCGATAATAAACATTAAGATCATGACAAAACATGACAACACAAAACGCTTGCTCCAAGGCCCTACCCATATACCGTGAGGCTCCACAATGAGCGTCCAGCAAAAATTGTGGTTTTAAATTAATTAAAAATTAACAGTAATTAATTTTGATTTCAAATTTTTTAGTTGCCTCCGCCCTGTTTTAATACGCTTGTATAGAAAGACAGAAGTACAGAAGGACACATTTTCACTTTGATATAGTAGAGAAGATAGAAAAGAAAAAAGAGTAGATAAGCTAAATCCTTTTGTAATTCCTTACCTCACCTGTAGAGGGCGAATGCTATGCAGAAATTGTGGTTTTTCATTAATTAAAAATTACAGTAATTAATTTCGATTTAAAATTTTTTTAGTTGCCTCTGCCGTGTTTTAATACGCTGGTATGTAAAATATCACGATCGTGGCTTGTAAACTGTGGATTTGTATAGAAAGATAGAAGGACAAAGTGTCACTTTTATATAGTAGATTATGGCGCAGAGCAAAATCAGTTTTAGTACAGTAGTAAGCTCTTATTTGGGTGAATGATTTTGTAATATATTTCTTAAAAAATATTTACGAATATTCCCCGAAAGCACTTGTTTTCAGGGGCTACTAACAAATACTAAGATTACCCTGAATGTATGGATTTGCTAAAATGCAGCTTGACCCCGGTAGCTAACGTAACCTTCATTGGGGATTAGTTCTAGTAGCCTTGGGGCTACATTTTACCAAAGTTTCCAGGAGAGGGATTGGCCACTCGCACATGTGCATGGCTGGGTCCCGAATCCAGTAGTAAAGTGACCATGTTAGTGATCAGAGCCCCTGTCCCTGTATGTGAATAATAGTAAAGCCCTGCTATCCTTAATTTCTTATTGTCGAGATTAGTGGAAAAAGAAATTATAATTATCGGAACCTGGTCCTTATAATTAATAAATATGCCCCTTTACACAGGTGAAGCAGAGGGCTTGCATGGACTGAGGGTTCCTTGCTATGTACTGTACAGAGCAGACTCACTACTGACGTTAGTTTTGAGGAGAAGTACAAAGGTTAGATTTAATTTGGTGGCGCAAGATTATTCAAATGAAAAAAAAAATGATAAAGGAGTGCAGAGGATTAATTTGTAGGGGTGTTTCTTACTGTGATAGGTGCCACACAGCCATTTCCACAATCATTTATAAAGTGCCTACATATTTACAGAGGATATGCAATCATTCACATCAGTTCCTGCCCCAGTAGGACTTACAATCTATGGGCCTAATTCAGCAGATTCCTGATGTTCGGGAATCTGTGCAGGCGCCAGGTCCGTTCTGCGCATGTGCAGAACGGGTCTGCAAGCCCACACGGAGACTTGCAGCAGACTGTCAGTGATTGACAATCTGCTGCCGTTTGGGGGCGGAGAGGGAGCGGCGATGCCCTCCGATTCCCGAAACGGAGGCGTATCGCCGCCTTTGGGAAGGGAAGATGCCAGGATCTTTGTCGGTTGACAGAGATTTCCTGGCCTCTTACTCTAATCTGCAGCGGCCGGCTGCGGGACCCCATGGGTCACGCAGCTGGCCGATGGTCCGCAGAGTATCCGATGCTGCGTTGGACAACGCAGCTCGGATATGTAATGCAGCAGGAGGTGTGATGCCTCCTGCTGCATTACCATAATTGCAAGGATTGCAATTGCAAAGCTGCCTGCATGCAGCTTTGCAATTGCTGTCCTTGTTGAATCAGGTCCAATATCCACTACCATACGCGAACCTATCAGTACTGTATGTTTATAGACTGTGGGAGGAAATCCACACTAAACTCAGGCAGAGAATAAATTCTTCATGCAGATAGTGAACTTGGCACAAACAGCGATCTTACAGTCCAATACTATACTTTTAGAACATATTTGTGCCTGCATGTTGCGCAGAGACGTGCCTTTCTAGGTGCAATGCAAGCAATGTGATTAAAAGCTTCACACACAAAAAAGTTACAGATAATAGTTAGAGCCGTAACTAGACTTTTTGGTGCCCTGTGCCAGAGAGAGCATTGGCGCGCCCCCCCCCCCCCCCCCATTTTGTAAATAGGAACATAAGAAATTGCACCTGAAAAAGGGCCATGGTCTCATGGGGAAGGGCCAGGGAAGAGATAGGGGAGGCCAGGAGATGCTGGGGATAAAAGAAGAGGAAGCTACAAGTGAGAGTGTTAATAAACAGGAAAATTGACAGGCCCAAACAGCGCCCCCTGCCCTGCGGTGCCCTGTGCCGTGGTACAGGTCGCACTACCCTAGTTACAGCCCTGATGGTAGTCCCCATGTCCCCGCAATGTCATGATTAATTCATAATTCTGGCTAAACCTAGCGGTACTATAGCAGGGAAACTTAACTTAATTTAATGAAAAGGGTGGCGTAGTAGAAGATTGGACTTTGCATTTTATGGGTGGGATGTGCTAAGCTGTGCAGAGGGTGCGGGAGGTTGGGGTGTAACAATGTGGGGCATAATGTGTAAGAGGCATCAGGGCCGTTGAGAGCACCGCGAGGCCCCGGTAAAGAGGGGGTGTGGCCTAATCGATGGAGGCATGGCCACGCCCCCTCGGAGAAAAAATACAAAAATATACATTTGCAGCGGCGCTGCGCGCCAGGGAGGGGGCGCTGTGAGCCCCTCAGCCCGGCGCAAAGCCAGGGAGGGCGCGATCAGTGTGATCGCTCCCCCCCTCAGGCATAGGAGATTGCTCACGGCTGCTAAGCAGCAGTCACAGCAATCTCCCACTGCACCCCAGCACACGCTGTGTGCTGGGCTGCTGGGAGATAGGAGGGAGGGGGGCAGCGCCAGACCCGGGCCCCTCTGGAAGCTCGGGCCCAGGTAAATTGTACCCGCTCCCCCCCCTCTCGGTGCCCCTGAGAGGCATTACTGTGTGGCATTGTGTATATAAGGGCACTACTAATATGAGGCATAATGTGTAAGGGGCATTACTGGGTGGCATTATGTGTATAAGGGCATTACAAATATGGGGCATAATGTGTAAGGGGCATTACTGTGTGGCATGTGTATAAAGACATTACTAATATGGGGCATAATGTGTAAGGGTCATTACTGTGTGGTGTAATGTTAAAAATCAACAATATGGTGTGGTGTAATGTGAATAATGGGCACTACAGTGTGATGCAACGTGAATAAGGGGCACTACTGTGAGGCGTAACGTGTGTAAGGTACAGAAGTACTATTGTGTGGCATAACATGGCTAAGGGACACTACAGTACGTGTTGTGTAATGTGAATAATGGACACTACTGTGTGACGTAACATAAATAAGGGACACTATCCTGTGATGTAATGTGAATACTGTTGCGCTACAGTGTGGCGTAATTTGAATTGGAGGTACTATTGTGCCCCTACAGCAGGTGCTGTCCTTATTTTAAATAAGGGAGGTGTGGGCACCAATGCTCTTGCTGGCACAGGGCACCCAAATGTCTAGTTACAGCTCTGTGGATGAGGATTGCTATGGGTGAGGGGTGATGGATGTTGCTGGCTGCTGCTATGATCTGTGCTGCTGAGTGATGGACCGGTGCTGTGCGGGGAGGGGGGCGGAACTAGCGGTGGTGCTAGCGGGGACGAGCCAAAATCTTGCCTAGGGCATCAAATTGGTTAGGGCCAGCTCTGGCTGTCCTTTGCGATAGAGGAACTTCTGGGTTTATGACCCAGTAGTCCCTCTGGCGTTCTTCTGCACCTGTGCAGAATGAGGTGCGTGCCACAATATGCCTAATGATTTACAATACCACAGAAAGGTAGTGTGTTACATAGGTAACCCATATTTTGTATGGGGTGCACAGGTTCCGATTGGACTTAGCTGGATGGACGTAGCAGGAGATCCATCTCTGGCCCTATGTCTTAGTGGGCCCTTGCCTGACACAAGGAAAATGTGGTGAACATTGCTTTATTTTACTTAAAGCCCCACAAGGTCTAATTGCTATCTGTGTACAATGTATATTATTTAGTGTATTCGTTGCATGCAATATTCAGGGTGTTTCACTCGCTATTGGCCCCAAAGTTTTTATTATAACTCAGTGAAATGTGACACAGACACACCTTGGTCTATGAGAAACATGAGGAAGTCATTGAAAGTGTTCTCCATTAGCATCGAGGCCAGCTGTTCACACATGCGCGAAGTGAAGGCCAGCTGTTCACCACCCTAGTCAGCAGCGCAGTCCAAAATTCATATAGGGGTAACTCATCAACTGCTAGTGGCAGCCCCCCTTCTGGAGCTGCCACTGCTAGTCAGTATGTATTCCTGCTTCTGACAGTGGTGTTGTGTACTGAGCCATCCACACTCATCGTGTCTGTGTGTTATGTGCCGATATGAACCTTTATCGACTCAGTATTCCAGTACGTCTGGACAATAAATACGCATTGTTCAGCAGTGTAGCGGTTCATATTGGCACGTAACACACAGGTGGTGAATTACGTCAATTACTTTAAAAGTTATAAGAAAAACTTTGAGGCCAGTAGCGAGGGAAACACCCTGTATTAATGTTGATTCCTCTGATGGCCCTTTAAGTGAATTTGTAAGGGGCCCTTTACATTGCAGATGTATAGCTGGGTATGTATTGCTATTTTATAGTACATTAGGTATAGTTACTGTGATAATAGGTCAATGTAAATTATAGTATGTGTTTTCATTGTAAATTTTATTGAAGTTGATGTTTGGAGGACACTAGTGCTTTTATTTCCCTGGTAGCTTTGGGACTATGCAAAGTGGCTTACAGATTGGTCTGACACATATACCCTAGTTTCCTGCTGGGGGATCTGGCCCACTCCAAATTACCTGTGACAACTCATTAATCCTCTTCTTCATTTTACCAACACATAATTAACGAGAACATTGACAATAATACACAAATTAGCTAAGTGACTCTTTGTTCCGTTGGTTTTGATTAACATTGGGGAGCCAGGAAAATGACACTAATGCCTTGCCAAGCCAAAAAAGGTAAAGTAATCTTTAACCTCAGACGTATAGTGAGCATATCATGTGTGACGGGCAGTACCAGATGCCAATCAGCTGACTGTTCTTGAAATATATGACACACGGAGTAATAATGGGCTTAGAAAATGCATCGTGTTAAAGAAGCTCCTTACAGGCACAGGAGAGTCCACATACATACATAAGAGTACATACATACATACATACTGTACATGTGTGGTATGGCTATTAAATAACAAGACTGATGATATAATTTATGTTTAATTATAGTAATTACATTTTAAATCTGTTCCCCTTCTACTGTATGTACCCCTGTATTCCCCATCTTTATCCACACACAGCAGCATTCTTATTTTCCGATGGTCAAAGCCGTGCTGTAGCTCATTATTTGTCAGCTGTCTCAACAGCTCCATCGTTTTCTTTTTTACCTCAGGAACTGATGCAAAACTGGTTCCCTTGAGTGCAGATTTGACTTTAGGGAAAATAAAGAAGTCACATGATGCTAGGTCTGGCGAGTATGGAGGGTGCTCTAGCACTGCAATCTGTTTCTCAGCCAAAACTACTTCACAGAGAGAGTTGTGTGGGCTGGTGCATTGTCCTGATGGAGGATGAAACCATTTTCCACAACTCTGGGCTCTTTCCTGCAAAGTTGCTAGAACATTTTTGTAGTAATGTCAACAGTCAATTTGAACAGTTTTCTAAAATTTTACCACATTTTCATTTGTTTTTGTTGTGCAAGGCCTCCCGGGACGTTCATCATCTTCAACATCCTCACGACCGTCACTGAATCTTTTGTGCCATTCACACACATGTACAATCTGCCCCATAAGACTCAGTTAGCATACGGAAAGATTTGGTGGGTGGTTTGTTCAACTAAAAATATAAGTTAACATGTTGCTTTACTTTTGAACTGAGCATTTTTACGATACCCGTGAAAAACACAACTTCTTCGAGCGCTGTGTGACAGCAAATGAGAAGGGTGAAACTTGCAAACCGTTTTGGGATAGTCCAAGGTCAATGTTCTCCCACTCCCTTTTAACTCACGCAGCATGGTTAATTTTAACAAGTACAGTCTCGTTATTAATAGCCACACCTCGTACATACAGGTAACATAAAGGCAAATCTCTATATGACAGTTTAGTTCATACGAAAGCCAAAATCAATCCGTCATACTTTATGCTGTAAGTCTTGGCTTAACCTGCTCTGTATTCCACAAATCAGAGCACACTTTCACCATCTCTACACTAGGTGCAATAGATCTGTCTGAAAGCAGGCAAATTTACACATGGCACAACTAGCCTGCAATTGTGACAATGCGCCATCACTGAACTTTGCCTATTTGAGAGCCCAATTACAGCCCAGTAATGCCCCTTCAGTCACTAGGGGAAATGCAACTGAGAAGGGGTGTGATATCTATGTATAACCGCTGGGCGCATGGCCGGCGGTTCAATTCCCGACAGCGGCTGCCCGACAAAGGAGGAAATCCCGATCCTCCTAAAGGTAAGTATCAACTAACCTAACCCCCCTAACCCTAACCCTCAGGGGTGCCTAACCCTAACCTCCCCCTCTGTGCCTAACCCTAACCCCCCCTCTAAGTGCCTAAACCTAACCCCCTCTTCCCCGCTGCCTAAACCTAAGTCCCCCAGGGGGATGCCTAACCCTAACCACCCCCCGGGGGTGCCTAACCCTAACCCTCCCTCCCCCTAGCCTAACCCTAACCTCCCGCAGGGGTGTTTGATTCTACATAGATTATATTTCATACGTACCAACATTTTGGCAGCTTCCTCCAGGAGGGGGCTACCAGGTCAATGCAGCAGGGAGGGTGGGGGCGGATTCAGTAGGCGGAGCGGGGGCGTGCCGATGCAATCGTGTCATTGTGGTTCCACCCCCCGCTTTAAAATGCCGATAGCATTATAAAGCAGGGTGCAGGGCTACAATGATGCGATTCAGTGTGAATCACGTAACCGCACTCCCGGACCACCCACTATCACGGCGGGCATGGGGGGGGTTGCGGGGGGGTTGCCTACTCTTGCGGGGTGCCGGAGCTGCACCCGATTTGGCCGGGAACCTCCCGAATATCGGGTGCCGCTCCCGGCCCCCCGGATAGACAGACAAGCCTCTCGACATTCCCCAACCCTCCCGACCTCCCCCCAGAATACACAAGAAATCCCCGCAGCGGGGGGGGCGGTGATGCGAATCGTGCTGAATCGCGTCATCGTAGCCCCGCCCCCTTCTTCACAGTGCCAAAAATAATGGCATTGTGAAGAGGGGGTGGGGCCATGATGACGTGATTGTGTGGCTCCGCCCCCAATGTGTCAGAGCTGTCCGGACACGCCCCCGCTGTTAGCCAACAATCAGCTCCCTCCCGGAAGGAGGGAGCTGATTGTCGGCAAGTATGGCTCCCGGCAGTCCCGTGAGTGTATGCAAGTAGGCTATATTTGCACACGCTCAGTCCTGCAGCATGCATAGTGCGAGATCCTGCAAGATACACCCTGAAAACAGCTTTGTGTTCAAGTCTGCATCAATCCTTAAATCTATTACATTTTGTTTTCCTGTTAGTAATTAGCATAGCATGGTTGGCTAGTTTCCTATCAAATAAATAAATAATCTAAAAATTTCACAAACACTTATAAATATAATATATGCAAGTATGGTAGTCAGCAATTTGTTGTCCAACTGCCCCCTTTAGTATTTGCAGCCCCTTACAAATGCCTTCTCTGCAATGCCCTATTGGCCACCTGGCCTATAGGCTTTGGGGACATAGAGTAGTCAGTGGCCACAAGAATAAACAATTTGCCTACTGATATAAAGATAATATAACAAAATGGGTGAAAAGCACAGAAGGAAGCCAGAAAGGTAAATAATAAAAATAAAGCGAGGTTAGGTAAATCTTGCAGGGAAGCAAGTACAAGACAATTCAAGTCTTTTGAACACGGAATCCAATATAGGAACGCAGGCCATGCAAACACAAAGAAGCTACCTGCAAGATTTGCAAAGTATTGTATGCATGTTACTGCCCAATTCCTTTATATTCCTTCCTCTTTTATAAGGTGAGTCTAAGTATTAAACAATAGTAAAATCTGTTTAACTCTTTATTACTATGGCGTGCCTGGGAAATTTTGGCACCTGGCACTGCCAATGGGGACTACATCTTTAAATACTGAATTCTTCATGTGTTGGAAACAATGGCCACATGTCACTTCCTATTGTCTTGTTAGGGACAAAGATAAATGAGCCGCTGTCGTAATTTAGATTAACTGCTCCTCTGCTAACTTCTATTATTTGCTTATTTATGGAGTGGTATCTAATTAAAAGCACAGTCAGGTGCATGTGCTGCATACAAAGTGATTTTGGAAGCGGTCTGGGCAAATCAATACTAATTTTTGAAGGTGCATTTAAAGCACATTTACAACGGAGGTATGCAAAGTACACAGTATACACATTAGGACTATCGAGTGCAAACAATAAGAAAGATGGATTATTCTGTCTTCAGAAGAGTGTCTCAGGCTGCTCCCTTCCTGCAGATTTAACCAGTACTTTGCCAACACATCATACGTACAGTCTTACCCATAATGGGCATGTTCTAACAAATCACTGTGAATACAGTACCCCATGTAAACTTGCAGAAATGTCCTTAATCTTTTTATAGATGCCAATAATTACTGGTTTGGGTTGTTCTCTATAATCAATTGAAATGTAAGTCGGGCAGTTTAATTAGTCATTGATTTTACCATAAGGGCTGATAAATGAAAGAATTTCCTCAACAGACAAAAACAATCATTTGGTTTGGCATATTTACTTGTCGTCTTGCCAATGGGAAAAAGGTGATATATGGAGGTGTAACAATAGGGACTGCTGTGTCCAAGATGGCCACAATCCCCAATACTATAGTGGGCGAGGCTCAGCGCAATGATGGAATGGAGCTTTGTTTGGGGCCTTGTTGAGGCAGTAGTACAAACTCCGAGTCGCAAGCTTGGGATGACATCTGCTATAGGGTATGGAGATGGGGCGTTGGTAGCCACACACCCAAGTTGTTGTAGTTACATCCCCTCAAACAGATATACATATTCATGCCAAGGCCCTTAAGTACCAGGGCCCTATATTTTTCTTGAAGCCCCTAGATTCTAACTATTAGCAGAGTAATATGTGCAGAGAGCGTGCTGAGGTGTTAATATGCAATGCAAAGCGGAATGTGCTGTATACAGTAGTTCTCCAGATGAATTGGTTACACCAGAGTTTAGTATAACTGGCACAGTGCCGGTTCTACATGTACGTTGGTTACGCGGCCTAATAGAGTGCCACATAGAGGAGGGTGCCCTGGCCCGGCCACAACATGCAAATGTCGATATTCACAGAGGCTGCAGGCGCAGCTAAGTTCGGGCAAACTGTGTCACTGTGACACACCTGCCTGCACAGCACTGTGCCACTCGTGACTTACAAGGGTGTGTGTAATAAAGTTTCACTAATCACAGTGTGTGTTTTGTCTTTATTTAACTATTTATTTTACAGTGGAGGTACAGGTGCCACCAGTCTGCTGGCACTTGTAGTTCCACAAGTGCCAAAGGGGAGGCATGCTGGCACCTGTAGTCCCACTGTAAAATACAATAGTTTACTTAAATTTCCCCACTTTATTACCCCCGTACCCAACGCTCCATGGGTGCGGGGAAGAGCCCCAGGCTTCAGACCAAGCCTGGGGTTAAGGGAGAGGGGGGACTCTCCCCTGAGATCCCCGGCTTGGGCTGATAATGCTTTGGCCCCGGAGCCCCGGTGAAAGGGTCTCCGGGCTGTGGCATTACAGCCCAGCTGTTTTGGGTCTGGTGCTGGTTTTAAATATAGGTGGGGGGACCCTACGCAAATTTTTTCCCCCTATATTTAAAACCAGGACTGGCCCTGCAGCCTGGTGTTGGTTTCTAAATTACGGTGAAACTCTACACATTTTGTTCCCTGTAAATTTAGATATCAGGACAGGCTGGCAAGCCTGGGGCTGGTTAGGTTTTAGGGGGGGGACCCTATGTCATGTTTTTCAGATATTTAAATTTATTTTCTATATTTACAGGCAGAAACATACATGATCACAGCAATCTGTGTATTTTTCTGCCAAACTCTCAGATCACAGGCAGGTGTATTTTTTTCACAAATTTTTACAGGAGAGTTTTCCCATTTCATGAGAGTTTAGAAACTCTCTGCTTGGTAAATTCCAGAATCCTATCTTCACCAGTGAAAAGGTTCTCGAGTTTTGCCGATGGTGAATTGAAGTGAGTTTGCTAACTCTCCAGTATTTTCCCGTAGCAAAGGAGATCTCTCTCCCGAGTTTGACATTAGTAAATTTGAGAGTGGGAAAAAATGGCCAAACTCTCCCAAACTCTCAGCTTAGTAAATTTACCCATAAATGTCCATGTAATTACCCCACATTTATGTATCATTTCAAATCATTTTTTATATATGGTTGGTGTTGATTAATGTTGTTGGTTACTAGAGCTGAGAGCAACTGCAAATAAAGTGGGCTAATTACATGGCCGTCATTTTGCTTTGATCACATTGCCACCATATATATATAAATGAGGGTCAGTTCGGCATTTCTGGCACTGTGCCACCATCACGCCCCGGCCCGCAGTGTCCCGCAGGGTCCTTGGGAGGCCACCTCCCACCTGTTGCTCTAAGCAGTGAATAAATGCTGTGCGCATATGCACCACACAGGGGCTTTTCTAGAGAGGAGGGTGTCCGTGTGCAGTCTCCGACACGGGCCCCTTCCTCTCCCTCAGGCGGCCGGCAGAGCACTGACCGGTGCGCGACCAGCACCGCACTCATAGACTCTGGGCACTAGAGAATGCCCAGAGTCTAAAGCGCATGCACAGGTCACCTGTACTGCGCATGCGCAAATGACGGGAAAATGGCCACGGCGGACATTTTCCAGCCGTTTTTAAAGGCGCAGACACCGAAGCCGATGTGGGACTCCGGAGAGGGAAGTTTTATGGGTGCAGGGTGTGCCCCACACACCCTGCAATCATTATAAATACGCCCCTGGGGCCGCATCTATTAAATGGAGCGAGGGACTGAAGGCATGCCCAGCAGTACCCGGAATCCTGGGCATGTCTCCAGTGTGACAAAAATGGGGTGTGGCTCGTGGGTACGACACTCCCATGAGACCATGCCCTTTTTCGAAGGCGAGTGCGCGCAAAAGTACACCAGAGGGCGCAAAACATAAAAATTTGCTTACCAAAAAAATTGGGCTTGGGCTGGCCCTGAACTGGCAAGAGTGTGAGTGATGTTGGCGGTTGGTGCTGGTGGCGGTTAGTCCACACGTGGTATGTTTAAACCAGTTCTCAGATTTCTTATATATCAGGTAGAACACATATTCTCAAACTCGGTCTTCAGGACCCCAAACAGTGCATGTTTTCCATGTCTCCTCAAAGAATCACAAGTGACATTATTAGCTCCACCTGTGGATCTTTTAAAATGTGTCCGTGAGTAATGACTACACCTGTGCACCTGCTGGGTGACACGGAAAACGTGACCTGTGTGGGATCCTGGGACCGAGTTTGAGAACCACTAAAGTAGAACAACAGGTAGTATATGAAACAGGAAATATCACAGATGTAATAGCAGTAGATGTAATACACTGGAGTTTGGAAACCTGGAACGTGAGGTATTGCTGGGCGATATAGTGCACCGGGCATGATTGTGGTTCTAACACCGGCAGATGGTTGCACTGTTGGTCTAGTGTACAACAGTGGTGGTAAGGTGTACTTGCGGACATATAGCAGGGCACTGTAGGGTCTTCGTTGGTAAGAGTCTCCTGGTCTGACCTATACTCATGGACACTTGGGAGTAATGTACAGAGACATGGCGCTTGCTCAGTACCCATGTCAGAGGTCAGACCCCTCTTAACTGAGCCCCAGCGTGTCCTAGTGACAGTTGTCTCTGTCCTACCTGTACAGTGCTGGAGGGAGGCAGAGCAGGAGTGCACTCCTTCCAACACTAACTATGCAGTATATTTAGGTTTATTATTTTAAGATGTTTTTCCAGAGATAAACCTGCTAATACTACTTTTATTTCCAAAACTTCCTAGAAAATATTGAAAACTAGTAGAGTTAATAAGGTTATGGGCTTTTTTAATGTACACTGAATTTGGGATTTTAAAAATACATACAAATCAACATAGCAAAGAGAGCATGGCGAGTTACCTGTTAGGGAGCACTTTTGTTTTATTAAATATAAAACATTCAGGTTTCATTGATTGGCAGGGCCGGCTCTTGGGGTGTTCGACCAGTGCGGTCGAACAGGGGCACCAACCCATAGAGGACGCACCCCTACCCAACATCCTGATTTCAGCAGGAAAGCATTGTCCCGCTGTACCACCCGTGGGCAGAAGTGGGGGCCACACCATCACAGCTGTGCGGCGGTGCCAGACTCTGAAAGCTGAATGGATGCTGCGCGCATGCGCGTGGCATCCATCCAGTGTCGGAAGAGGGCTGGGGAAGCGCAGCTAGTGACGACTGCTGGGCTCCCCCCAGCCTGACTTTACACGGGAGGCGTGGCATGCGGGCACACCCCCAATTAACGTCACTTAAGGGGGCATGACCTATGGTAATTAGGCCACACCCCATTTTGGGGGGGCACGGGAGCGTGGCATATGGTAATTAGGTCACACCCCCATTTTCAGACAAGAGGCGACGCACTCCCAACTGGCACAGGGCGCAACTAGCCCTGGAGCCGGCCCTGTAGATTGACATTAAAAAATCTGTTATAACTAGGGACATGCGCCGACCCCCGTTTTCTGGTTTTGGATCTGTATCTCCTTGTGTTTTGGATCTGAATTTGGTTTTGCCAAAACCACCCTTTGCGTGTTTTGGTTTTAGATTTGGATCTGTATTTTTTTTTTAATTTATAACAACAGCTAAAATCACATACTTTGTTGGGTTTTTTTTTGTTCCTACAGTATTATTAACCTCAATAACATTAATTTCCACTCGTTTCCAGTCAATTTTGACCACCTCACAGCTCACAATATTGTTTTCATCTGGTTTAGGCCCAAAATTTGCACCAAGCTAGCTGGCTGACTAAGCTAAGCGGCAGCAGTGGGCGGCATAAACATGTAGCAATTCAATCCCAACATGGCACATAAGGAAACAAATGTTTTTATTATTCAAGAGCCCAAAGGAGCTGTAGTATGTATGTAGTTGCAGGGAAAGGAAGATTTGATTAGTAGTAAATTTAATTGAATTTTTTTATTCCAAAGCAAATTTATATGAGGGAGGAGGGGAGGCATTTACAACAAATATTTTAATCATTCACATCAGTCCTTGCCCCAGAAGATTCCTTGAGCGCTATGCCTGCAGCTGCTGCTGGGAGTGGATTTTCATCCCAGAAGGGGACCAGGAAGACTACTAGTAGTACTTTAAAAAACAATTGACTGTTAAACAATCCTTTGCAAGGGGGAACAAGTATGACAGCAGTCAACCAGTTGCATAGCGGGTCACTGATGCCATAACATCTATGTTGGTATCAGATGTGCGTCCAATATCCACCAATAATTCAGTGGGTTTTAGACAGTTAATTGAGGTTCTGTGTGCCTGGTACCAAATCCCATCAAAATTCCACTTCACTAGAAAAGCAATTCCTAACCATTACAAAAAACTTAATTAGTGGCCTCCAAAATGCAGTTGTACCCACTGTCCACTTAACCACAGATATGTGGACGAGCTGAACAGAGCAAATGCAAGATTTAAGATATAAGGTTTAAGTCATGCATTGTGTTCTTCTTCCCAACAGACACAGATCTGAAGAGATGCAGAGAGCTGTTGGTAAGCAAATTGTCAGCTCATGTGGCACGTGATGCAGCAATGGCTTCTCCTTCAGTTTCTCCAGCAAGTGCATCTGCCGAGGAAAAGCAAAACTTTCTCAAAAGACCCACTGGTGATGCAGATGAGTCAACACAAAACACAAAAACTTTTTGGATAGATGCTCTGCAGATGATGGTTCAGGGAGGAGATTCCTAGATGGTTAAGGTTCCTACCTTCCTTACTCTGGCTTTACAAAGGGTACAGATGACTTGACAATTGTTGTCCGGATTTCGGTAGAAATAATTCCACACAAAGAATTGGATTTATTTGTCTTGTGCCCAGGCATGACAATGGGCTTTTCCTTATCACGGCAATAACTGTTTCTTCCACTGGTGCCTGATTTACATAAACAACATCCTCATCAACAACATCCTTATTAACGTCAGCAACAAAAATATCCTGTGGTGCACTTCCACAGAAGCATCCTCGATTTCTATTTCAATATGTTCACTTGTGTTTACATCTTCATAAGAGGCAGAACCACCAGTCATAAATAAAGGTATTAGCCTTTCCTTGCCACTTCATGTGGTTAAAGGCATATTGACAATTTTATGTCTTTCTGCAGCTAACTCCGTTTGATTTTTTTTTCTTTACCACTGTAAAAGACTGGTTCTTGAGTATTGATGCCCTGACTTAAACTCTGTATGTCCTTGGGCAGCGGCTTTTGTAGATGATGTAGATGGATTAGTATCGTCATGACTGGTGGCACTGGCAGCAGCTCCAGCACTTGTATGTGGTTCCTGCTCTCCTCTCAACTGATTGTTCTCCATATCAACAAACACGAATGAAGTGGGGTACAGCACACACGTTAATTTGTACCAATTTTAAATATTAAACTGTGGTATCAATGACTTAGTGTGACAAGATTTTTTATGAGTAAAACACTGCACTACCACTTACAGTGTCACAATATTTTTTTTGAATAAGAATAATACACTGCGCTATAACTTATAGTTTCACAATACGTGGACAATAAACTGCGGTATGGCTGGCAGTGTCACCAAACGATGATAGCGCAGCTAAGTTGCGTAGGCACACACACAAAAAAAAGCACTTTTATTTTTTTGGACACTGGGGAAGAGCACCCCTGAATGAGGCAGCAGCCCCTTGATGAACAACACAGACAGCACCCCTTTTTTATGGACAACAAAGCACCCCTGCCGAGTATGGACAGACCACCTGCAGAGTTACAAATACGTGGACGATAAACTGCGGCAGTGTCACCGAACAATAATAGTGCAGCTAAGTTGCTAACGCACACACACACAAAATGAACAGCAGCAGCCTTCAGGCCAAGACCCCGACTGGACACACACACTGAGTGACTGACTACATTCACAGCCTGGCCGGGTCCTGGCAGCTGCGAGGCCAGGAAATCTACACGCAGACCATGGCCTTGTCCCTCCCATAAAACGGGGGGGACACGCCCCCATTTCCAGGAACGGTGGTCAGTCACACCCCCGCTTCGCCCCCTAAATGCCGCAGCATATCCATCATGCTGCGGCCTGAGGGGGTCTGCAAGCAAGATCACACGACCCGTCTGCACATACGCAGAACAGGTCTGCACAAGTGCAGACCCTAAACCATCGGAGATATACGCTAACCATCTGGTTAGCGTACATCTAGTGTCACCGTACCCACAGACCATTTCTAGTGTCACTATACCCACACGCAGTCTAGTATTACTGTGTACACACACACTGTTTCTAGTGTAACCATACCTACTCACTGTCCACTGATCGCGGTGAGTGACAAAATATGTGGACCATTTCTGGGTCCCATCATAATTTACGCTTTAGAGCTCCCCATATGCCACCACACATCCCCACATGCCCCTAAAATGCCCATCTGATACCCCCAACAGCATCAGATATCCCCACATGCCCCTTAAATGCATGTTTTAATGCCTCCATGATCTTTCAGGTAATATGACTTGTCTGTTCACAAAACCCATAGTGAATAAGTAGGCTTACCATATCATCACTTTAAACTGGGACACTCATGGATTACACAGGTTCTGTGTCTCATTAAAACCAGGTGAAATCCAAGCATGAAGTCAGCCAGTCACATAACCTTTGTAATTATTTCATGTGTCCCGTTTTAAAGTGATAGTATGGTTAGCCTATGAATAACGCATTAGGTAATAATAGGCATATTTATCAAAGGATAAATGCCCGGTCTTTACACATTATACCGCACATTAATGCCCTTTACACATTATGCCACACATTAATGCCCTTTACACATTATGCCATATATTAATGCCCGGCCTTTACACATTATGCCGCACATTAATGCCCTTTACACATTATGCCATATATTAATACCCGGCCTTTACACATTATGCCACACAGCAATTCCCGGCCTTTACACATTATGCCGCACATTAATGCCCTTTACACATTATGCCGCACATTATGTCATGAGTAATACCCCTTATAAATGATGCTGCACATTAATGCCCTTTAGTACTCCTATGCATTGCCCCCAGTAGTAGTCCACCTATGCATTGCCCCCAGTAGTAGTCCCCCTATGCATTGCCCCCAGTAGTAGCCCCCCTATGCATTGCCCCCAGTAGTAGTAACCCTATGCATTGCCCCCAGTAGTAGTCCCCCCATATGCATTGCCCCCAGTGATAGTCCCCCCCTATGCATTGCCCCCAGTAATAGTCCCCCCTATGCATTGCCCCCAGTAATAGCCCCCCTATGCAGTGGCCCCAGTATTAATCCCCCTATGCAGTGCCTCCAGTATTCATCCACCCCATGCAGTGCCCCCAGTATTAATCCCCCTATGCATTGCCCCCAGTATTAATCCACCCTATGCAGTGCCCCCAGTATTTGACTCCCTATGCATTGCCCCCAGTAGTGGCCCACCTATTTGCCCTTTAGTGACCTGGGCTAATGCCCAGGTCACTCACACTTATTTGTGGAGCAGATACCTTTAATTGGGCCTAATGCCCCCTATGTAGCCCAGCCTTGCGCCCGCCTATATACCCACAGACCTATTGCCTGAATTTATCCCACGGGCCTAGTGCCCGACAACCCTGGTGGTCTAGGGGGGGCTAAATACCGGTGGCTCAAGGCCGCCTACCGGTACGGTGGAAGAGGCTGCAGGGGGAGATTCGTTAGCTCTTTTTCTTTCCACCGCGCAGTCCTCTCCGGCCCTCAGCTTCATTCTTCTGCCGCTGGCCCGTCCTGGCCAGCGGCGCCGCCTCTTACTTTCTTCCTCCTTGATCACATCTTCTGGCCTCTTGCGCGGCTGCTGGAACTGTTGCCGCGATGCTCTTCTCTTCGGGAGGTCTTCACTCCTCCCCTCCGCCGCCGTACTGAAGTTTCCCGCTCAGCGGCGTCTAATACAAGACGCCGCGAGTGGGCTGGGCTATAACGCGGCGAGCCGCGATTGGCTCATCGCATCTGCCTCCTATTGGCTGCTGTACCGCGAGCCATGTTTGGCTCGCGGCCAGTGCCAAACAACCGCTGTCGCTTCTTGGCTTCCGGGCAGCGTGCTTCACTTAACTTGCGCGTGGAGCCAAGCTTCTCCCGCCACAACTGGTGGAAGGGACCAGGCGGTCTCTTCACCAGGTACCCGCTGCGGCTGCTTACCCGGCGCTGGGAACAAACACATTGTCCCAGCGCCGGTCACGGATGTGTCACAGACACTTGATCCCAGCATGGCTTTCCACAGCAGCAGGCAATGAGTCTATCTGACTCTCACTGGCTGCTATAACAGACAGCGTTGTGTCTTTCTCTGCAGGGGGACATGCTGTGCTGCAGTCAGCTGTCAGGAATTGGCCACAGCACAGCGCGTCCTGGGGACCCAGCTACTTTTCAAAAGTGAGTCCCCAGTGCTCAATCCAGGGTAAAATACGCGCTATAGCGCATATTTGCGAACACTGCTGTCTCTAGTGTTACTGCGTACAGACAGACTGTTTCTAGTGCAACCATACCTACACACTGTCTCTAGTGTTACTGCGTACAGACAGACTGTTTCTAGTGTTACCGTACTCACACACTGTTTCTAGTACAACCATACCTGAACACTGCATCTAGTGTTACTATGTACCCACACACTGGACAAGATGACGAAGTATTGTATCCATGATGCGGTACATCCCGCCTCTCTTAGGGGTAAATTTACTAAAGTGAGAGTTTTTAGATGTGAGTTATAGAAGAGATGTTGCCCATTGCAACCAATCAGATTCTACTTAACATTTAACTAGCACCTTCTAGAAGATACCGTATATACTCGAGTATAAGCCGAGTTTTTCAGCACATTTTTTGTGCTGAAAAAGTACCCCCTCGGCTTATACTCGAGTGAAGTGTAGCGCTGACCAGACGGAGTTCGGTCAGCGCTACACAGCACAAACACACAGCCGCCGGAGCCGGCAGCTGTGTGTTTGCTGTAATCAGCAGCCGCTGAGAGTCTGTCAGACTCTCAGCGGCTGCTGCTGCTCCCACTGCGGGAGCCATCTTCCGGCTCCCACAGTGGGTAATGGGAGACACGTCGTCATGACGACGTCTCTCCCATGCAAAGCGGCCGGAGGAGCGGATAGCGGCGGGACCAGGAGCGGGAGTTTCAGGTAAGTGATTTTTTTTTTTTATTCTAATCACATCTCTCTCTACTGGGAGGGGGACTACAGGGGGCACTACCAGGGGGCGATTACTACAGGGGGCACTACCAGGGGGCGATTACTACAGGGGGCACTAAAAGGGGGGATTACCACTGGGGGGAACTACCAGGGGGGGATTACTACTGGGGGCACTAAAAGGGGGGGTTTACCACTGGAGGCACTGAAAGGGGGGATTACTACTGGGTGCACTACCAGGAGGGATTACTACTGGGGGCACTGAAAGGGGGGATTACCACTGGAGGCACTGAAAGGAGGGATTACCACTGGGTGCACTACCAGGAGGGATTACTACTGGGGTCACAACCAGGGGGAATTACTACTGGGGGCACTACCAGCTGCTGCCATTTCCCACACTAGGCTTATACTCGAGTCAATAAGTTTTCCCAGTTTTTTGGGGTAAAAGTAGGTACCTCGGCTTATATTCGGGTCGGCTTATACTCGAGTATATACGGTAATAGCTAGAATCTGATTGGTTGCTATGGGCAACATCTCTTCTAAAACTCACTTCTAAAAACTCTCACTTTAGTAAATTTACCCCTTAGTGTACATACCGCAGTTGATTACCGTGGTATGTACCTAGAAATGCAATTTACAGCTCTCTTGATAAGAGTTGTCCTTTGTGATGCCCCCGGATAGCGGGACTTCTGGGTTTAACACCCAGAAGTCCCACTGGCGTCCTTCTGCACATGCTAAGAAGGCCGTGTGGTGAGATGGGAGAGATCCGATTGGAGCCTTCTCAGAGGAGGCATCCCGAAAAGAAGCCCATAGGCTTCTATTGAGAAACGCCATCTGAAGATGGTGTTACCCACCGGGACAAACCGCATGCCGGTGCTTATTACATCTGGAAAATTCTGTAACACCCCCGAAAACTGCTTTTTGGTGCCCTGTGCCAAAAAGAGCATTGGCTCCCCCCTATTTTTCAAATGGGGACAAAACGCACCAGAAAAAGGGGCATGGCCTCATGGGGAAGGCCCAGGGAAAAGATGGAGAGGCCAGGACAGTGGCGTTAGTTCATCCCAGACGCTGGAGGCAAGTTATAACTGGTAACCCCCCTGTCACAGTTGCTGTCACTGTAATGTAGCAGTTCGCATGCAGACGGGCTATAAATAGACGATGGTCTGACATGGAGCTCACAACTAGTGTATGGTGGCTTCTCAGGTGTCGGGAAGAGGTGCCATGTATTAGGCGGCCGTGACGGTACACTCCGTGTATATAATTACAGTCCTAAGTGGGGTGAATATGTTGTGGACAATGGTGGAGGTGCCCCTTCAGAGCTGGAGCCCGGCGGCAGGCGCCTCCATTGTCTCCCATAGTTCTGCCCCTGGGCCAGGAGATGCTGGGGATAAAATAAGAGGAAGCTACAAGTGAGAATGATTATAAGCAGAAAATGTAAAGGCTCGAACAGCGCCCGCTGCCCTGTGCAGTGACACAGGTCGCACTACCCTAGTTACGGCCCTGCCACACAGTTTCCAATGTATACTAGTAGTGTTCTTAGAAAGCCATTTTGTTATATCCACATACATGTTCCAGGGTTAAATGCATCAGGGAAGTTTAAAATGAGCTTTAAATCTAGTAATAAATGTGCTTGCACTTGGCAGTTGCTTTTAAGAGAGTTTAAAAAATTATATTAATGTCAGTGGGTACGTAAAATATGTATTTTCCTTCTGGATATTTTGTATGGTTTCACATCCTCATATTCTCTTTCAATCATAGTGAATATACATGATGCCCTGTGTCACAATGCTGGCACCATAATATTCCCTTTTGGCACTGCATAGAAATGTACACAGAGCTATATTATTGGTAGGTAGAATAAAGATACAATACCATGAAGTGCAAATAAGGAAACACAAACACTTAGCAGAGCAGCAGTATGCTGAGCTCCCCTGGCCTATCTGACCTATATAGTGTAGCAATCAGATAACTCCAGGATCAGGCTCACTAATGTTTCAGCTAATAAATTATACATGTAAATACCTGTTGTAAATACATCCGATAAATCTGCCATCAGAATCTTTTCTGGAATAGAATTTCATGATTTGACTGCCCTCATATTAGAGATCTGTTCCTAGGACAGTGTAATGAAATCTCCTTTCTTTGAATCTTAACAGATGACCTTCATTTACTTTCACAGTTTAAGAGAAATAAAAAAAGATTATTGTATATATTTTATAGTGACTGAATATGTTTATAAATGTCTCACTAGCCATCTCCAGCTTTCAAGCCTCCGCTTTACCAAACAATTCTAACAGATATATAGACTATCCGCATTGCTTGGGTTGGGTACGGGAGCCTGGCGGTCGGGATGCAGGTGGGATCCCAACAGCCAGAGTCATAACGCACGCACAGCCTAACCCTAACCCTCCCGCAGCCTAACCCTCCCCACCCACACCCTAACCCTCCCCTCGCGCAGTCTAACCCTAACCCTTCCCCTCCCCTCGCACAGCCTAACCCTAACCCTGCCGCAGCCTCACCCTCTCCTCCCGCAGCCTAACCCTCCCCCCACAGCCTATCCCTAACCCCCCCTCCCGCAGCCTAACCCTCCCCTCCAGCACCCTAACCCTCCCCTCCCGCAGCCTAACCCTCCCCTCCTGCACCCTAACCCTCCCCTCCCGCAGCCTAACCCTCCCCTCCTGCACCCTAACCCTCCCCTCGCGCAGCCTAACCCTCCCCTCACGCAGCCCAACCCTCCCCTCGCACAGCCTAACACTAACTCTCCCCTCCCACAGCCTAACCCTAACCCTCCCCTCCCGCAGCCTAACCCTCCCCTCCAGCACCCTAACCCTCCCCTCCTGCACCCTAACCCTCCCCTTCTGCACCCTAACCCTCCCCTCGCGCAGCCTAACCCTAACCCTCCCCCTCCCCTCACGCAGCCCAACCCTCCCCTCGCACAGCCTAACACTAACTCTCCCCTCCCACAGCCTAACCCTCCCCTCCCGCACCCTAACCCTCCCCTCGTGCAGCCTAACCCTCCCCCTCCCCTCACGCAGCCTAACCCTAACCCTCCCACAGCCTCCCCTCCCGCAGCCTAACCCTCCCCTCCCGCAGCCTAACCCTAACCCTCCCACAGCCTAACCCTAACTCTCACCTCCTGCAGCCTAACCCTCCCGCAGACTAACCCTCCCCCCACAGACTAACCCTCTCCTCCTGCACCCTAACCCTCCCCTCCTGCACCCTAACCCTCCCCTCGCGCAGCCTAACCCTAACCCTCCCCCTCCCCTCACGCAGCCCAACCCTCCCCTCGCACAGCCTAACACTAACTCTCCCCTCTCACACCCTAACCCTCCCCTCCCACACCCTAACCCTCCCCTCGCGCAGCCTAACCCTAACCCTCCCACAGCCTAACCTTCCCCTCCCGCAGCCTAACCCTAACCCTCCCACAGCCTAACTCTAACTCTCACCTCCTGCAGCCTAACCCTCCCGCAGACTAACCCTCCCCCCACAGACTAACCCTCCCCTCCCACAGCCTAACTCTCTCACCCCCGCAGCCTAACCCTCCCCTCCCACAGCCTAACCCTTCTCTTCTCCACCACAGCCTAACCCTTCCCCTAATGCCTAACCCTATAATACGGTTACTGTTGGGATGTTAGTGGTCGGATCCTGACTGCCGGCACCCCAACCACCAGGATGCCAACTACATCCCGCATTGCTCATGTGCTATCTCCAGCTATACTGAACTTTTACTAGTGCCAAAGTGTCTCTCTTACTGCTTCTTATAATTGTGCATCATAATCTGGGAACCCCAAAAAGTGTCTCTCTTGTTAAACATGGAAGACAGTTCCATAAGTTACACATTTGCCCATCTATGATATGCTCATATATGTAGTAACAATTAGATAGATCATCAATCCAAGTCAGTGCTGATATATAACACTGCCAGCACCTGAGTGACTCTGGGTCTGATTCAGACCCACTCGCGAGCGGCTGTCCGCTCGCAAGTGGGTCGATGTTCTGGACTGAGCATGCGCACGACGGAGGGAGCTCCGTCGTGCGCATGCGCCAGACGCGACGAGCGAAGGAAAGTCCTTCGCTCGTTGTGTCTGATCAAAGGGGGCGTGCTGTCGATGTTGATTGACAGCACGCCCCCTTTGGTAGGCATGCCGGGGGCATGCCTCCCTGACGGAGGCGTTCCCACGGGAACGCCTCCCGTCAGAAGCCGGCCCACTGACATCACTAGTGATGTCAGTGGGAGTGATTTTGGCTCTGATAGAGCCAAAATCACTCCGGAGCTTGCGGTTGAAAACCTCAACCGCAGGCTCCGGCTCGCAGTTTCGATGGTCGCGATGGTCACGACCATCGCGGCCATCAAACTGCACGCTCGTATAGCCTGTGGGTGGTGACCCACAGCTATACGAGCGTCCAGGAGGACGCTCCATTTTCATGGAGGCCGGCCCTCATTCAGAGCGTGCGCTCTGCTCAGAGCGTACGGCTCTGAATGAGGGCCTCTATTAGCTGTGTGACATGGAGCAGTTTACTATACAGTAGATGCCCATTTCTGGCACCAATACAAAACACACTTTGCAGATTTTGTTAAAAGCAGGATAGGGATATATTATCTGCCACAATTCCAGCAACAGATGGCAGGAGGCAGCACCTTGTCACCAGTGACAACTGCAGCATGTACGCATCCGCAGCAATAACACATACAGATGACAGGTGGCAGCACCTTGTTACCAGTGACAACTGCAGCATGTACGCATCCGCAGCAATAACACATACAGATGACAGGTGGCAGCACCTTGTTACTAGTGACAACTGCAGCAATAACACATACAGATGACAGGTGGCAGCACCTTGTTACCAGTGACAACTGCAGCAATAACACATACAGATGACAGGTGGCAGTGCATTGTCATCTCTGACTCTTGTACATTCTTTTTTACTTCTAGCAATCAGCACTTTGTTACAGGTCAGGTCACTTGAAGTGGCAAGTGGCCATAATGGGGTGGAGCATGCGGGTGTGCGTGTGTGTGTGTGTGTGTGTGTGTGTGAGGTGTTCAGAGGTGACCTATACAATAGTGATCTAGGTATATTAAATATGGCAGCAACACCATACAGGGGATGCACTCATCAGGTTTTAATGTTTAATCCATACGTTTTCTTTGTGAAAATGACACGGAGACCAAGAATTGAATATTACAGAACATTCCCCACAGCCCTACCACTAGCTAATAGAGACCATCCCTCTAGCCATCGGCCAAGTACAGTAGTTTGTCATCAGTCTTCCAGACAAATGCCACAGACAGGTTTAAATTAGGGGTGAGCGGGTCCGGATTTCTGAAATCCGAACCCCCCCGAGACCCCCCGATCAGAGGCTGATCCGAGTCAGGCTCGACTTTTCCCGCCTGACTCGGATCTGAAATCGAGGCAAAACGTCATCATCCCGCCTTCCGGGTCTCACGGGTTTTGGATTCTATATAAGGTACCCGCGTCGGCGCCATTTTCTCACTCGGCTGTGGACAGTGAAGAGGGAGGGTGGGAGTTAGGGATGGCTGGGCTGTGTAGTGTAGTGCTGCGCTGTGCTTCTGTTGTCCATTGGGGCTGTGTCCACTCCTCCAAAGTCCATAGGGGCTGGCTGTGTTGTGCTGTGCTGCTAATGTCCATAGGGGTTGTGTCCACTCCTCCAAAGTCCATAGGGGCTGGCTGGACTGTGTTGTGCAGTCAGTTGTCCATAGGGGCTGTGTCCACTCCAAAGTCCTGTGCAGTGTCCCAGTCCTAAAGGGGTGCTGTAGTGTGGTCCAGGGGGTGCTCTGTCCATCAAGAGTGCAAAAAAAATAACTATTTTTTCTGTGTTTGTAAATTGTGTGCACTGTGGCTGCACGTGCATCAACAAAGGAGCAGCGCCAACCGTGCGCCTGTGTCCCATAAGTAAAGGGCCGGCTGGCTTGTCCGTTAAAGGGTGCTGTAACCCCCAAAGTGTTTGTGAATTGTGTGCGCAGTAGCCGCACGTGCATCAACAAAGTAGCACCAAGCGTGCTCCTGTGTCATAAGTAAAGGGCCGGCTGTCTTGACCATTAAAGGGTGCTATACCTCAAAGTGCACTCCAAACCAAATAAAAAAATATTTTCTGTGTTTGTGAATTGTGTGCACTGTGGCTGCACGTGCATCAACAAAGGAGCAGCGCCAAGCGTGCGCCTGTGTCCCATTGGTAAAGGGCCGGCTGGCTTGTCCGTTAAAGGGTGCTGTAACCCCCAAAGTGCACTCCAAAAAAAATAAAAAATATATATTTTTGTGTTTGTGAATTGTGTGCGCAGTAGCCGCACGTGCATCAACAAAGTAGCGCCAAGCGTGCTCCTGTGTCATAAGTAAAGGCCGGCTGGCTTGACCATTAAAGGGTGCTGTACCTCAAAGTGCACTCCAAACCAAATAAAAAAATATTTTCTGTGTTTGTGAATTGTGTGCACTGTGGCTGCACGTACATCAACAAAGGAGCAGCGCCAAGCGTGCGCCTGTGTCCCATAAGTAAAGGGTCGGCTGGCTCATTTCTTAAAGGGTGGTGTAACCCACAAAGTGCACTAGTCTCCAACAAAAATAAAAAATATTTTCTGTGTTTGTGTGCGCCTTAGCTGCACGTATATATCAATATAACATAAATGGAGGACCAAACTTTCTCCGATAAAAGTAAAATAGGGAAAGATCAAGAACCACTTCCTCCTAGTGCTGTTGCTGCTGCTGGGAGTTTTTCATCATCCCAGAGAGGAAGTAGGAACACCACTACTTTTACTAAACAATTGACCCTCCAACAGTCCTTAGCGAGGAGGATGAATTCCGACAGCAGTTATCCTGAAGCAAAATGTATAACTGAGGCCTTGACTGCTATGTTGGTGTTAGACGTGCGTCCGGTATCCGCCATTAGTGCAGTGGGATTTAGACAATTGATGGAGGTAGTGTGTCCCCGGTTCCAAATCCCGTCTAGATTCCACTTCACTAGGCAGGTGATACCGAGACTGTACAGAAACATCAGAAAAAGTGTCCTCAGTGTCCTGAAAAATGCGGTTGTACCCAATGTCCACTTAACCACGGACATATGGACAAGTGGAACAGGGCAGACTAAGGCCTATATGACTGTGACAGCCCACTGGGTAAATGTATCACCTTACGCAGCAACAGCAGCAGCGTCACCAGTAGCAGCATCTCAGAAACGCCAGCTCGTTACAAGGCAGGCTACGCTGTGTATCACCGGTTTCAGTAAGAGGCACACCGCCGACAACCTCTTAGAGAAACTGAGGGAAATCATCGCCCAGTGGCTTACCCCACTTAGACTCTCCTGGGGATTTGTGATATCTGACAACCAATATTGTGCGGGCATTACATCTGGGCAAATTCCAGCACGTCCCATGTTTTGCTCACACAATAAACTTGGTGGTGCAGAATTTTCTGAAAAGCGACAGGGGCGTGCAGGAGACGCTTTGGGTGGCCCAAAACATTTCTGCCCACTTTTGCCATTCAGCGACTGCGTGCGCCTGTGTCATAAGTAAAGGGCTGGCTGGCTTGTCCGTTAAAGGGTGCTGTAACCCCCAAAGTGCACTCCAAACAAAATAAAAAATTCTTTTTTTTTCTGTCTTTGTGAAATGTGTGGGCTGTAGCCGCACCTGCATCCTCAAAGCAGCAGCGACAAGCATGCGTCTGTCTGTTAAAGGGTGGTGTAACCCTCAAAGTGCGCTCCACAAACAATAAAAAAATTCTTCTTTTTTTTCTGTCTTTGTGAATTGTGTGGGCTGTAGCCGCACCTGCATCCTCAAAGCAGCAGCGACAATCGTGCGTCTGTCTGTTAAAGGGTGGTGTAACCCTCAAAGTGCACTCCACAAACAATAAAAAAATTCTTCTTTTTTTTTCTATCTTTGTGAATTGTGTGGGCTGTAGCCACACCTGCATCCTCAAAGCAGCAGCGACAAGCGTGCGTCTGTTTGTTAAAGGGTGGTGTAACCCCCAAAGTGCACTCCACAAAAAATAAACAATTCTTTTTTTTCTGTGTTTGTGTGCGAAATGTATGCGCAGTAGCCGCACGTGCATCAACACAGCAGCAGCGCCAAGCATGCGCCTGTGTCATAAGTCAAGGGCCGGTTTGGACATCTGTTCCGGACGGAAGGACATGCCAACAATTTCTGACATGTCAACTGTCACTGCATATGATACTGTCACCACTGACAGAATGGTGGAGGAATTATTTTCTGTGTTTGTAAATGGTGTGCACTGTGGCTGCACGTGCATCAACAAAGGAGCAGCGCCAAGCGTGCGCCTGTGTCATAAGTAAAGGGCCGGCTGGCTTGTCCGTTAAAGGGTGCTGTAACCCCCAGAGTGCACCCCACAAAAAATAAAAAAATTCTTCTTTATTTTTCTGTCTTTGTGAAATGTGTGGGCTGTAGCCACACCTGCATCCTCAAAGCAGCAGCGACAAGTGTGCGTCTGTCTGTTAAAGGATGATGTAACCCTCAAAATGCGCTCCACAAAAATTTAAAAAAACTTTTTTTTTCTGTCTTTGTGAATTGTGTGGAATGTAGCCACACCTGCATCCTCAAAGCAGCTGCGACAAGCGTGCGTCTGTCTGTTAAAGGATTACATCGGTGACAGCATCCAAGTAGGCATGTCAGATAGTCCGTACCTGTACTGGCAGGAAAAAGAGGCAATTTGGAGGCCCCTGTACAAATTGGCTCTATTTTACCTAAATTGCCCCCCCTCCAGTGTGTACTCCAAAAGAGTGTTTAGTGCAGCCGGGAACCTTGTCAGCGAAAGACGTTGGAGGTTGCTTCCACAAAATGTGGAGAAGATGATGTTCATAAAAATGAATTATCAACTCTTCAAAGGAGACCAGCCTCCAGAACGTACAGAGGGACCTGTGGTGGTGGATTCCAGCGGGGACAAATTAATACTCTGTGAGGATGATGATGTACACAACACTGAAGAGGAATCGGTGAATGAGGAGGATGAGGACGACATCTTGCCTCTGTAGAGCCAGTTTGTGCAGGGACAGATTAATTGCCAGCTTGTTTTGTGGGGGCCCAAACGAACCAATCATTTCAGCCACAGTCGTGTGGCAGACCCTGGCGCTGAAATGATTGGTTTGTTAAAGTGTGCATGTCCTGTTTATACAACATAAGAGTGGGAGGGCCCAAGGACAATTCCATCTTGCACCTCTTTTTTTTTCTTTGCATTATGTACTGTTTGGGGCCTAGTTTTTCAAACCGCCATCCTGTCTGCCACTGCAGTGTCACTCCTAGATGGGCCACGTGTTTGTGCCGCCCACTCGTGTCGCTTAGCATAGTCATCCAGCTATCTCGGTGCAACCTTTTGGACATAAAAACACTATTGTGAGGCGTTCAGAATAGACTGGAAATGAGTGGAAATTAAGGTTATTGAGGTTAATAATAGCATAGGAGCAGAAAAACCAACACATTCTGTGATTTTAGCTGTTTTTATGCTTTTTTAAAAAAAAATACAGATCCAAAACACAAAACCCAGAACCCAAAACACGGAAGGGTGGTTTTGGCAAAACCAATCCAGATCCAAAACACGAAGAAAGATCCAGATCCAAAACCAAAACACAAAACACGAAAAGTGGCCGGTGCACACCCCTAGTTTAAATACATGAGACCCGTCCCCCAGATTGACTGGCAGTTAACACTCCCACCTTGTCTTCTTAAGGGAGATCTCCCCAGGGGGATGTGGTTATAATGCCGATAGTCATAATGCCGGTGCTTAGAATGCCATTTGGATGCCTGTCAGAATCCCGGCACTGGCATCCCAACTGCTGGCATCCCGAGGGTAAGTACTGGGGTTAGGAGAAAGGTTAGGGTTAGGCACAAGGGGGAAGGTTAGGGTTAGTGACTAAGGGGGGACAGTAAGGTTAGGGTGCAGAGAGGGGAGTTTAGTTTTAGGCACTAGGGGGGGAGGTTAGGTTAAGGCAGCGGGGAGAGAGGGTTAGGGAGAGGGGGAAAGATATAATACTGACAGACAGGTGTCGGTATACTAACCCTGTCAGGATGCCGGCGTTGGGATTCTGACTGCCAGGATTCCGAGCGCCAGCATCCAGTACCCAACCCCTCCTCAGTCGCTGTGGTTAGCCAGTCACACCCTGCTGCTGCAACCTGTGGTAGAAAACTGTATTCATGCCAAACAACACAGGTAAGTCACACATTCTTTTTACCACAAGTAAATGTCTTTGATTTGTATATTTTTAAGCTAGGTGCAGTGCTGCACCCGTGTGCAAACCTGTCTGCAGGTCTTCCCTGGAGCCTGTCAGCTAAACAGCTGTGAGTCCTCTGTTGCAACCACTGCCATTGTCACATAATATAGAAGCTTCAGTCATGAAAATATTTTCTATCTTTTCCCTATAGGGACTAATCTATCTCATTTATTTTTTTCAAAGACCACTCAACACTAACATTTCCAAATATAAACCATGAATATAAAATGCAGTGTTCAGTTCCTCTGCAGACCTATTCCAAAGTAATGTATAACCTGTCTCCACTGTATTACAGATTGCTGCCACATATTTAAGACTAAGGGGTCTATTCATCATCGAAGGCTGTATGGCCTCTGATGATGAAGAATTGATCTCGCTGTGAGGGATACCTAAGTATCCAACTCACAGCGGGGGAAACTTTGTACCGGAGAAATTCACCATTGCTCCGGTGAGGGGACAACTACTCCAAAAAGCAGCTGTCCCCTTGGTTAGTATCACAGCTACAGATGTAGCTGCGTTACCTCCTCCCCGTCGGCCTGGCACAGCCACCGGGGAGGTAGTGAGGAGGCGGCGGAGGGATCCGCAAGGATCCCTCTTCGCATTCCTGGAACTCCTTCCCTTAGGAAGGAGCGGGGCTACGAGAGAAAGCGCAGTCTGAAGATGGTGCTTGTTCTCGGCAGCAAACTCCGAAACTTTCAGTTTTCGGAGTTTGCTGAATACCAAGGGGGTCCTATCAGACCACCGCTGATGATGAAGCGTTTCCGCATGGTTACCGGGCCATTTATCATTTGATGAATAGGCCCCTATGCCCTTATGGAAATTTTTACAGGCAAAAAAACTATTGTGACTTCCCTGGCCACGAATCTATACATTGTATTTCTGCAGAGCAAGGCTACAAATCTGCCAATCACCTTCTGCCTGCTACATTAGAGCTGCTTAACATGGCAACCTGCTGCAAAGGGGAAAATAAGAGCATAGGAGGCATCATTATTTAAGTAGAAATACTTCAATTATTTCTTATGTATTATTAAACTCAGTATTACACAGCCTTTAGTATATACAAATGTCAATAGCGATTTTACATGCTCTTTAACCTTATTATAAAACCTGCTGTGAGGCATTGAGTTTTATTTGCATAGCTTATTGTTTACTTTTATAACTATAATGTAACAACAAGTTGCTTATTGCGCTACACAATTGCTAAGTACACATAATAGTTCTTCGTACCTACATTATGTACAAACCACAAGAAAGGACTGTCAGTCATCACCCACCTCTGATAATGCATGCCTGCAGTACTCACTGCTATTGGTCAATAAGGTGGTGGTTGGTTGAAAAATGATAATATACTGTAATGTTAATGCTGTTTAGCCGCAGTGTTGGGACTGAGGTCAGTATAGGGACAATCTATGACCTAGCTTGCTGGCTCTTCACTTCTCCCTTTTATATTCTTAGTAGAGAATTTGCGGCTGCGTGGTGGGTTCTTTGCTCCCCAGGTAATTACAGGTTTGGCGAATGCTCAGCTCGAGGACTTTGCTGATAATTTGCATTTCACAGTCATTGCTGTTACTGGAAACAGCAATAAAATTGGGGATTACTATATGTTTTATTGATATGTAACATTTAGGTCTTGTTAATACAGTAACTGGGAGGATATTAGCATTCACACTACAAAGAGGTGAGCCCATGGGAAAAACACTTTTTTTTCTCAATTACTTGCTTGAATACCTGAGATTTTCAGTTAAGAAATTTAGGAAACACTTAACAGAAAAGATTTTATATGCAGAAAGTACAGGCTGCTTGCTAGGGGCACTACCACCTAAGCTGTATTCATTACTTGCCTGGTACTGTTTGATTGCATGGCCTATGGGACACAAAATTACGTTCAATATTCAAATACAATAACTTTGAGAAAAATTAACATTCTGTAACAAGAGACTTTATCATTGCATTATATTACACTGCAGTACAACACATAATTTCCCCCAATATTCCCAGATTTGGCCAGACTGTCCTGATTCCCCCGACTCTAAATGGCACGTGATCTAATGAAAATTGCATTGGACTTTGCTTAAATGTGGCCATAGGGCCTGATTCAGCAAGATCGCAGTTGCTCATATCCACGCAATTGGCCAAATGTTTTGCACTGCGCATGCGCGAACCAGCTGCTGCGATCGCAGTGGCGACGCAGACCCTTCACAGAGTGATTGACAGGAAGTGCCGTTTGTGGGTGGTGACGGGGGGGTGGTCGGGCATATGCAGGCGTGCCAGTGCGTTTCAACGGCTTTGCAGGGGTGTGCATAAATTAGCCACTGCTATACCATACACAGCATGAGGATTCATAGCGTGCACTGAAGTTAGCAATTCCTGAGTAAGGTCTGACCCTGCCTTAACTGTGCGTATGGGTCCGATGTTACTCGATGTTACCGATTGTTTCACTATATTGCCAAAGTATACGGATGTGTGTAAGGGGAAGTGGGCGTCTTAATGTTAGGCTGCGATGGCAATGCGAATGCAAACATTTGCATATCACCGCTGATATTAGCAACTGCGTTGCGCGCATATTAGCAAAATAGCGATCCTTCAGGCCCATAGTTGGGTGGATCTGCTGAAGTTTAGATGGATCAGCAGCAGGACTAAGGCAGATGAGGGGCGGTAATTACTTATTGATTTTTGAAATGTTGGGAGGCAATAGGACATATGTATTTATTCATTGTATATGCAGCGAACATGCCTGAACATTGGTCGATAGAGTCTCCCCATTTTGAATGCAAGTTCAATGCAGCATTTGGACTTACACAGTACGGGCCTGATGCAGAATTGCATGTGGGCGATCAGTCATTTACATTTCTCAGTTGCATCCCACTTATGGCTGAATGGGTGTACCTGGGTGGCAATGCAGCATTGGCATGTAGGGAAAGTTTAGTGAGGGTTATAAGTCTTGCGTATGCAGAGATAAGGTTAATGTTAGGTACACACTAAGTGATGTGGACAATATGGCGGGCGACATAACGTTACCATGGGTACACATCAGGACGATGTAGAGAACGACAGAACGACTCCTTTCCGTCCTTTATAACGTTGCACAGCAGATATCACAAGTGACCGCAAAAGTGCGCAGATAGTCCATACACACCGGACAATCCTGTCGATATGTTGTTCAGATTCATCCAGAATCGACATATCGGTCCGACGTCGTCCTAATTTGTACCCGGCTTAATTTTAGACAGATCTTTCGCACCAAGGATAAGGCTAGTGAAGAGGTGCGATCATGGGCGCAGAGAGGGGGGAAGCTGATACTAATTACCCAGGCCTGAGCTTGCCGGAGGGGCCTGGGTCCAATGCCACCCCTCTCCCTCTAACCTGTCAGCATCCCAACACACGCTGCTGCATGCTGGACTGCAGTGGGAGACTGCTCACTGCTGAGCAGCAGTCTCCTCTCCTCTGCCTGTGGGGGAGAGCGATCACACCGATAATCCCCCCCCCCTACCTTTCCACCAGGCTGAGGGGCACACAGCGCCCCCTCCCAGTTGCAAAAATATTTTTTCTTTCTTTTCGGGGGGGGGGGGGGGGGGGAGGGGGCATGGCCAAGCCATCCGTGATTAGGTCACGCCCCATTACTGGGCACTAATAATAATGACAGCTATAGGGGTCTCGCAGTTGCAAAGATGCATGCAATTCGCTATACAGGTGAATATCTGTATTTAGGACCTGACTCACTACCGATTGCAATAGCAAATACGCAAGCAGTTCAACTGCGATGCTAATCCATTGTGATCGCTATGGCGCTGCTGCATAAAATAAGGACGCCCACTTTACCTTACACACATCCCTAATGTTTAGCAAGACTGTGAAAACATTGGTACAATCGAGTACCATCGCAGCCTCACGCACACTAGCACTAGCCCTGACATTGCTCAGAAATTGCTAACTTCAGCGCACGCTATCAGGCCTCAGGCTGCGTAGGGCATCGCAGTGACTAATTTATGCAAGGCCATGCAACGGCGCTCAAACGCACTGGCACGCCTGCGTTTCCCCGACCACATCCCCCGTCACCACCCACAAACGGCACTTCCTGTCAATCACTCTGCGATAGGTCTGCGTCGACACTGCTATCGCCGTCCCGATTGCAGTGGCCGGCTCGCGTACGTACACTGCGATACAAACGCATGTGAAGTATGCAACAAACGTCTGATTGCATGTGTATTAGCAACTGCGATCCAAGCTGAATCAGACCCTTAGAGCCTGATTCAGACCCGTTCGTAAGGCTGCGTTCACATGCAGCCTGCCGCTGTTTACAATCCGCATGAGTACAAGATGCAGTGCGCGAACCAGTGAATGCGATTGGGAAGCGGTCGCAGCCTGTACACAGACACTCCGCAAGCATGAGTGACAGGACGTGCCGTTTGTGGGTGGTGACGGGGTGGTCGATGGTAACGGGAGTGTGGTGGTGTGAACGCAGGTGTATCTGTGCATCTGAACGCCATTTCAGGGACGTGCATAATTAAGACTCATTGTCAGCATACACGTCACATGGCTGAATTACGCACAGCAGCACTCGCAGTGCTTGTAGGGTATGGTTAGCCACAAGTGCTGCGCATGGGTCCGATGTTACTCTATGTTACCGATTGTTTAATACACTTCCTGGAGATGACGTATGTTACTAAGGGAAAGTGGGCGCCTTGTGTCAGGCTGGTTGGCGTCTAAATACATCCGCGATCGCACGGCAAAACATAGTGGGCGTGCTAATGTCATGCTAGTGATTGCGGGATTTGCATACTTTGTCTGCCGACGGCTGCGTGCGAACGCAGCCTTGCGAATAGGTTTGTATCAGGCCCTTACTTCCATACACACAATGTGGGTGTATAGCAAGTAATGTTCATCCCTCCACGTGTCTCTATCACATAAACCACCCCCAAATCATATACCATATCATTAGTTAATGAGAAAAGGTGGAAGGCAATTTAGCATTTTTACATCATAACTAAAATGGAAACATTCAGATGTAATTTATTTGAAACATGTATGTATGACCTTAACATCAAATAAATACCTCTGACCCCAGGCCAACATGTGGTCATGCCCCCTTCAGCGTAGCACTGCCGCATCTACGGATGTGGCCTAACATCACAATCTGGTGTGGCTGCGCACCCCCATGACCACTCCCACTTCATACGATTGGTCGGCATATCTAATGGCATCCAGGTATAAGCTTCTACATTGCTGCAACTATTCTTATTGACCAGGAGTTGCCCACTTTAAGGTTTGGGACAGATGGATGAGCAGGACATATATAGTACACTTTAAAAATATGCAGTCTATTTGTTTATATATCAGGTTTACAATGTCTTACAGTAGTTTTCGCTCAATCAATGGCATCTTGTATTTTTACTAATACCATTGTTGGAAAAGATAGTTGTTATATGGTTTACAAACACACAACATGTTCTACGCACATTATTTGTCATTTAGAACTGACACTATAGACGTCAGGTCACACATTGTGTGCCCTGTGTATGACCGCACCAGGGGAAACTGTCACACTCCCTAAAACACAAATGACTGTACAGATGTGGACCTGAGATACTACAAGGACAAGCCAAGGATGTATCACGCACCGAGACAATAATACAAGGATAGAAACACAAAGGGGTTCATTTATCATACTGTGAAAAGTGGCACCATTTGTTCCAGCTATACCTTCTCTCAGCAGAGGTGACTAACCGTCAGTGAGCCTCACATGTAAAATAAATTGGCAGTATAGGTTTGATAGCAGGAAAGGAATCCTATCAGTGTCAGCACCCACAGTGAAAAAAAATTGCATACCCCTCTGTATCCCTGCCTGGTTATATAAATAGACAATATACATTTTTTGTGTCTTTATTAAAAACATTAATGCAACATTGGCTATTTGCTGGAAAGCAGAGGACTTGTGTCTTTTCTGTTCCTATAGCCGGTGAGGGGGAGTCTCTCGTCCTGGGGGTTATGCTGATGTAGAATTGCACTTTCTGATGTAGAGACAAAAGGTTCTGTAACCTATGGCAGCCATTTACAACTCTAATTTATCTAGCCGTGCACGCAACATGACAACTTTGAGGATAAGTTCATAATATTAAATAAGATATTTGTGTTTCACTGAAAAGCAGGAAAAAATACATACTTGTCTACTATGACTACCAAATTTCAGAGAACTCTCAGGAATCTCAAGTAGGGATGGTCATCAATGGTTAACTACTTATGGCCGATGGTTTTGCTATCAATGGAGGAGTTCCAATGGTTGCTTGCCCAAGATGGCACAGAGCCCCGCAATGTGTTTTTTTGCTCACTAGTGCCGAGACACGGAGCCTAGCTCCACCCCCTGACGTGACCCATGAAGCCCCCACCACACACACACCTATAATTGGCCCACTGCTCTGTGAGTAATAGAGATGACCATTGGTGAGCAAAACCATCAATGGTATCCAATGTATTTTTCTCATCGAGGTTAGCCACCAATGGTTCCATCAATGGTGATCATCAATGGTTAACCCATAGATAGCCATCCCTACCCCCTAGAGTAGGTCAGCTTCCTGGATCTGTCAACATCCCCAGGAAAGTGGGTGATCCTGAGGCTCAACGACGTGGTGTGCAGTGAATCAGATCATGGTGCCCCCACTGAATTATACTGCAAACAATGGCATTGTACTGCAGGGGCAAGGTCTCAATGACACAATACACAATACCACACCCTCAACACCTCTCATCTGGGCCACTCTCTCCTGTAACTCCCTGGGGATCTGGATATAAAGTCATTAGCTATGGGAAAAGATGACAAACAACTGAATATACCCGACAATAAAACAACTTGTTGTTCTAACAAACATGATCACCAAAGATTATACATGTTCCAGGTGGGAATGATTGCATTTAGCTTGCCTAGGCTCCTAGGGCATCATTTGCAATCTACTATATAAAAGCGAAAATTTGTCCTTCTGTCTTTCTATACAAATCCACAGTTTACAAGCCACGATCGTGAAATTTTACATACGAGCATATTAAAACACAGCAGAGGCAACTAAAAATGTTTTAAATCTAAATGAATTGCTGTCCATTTTTAATTAATGAAAATCCACAATTTTTGCATAGCATTCGCCCTCTACAGGTCAGGGACGGAATTACAAAAGGATTTAGTTTATCTACTATTTTTTCTTTTCTATCTTCTCTACTAAATTGAAATTAATTACTGTTATTTTTTAATTAATTAAAAAACACAATTTTTGCATAGCATTCGCCCTCTACAGATCAGGTACGGAATTACAAAAGGATTTAGCTTAGCTACTATTTTTTCTTTTCTATCTTCTCTACTATATCAAAGCGACAATTTGTCCTTCTGTACTTCTGTCTTTCTATACAAATCCACAGTTTACAAGTGAAGATCGTGACATTTTACATACAAGCTTATTAAAACACCGCGGAGGCAACTAAAACTTTTTAAATCGATATTAATTACTGTTCATTTTTAATTAATTTAAAACCACAATTTTTACTGGACGCTCATTGTGGGGCCTCACGGTATATGGGTAGAGCCTCGGAGAAAGCGTTTTGTGTTGTCATGTTTTGTCATTATCTTAATGTTTATTTTCAAAGAGAGCTTTAGCAGGCTTTGCCAGCATTCTCAGCTCTCTGACTATACCAAATTACGCAACAACATTTACTTCTTCCTTCCAACTGTGTCAAAATGATGACTTTGCAACGACCCTGCTGTTCTGTGAACTGCCAAAATATTACACATGGAATGCTTCTCCCAAAGTTTTTCTGCGTAGAAAACAGGGAGTCGCTGTAGATAGTCATCCTGGTATCAGAGCAACAGAAGCTCTTGGCCGTGTTTACACTGTACATCCTACAAATTTTTAATGCTTCTATCTCCGAAGTTTGCTTTACACCATTACAGGTCCTAATTCCTTCAAAGACCTTAGGACTGTTGATTGGAAAGTTTGTCACACTAGTCGTGAGGCCTGCCTAAGGAGAGGTCGATTGGAGGATGATGTCTAAACAAACATTCTTAAAATCCCGGGCAATGCTGGGTACTCCAGCTAGTTATGAATAAACTCATCTGCTCTGTGCAATTTTGAACCTTTGAAAAACTATGTTGTCCTGCATGGGGGCAATTTTAAGTGTGGAGACAAATTTAATTTGCGAAGACGGCATGGCCTAGCCTAACTGTAATTACAGTGTTAATATAAAGATGCCCAGTATTTGCATGCTACGTGCAAAAGCAGCCAATCTTTCTCTATATACAAAGTATAATTGCATTTCTACCCGATGCATCGCACCATTGTTTGCCCAGGTATAATTTGGCGCTTTTTAGCAAGATTTGCTCCTAACTCCAAAAAAGGTTAGCGGGAATATATTTACTAAAGTGCTGGTTTTTAGAAGTGGAGTTGTTGCCCATAGCAACCAACCAGAGTCTACTTATCATTTATCTAGCCGCTTCTAGAAGATAATAGCTATCTAATTGGTTGCTATGGGCAACACCTCCACTTCTATAAACCCGCACTTTAGTAAATATACCCCTAGTGTCCATCATCTTCATAAGTGTTTCTTGGGTTAACTGCTATCTGCTTGCGCTAATGATTAGTGATCTATCAATTCTATTTCTTTATTTTCTGAGAATAAAGCACCTTGCATTATCTGATTAAATAAGTCATTCTGTCCGCGTTTGCACGCATTTATTAGAAGCCATCACTATGAGAGAAAAAAAGGGTTTCTTTGTAATAAGATCACTTTTATAATGCCTTCAGGGGATATCATACTTTAATCAGAATGTTTCTTATGCAGTTTTACCAAGGAATACAAACTGTCTGATGCTGCAATAAACTGTCACTGGCACTAACTTTAAATGAATATATGAACCCACTATAATCACAGGCCTGGGGATGTAACAAAAGCTATTGAACAAGGCAGTTTCTCTTCTGTGGTTTGAACCTTATTATATCTACTTTCTAGTGTAAGGTACAGTACAGTCGTGAAACTAAATATATAGTCCACTAGAGGGCAGTAAAAAATCAGAGTAAGATCATGAGAGTTTCCAGCAGAACAAAAGGTTTTCTATCGAGAGTGCCGCATTTTTACACAGCACACTGCTGCTGGAATCAATAGCACCTTCTGATGAAACAAGGGAAGAGAAAATAATTCTGCAGTCGTATTTAAAGAGTATTTCATTTGTAAGATTTGAATCTGTGCTGTGCATGATAACGTCAACCATCACATGCCGTATGATAATTCCAGCTAATAGACGCCAACTTTCCAAAATAGATTTCAGTGACAGCTTTCCGAATAATTTTGGAGCACAAGGTCTAGAATCCCATCTGCCAATGGGTGTAACCATTTTGGATATGCGCAGGATTTGCAACTGTTGAAAAGATAGGGGGTCACTAGTTGTCCCATTTGGCTCTTTTGGCTGATGGTATAGTGCTGTTGTCATTCCCAAAATAAAAATGTAAGCTATTCAAACATTTATACTAGTGCTTTTCTATTGCTGATACACATTGGGGATCATTCATGAACTGCTGTAAAATGTTACATTAGCACTTATATTATTACACTTCACATGTAAATACTTAAACCCTCATTCTGTGGGTGATTGCACGCAAGTGAATTGTAACTGCATCCACATTGGGTGTGAGGAAATAAACGCAGATGTTCGCCCATATAAAAAGTTGCACATATCTAGGCAACAGCGCCACCCCCAATGCATACGTTTGGTTTCATAGTTATCATTACTATGAATGCAGATCAGCCTATACTGCAAGAGCTGCAGGAGATTGGTCTGCATTCCGACTTATCTCTGCGTACGCGGAGCTCAGCATATGCCGCAATACCACTCACGGCCTCACTTCTGTGAAGAACTTAACGTACTTTCTAATCTATGTTGCCACCTGGTTAAGCCCATTTAGACCCAAGTGAGATGCAACGGGGATGTGTACAAATCCGAATCAACCTTCGATGTGCACACTCGGCTATGAGTAGTTGATAAATATCGCAGGTTCAGTCATCAGTTCTGCGATCTGTAGCCCACAGTAGTGTCACTGGGGTCGGTGACACTTGGTACGCATAAAAGATACACTGCACTGCACTGATTCATTGGCGCGAGAGTCCGGCGTGACCTCATCGGGAGGGGGCATGGACTCATGGCACTCTCTGAGATGCCGGGCTGTCACCAGAGACTTTCTCTGCACTGCTGGCCCCAGCCTGGGGGAATGGGGGCACCCCGCTAGAGATGCCACTGGTAGCCCATAAGCTACCGCGGCTAACGCCATCTTCACATTCCAGAGCTGACAGCTTGGCAGCCCCCATGGAAACAGGGGATATGCCACAAATATTATTTGACAAATAGACTCCTATGTAGCCTATTTAAGAAGAATCAACAATAATACAGATTTTCCCTCCCTGCATTTTGCAGGAATAGAAAATCTTCTATCCCCACAATTTACAATTAGAACTTTGCCAGGGCACCTGAGCAATGCAGGCTGACAGCGCTAAAGCAGAACTTGCCGCTCCATCAGACCAGCTTGGAGGTAATGGATATGCATGGTCTGGCATTCTGGGGTACACATCCGCAGTGGACTGGATGCCTGGACTTAAGCTCCTTCCAATGTAAAAAAAATAAATACGTTTAAAAAAAAGATTTTACCCTCCTTCCTGCCCTATTACAGTATCTTCATTTTGAGGTTGAGATTGTGATAGCATTAAGAGGATTGCAGAAGTACATGTACTGACACAATCTTTCTTAAATAGGCTGCTGGACTGGGGGCTTCGTAAAAATTTAGAAACTCTATTTAGGAGTTTTCTCTAAATCATGAAAATTCCCTTTAAACCAAAGGCATCCCATTATGTTACTGCTATGTGATGCTAATACCACATTTGATATTGAAGTACATGCTTCTTTGTTGAGGCAAAACCCACATTATGTACGTACATGTTTGATCTGTACATGAACCTCAAAGTGTCCAGATTTTAAAATCTTGAATGATGGGAGATCTATAACTGTAATGATATAACATGTGATATTTAAGGCTTCTGCAATGGGAGGTGCTATTACATAGATTGCGCTGACATTTCTATACTATTTAGTGGTATCTCTTCAAATATGAGACACAGTAATATTAGATGTGATCTACATGTAAATAGATACAATGCTGTCCTGTGTCTGAATACAAATCAATAAGCCATTTTCTGTAAGCAGAAGGAGCATATTTACTTACTCTACCGGAATTCCAGTAGGCTCCTTAATTTTGCGGAGCTCTTCCAGGCTCCCAAGAAAGTAGGTCTTGACTTGCGGTAGTACGCATAATCATAGCATTGAGCAGTGTATGTGTGTGTATGGGGCACGACCATACTGATGTGATTCATAACACCATACTCCCCGCACCACCCACCTGTGCTTGCCTACTGCTATCTCCCCATGAGTATTTTTTAAAGCATCGCCAACTATGAGAATAGTAAACCACCCAGTTTCTGCTGCCCAGGCTATGGCCACTGTCACTGAGGGCAAACAATTTGGCATGTTATTGAATGATGGAATGGCAGAGGGCTTTCATTCAGCACTCCAGTGCATTGAGTATTATTATTATTATTATTATTATTATTATTATTATTATTATCCTTTATTTATATGGCGCCACAAGTGTTCCGCAGCGCCTTACATAGTACATAGAACTAATAGGTGAACAAGAAACAAGTAACTTACAGTACATTACAGTGCAGGACAAGGACACAACTTATATACATTGCTGAAATAGTGATTAAAGCACTCACAATAAGCTGCCGGAAGTTGGCAGTCACGCGTTAGGTGCCCTAATGGGGAGTAGAGAGTAGAAGAAAATGTAAAGAGAAGCACATGAGGGAAGAGGTCCCTGCTCAAGAGAGCTTACATTCTAAGGGCCCAATAATATACTAAAGACAGATAAGAGCACAGGTTCTTAAAGTCAGTCCTCAGGACCCCAAACAGTGCATGTTTTCCAGGTCTCACAGAATAACAAGTGTGATAATTAGCTCCACCTGTGGACTTTTAAGTGTGTCGGTGAGAAATGAATACACCTGTGCCCAGCTAGGTGACCTGGAAAACGTGAACTGTTTGGGGTCCTGAGGACCAAGTTTGAGAACCACTGTGTAAGAGTGAGTCGTATAGTAATAATAGGAGAAGACCTGGAAGACTTGCAAGCAAATGACAGAAGCAAAGGGGTTAACTCATCTCTTTACTAAGATTTGAACAGTTTTGATGTCCAGCCTGCTTCTGGCTGCACCTGTGTTAATCCCTCTAAATCTCTAATTTCAGGCATGTTAAACACAGACAATAGATGTATATTGATTGATATTTGCAGGGTGTGAAAAGCCTAAACCACGAGATTAGACTGATACTCCATATTCAAACACAGGCCCTGAGATATGTGCCACTGCTATTGACCTTAATCTCTGCTCTTTCCTGACAGCCATCACTGCTTCTGACACAGCAAACAGTGTTGACACAGTAAGGGGCAAAGTGTAACCTTTCATTTACCTTCATGTCCCTCAAATGACTGTCGTAAGTATATTCAGCGACACAGTGCCAGCCTCATAGTGCACTTCCTCTCTATCTTTACCGAGTGGCCTTTTGCCTTTAACTCCATCAGAGATATAAAAGTCTACATTGCACTTCAATAACTATATATAATACCAAGTAAGAGGTTGCTGTTTTCAGTTCACTGACTGCTCATGAAAGACAAGTGAACCTATTCTTTAACCAAAGCCGGGCCATACACATTTTGATTCAGTCAATGCGATTTGCGGGCAATTAGGTCTACAACAGGCTAATTGGCTGTCAAAATCACAGCATGTATGGGCACGTCAGTGTGGAAATGCATTACTAAGGTTAGAGGGAGGATAACCCTAAACAACGTACAATTATATCAATAGGAACATGTAACATTCGCAGGGAGAAAAAACATACCCAGATAAAGCGTTAGATTTGTAAATGCAAATTGTCTTTTAAAGGTATATGTGCAGCAGTATCAAAAAGCACATACTTTCTAATAATGACCGTGGAAATTGTTTACAAACAGGACAAATGCAGAGGTGTAAAGAATTGTGGTTAGCAGAAACATTCCATTGTGTATGTGGGCGTGTACATTGTAGCGCGCCACCCTTCCACTTCTGTGTGGTCATTTTGATGCATCCTTGCGATCTCTCTGCAGGAATGTGCTGCTTCATACTACTTAATTAATTCACCCCAATTAATAATAAGTTGTTTTAATTGTTTTCTCCTAAAATAATGCTGACTGGGACTTCGGGGCTGATCAGAGGTGGACGGAGATGTCCACTGTCAGCATCCCTAGGCGCTGAATACCAATTGGTGCATCTTTAGACACATCATTGGTTGCACCATCAAAACCTACACCAGCCCTATGGCAGGTGCAGGTTCTCCATCCATCTGACGCCACCCCCTCTCCACCCCCCCAAATGGCCGTAACTTATCAATCAGGTTGTGGCTTTGGGGAACCTCAAGAGCTATCGCAGATGGAGACCTGCACATGCGCAGTACAGATCCTGCACATGTGCCGTCCTCATACAATTGGAAATATACGCAAACCATCAAGTTCGCATACATCTCTGAATGAGGGCCTTAATACATGGAGCTCAAAGTTCCAAAAGTAAAAGGTGCTACAAGCCGCCTCTTTTTTACTTCTTCATTTACAGTTGGGTACACAACACTTGATGCTTTCATGCTTTTAGACACTTGTTTTGAATTTCAAGACCTATAGTAGACTTCCACTCTTATCAATCACAATTTGGTTTAGGATCATGAAAGGTACACAGTGATCAAGTCCACCAAATTTTCACTAAACTTTCTTAGAGGTTTCCCCTTGTTGCTTCTGTTAAATTGTAAATACCTTTTAATACATTCCTGCCTATAAACCTCTAAGATTCACCTGCCTAGAACCTCTAAGACAAAACCTGCCTGTACCTTCTAAAACCACAAGATGTCGCTATTTTGATTATACAATTAATGAAATACCGAGACAGTTGAATAGCGGTCCGAAGTGCTAAACATTATTATTCAGGTAAAAGTACAGATGTTACAACGCTATGATCTAATAATGAGCGCAAATAAATTGTACAAACATTAGGTCATAAGGTACAGTTAAAATACATGAAACGGTTATTAAAGATCGAAATACAATGAGCAATATCAGACTGAGAGAGAGAGAGAGAGAGAGAGACACATTAAAATACAATGAGAGGTATATCAATGTCTGCTGAGAGCACATGTTCAAGATGGCTGGTGATGGAGTGTGTGTGTGTGAGGGGGGGTTGGGAATGCTTCCTGCCCTATTGTCCAAACCGCATGGTCTACAAACAAACTCCATTATGAAGCTACCTCATTGAAATCTCCCATAATGCCATAGTTAATTAAATATGCACGCTGGATATCATATGCCAACACATCAGGCAAACACTGCACCATTTAATATTCCAACATGTACCACACAAGCTGATTCCAATATACAACAATACCATCCTACTACAGACCTCATCCAGTAGTCACTAGACCGTGGGGAGGGGGAAGGGCCGAAGCACATGTTTTTCCTTTGTTTGCAAGCCTCATGATCCCTAGGCAAACTCCATCCTGCACCAAGCTGCAACTCCGCAAATCATCCATCAATGACCACAACCACAACAAAGACAATATACCTATCTGACCCACACAACACCACAACTGGGCAGAATCACAATTTCCCTTGTTCACCCCACATGGAGGCAAGCCATCTCCAACAAACCGCAGACAACATACCCATCTGACTCACACAACACCACACGGCAACCACCCACGACCATTCAAAGCTGCCATCAATTCAACCTCCACGATACAACACTGACACCACCCTATGATCACATTCATGAGTATACAACACACACCGAGCCCATCTCTCCCAAGCAGAGATACCGTTCAAGCACATGGAACACATGGCAAGGCTGCAACACAGAACACATGGCAAGGCCCCAACACAGAACACATGGCAAGGCCCCAACACAGAACACATGGCAAGGCCCCAACACAGAACACATGGCAAGGCCCCAACACAGAACACATCAGAGGGTCTCAATCAACCAGCATCAATCATCCACAAATATCACAACAATTCCACAATCAATCCCTTTCCTGCATGCTAACAACAGACCACTGTACCCTACAGTGCAGATGAAAAGCACAGACCAGACAACACATCATCCACTGCATGCCAACACAGACCCATGAATATCCTTAGAAAACTACAAACCACACACCATGCTAAGCTAATAACAGATTAACACCAAACATAGCTACAGACACCCAAATAGGCTAAATATTGCACATTTTATACTCAGCTATAACCCAGGGGAACTGAGATTCATATTCCGTTGTCTTGTGAGAGAGGAAACCTCTCTCTCCTCCAAAGATCTGCCAGACTCTGCTAAACTGTGTTTTCTCAGGATGTGCATGCTATGTTCCCGCCCCCTTTTACCTGTGAGGTCATCAGAAAGGGAGTATCCTTTTGGTTATCTGAAACTACTGTTAATTAGATTCTACTCTCAGCTAGCTAGCTCTATTGATTAGACTGGAATAACCAGTCCTTTGGAGAAATCTGTTACAGGGCATTTATTGGACAATTCCAAATGGATACAAAAGGTCTCCAACCTCCTTTTGTATCCCCCAACATGCAAATCTAAGCTGCTATGGAAAACAACATTTCAAATAGATATTCTCTCTAACATTCATATTTCATAGCCGCATGTTCTGATCTTCATATTGATGTCACCGGAATGCTGTGGAAACAGAGTCGATCAGTACGGTTCAATTGTTATTTACTAAGCCATAGTTACAGAAAACATCTGTGTGATATTATAAATGGGCCACATATACACACACATATATATATATATATATACACATATACAAGCACACATGTATTTTTCTGATGTTCTTAATCTGCAAATTGCAAAATGTGTTTATACAGTGAATTTAATTCTCATACAGGAAGGAGGCTTCCAGCTGTGCTGTCGGAGCCTCCCTGTTTAGTCTGCCTGTGTTTGAGGAAGGCTGACTATGTACCTTTTGTTTACAAAATAGTGCTGTGAGATTTTATTTCTAAGATGGAGTCTTGGCCCTTTACAAGACAGCATTGCGCAGATTCCAATTGCAAACAGATTCTGTCTTCGCCAATTATCCGGTTTTGACACTTCTCATGGAACTCCTGTTCTTTAAATGGTTGTTTCCATTTCTTGTCTAACTTTCTGACACTCTTTCAGCTCCAGGCATATCTAGCAACACAGATCTCTGTGGCTGTACGATACTTTGCTTGACAGCTGATGTAGTCTGATGAAACACAATGTCCTGTGATAGTATGAGCTTTGTGTTGTTAGGGTCCCATAGACGGTAACCTTTACTTTGTTTACACTATCCCAACATGATACACTCAATGAAATAATGATCACGTTTGTGTCTCTTCTCTCTTTAGGTACGTGAGCATAAGCTCTAATTACAAAATACATGTACAGTAGGTGACTGACATTTGAATTTTTACCAATACACGCCTCCAATGGTGTTTTTGTCTTTGACTGCCACTGTAGGTGATCAATTCCCATGGTAAACAGCTGTTTGTACTGCTTTGGCCCAAAATCTCTTGTCAAGTCTTGAATCCTTCATCATAGCTCAAGTTCTTTCAACTATTGTCCTATTTACTCTTTCACTCACACCATTCATAGTTAACCAATGTTGTATACCATTTTCTTTAAAGTAGTTGGCTAGATCTTTATGCTTGTATTCTCCACCATTGTCAGATCTTAGTATTTTCCAGTTCAGACCTGCTTGGTTTTCAGTAAGCTCTTGTACATTTTGAACTTATTTGTTTCTTCGCTTTTGTTTCTTTGAAAATAAACATGTGTCATCCTTGTAGCATCATAAGTGAGTGTCATGAAGTAACATTTCCCACTTATGGATTCTACTTCCATTACTCCATACACATCAATATGCACTAACTCCAATGGCACTTGTGCTCTGGATGCAAACTTTGGAAAGGTGTAAAGAGTTTGCTTGTCCTTCACACATCTCTCACAAGCTGGTCTTACAGGACTGTCCATTGACATCCCAGTCACCATACCGCTTTAAAGCTTCTGCACATTGTCATAGCCTTGGTATCCTAGCCACCTGTGCCACAGCTCCGTTGGGTTCAGCAGCTACCATTGCAAGACAGTCCACTATGTCTAAGGTACATACAGTTGTTGTTGGTACCGGGTTGCTGCAGCAGTTACAGTCCCTCTTTGGTTGTACACAACGCACCAACCTTTTCTAAATTGGATTCTGTATCCTCTCCTTTCAAGATCACTTATTGCAATTAGATTGGTTCCTAGGTAAGGCACAAATAATATTTCTTCCATGTCAGTGACAATTTCCTTGCCTTTCACTTTTAAGTATAGATTGATTGTCCTGACTTTAGTTGTATTTAGGACATTCCCCCCTATTTCTGACTTTAATTGACTCATATGGCCTTAATGATTTGAATGATCTTTCATTATAGCTGAAATGTCTTCTGGCTCCTAAGTCCATGTACCAGCAGTCCTTACGGTGGCTAAATGCTACATTCAAGGCTGACTCATTTAAGTGAGGAGGTGCTACTTGATACATTTGATCTGCATCCTGAGGCCTTATGTCCCAAATTGTGACATTGAAACATCTGTAATCAGCATGAATATCTGAGAAAAACACACGCATAAAGCATGTCAGAGATTAGACCACTCACTGAGCTCCGTCAGATCCTAGAGACCTCCTGCTCAGCTTACCTGTCTGCACTTAGAATGGAGGCAGCGCCAAAGAGCTCCTCATCCAACATGTTGAATGTTGAAGAAAGCATTACAGATTACCTGACTGGTTCTCCACCATGTAAAAAAAAGCAGACACCTTTCTATCAGTACAGTTTCCATCCAATCCTAATACAAATAGCTTGTCTGGTTGCATTTGTCAATTGCTGGTAGTCTTAGTTGAAAGTTCACTGTTTCCGTTAAATAGAGTATAGTCCTATCCACAGCATTTTAGTACATTTGGTTTGTGTCATGAACTGGGAGGTTTTTGGACCCAGGATGGAGTCAGGAGTCAAGGCAGGAACGGTCTTGTTAAACTGAAAGGCAGCTGGTTTAATGGGAGTATTTGGATTCATGGGATAAAACAACTATATAAGTAGTGTAACAAAAGTCCAATAGAGGTATGTTGAGGATCAGAGGTCTGTATGCAGCGGTAAGTTCTGAGTGCGTGTAGCTGGCCAGTTACCATCGGAGGGTGAGATGTGGGGTACAGCTGATAGGTGCAGGAATCCTGGGAACTGCCTTGAATGCTGACAGGAAGCAAGCAAAACACTGCTGAGACTGTAAAATACCAATGCTAGGGAGCACAGAGAACTCTCACACAGCAAGACTGTGTACACAGTGAACTGGCAAATAGAGGGCATGCTGAACACCCTTAAGTATCATGGGAAGGTGCAAGATAGGCTGCTGAGAGTCACATGCAGAAGATCCAACTTGATTGGCCCATTCAGGTCACATGCCCAAAACTAAGATGGCGGCTACCAGCAGTCTACAGCACGAAGAAGCTGCCAATCTTACCTGTACCAGCATGGCCTGTTCCCCTGGGACCTCCAGGAACCAGCACCTCCACCGGTAGGACTGCGCCAGAGCACTCGCACAGGCAGAGACCGCGAGCCAGCAGGTAAGGATGCTCTGATCGTGACAGTATCACCTACTCTATGGGTGGCCTCTGGACACTTCCCGGGCTTCTCTGGGTTTGAGGTATGGAACTTGCGGATGAGACTAGGAGCATGGACATCCTCAGCTTTGATCCAGCATCGCTCCGCAGAGCCATAACCCTTCCAGTCCAGCAAATATTGTAAGTGTCCATATTGCATACGGGAGTATAGGATTTGTTTCACCTTGAACTCCACCCCCTTCTCGGCTAGAACTTTAGGAGGTGACAGCAGGATTTTGAGAAACTTGTTAAGAATAAGGGGTTTCAATAGGGAAATATGGAAGGACTTAGGGATCCTGAGGTTGGAAGGAAGCTGCAGTTTGTAAGCCACTGGGTTGATGACTTCGATCAAGGAGATCAGGCCAATAATTCGAGGTGCGAATTTCATAGATGGAACTCTGAGGTGTAGGTTGCGAGTAGACAGCCAGGCCTGATCCCCTACTTGCATTCTGGGAACAGTTCTGTGCTTTTTATCTGCACCCCTTTTGTATCGCTGAGAGGTCTTGAGGAGGGTAGCATGAACTTGTGACCATATCTGGGCGAACCTCCGCAGGGTAGAGTCAACATCGGGGACGTCATAGACTGACAGGGTTTTAAATTCAGGAACCCTTGGATGGAGACAGTAGACGATATAAAATGGTGACTGACCAGAAGACGAGTGATACGAGGAATTATGTGCAAACTCAGCCCACGGAAGAGGCTCTGACCAATTATCCTGGGAGGATGACATGTAGATTCTCAGAAAGGTCTCCAGGTCTTGATTCACCCTTTCTGTAGATCCATTACTTTGAGGATGGTAGGCTGTGGAGAAATTTAATTTGACTTGCAAGATGGAACAGAGGGCCTGATTCAGAACCGCTCGTAAGCGCCGCTCGCTCGCTCCTAGCGATGTTCGCACATCTGCGCATGCGTATGGGTCGTAATGCGCATGTGCCAACCAGTCATTGCGGTCGGAAATCGTGCGCTTGCTAAACAGCTAGGGCCTGCTAATTTGAGTGACAGAATGAGGCGTTTGTGGGTGGTAACAGGGGAAGGTGCTTGAAAACGGGGAGTGGAGATCCGAACGCAGGCGTGCCAAACGGTCAAAACGGGCGTTTAATGGGTGTGCATAATTAACAAAGCAGCGTCATCGACCACGTCACTTGGTTGTCTTTTAGCCTGAACTGCTCGCAGTGCTTGCGGGAAGTAAAACCTACCACAAGCACTGCGAGCAGTTCAGACGCCTTTCGATGTACTCGATTAATCTAATAAATAGCGGAGATGACGTATGATGCGAACGGCCAGGGGGCGTCTTTACAAAATAGCGAGCGCATGTTTCGTTTGCTCGCTCAGACATAGAGGCGTCAGCAGACCGCAAAGAGCGAGCGCTCAATTTAAATAGCCAGCCCCTTTTTCTGAACGACCATTTGCAAATAGCGTCCGGCTCTGAAACAGGCCCAGAGCGCACTCCAAAACTTTGCCACAAACTGAACCCCACGATCCGACACTATCTCAGTGGGGAGTCTGTGTAGGCGGAATATGTGAAGTACAAACAGATGAGTCAAATCAGAAGCAGAAGGTAGCCTTTTAAGTGGAATATAATGGACCATCTTGAAAAAATGGTCGACTACCACCCAGATGGTGGTATATCCACTGGAACCCGGCAAGTCTCTCACAAAATCCATGGACAGATGTGTCCATGGATGGGTTAGAATGGGAAGATGCACCAGGTCTCCAGCAGGAGCTTGTCTAGGGATCTTCTGTTGGGCACACTGGGTGCAAGAAGCAATGAACTACGCCACATCTGTTTTCATAGTGGGCCACCAATAAGAGCGCTGCAGAAATTCCAGTGTCTTGCTGTTACCTGTATGGCCTGGGAAGTGGGATGCATGAGCCCAGGAGAGTAGTTGTTTTTGCAATTCTGGAGCCATGAAGGTTCTGCCAGGAGGAGGTTGCACTTGAATACTGGCAAAGACTCTGGAGTCGAGGACTGGTGTTTCTCGGAGGACTTCCATATTGTTGTCAAGAGCGAAGGAGCATGACAGGGTATCAGCCTTTTAATTGAGGGATCCCGAACGATAAGCCAGTGTGAAGCTGAAGCGGGCAAAGAATATGGCCCAGCGAAACAACCTAGGACTGATACATTGTAGGTTTCTATGGTCTGTATATACTGTGAAAGGGTACTTGGCACCTTCGAGGAGATAATGCCACTCTTCTAGGGCTAACTTGGCCGCCAGCAATTCCTGTTCCCCAATGGCATCATTTTTTTCTGCTGGTGAAAACTTTCAGAAAAGAAGCCACATGGGTGGATATTGTTGTCTACGAATCTCTGTGACAGGACAACTCCCACTGCTTCAGAAGAGGCATCCACCTCCAGAAGAAAAGGCCTGTTGGGGTCTGGCTGCCTTAGCACCGGAGCTGAGATGAGCTCCTGTTTTAACAGTTGGAAAGCTGTTTCTGCCTTGGGAGGCCACTTGGAGGGACTGGCTCCTTTACGGATCAAGGCTGTGATAGGGGCCACCAGAGAAGAGAACCCCTTAATGAATCGTCTATAGTAATTTGCAAAGCAGAGAAGTCTTTGGACTGCCTTTAAAAAAGTGGGGCGAGACCAATCCAGGATTGCTTGAACCTTTTTTAAATCCATCTCTAATCCGGAGCCCGAGATGATATACCCCAAGACTGGAATGGAAGGGACTTTGGGCCTGATTCAGAGCCGCTCGTAAGCGGCCGCTCGTTCGCTCCGAGCGATGTTCGCACATCTGCTCATGCGTATGAGTTGTAATGCGTATGCGCCAACAAGTCAGTGCGGTTGGAAATCGTGTGCACGCAAAATAGCGAATGCCTACTAATTTGATTGACAGGATGAGGCGTTTGTGGGTGGTAACAGAGGAAGGTGCTTGAAAACGGGGAGTGGAGATCCGAACGCAGGCGTGCCAAACGGTCAAAACGGGCATTTTAAGGGTGTGCATAATTAACAAAGCAGCGTCATCGACCACGTCACTTGGTTGTCTTTTTTAGCCTGAACTGCTCGCATGATTGCGGTAGGAAAATGCTACCACAAGAATAGCGAGCAGTTCATACGCCTTTCGATGTACTCGATTAATCTAATAAATAGCGGAGATGACGTATGATGCGAGCGGCCAAGGGGCGTCTTTACAAAATAGCGAGCGCATGTTTCGGATGCTCGTTCAGACATAGAGGCGTCAACAGACCGCAAAGAGCGAGCACTCAATTTAAATAGCCAGCCCCTTTTTCTGAACGAGCGTCTGCAAATAGCGTCCGGCTCTGAATCAGGCCCTTTGAACACACACTTTTTAAGCTTGCAGTACAGTTGATTTTCCCTGCAGGTGTGTTACAGAGTCCGAATGGCATCACCAGGTATTCGAAATGCCCATCAAGGATATCCTAATATCACTTCATGTGACGCTTTGGGTATAATCAAAAAGCTGATGAGCTCAGAATGAAGGGCTCCTATGCGAACTCTTAGGAGTTGGGTCCATACGGAAAAAGTACCGTTGACAATGGGATTGCCATCAACAGCTGACAGGGTAATAACATGGTTGAGGGAGATACTAGATACTAGAAGCTTCCTAGCAAGTTTGAGAGTAATAAAGTTTTCTGCCACACCAGAATCCAGGAGGGAGGAGACGAACACAGGGCCTTGCTTTAAGTCTAGGGCTATGGGTAGAATAGACTCAATATTTTTCGAGGATGGAAGTACTACTCCCAACCGAGCGCCCCAGGAACCGGTTAGGTGCGGGAGTTTCCCGGTCTATGGGGACAGGAAGCCACAAGATGACCGGTCTCCCCATAATATAGGCAGAAATTTTCACTGCAGCGACTTTGCCGTTCTTCATTACAGAGGCGGGCCCGGTTAACCTGCATAGGTTCCTTGTCTGTGTGTCCAGGAGTAGCAGGAATACTAGGACGGAACCAGAGGTGATCAGACCTATTCTTCTCGGCCGGTCATTCCCTGAAGCGGAGGTCCACCTTGTTGCACAGGGAAATGAGATCGTTGAGGTTAGTAGGAGGGTCCCGGGTGGCTAGATCATCCTTCAAACGATCAAAGAGGCCATTCCAGAAAGCAGATGTCAGGGCTTCCTCTTTCCATTTTAACTCTGAAGTTAAGGTCTGAAATTGGATAACATACTGACTGACTGGATGCTGAAGTCGACCTTCCAGGTTCATCAAAAATCCTCCTAAATGCTGCCAAAAAGTGTGAATAATCATCCTGTAGAGGATCTGATCTCTCCCGGAGTGGGGAAACCCAGTCCAATGCCGCTCCAGATAGCAGGGACACAATATAGGCCACTTTGGTTTTTGGAGAAGCGAAGTTAGAGGGTTGAAGGGTAAAGTGCACATCGCACTGTTTGAGAAACCCATGACACAGCTTGGGGTTGCCATCAAACTTTCTGGGTGTAGGTAGGTGCAGATGGGGTGGAGCACAGGGAGTGGAGACCATCGGTGTGGACTGGGTGGCAACTGCTGGGGTACTAGCTGCGACCAGAGAGGCCTGCAAGGTGTCTTGCTGGCGAGCCATCCCCTGGAGGAATTGTGCCATTTGCTGTTGCATAGCTTCCAGGCCTTCTAGCCGATTGGCGATACCTTGTAACAAATCCGTTCTGGACTCCGGTCCAGTGGCCGAATCCATTTGGCCAGTGCAAACTGTCAGGACCTGGGGGCTTTTGGACCCGGAAGGAATCAGGAGTTGAGGCAGGAACGGGGTTGTTAAACTGAAAGGCAGCTGGTTTAATGGGAGTATTTGGATTCATGGCATAAAACAACTATATAAGTACTGTAACAAAAGTCCAATAGAGGTATGCTGAGGATCAGAGGTCTGTAAACTGCGGTGGGTTCTGAGTGTGTGCAGCTGATCAGTTACCAGCGGACAGTGAGACGTGGGGTATAGCTGATAGGTGCAGGATTCCTGGGAACTGCCTTGAATGCTGACAGGAAGCAAGCGAGACTACTGAGACTGCAAAATACCAAGGCTACGGAGCACAGAGAACTCTCACACAGCTAGACTGTGTACTCGTTGCACTGGCAACTACAGGGCATGCTGAACACCCTTAAGTACCATGGGAAGGTGCAAGATAGACTGCTGAGAGTCGCTACCAGCAGTCTACAGCACAGAGAAGCTGCCAATCTTACCTGTACCAGCATGGCCTGTCCCCCCGGGACCTCCTCGCATACCTAGCGCCAATCTCCAGGAACCAGCACCTCCACCGGTAGGACCGCGCCAGAGCGCTCACACAGGCAGAGATAGTCAGCAGGTAAGGACGCTCTGGTCGTGAGTTTGTAGTAACCCTTGTTTTCTATTGCTTTCTCTGTCTAATGTGGGGTACACACTTTGCAGAAAGATTGGTTGGCCAATCGACCGATTTGATATGTATGCAGTTGTGCATACACACTTAACAATTGGCCGACCAATATGTCTGGCTGTTGGAACCAGTTGTAATGTCATTGTCACTGGTTCCTGTGTCCAGCATATGGGTCAGTTGCCCGTACACACAGGCAATGCGCCCAATAGATCTTTACAATATATGGCATCTGCCGTGTTTCACGGCCAATAAAATACAGTATATCTGTGAAAAACACTGTTCACAAATATATTGTGTGTACACACCGGCCGATGGTGAGGTCTTTATATATCATTCACCCTCTGATTGAAATCGCTTGTACATATTAATTGGAGATTGTTAAATTGGGGGAAAAACATAGAATGATGTATGGGCCACATTAGTCATTCTCTGCTCTTGACCTTGTTCGATCACCTAGGGTGTCCGATCTTACACCAACTCACTCATTTGTTCATAAGCTGTGATGGTCTGTTTATTGTAAGATTTGTCTAGTGAGGCTATTGCATATTACCTTCGGTCTTCAATAAAAGTTTAGGATCTTTTATCCTTTTATACTGTCACTGTAACCAATCAGAATTCCTTCCACTGGTCGTTTATATTGCTTGCTGCACTTTTCTTCAGAGATACAAACAAATAAACCTATTATGCATTTTATGATAAATTTTTCAGCATGTTGAAGTTCATATGGCCTGTTAGCATGAATTCAATCATTTCAGTCAGGGTTCTGTTCTTCCTTCCAGCTACACAATTTTGACTTGGTTTAGATTGGTGCTTTATGCTATGTTGATTTAAGATCAACTATTTTATGTTTCATAAATCACCTCCATTGTCTCTTTGAATGTTAGTGTGTTTTGCTGATACTTGTCATTGTTACATTACAATAATTTGTCCAATTCTTCATCTTTATTCGATTATTGACTGTACCTTAAACAGTAATGTGTAATAGTTGTAATATATCTGTTGCCTCCTCGTGTGGGAAATGTTCTAAGACTGCACAAAACACTGTGTGTGGTTGAGGACATTATAAATATATTGTTACTCATGCCTGTCTCTAATTCTTATTCCCTGCTTAATTATAAATTGCCTGAAATAATAATCTACTACAAATCATCTCTGAATAACAGAATCTCAACCTTAAATTTCCATATCTGATAACTGTCAATATATAGTATAGCTCTAAGCTGCTGGCCATTTTCTTTTCTTTGCACCCTTAGGAATACTGTGTTGAGTTACTCACTTACACTTTATAAATTTGATTGGGACATTGAATGCATAATTCTATTATACTGTGCCTGGGCCAATAACTTGTTGCAGAATAGTTATTTGTTCAAACTATAAAATACACAAGAAAGATGGTGGTATAAACTCTGTTGTGACTAATACATGAAAAAAGGCCGGAAAATAAAATAACATATCATGGAAGATAAACAGGAAGTAGTTATAAGAAAGTACACACTTACAACAGTGAGAGACTGTAAAGTTACAATTTGTGAAATAGCGCCATTTACTGTACATCTAGTATATCTTCCCAAGTATACTTACCCTATAAGCTATTGTCATATACTGTACAAACAAATTAAACACTAGACTAGAGGATGTGGTATTTCATTTACATCTGCAGAATTGCTCTTACATTAATATAAAAATTGCTAAATCATTTTAAAATAAACCCTACGTGTAAATTAAATAAATTTCCCATTTAAGCCAGCTAATGTAGCCAGCATACAGAACATTTTAGCTTGGGAAACACCCTAATGAAAAGTATTATTACATATTTCAAACAAGTGTGAAGAAAACACACTGTGAAATATGTCTCTGTGTATGTGAAACCTTTCCTAGAGCCGAGTTTAAATGCCAGGCCTTTCTTTTCACCTTAGTAAATTACCATAAATATTTATACATATTTGAACTCAATGTAATATACAAATGTTGTAATTTTAAATCATAATTAAATCTTCCAGCATAGTAAATACTATATATTTAGAATTCTGCAAAGTTTAGTATTTTAAACCTCGCTGCCATCAAAATCTAAAACCTGAGACAACTGCATCAGTGAGCCTTATTATTGGTACACCCTAGTTAGATGTCGGGTTTAGTTGTTCATGGTCCAGTATTTTCCATTGCTTCACAAATCACAACTATAAAATGTTGTATTATTAATTTATTGCCATTTTATTGATAATAGTTTGGTGTTGATAGTTGATACTTTCATGGAGGTCACAGAAATAATGTGCAGCACTGTGTGACATTTATGAATGTTAGTGTTTGTGATGTAAAGTGATTTCTAGTTTTCCCGCAAGCAGAGGAGTTGTTTATTTTACTCAAGATGATGGAAGATCTGGTTGGATTGGGGAATTCCATATGGATCTCGTCTCAGCTAGAACCACCTGGGCATGTGTGACATATGGATGTGAAAAGGTTAATCAAAATAAAACAAAACTAACCTGTCCATAAATTACTAAAATCCCCCCAATAATATGCCTCAAACTCACTATTAACCGCAAAGTACTGCAACTAATAAGGTTTAGTTCAAGAATGGCTACTTTAAGGAAACCTTCAGTTACTGCATGAGTTAAACTGGCCGTACAGAAGCAATTACTTAGAGCAATTCTTTGTTCTGCCATAGACTGGGTCAGGTGACTGGCAAAACCCAACATGTTGGACAATTTTGATTTGTCGATTCTAACAGTAAAGGTTTGTCTAAGTAATGTAGCAAGTATTACTTGTAAAGGGACCCAGCATATGCTAGAAAATCTGAGTTTGCCTTTGCGCCATCCAATCCCGCCCCTCTTTATTCTCTGCTCTGTCCCATCACAACTCTTTACCGCCCCAACCCCTCTCTGTATGCTATTTTTTTTTCTTTCTGGGATCCTGTTTTGAACAAAAAAAAGTGGTGACTGAACTCTGTAGGGTTATAAAGGGCTACTTAACTTTATAAACTTATTGCATGGCCAAGGAAGGCTCTTATTGAACTACTAAGTCCCCAGGATAGTTATATTTGCCAGAATAAAAACTCAGACAAACAGACGTTTTCCAACAGCAAAGACATTTCATACTACATGTGCACCAACATCAGCTGTAATGACAGGAGAGGACTATTTAATGTCAGAGGCTCACAGATATAAGTAGATATACACACATTTTATTTAATAGGTTGTAAGTTTGGAACCCTAGTGTAGTGATTAATATTGAAGAGGTAGCCAGTAACATCTAACTGGGAATGTATAAAAGAACCTTAGTGTATAAATGGTGTAGTTACATTTAGGTGTTAGTCCAGTGGGAATTAGATCATATTTACATATTTATAACGTATATTTGTATCAATGGGTAGTGATACATAAGTGAATGTGATACTGCTGCAATTTAATTTCACTGAGAATGTCCTATGTGCCTGTCATTGCAAACTGCAATAATTTATTTTTAAGAAAAAAAAACTTAAATCTGAGCGGATTGACCCATATAAAGAGAGTTTCCCGAGTCATCATAAGAGAAAATAAAGTAAGCTCTAGCCTCATTGTTTATGTTGATTTCTGTCTGGGGGAAAGGAGTCCTTACCACTCTGCCTTGGGGAAAGTGAGGTGGACCATCAGTATTACTCAAGATTGAATTCCATTCAAGAGAAGAGTGATACATCTCTAGGCTGCAAATACACAGTATTGTTAATGTGAATCATACCATACTGATACATACATGTCAGGTGTTACACCTCAAGGCTTGATACATGATCTCCCCCACTGTCTGTGAACCTACAGTAGAGTAGCCAGTGTGGGCGAACTGTGTGGTTTGTTGCAGGTGCTGTGGACAACCGTAAAGGTGATTCTGGGGAGTATTGCTGGTTGTGTTCCCATTGTAGGCCAGGTCTGTGTGAAGCACATGCACGCTAAGACAGACTGATTGTTTATACATAAGCTGTTACCATCATAACATGGTAGTTGTCATATATTTTGCTTTCCTTATTAGGCTGTTGGTACCATGTGGTTCCTCCCTATCCTGCTGCTCTATGCCTCTGTACATCACTCTTTTAATACAATTTCCCCACACACGGCTCCCCTGTGGAAGCTGCCATTTTTCTCTGCCCACCCTCACTTCCCCTTCACCTATATTTCATAGAGTTCTTTTGCCGTTATTGTTTCTCCTGATAATAAAATCCAATCCCCAGGACTAACCCCCACTGCCAGATTTTGCTTTCACCCCCCCCCCCCCCATTTTTTGTGCCCATTGTTGACCAACCAGCATTGACCATATGGAATTTCTGTCTGAGGGGGTCTATTCACTAAGATAAAGTAGAGAGAGATAACGTACCAACCAATCAGCTCCTAACTGTAACTTTGGAAAATGACAATTAGGAGCTGGTGGGTTGGTACTTTATCTCTATCCAGTTTATCTCTAAACAGACCACACGCTGATCTCTGCTACAAAAAAAAATAGTAAAAAAGTAATAACTTACCTGAGTCCAAGGACCAGAGATCAGTGCACCGGTGATGTCCTCCCTCCGGTCAGCTGGTCTCCCATCCTGCACTGGGACCCGGTCATCAGGTGACCAGGTCCCAGTGCAGGATGGGAGATCAGCTGACTGGAGCCATTAGGGACATCACCGGAGCCCAATCACCGGAGGTAAGTGCAATTAAGTGAGGGGGGGTAGCGGGGCGGGGCTTAACGGCGGCCGGTTGGTGCATGTGCGGGCACTTGTCATGGTATTTTTTGCAAAAATACCGTGATAAGTGTGCGGAGATGATTCGCAGGGACAGAACTGTATCGTAAGCTCTGTCCCTGCAAGGGATTTTTAGTAAATCCCTGTGATATTGGCTGAATTCGCGATGCGAATTCAGTCAGTAACGGTAATATCACACTACAATCTGCATTCAAAATGCAGATTGTAGTAAATAGAGCCCATTGTCTCATGGACCCACATTTTCTCCTCTTACTCATGATTTCTACTCCTTTTATGCTGTGTGTCCGGGGTTTTTCTGGTTTTCAGTTAATAACAATAGGCTCCTATCTGCGCTGTACCTTCCTGTTGCCTTTACCCACATGTGCTGCCGTAGTACCATTAGTCTTTTGTGTTCGACTTTTAGTGCAATTTCTGTATCCTGTCCTTACTGTAGGCTGGTTTTCATCTTTCCTTGGATTTCTTATGATGCAGGTATGTCTCAAGTTTATGATGGGTTTATGATTTGAGAGTTCAACACCTCCTGGTAGGGTTCAGTTGCTCTGTTTTTTTATGCCATTTGTACTGTAGGTCTGGTGGATCCCTGGTCTTTCCTGGCATTATGATGTGTTACACTTACTGTTTCCCTAGTTACGGTGGATGGCAATAGTGGGGATCATGCTAAGCAATTACAATAAGCTGTTTTCTGTGTGGCTTTATATTTGGATAGTTTTACACAATGGAATATGCTGAGTACATGTTGATGCTAGTAATGCCCTCCTTTTGATTTACTTAAGGGTTTTTTCGGTGTGTGAGCAATTGTTCGGTTTGTAGGTGTAGTGCAGTGGTTCTCAAACTCGGTCCTCAGGACCCCACACAGTTCACTTTTTGCAGGTCACCCAGCAGGTGCACAGGTGTATTCATTAGTCACTGACACGTTTTAAAAGATCCACAGGTGCAGCTATCAGTTTCACTAGTAATTATGTGAGCAGACCTGCAAAACATGCACTGTTTGGGCTCCTGAGGACCGAGTTTGAGAACCTGTGGTGTAGTGTACTTTTGGTTATTGACTTTATGCTGTTGTTCCTTCATATCTTCTATAAACTATCCTTCACTTCATAGAGCATACACTTTTTATAGGCTGTGGTTCGGTATTGCCCACAACTCATATTCTAGCCAATGGCATATTGTTTTGCTGAGTGCTGCCTGTTATTATTGGTGCTAATTTGATGCACTTTGTTGACATGCTGGTGGGTTTTGACAGTTGATTTGTTTGTTCTTGTGGTTGCCAGGTGGCAGTGTTTTTGTTTCAGCACTTGATTTTCGCTTGCTGGATACCCACTGCTTCATACCACCATTCCAACTATCCCCCTTTACTATATGAAATTGGGCACAGCTCAATCACCTAAGGCTGTTCCTTATGTTTCCTTTATGTTCCTTAATGTAGTCTTGCTTTGTATTGTGCTTTGAGTGGAGATGATGCCCCTAATTGTTTTCTGCCTCAATGATCCAGGAGGAGATGTATCAAATCTGCAAATAAAACAAGTGGAGAAATTGCCCATAACAACCAGTCAGATCCTAGCTATCAATTTATAGAATGTGTTTATAAATGATAGTGTCACGACCAGGGTTTCCTGGCATAGGGGACGACGGGTATTGCCTGTGAGGGCGCTGTGGCATGGTCCTTCCAGTGGAGGGACTGGTGTCTGGCGGCGGGCATTGGCTGTGTGAGGTGTTCCGTGGGCACTGTGTCATTCTGGCCGGGGCAGGCCTGGTGGTGTTTCCATTCCACTCTGGTATGGGTGCCGCCATCTTGCCTCTGGTCATGTGACTTAGCTAATGCAGTCCTGGCATGTCACATGCTCTCTCTTACCTATCACGATTCTGCACTGGGTACTTAAGGGAGTCCAGAGCTTCCCATAGTTGCCAGTGCAGTGTGTTTCACAGCGTATGCTGTGAGAGAGTTACTGTGCTCCAGTAAACCTGTCTGCTTTCCTGTGCTCCAGTAAACCTGTCTGTTTACCTGTGCTCCTGCTGGATCCCAGCTTCCAAGCAGCCTGCATTGTTCTGCTTGCTCCCAGTCTCCTGCTGGAACCACCCTGCATCTTTCATATACCCTCTCCCTGCCTAGAGACCTGAGTGTGCAGTTGGCCCTGTCCCTACACTGTCTCCTACCTAGCTCTCTGCAGTGATCCAATTTCTACACTGAGCCATCTCAGTCTACTCATCAGTTAACCTACTACTCCATAACTTCATTGGATTTCATCACACCAGTATCAATTCTGGTCTGCAGCCTCGCAGTAACCATTTGGATTACAAATACTTTTTATTATTTCTGCCACTACCTGGACATTACCCACTCTTGCTTCACTTCAGTTTAAAGTCATCACCTTCCCATCTATATTCTGGACTTTATATTATCAGTGTACATGTCTTCAAGTTCACCCATTAAAAAACCCATTTTTCAGTTTAAATCTCTTCTGGTGTCTGCTCCTGTTACCACCCGGGTCCACAACAAACATAGATCCTAACAGATAGCTAGAATCTTGTTGCTATGGGCAACACCTTCACCTGTCCGTCTTAGAAAGTGCAATACATCTCCCGCCTGGTATTTTTGGTGTACTATAAGGGGTGAATCTGCGTCACCTGTTGGCTTTGGTGTGGATTATATTTGGAGTGATGAATACAGAATAGAACTAATGTTGTGTTTGGTCTTAGTCTTTCCATTGCATGCTGGAGCTGGAGGTTGTCTGCAATTTAAACACAGGCTGTCTGCATTCGGCCAACATGGCGTACCGGGACTGACGTAGGAAGGCATCCAGTATTCTGTGTTCCAACTCACATTGTGTTCTTATTGGAAGTTTGTTATTCTGTTCTTGTTGTCTGCTCTGTTATATTATGTGATGCTGATCTGTGCTTCATTTACTACTTACATGTTTTTATTCTAGATGTCCATAGGATACTCCATTCACACAACCTGCAGCCTACAAAGCCAAAGGATGCTCCAGGTAGTGCTAGTGCTCTACTTCCAGCTGCCGTGGTTAGCCTCCTTTCCTAAATTTTCTCCTCCTCACCCGACAATCTCTTCTACGCTTTCTATCTGGAAGTCCTTGAGAAAATTTCCTTCTATCTCTTTGATCTTTGGACCTCTCACTACATTTCTAGGTAATCCCAAGTTCCCGCCAGGTGTTAATCCTTCACATTTCCACGCCTGGATCTTTGCGGGCCTCTTTAGAGTGGGCCAACTGGTATCCATTTCAGGCGTTAAACAATTTTTGGAGATCCATGAAAAATGGGACATTCTGCGCAGCACAACCCCAGCGTCCCGGCCATTTATTGAAGGTAAGTCCTCGCTCCTCATATCACGCCCTCCCACACTGTCCGGTTCCCCGCCGGCTGCACACGGATGCAACTACACACTCCTCTGCCAGAGCACCGGTCTGGATCACTAGCTCCTGGGATCCCACGCTGATGCCGGCTGCAGCTCCCAGTTATTTTGCATAACCCGGCCCATCCAGGTAAAGCAACGACGGGCCAACCAATTGTGTGGTCGGCGGGTCGGACATACACACAGTTTGATGCCCAATATATCTGCAGATATATTGGGCATTGGCTGTGCAGCAGAGCTGATGCGATATGTCTGTGAACGACGCCGTTCAGACATATCGGGCCAAATGTAATAGGTACTGTTTTGGTAAATTGCGAGTTTGGTGCTAAACTCACAATTTTTCACAACTCTCCAATGTAATAGGGTGTCTGTTCACTAAAACTCGCATTTTTCAGAGTTACTAAAACTCTCCATTCACAAACTCACATCCAGATGTTTTCACATTGAAAACAATCAACTCCAATGTAATAGAGTGTCTGTTTCAGACTCGCAAAAAAAAGTTTACCAAAAGTCCCCAAATAATAGACCTGCTTCAGGCTAGCGAGTACATCCTGAGCAGGTCAGATTAACACAGAAACATGCACATATCCATGAGATATGTACATGTTTCTGTGTGTACTTATGTTAAATGGTTTTAAATAAAAAAAATGACATGCACCCCCTCCCCAAAAGCATAACCAGCCCCGGGCTTTATAAAGCCTGTTCTGGTTCTAATAATACAGGGGCCAAAATGCGTAGTGGGCCCCTGTATATTAAGAACCAGCACAGGGCTTTGTTGAGCTGGTCCTGGTTCTGGAAAATCAGGGGACAAAATGAGTAGGGGTCCCCCGAAAATTCCAGAACCAGCACCGAACTCTTTCTAGCGGGGGGATAATGCCACAGCCAGGGAAAACCTTTCACCGGTTTCCCCGGCCAAAGCATTACCCCTGACCGCTAGTCAGTCCAGGCCGGGGATCCCTGGGGAGTTGGGTACCCCCCCAATAAAGGGGTACCCCTCTCCAGGGCACCCCAGGCCTAGACTGATAGCCCGAGGCTATCTTCGGCACTCTAGGGCGGTGGGTGCCGGGTTGATAGTGTTAGTGTAAAGTGTAAAATTTAATTTTCAATATTGTCTTTATTTGTAGAACCATAAGTACCAGCAAGCCTCCCCTGCATGCTGGTATTTGGAAAACCACAAATACTAGCATGCGGGGCATTACGGGCCCGCTGGCACTTGTAGTTCCACAACTAAAGACATACTCACCTAGTATCCGAAGTAATCCATAGGGGTGTACCTGAAAAAAAAAATCCATACTCACCGCTCCTATGCATCGATCACGTCCTCTTCTGCAAGTAGGCAATCCAGGGGTTAAAATAAAAAAACGAAAAAAACCCGATCCATGCCGGACACAGCAAAGGTATGTGTGTACACATACCTTTGCTCCGCGTAAATGACCGGGGCACACGTGTGCCCCGTCAGTGAAGGGGCCACCAGCCAATCAGGGAGCATCTCCATCGGAGCAGCTCCCTGATTAGCTGAATGCGGCCAGCCTGTGTGTTCCATAGACGTCTATGGTGAGAAATTCCCATAGACGTCTATTGTGGGAACCGCTACATCATAGCCGCAAGATTAATTGAGGTTAATCTTGTGGTTATGTCAATGATACAATGTCGCGACTTGTCTTAATCTTGTGGTTACATCAATGATACAATGTCGCGACATTGTATCATTGATGTAACCACAAGATTAACCTCAATTAATCTTGCAGCTACGATGTAGCGGTTCCCACAATAGACGTTCAGACTACCCCGCTAATGGTAGTCTGAACCTGTTCAATAGCGAATAACTTAATTTGTTCTAGAGCTCCCATTGGACATTCCGAAATGTGTTTATACAACGTATTATTCTTAACCTTTTTCACAATATTTCTCTGATGTTCCATATATCTAATGTTCATCGTTCTTGTGGTCCTACCCACATATTGTGAACCACAACCACATTGTAAAATGTAGATCACAAATGTGGATCTACAATTGATGAAGGAAATAATCTTAAATTCTTCGGAGGAGACAAATGAGATAAACTCCACTGTTTTTCTCTCAGTATGTTGACAAGTATTGCAATTTGTCCTCCCACATCTGTGGAAACCATTCGGAATTCTGGGTAACCAGGATTTACTTCTATCCATATTTTTAGTTGGTGTGAATACAGGGCATGCCTATGGCAAAATGATAGCCAATCGGGAGGCCTTAGAAAGAGCCGTCATACTCTATAAATGGCGGACAGCCATAGAGAGGCTTGGAACACTTTAAAGATGGCCGCCGTACTCTATAAATAGAGGATAGCCATACTGAGGCTTGGAACGCATGACGCATACAGCGCATGCGCAAACCCCGTATAAACGAGGCAATCGACTGGGGTATAAATATGGATATGAAAATGCTTATGTTGTGTCTGAGGAAGCCGCTGATGGTGTTTACTAGGCGAAGAAACGCGTTACACATGGTACCTGGATTATAGAGGCGGTAACATATTATTGACAATTTTCATAGCGTTTTTTAAAGGAATTTGAGAGAGGATTATATAAAGCTATAAGTGACTATTCGTTACTGTGGGACAGCAGCAGGGAACATTATGCGCTTTATGTGCTGAATGGAAATAGGAATAAATGGCTGCCGACCATATACTTGCATGCATGTGAATACTAACACTGCTCCACAAGCGCTTACTAACCGCATGGACTGTTTGTACTAACTGGCTATATGCACAAGGAGACTTTGTCGTTTGCTATAAGGAGAATAATTGGTTGCAAAAATAAAAATTGCCAGTGACAAGTTTTGGATAAGCCCTGCCTATTTGAACTATATGAGGTGTCTAATAAGACACAGGCTACTGCTTTTTATTCATCAGGAGTAAAGTCCTCACACAGTGTATACTAATCAATTATATTGATATATAGATATTGCTTAAAGCATGTTTTTACTATGATTGTCATGGTATATACAACTAACCATTGACTTGCCGGCTTTTTATATGTGGCCAACTAATTGTTTTTTATGTCAATATATGTATTTTAATTTTATGTGAATAAATAATTTTTGTATCTCAACCAATCTAACAGCGCTCTCTGGTAAGGCTTTAGGCCTATACATACCTTTCTTTTTTAGACTGCAATAATAAGGGGCACAACACCCTTAGTTGAGAGCTGCAGTTATTTTGGGATAAATATACTGTCACCTATTGGATTAGCGCCCTCAAGATTATTTTCTTTTGCTTTTCTCCAAATACCAGCATGCAGGGGAGGCTTGCTGGTACTTGTGGTTCTACAAATAAAGACAATATTGAAAATCAAATTTTACACTTTACACTAACACTATCAACCCGGCACCCACCGCCCTAGGGTGCCGGGGATAGCCCCGGGCTATCAGTCTAGGCTTGGGGTGCCCTGGAGAGGGGTACCCCTTTATTGGGGGGGTACCCAACTCCCCAGGGATCCCCGGCCTGGATGACTAGCGGTCAGGGGTAATGCCGCTAGACAGAGTTCGGTGCTGGTTCTGGAATTTTCAGGGGACCCCTACTCGTTTTGTCCCCTGATTTTCCAGAACCAGGACCAGCTCAACAAAGCCCTGTGCTGGTTCTTAATATACAGGGGCCCCCTATGCATTTTGGCCCCTGTATTTTTAGAACCAGAACAGGCTTTATAAAGCCCGGGGCTGGTTATGTTTTTGGGGAGGGGGTGCACCTTTTTTTTTTTAACACACACACAGAAGCCATCACGGATCTCACTGATCTGTGATGACTTCTCTAAAACTCGCACCTTTTAATGCTACTCGCATTAAAAGGTGTCAGTTTACATTGTCCTAAACTCGCCTAAACTCGCAAATGCAGTAGCCTCGAGCTGAAAAGTTCACAGGCTATTGAATTTGCGAGTTTCAGTACATACTCGCACTTTCTAAAAGTGCGAGAAAGTGCGAGTTTGTACTGTTACTAAAACAGACTACCTATTACATTTGGCCCATCGTCTGTCAGGGCCGGATTAAGGTCTGTGGGGGCCCCAGGATAACAAACTTGTGGGGGCCCCTTATGCAATGTCCCCAGTAGCAGTGCCCCTTATGCAGTGCCCCCAGTAATGGTCTCCCCTATGCAGTGCCCACTATAGTAATGCCCCTTATGCAGTGCCCCTTATATAATGCCCCCAGTAGTGGTCCCCCTATACAGTGCCCCCAGTAGTGCCCCTTATATAGTGCCCCCAGACCCAGTAGTGGTCCCCCCCATGCAGTGCCCCCAGTAATGGTCCCCCATATGCAGTGCCCACTGTAGTAATGCCCTTATGCAGTTCCCCCAGTAGTGGTCCCCCTATGCAGTGCCCCTTATATAATGCCCCCAGTAGTGGTCCCCCTATACAGTGCCCCCAGTAGTGCCCCTTATAAAGTACCCCCAGACCCAGTAGTGGTCCCCCCTATGCATTGCCCCCAGTAGTAGTCCCCCCCTATACAGTGGGGCCAGTAGTTGTCCCTCCCTATACAGTGGGCCAGTAGTTGTCCCCACTATGCATTGACCCTAGAAAATGCCCCCCCCCCCAGTGCCCCCATGAAGCGACACCCTATACAGTGACTCCTATAGCGGCCCCCCTATGCAGTGCCCTATGTAGTGGCCCCCTCCCCTATGCAGTCCCCTGTAGCTGCCCCCCCCCATGCAGTGGCCTCTGTAGCGGCCCCCTCCACCTATGCAGTGTCCCCTGTAGCTGCCCCCCCACCATGCAGTGACCTCTATAGCGTCCCCCCTATGCAGTGACCTCTGTAGTGGCCCCCTCTCCTATGCAGTGTCCCCTGTAGCTGTCCCCTATGCAGTGAACTCTGTAGCGGCCCCCTCCCCTATGCAGTGACCTCTGTAGCGGCCCCCTCCCCTATGCAGTGTCCCCTGTAGCTGCCCCCCCATGCAGTGACCTCTGTAATGGCCCCCTCCCCTATGCACACACACACACAAAAAAAAAAAATCACCACTTACCTGAATCCCCGCTCTTCCACTGCACTATGGGAGAGATGTCAGCGTCATGATGTCTCTCCCATTAGCAGCAGATGCGGGGGGGAGCCGGAAGTCGGAGCTCATGAGTGAGCAGCCAATGATGTCTCTCCCATTAGCAGCAGATGTGGGGGGGAGCCGGAAGTTGGAGCTCCGTTGTGCAGCAGCCAATGAGAGTCTGTCTGACTCTCATCGGCTGTTGTAACATATACACAGCTGCCGCCGGTCAGTGTGTACTCAGCATTAGGCTTTAAGGATTTGTCCCTATTTTTCAGAAATTATCAATTGTACAATGCAGTTTCCTCTGAATATAAGATGCAGATTCGACTATTTTCTAGTCTCAATGGGAGCAATTCAATTAGCGGCTCAGCTACAATGTGCTGTTCCAGAACAGCATGGCCATTGCAGCCTGCATTATAGCTACTTTTTCCTCTCTGGAAAAGTAGCGATATTGGCAGTGCCATAATAGGGCTAATATTTGCCCTGTGCCTGCCCTTCCCCCTAAGCACCTGAGGTAATAACGCAGAAGGGGTGGGTCCGGCAGCGTTGGGGAAGTGCAGTGCTGAGGTTGCTCTTATTGGCTGCACAGACTGCAGGGAGCCTGGGTGGAGCATCTAAAGGATGCTCCGGTGGCACTGCAGTAGTGATCCTGGCTGCAGGGTGCCGTTCCAGGCACCCTACTAGTTAGAAGCAAGGGCTGTGGGAGGTGGCAGTGCCACTCACACAGCCCTGCATGCTGTGCAGCATCACCGGTTGAACACTCCTAGTTACGGCGCTCAATATTGGCCCTACCGTAATTAGATGAGTATGTGCACAGGAAAGCATCAGGGGATGATCAGACGCACATAATATTAAAGTTTAAATGCACTTACCCTACAACAAAGTGCAGATGAAAATTGTATTAAATTGTTAAGAGCTATAGCGGTATATGTGTAAAGATAAAAATTCCCAGTGCATACCATATAGTGTAACAAGAAATGACTCAAAAGTCAAATGAGCTTGTTTAAAAAAATAGTTTTATTGGAAAAGTAAATAACTAAAATTTATAATCAGTAAATATATATAAGCAAAATGCTGGGTCTAGGTATATAAGATCAATAAAATTGAATAAAATGCCTAATACCAGTATACAAAACAGATGACATTATCACATGACAAAGACATAAAATACCACATAAACCATCTACAGTATGTACTGATCTATCCAACTGATTTGTTCTCTTAAAGAAACAGTTCAGCAGTTTGCTGCATACATATAGGTCCCGTTTGTATTTGAGAGGAAAAGGTCCATAATAACAAAAATAGAAAGTGTTTAAAATCTTTTATGTTTGGATCGTCTGGGTTTGTCTCTGTTTTGCTTCCTTTTTTCTTAAAGTATTTTTTCAGCATTAATTTTCTTATAAACTTGTGTAAGTCTAATATTGTATCAAATTTTCTTAATTTATTTGTTGGAGCAAATTTTAGTCCTTTTTGTAGAATCTTTATTTCTGTTTCATTAAGTTTGGTATTGCTTATGTTGAGGATGCCCTTTGGGTTAATTTCCTTGATCCCTTCCCTTTTTTTTTTTCTGTTTTGCTTTGGTTCCTTCTTGCTTCCCCTGATTGATGTGGAAATTCTTTTTATTTTCCTTGTTTTCTCTGTATCCCTGCAGTTTTTTGGATTTTTTTGGGATAGCTCAGGTGGTTAAAAATTTGCTGTTGTTGTGTGCTAGTTCTAAAAAAAAGCGTCCATATAGGCCTCGGCTTCATCTTCTGCTGCTTCCTCCTTATATAGTCGATGTATATCTGTTTTTCTACCTCAGGGTCCTTAGGGATCCACAGGGACACCTTGGGGTATAGGTCTTGGCTCCACAGCCATGGGCACCACAGAGTTAAAGATGTCCTCCCAGGATGCACTGGGCCCCCTCCTATACCCCGCCCCCAGGCCAAGGCACCTCAGTTTTCAGTAGGTGCCCGGCCGGGAGCCGGTCATCGCAGAGGGGGGCTGTGTATAACAGCCCCTGAAGATCATCTAAGAGCGGTAGCATAGGACTGTCCAGCGGACGTCCATGCTAGTGCTCCGACACCCCCGCCGGCGCCGACCACCGGTAGTGATCCGGGGAGCTCGGCGGGCTCTTAGGGGTTCCTGCTAGCGGAACCCCCGGGGGCCTGGGACTGTGGCCGGACCTACGGGGGGCAGCAAGGTAAGCAGCGGGCGTCTGCGGTAGGCGCCCACTGAATCACAGTCCGGCGTCCCCAGGGCTGGGGGCTCCCTGGGGACGGCAGTATAGTGGAGCCAGGCGGATGCCTGCGCTCTCCACTAGACCACCAGGGATACGGGGCTGGAGCGTTGCGGAACACGCTCCAGCATCCCGGGGGGTTAATGGCCTGCCAGGGGAGGATGCCTTCCCTGTAGTGCACAGGAGGCTCCTCCCCATCACTGCTCTCCGCCGCCTAACGCTGAGGTTTTGGCGGGCTGAGGCAGTGATCCTCCTCAGGCCCGCCTCCCTTCATCCTCTGGCGGCCATTTTAGGTGAATGCTGTGGTGACAGGGTGCGGAGCCTGGGGTGCCCCTTACATACCTCTCCTCCAGTAAAGGTCAGCGTATGTAGCGCTATCACTGCCAGGCTGTAAGTCTGTGTAAGTGATAGTGCATTTAGTGCAGGGTTTTCTGCATGGTATGTGACTTTATGCTAGCGCTGTGTGCCTGATCTTTCACTGTCAGCCATTTTACTATCCCTATTTCTTCCTCCTGACCAGCCCTCTCAGTGCCAGTACTGTCAGGGTAGGAATTTACCTCACAGTTTTAGATTTATTTCTGTGAGAGGAGTGTCACATACCACTATGTCCAGTGAGGACTCTGTTAGAGGAGCACCTCTCCTATTTTCCTGCTCCAGATGTAAAGCAGGTGTGGGGGAGGGGGTGGTACTCCAGGATGGGTTATGTGCTGCATGTTATGGCCATCCCTGGTACGTCTGCTGTACCCAGCACCTCTCAGGAACCACCTTGGGCTTGTTTTGCACAAGCCCTGACTGTTCTTGTAAATAGGCTTGCAGCCCCTCCTATGTTTCCACAATTGGGGTTTGCACAGCAGGCGGTAGTCCCGCCTCCTGTTCTGGGAGTTCCGGGACCAATAGTAATGCAGTGCCCCCCGCAACAGGTCCTTAATCAGGCTGACCCAGGTTTGTCTGATTCTGGGGTGCGGAGCACTCAGCAGGATCAATCCAGACCTGCTAAAAGACCGTTATTGTCATATCCATCCGCTCAGGATGATGACGATGACGGGTCGTCTGATGAGGGCGAAATTGTAGATTTTTCGGACACTGACAGCCCTCAAGCAGAGGCTAAGTCTAGTATTTACATTCCAGGCCTCATACGGGCAGTCCGTGCGGCCATGGTAATTACTGACGACAACTTACCTGCAGCGCCTACTCATGCTTATTTTAAAGAAGTTAAAGGAGCTGCAGCAGTTTTCCCTCTATCTGGTCAGCTAGTTGATCACATGGAGGAGGCCTGGAAATGTCCAGGAAAAAGATTTCAACCTCACAAGCGTCTGGCACGTACTTATCCCTTTGCGGAAGATTACTTCACTAAATGGGAGTCTCCTCCTCAGGTGGATTCTCACGTTACGCGCTTAGTAAAGAGCGCAACTTTGCCTATGCCGTCTATGTCTTCTCTGACGGATACTACAGACCGTAAGGTGGAGGTGTGTCTTAAGTCCATCTATTCCCTTGCTGGAGGAGCATCTAGACCAGCTATGGCTGTCTGCTGGGTGGCCCAGGCTATGGAAAGGTGGGCGGACGCTTTGGAGGCATCATTCGCTTCTGAGGGTACCAGCGAACAGGTTATGTTAGTGGGTAACCTTCGGGATTCCGCTACGTACATTAACGAAGCAGCTTTGGACTTGAGCCTGCTTACTTCTAGGATTTCTGCGGCAGCTGTAGCCGCTCGACGCTCCTTGTGGTTACGTTCGTGGAGGGCGGACGCTGAATCCAAGAAAGGCTTGGAATGCTTACCCTATAATGGACAGGTCCTGTTTGGACCAGCCTTGGACAAAATAGTAGACACGTTGGCGGCTGCCAAATCTGCGTGTCTACCCTCAGCCCCGACTCCGTCTGGGTCTAAAAATCCGTCCTTTCGGCCCTATCGCCCTCCGGGAAAACCTAGGGTTCAGTCCTTTCCGAGACGATCAGGTCCCAAAAAGACCAAGAAGCAAGCTTGGAGTACCAGACGTCCAGCTGCCAAGCCGGACGACAAACCCTCAGCCTGACGGATTGGGCCTCCCCTTGGGGGATCCCAGGGTGGGAGGCTGACTTCTGCAATACGCCCAGTGTTGGTTCAAAACCACCACAGACACTTGGGTACGGGAGGTGGTATCTCAAGGATATGCCCTCTCCTTCCGCAGAAGGCCTCCTCATCAGTTCTTTGTAACAGCAGGTCCTTCAGATCCAACGAAGGCTCTAGCGATCCAAGAGTCGGTGCGTTCTATGCTTCAAATGGGAGTAATAGAACCTGTTCCGTTATCCCTGAGAGGGACCGGATATTACTCCAACCTTTTTCTGGTTCAAAAACCAAATGGATCATACCGACCTATACTCAACCTCAAGTCCCTGAACAAGTTTTTAAGGGTCCCTCGGTTCCGGATGGAGACTCTGCGTTCTATTGTTTTAGCTATGCAGCCTGGGGATTTTATGGTGTCCCTGGATATTCAGGATGAATACCTGCATATCCCCATTGCCAGGGTTCATCAGCGTTACCTCAGATTTACAGTGTTGGACCTCCATTACCAGTTTCAGGCCCTACCGTTTGGCCTTTCCACGGCTCCTCGGGTGTTCACAAAAGTAATGGCAGCCATGGCGGCACACCTGCGGTTGCAGGGAGTTCGCCTGTTACCTTACTTGGACGACCTTCTGTTGTTGCCAGGGTCGCCACAAGTCCTTTGCAGCCATCTACAACTGACAATATCGGTATTGCAGGCTCACGGCTGGATAGTGAATTGGAAGAAGTCCTCTCTAATTCCTTCTCAGAGAATGGTCCATCTCGGGGCATTGTTGGACTCGCAGCAACAGAGGATCTTTTTGACGGAGGAAAAGATAGCCCTGTTGCAGTCCAAGATACGCAATGTTCTAAGCAGTCGCCGAGTGTCTCTTCTCTCGGCGATGAAATTACTGGGATCCATGGTGTCAACGTTCGACATGGTGGAGTATGCACAGTTCCACTCCAGGACTCTACAAATGTTGATCCTGTCCAGATGAGACAGAAATCCCCATCGAATAAAGACGCAGATGATCAGGCTCACTCCGGAAGTGCGCCTGTCTTTGACGTGGTGGTTACAAAAGTCTCATCTCAGCAGGGGACGTCCGTTTTGGATTTCGGATTGGGTCCTTCTAACAACAGATGCTTGCCTTCGGGGCTGGGGCGCTGTGACAGCCCCACCGTCTTCCAGGGCCGGTGGACATCGGAGGAATCTAACCTGCCAATCAATATATTGGAAATTCGAGCAGTGTTCAGGGCGCTGCAGCAGGCAAGACCGTTCCTGCTAGGGAAACCTGTGCAGGTTCAGTCAGACAACGCCACCACGGTGGCTTACCTAAATCGTCAGGGAGGAACTCGAAGCCAAGCGGCTCTAAGGGAGGTGTCCCGCATTCTGACTTGGGCAGAAGGCAATCTGCCGGCCATTTCGGCCGTCTTCATTCCGGGTGTGCTGAACTGGGAGGCGGACTTCCTCAGCCGCCACGATGTACACCCGGGGGAATGGTCTCTTCACCAGGAGGTGTTCCAACTCCTGGTGGACAAGTGGGGTCTTCCCGAAATAGACCTCATGGCCTCCAGACACAACCGCAAGCTGTGGGCGTACGGATCCCGAACAAGAGACACAGGAGCTCTCCTGGTGGATGCTCTGTCGGCACGATGGAACTTCCAATTCGCGTACCTGTTTCCTCCATTCTCCCTGCTGCCTCGAGTAATTCGAAAGTTCAGGCAGGAAGGAGGCAAGATCCTGCTGGTGGCCCCTGCGTGGCCCAGAAGGAGTTGGTACTCGGATCTCCAGTGTCTATCCATCGACACTCCTTGGCTGTTACCTCAGAGGCCGGACCTATTGTCTCAGGGTCCTTGTCTCTACCCGGGCCTGAATCGGTTATCTTTGACGGCGTGGCTCTTGAGGCTTCCCTCTTGAGGTCCAAGGGTTTCTCTAGAGCGGTGGTCAATACTATGTTACATGCTCGTAAGCCGGCTTCAGCTAGAATTTACCACAGGTTGTGGCATACCTATTTTGAGTGGTGTCGCCCTAAAGCGTACGATCCTCACGAGTTTAGAATATCGAGAGTGTTGGCTTTCCTTCAGGCAGGCTTGGATTTAGGTCTACGCCTTGCTTCACTGAAGGTGCATGTTTCTGCCCTGTCGGTTTTGTTTCAACGAAGGATTGCCACGCGGCCTGATATCCGTACATTTATGCAGGGTGTCCTTCGCATCCAGCCTCCCTATGTCCATCCGGTAGCTCCGTGGGATCTGTCTGTGGTTCTGAAGGCGCTACAGGAGCCTCCATTTGAACCTCTGGGTTCTGTGGATCTGAAATGGCTTACGGCAAAAACAGTGTTCCTTTTGGCTATTGCTTCAGCCAGAAGGGTGTCGGATTTGGGGGCTCTTTCGTGTCGTCCCCCATTTCTAATTTTTCATTCGGACAGGGCGGTACTTCGTACCCGTCCCGAATTCCTTCCTAAAGTAGTGTCTAGTTTCCACATTAACGGGGAAATTGTGGTCCCAGCCTTTAATTCATCTGATCACTCAGCTGGTGAGGCTTCTTTGGATGTGGTACGGGCTCTGCGGATTTACGTGGACCGTACCAGTTCTTTGAGAAAATCGGACTCTTTGTTCGTCCTATATGGATTTCATAGGAGGGGTTGGCCTGCCAGTAAACAGACTTTGGCACGCTGGATCTGCATGGCGATCTCTGAGGCATACACTCATGAGGGACTCCCAGTGCCACCCTCTGTGAAAGCTCATTCTACAAGATCTGTGGGACCTTCGTGGGCAGCTCGACGTGGCGCCTCAGCTCTTCAGCTTTGTAAGGCGGCCACGTGGTCCTCTGTCCATACTTTCGTCAAGCATTACGCTTTTGACACATTTGCTTCTCAGGATGCTTCCTTCGGGCGGCGAATTCTCCTCTCGGCACAGGAGCGTCCCCTCCCTTGAAGGATACTGCTTTGGGACATCCCCAAGGTATCCCTGTGGATCCCTAAGGACCCTGAGGTAGAAAACAGGAGATATGGGTCCCAGTGCAGTATGGAATGTCAGCTGACCGGAGCCACGGAGGACATCACCGAAGCACTGATGACTGCAGGTAAGTGTAATTAAGGGAGAGGGGTCACAGGGGGGAGGGGGGGCACGGGAGGGGCGCAATCATGGGGGCGGGGCTTAGTGTTGGGGGCGGGGCTTATCGACGGGTGGAGCGGCGCATGCGTCGGCACTTGTCATGGTATTTTTTGCAAAAATACCGTGATAAGTGTGCGGAGGGTATTCGCAGGGACAGAGCTTTATCGCAAGCTCTGTCCCTGCAAGGAATTTGTAGTAAATCCCTGTGATATAGCCTGAATTTGCAATGCAAATTCAGTCTGTAATATCATACTACAATCTGCATTACAAATGCAGATTGTAGTAAATAGAGCCCTTAGTCTTCTATATCTCTTTGGAACTTTTTCTTCTTTTGTTCAATGACTGTTTCTTCTATCCTTCTCTATTTGTTATTGGTTAGGGATTTTAGGTTTCTGAAATCCTCCATATCTTTAAGTGGTTCTATTTTCTTCTTTATGGTGTTAATTTCTGTCTCTTTTCTTTTAATGGACATTTCCCTTTCTTCTATAATTAATCAGATTTATTGAACAGAAATCAAAAGTTTCATTCTATCTTTCAATAAACTTTTCATTTTTTTATATAAATGTTTTTTTTAATTATTCGTAGTCCTCTAGGGATAATCTTCTGTTCAATATAGTGGCTTAGGGTGGTACTTTCCCACCACTGTTTGATTTCTGTAATCTCTAATTTCTCTAGTGTTAGAAAGAGGGAACAGAAACTCTCTTCTAGAACTGTTGTTATTTTATCCCTTATTTGAGTGGAACTTGGGAGGAATGTCTCCAAATGTCGATATATCTTATATCACTTATTTGATATAAACTATTCCTCTAGTTTACCTACATGTGTGAATAAGCAACTGCTTCTAGCATGTAGTGGGGGAGTTTCTTTAGTATTAGATAAAGAAAATGAGAAGCTGCGCTAGTTCTAACACACACATAGATACTATGTATACATTAGGCTGCTGCTATGGAATTTGTAGGGGGTGGGGGCACTACAACCCCAAAGTATATATGTAAAGATAAAAATCCTAGTGCATACCATATAGTGTATGAAGAAATGACCCAAATGTCAAATGAGCTTGTATAAAATATATATTTATTGGAAAAGTAAATAACTAACATTTATAATCAGTAAATATATATAAGCAAAATGCTGGGTCTAGGTATATAGATGACATTATCACATGACAAATACATCAAATAACACACAAACCATCTATGTACTTGTGACCGGATGCCTTTCGTCTAGGCCGGCCCTGGTCACGGGTTAGCGCTTTTGGACTTTTACTCACCATCAGTGACCGCCTATCACTGACTCCGCCCACTGTGCCGTGGGCGTTTACTGAAGCCGCCACCACCAAGCTCCTTTCAGCGGCGCTTGGAACCGCTTTTTCCGTACAATCAGGCTCCCACCTCGGCACCTGGAACCGCTTCTGCTGCGAATGCGTTTGATTCGCTGCGGCCACACCCCCTGATTGGTGTCGGCTAATTCCTCCTGATTCCTCGCAAATGGACCAGGTCTGCACAGTAGCTTGGCAGAGGGCTTGAACTTGGAGACGCTGAGCTCTTACCCAGAACAGCCGGAGAATGGAATAGCGTTTGGCGCAATTCTGTTGTCGCAGGGTACAGATGTAGTCAAAGTAGAGGCAAAGGTGTTTATTGCTCTCAGTCTTAAATAAGACTCGTCCCTTCGGATTGAAGGGGAATAATCAGCATACAGGACAAGATGTTACAGGAATCTTAACAGCAGTTCTTCTCCACAAAGGATTGTCAAAGATGTACAACATACAGGACTCACAGGCCTTTCTTTTATGCTCCCTCAGGGCACAGTGCCACAGGGGGTAAGTCCGCCCTGTGATCCCTAACCAATCAATTTAAGTGCATGAGCTGTGGATGTGCTGGCCTCATGCACATTTAACATTGTCCCTTATGGCAAGGGGAAGTGGTGACTCCCCTGTACCTGGGCTTAACCTCGGAGCTGGGCAACACCCATGGCTCCGCTTCGTCTGGATACAGCCTGGGGAGATAAGGATCTCCCTCCGAAAACGGACTTCCAGGAATCTGCTAAGGGACCAGGCCAGCCACCTCTGCCTGAATCTGAGCTCCAGAGGTGGGCAAGCAGGATCCCCAGGCACGGTTTCCTGGCCATGGAAGGGAAGCTATTTTGGAGCTCCCTGAAACGGTTAGCTGGCTGCCTTAGCCAGCTTCCTATGCTCCTCCTCATACCACTTCCAGGCATGAGGCTGCATAGGAGAACATTTTATTTCTTCTGGAAGGGGCTGGGGGATCCAGCAGCCCACGGAGGACTCTGGATCCCCTGTCTATCCCAAGCATTACAGGTAAGTGCATTTTACTTAAATTATACACTTTAAACATACATTTTTAAGTACATCCACATTTCATGCCTGTGCACAGCATCAGGCTTTGCACACAGTGCAGCACTCCAGCTCGGGATCTACGTGCCCAGCTTAGTGCTGCCTATACAGGGTTAAATATTTCTTTATAAATGTTTTTACAATGAGCCCAGCGCTTAGCACTGGGCTCTAACTGTTCCAAGCCAAGCTAGGATCCCTGTCCCCAGCAACTAACACTCCTGTGTAGGTCTGCTGGGGCTCTCTCTCCTGATGCAGTGCAGTACATCAGGGGTTAACAGCCCAGATCGCTGCAGCCGCTGGACTCGGCGGCCACCATTAGCCTCGTGTGGCCAGCCTCCAGCCACAGTACTGATCTATCCAATTGATTTGTTCTCTTAGAGAAACAGTTCAGCAGTTTGCTGCATACATATAGGTACCGTTTGTAGTTGAGAAAAAAAGGTCCGTAATAACAAAAATAGAAAGTGTTGGAGATGATGCGCTCCAGGCATTTTACTCACCTCAAAGACCACCCTAGGAAGAATCGTCTGGTAAAAGTAACATAAGGGTCACACCTTTAGTAGACTTCTGTTGTGCCTCATGGGGCTGACTGGTTCCCGTTACCTTAATAACCCAGGTTTTGTACAGTTATAGTGTATGCTATCGGCTGTTACTGCCGCGCTGACCCAGATGAGAAGACTGGTGTATTGTTATATTATATGGTATGCGCTGGGAATTTTTATCTTTACATATATACTTTGGGATTGTAGAGCCCCCACCCCCTACAAATTCCATAGCATCAGCCTATACATAGTGTCTATGTGTGTGTTAGAACTAGCGAAGTTTCTCATTTTCTTCATCTAATACTATAGCGGTACATGTACCATAAAAGATTTGTAGTAAAATAGAAAACTATACACAAAAATAATGGGAAGCTCCGTACTTCAATCATTATGCTAAACAGATGAAATATAGAATGATATGATGTATGAACGTTTGGCTGTAGATCACAATATTTCAATATGCCTATCCTGTGTAACAAGTACAGAGCAGATAGACAGAAATTGTGTGATTGAGTCCTAATATCACTGTCATATCATTGAGATTTGGGAGGTTTGAACGAAAAACTGACATTTTAATGTAATCCTAGTGATATCTATTTGCAGGAGGTGTTACCATGATATCAGGTCTGTCAAATCTCATTTAAGTGAATACTGTGGTTTCTAGGACAAAGAATTCTGTCTTTCACATTTCAAATATGCTTTTAGACTTAAGGTAAGTATGCTCCCGTTCTCTTACTCAGCATTTATCTGTAGTGCACAGAAGTTAGGTCAATGCTGGCATGGCCGTAGAAAGCCAGTGCGGGCCCAGGTGAAGGGGTGTGGCCTATTCCCCCCTCAGGGAAAAAAAAAGGAAAAAACCTTTTTGCATCGCCGCTTCGCTGTGAGACCCCCTGCCCGGCGCAAATCCAGTGGGGGGTGCGATCAGTGTGATCGCTCCCATCCACAGACAGAGGCGACTGCTGCTATTGCTCAGCAGCAGTGAGCAGTCTCCCCCTGCAGCCCAACACACAGCAGCGTGTGCTGGGCTGCTGACAGGTAGGGTGGAGGAGAAAGCAGCGTCGGACCCGAGCCCCCGCCTGGCCCATCCAGCAAGCCCGGGCAATAAGTACCCACACACCCCCATCTCGGATCTCGGTGCTTTTGAATGCTGGTAACACATGGACTGATTTGGTCAGCCATCGCACAGCATTTGGCCACATAATAAAGGATCGAAAATCAGTCAGAGATTAGATCTAATCTGGCAAGTTAAACATTTTAATTGACCAAATCTCCCCATCTGCATGTGCTGGAAGTCATTCCGTGACCTAAAGCTGGGTACACACTGATAGATATATTGGCCTTTCCACTGAATGGCCGATATATCTATAGTCAGGGGCGCCGAGAGGTAAGGGGAGCAGGTACAAATTACCCGGGCCCGGGCTTGCTGGAGGGGCCCAGTGGGGCCCGGTGCCACCCCCCCCCTCTCTCATACAACAAAGCAGCCCAGCACACGCAATGCGAATTCAGTCGTTAATATCACACTACAATCTGCATTCAATATGTGGATTGTAGTAAGTAGAGCCCTCAGGGGCCTATTCATTAAACCTAAAAATTCTCTAGAGATAATTAGGTAGAACTCGCATGGAGTTCTACCTAATTATAGGTGGAATTCATCATTCCACCTCTCCATAAGTATCTATTCCGAAAAGCTGTCATTTTTGCGATGACAGCTTTTCGGGAAATAGATACTTTTCCCTGCCTACACTACCTTATCGCATCTGGAAACAGTGCTGCGCATGCGCTGTTACATCTGTAAAACCAGCGCATGCGCAGCACTGCCTACAGATGCGTTAAGTCTGTGATATCTCCTATGTTAAGTCCGTTCATGAATACCAAAATAACGTTATTTAAGGAAAATGTCCTTAAAAACGTTATTTTAGTGTTGATGAATAGGCCCCTCAGTGAGAAAGAGACAGGGATGCAAAAGTCATGGAGATTGTTTGTTTTCAAGCAAGTTTTGAGGAGCAAGTACAGACGTTCCAGTCTAACGTGGATACTTCCAGAGCAACTTCAGATCGTCTTGCTGGAAGAAATACATTATATTTCTGGAGGAATTTCTGCATGAAGCAGCAGAACAAAGCGACGTTTTGGAGAAAGAACTTTACCATGTACACGCTGTCAGAAAGGAGTTGCAAGGAGAGATTATGAAACTTGAAAACCGTTTAAAAAGTGCACAGAAACAGCTGTACAATCTCCAGTTGGTAATGAGTAGGGGATAAAGTTCTAGGGGCTCTATTTACTACAATCCGCATTTGGAATGCAGATTGTAGTGTGATATTACCGACTGAATTCACATTGCGAATTCAGGCAATATCAGAGGGATTTACTAAAAATCCCTTGCAGGGACAGAGGTTGCGATAAAGCTCTGTCCCTGCGAATCCCCCTGCAGCCTTATCACAGTATTTTCGCAAAAAATACCGTGAGAAGTGCTCGCGCATGCGCCGACCGGCCACCGCTGCTACACCCCCTCGGCGCTAAGCCGTGCCCCTCATGATCACGGACCCCCCCTCCCTTAATTGCACTTACCTGCATAATCCGGGCTCCGGTGATGTCCTCCATGGCTCCGGTCAGCTGACATCCCATAGTGCACTGGGACCCGTTCACCTGATGACAGGGCCGCAGTGCAGCATGGGAGACCAGCTGACCGGAGGGAGGACATCACCGGAGCCCCGAACTCCGGTCCCTGGACTCAGGTAAGTTAATTTTTTTTTTACTATTATTTTTTTGCAGTGTATCAGTGTGTGGTCTGTTTAGACCAGACAGCTGATCACTGGGGCTGGCTCCGGGCTCTGCTTTGCATGTTAGAGCGGAGCAGGAACCGGGGGAGACCCAACCCTCCACCTCCAGGTGGCGTTATTATCACAGGGCCTCCCCAGGTATTTTTTTCACAATTTATTTTTAGTAACTTGCACACAGATCGCATTTCCCATTACAATTATGGGAAATGCGATCTGATTACTAAAAATTAGTAATATTTAGGGGTTGGAGTAGAATTTTACGAATTCTACTCCAATTGCCCTGTAGTAACTTTAGGTGAAACTAAAATAATGTGAAAAGGTTGTGAAAACACCCTTTTTCACATTATTTTAGTAAAAATAATGTTAATAAATAGAGCCCTATATCCCCCCAGCGGCAGCCAGAGGCTGGAGTTCACTCCTGAGCTCCAGCTTCCGGCTCCCGCAGTGTGCACTGTGCACTATGGTAGGGACATCATAATGTCTCTCCCATAGTTCTGAGGAGCGGACGGCAGCGGACGCGGGGCTTAAGGTAAGTATTGTGATTTTTTTTGAGTAAGGGACACTACTAAGGGGGCAATACTAATAGGGGCATTAGCACTGGGGGCACTACTACTGGGGTCATTACTATTGGGGGCACTACTAATGGTAGCATTACCACTGGTGGCATTACTACTGGGCACACTTTACAGGCGATATTACTACTGGGAACATTACTACAAGGAGCACTACTAATTGGGGCATTACACCTGGGGGCATTGCATCAAGGGCACCACTCCTGGGGGCACTGCATAAGGGGCAGTACCACTACAGTGGACATTGCATATGGGGCACTACTGCTGTGGACATTATATGTAAGGGGCACTACTGCTGCATTATGTGTAAAGGGCACTACTGCTGTGGGCATTGTATAAGGGGCACTACTACCATGGGCATTATGTGTATTAGGGGCACTGCTACTGTGGGCATTGTCTATAAGGGGCACTAATGTGGGCATTGTGAAAATGGGCACTACTGTGTGTCATAACATGAATAAGGACACTACTATGTGGTGTAATGTGAATCAGGGACACTATGTGCGGTGTAATGTAAATAAGATTGTGCTACTGTGTGGTGTAATTTGAATTGGGGATACTATTGTGTGACCCACCCCTTTTTGAGACCACACCCCTTTTGAGGCCACACCCCTTTGTGCACGCTCTGTCCCTTTATTATATAGGCGCCAGTGAGGGGGGTGAGTTCCACCACTTCTCTTGGACCACTTTAAGCACTGGTAATAGCTTGAGTGCAAAATAAAAGTTGCAGAATCTGAAAGTCACTTTACTTTTACACATCTCTCCTATCATAGCCCCTGTCCTTGGATGTAATCAATATTAAATCAAGCAGGACTTAATTTCTTATTGCCACATATAATAGCGGGAAGAAATTATAACTTATGGGTCTAGGACGGTATGCAGTCGGGAAGCCGGCGGACCTAATCCCGACAGCCGGCTTCCCGACTGTGATATCCCGGCAAGGGTCTAAAGACAGGCGTCAATATGCCAACGCCTGTCATTAGACATACGCCAGGAGCCCGACGCCCGGCATCCCGATCAAAGGGACGCTGAGCACCGAGCGCGGATAGCCGCAGACGGGAGGGTTAGGTTAGGGGCTCACGGCGGGGATTTAGGGTTAGGCACCCCCCAGAGGACTTAGGTTTAGGCAGCAGGGAAGGGGGGGTTAGATTTAGGCACTTAGAGGGGGGATTAGGGTTAGGCACTGGGGGGGAAGGTTAGGGTTAGGCACCCCTAAGAGAGGTTTAGGGTTAGGGGTTAGAAATAGGTTAGTATATACTTACCTGGGGAAGATCGGGATTTCCTCCTCTGCTGGGATGCCACTGTCGGAATTCCAACCGCCGGGCATGGGTCCGGTGGTAAATCATACCGATTCCGTCTAGGACACGATAATTAGTAAATATACCCGTTAGTGCTTAGAATGTGCACCTGCACTTTCTTTTCTCCTGCATAAAACAGGGACATATAATAAAAAAGTACACATGAAATCAAAGAGTAAGGAGGGTCCTGCTCATGCTGAAACAGGGTGTTTAAAGATTTGAGGGCTGTGGGAGAGACTGATTGTCCATGGCAATTACTTTTGTAACCCACTTTAACATTAGGGGTTATGAAGTATCTTAATTTGTACATCTAGTGATATATGAGTAGGATGTATTTGAAATTAAATATGCTTATTACATATACTAACTGTGCCGATGTCACAAGTGAAATTATATACACTGTTTGTGACAAAGAGGACTGTCTGAGCAAGCCCCAGTCTATGAATGCATCTATTACAAAGTGAATGGTGGGGGATTACCCTTGGTACATGAACAATATAACGCATCTCCTAATCTTGTCATGGTTACACCCAATAACCTGTAGACACTGATATATGTAGGAAAGAGACAAAATACAGGGAGATGGAGTTCAGACTTAATTAGTGTACAAAATCTTATTCAAGATAAATAAGCTATAAGCAGTAATCACATAGTAGGAACAATCACTTCCCTTGGCTGGTGACTTCCCTCTTTCACCACGTCACGTGGATTAAAAAATGAATATATATAGCCCTGAGAAAGTGCTTACGCTCGATTCGCTTTAGCCTATGGAAGGAGGACCTTTATGTTGTAAGCTTGCAATCATGGTACTCTTTCCTTGTTGTCTGTCTGTTATTATCCATTGTCATTTTATTACGGATTTGTTAAACTGCAATGCAATATGTTGATGTAATATAAATAAATATTCATAAATAAATGTAATACCTTTCATATAGTCAGGTTTTTCTGGATTTCCTATCAGACCTAATGAAACATTAACTCTCCATACATACAGATTGCTGGCAAAATTCGACAAATAAAAGTAAAAAATAATTATGTAAAAGCCCTCTTTTCCCGATTACACCTGAGTGTAGATCCCTCCACTTAGTAGTTCCACCTCAGTAAACAAAATTTCTATAGTAAATGACTGAATCGTTTTGCCCTTCCTTTGATATGACATAAATAGTATAGGATGGCAGAGCGGCGAGACGCGTTTACTTTGCAAGTCATTTTTTCTATTTCATTTATTTAGTACAGTAATGATGTATTATTGACATATTAAGTATTTAACTGTTGTTTCAAATAGGAAAAAACATTTTCAGTCATTTCTTTTATACAGATGGGGTTCAGTTGGGGCTGGATAATAAACATCAGTAATCAGTAGGTAATTATAGGGGTGCACAGAAAAGGACAGGGCCGAAGCAGGGGTCTATGCAGCTCTGTGCCTGCCCCACCCCTGAATCCGTGACATCATGTTATCACGCCTAGAGAGTGGGGCGGCCGGCACTAGGAATCAGAGCACTGTCTGGATTGTCCTAAGGACACGTGAATGCAGACATGTATACCTCAGAATACCATGTATTGTAGATTGTTACAGATACATGATTCATGTGCCCATATCCTTTGAAAGGTATATTATGACGGGTCTGAGAAATCAACAATACCATTGGCGTATCTATAATGGGTGCAGGGCGTGCGGTGCCACACCACACACCCTGCACCCATGTTTAGTACTGCACATGGGCAGGTCTCTAGTAACAAAGTGCCCGCGCCAAGGTCCTGGAGACTTCTGTACTGTGCATGTGCAAATCTCTGGGAAAATTCCCGCTGCGCCATTTCTTCTTCAGGGTCCATAGGGATACACAGGGATACCCTGGGGGATATTATGGTTGGAGAGATCCAGGCACCAAACAGTTAAAGCTTCAGCTCCCAGGATGCCCCGGGTCCTCCATATATACCCTGCCCTTAGCCACAGACCTTCAGTTTAGTTAACAAGCCTCAAGGCAGGAGAAGGAAAGAGAAGAAGGAAGAGCAATCGTACACCAGAAACACTCTTACACAAGATGAGGGAATCTGTGACTAAAAGAAAAAATTTACCCATGCAGCCAGGTGCGTCAGGATGGGTTCCCTGTGGACCATATGGACCTCGAAGAAAATGATTTATCTAGGTAAATCTACCATAACTCTAAACCATTTGGATGTTATGGATTCCTGCCTGTCTATACCTTCTAAAATTGTCGCTATTTAGCGTTATGAGTCGCACAAGAAATAAATGCTTTCAGACTTTGAGTGTGGTTCCAAAGCACAAAAAGTTATTATTCAATATAAAAACAGATGGTTACATGCTTTGATCTAAATACAATTAGCGCAAATAAATTATACAGACCCAAGGTACAGTTGTTACACACGCACGCGCTCTGGACCCAGATCCCGGCATCAAAGTAGAAACCTCCGTGAGCAGCAAAGCAAGCAGACTGGCATCCAGGTTTAGAGAGCCCATATATATACTCTATAAGAGATAGGTAATACAATAGAACAGTTTGGCATGATTCCATTGGTTCTTCTTCCTGGTTCTTCTGTTACAGTACAGTTCATAGGTCAATTCGTATGGACACAATGCAACCTCCAACAGATCTTTGTGTCCTGTTTCCCACTGCATAATAAATCTAAGCTGGCTACATTACAGAGTACATTTTAATGTTTGACTCTCTATGGTCCATAGTTTGCAGACACATGTTGCGAACTTCTCACCGATGACACCGAAAATCTGCAGACACCGTGGATCAGTACAACACCAAACACGGTCTGCTTACCATGTACTAAACCCTAGATATCAAATTACCGTATATACTCGAGTATAAGCCGACCCGAATATAAGCCAAGGTACCTACTTTTACCCCAAAAAACTGGGAAAACTGATTGACTCGAGTATAAGCCTAGTGTGGGAAATGGCAGCAGCTGGTAGTGCCCCCAGTAGTAATTCCCCCTGGTTGTGCCCCCAGTAGTAATCCCTCCTGGTAGTGCACCCAGTGGTAATCCCCCCTTTCAGTGCCTCCAGTGGTAATCCCCCCTTTCAGTGCCCCCAGTAGTAATCCCTCCTGGTAGTGCACCCAGTAGTAATCCCCCCTTTCAGTGCCTCCAGTGGTAATCCCCCCTCTTTTAGTGCCCCAGTAGTAATCCCCCCCTGGTAGTACCCCCAGTGGTAATCACCCCTTATAGTGCCCCCTGTAGTAATCCCCCCCTGGTAGTGCCCCCTGTAGTAATCCCCCCCTGGTAGTTCCCCCAGTGGTAATCCCCCCTTTTAGTGCCCCCTGTAGTAATCGCCCACTGGTAGTGCCCCCTGTAGTAATCGCCCCCTGGTAGTGCCCCCTGTAGTAATCGCCCCCTGGTAGTGCCCCCTGTAGTCCCCCCCTCCAGTAGAGAGAGACGTGATAAGAATAAAAAAAAATCACTTACCTGAAACTCCCGCTCCTGGTCCCGCCGCTATCCGCTCCTCCGGCCGCTTTGCATGGGAGAGACGTCGTCATGACGACGTGTCTCCCATTACCCACTGTGGGAGCCGGAAGATGGCTCCCGCAGTGGGAGCAGCAGCAGCCGCTGAGAGTCTGACAGACTCTCAGCGGCTGCTGATTACACCAAACACGCAGCTGCCGGCTGCGGCGGCTGTGTGTTTGGCAGTGTGTAGCGCTGACCGAACTCCGTCCGATCAGCGCTACACTTCACTCGAGTATAAGCCGAGGGGGTACTTTTTCAGCACAAAAAATGTGCTGAAAAAGTTGGCTTATACTCATGTATATACGGTACATTTATTTCACAACATTAATAATACTGAATAAACCTTGAATATTACACTTTAATGCTAGGGAACCTTTTATGTAAGTGTGCAGTGAGTAAGTATTGAGGTTTTGGGAAAAGACGCTAGTTAGCAATGTGCGACTACGTGTTTGTGGAGTACACTATGTTTTAGTGACTGTCGGTATTTATATGATGAGGACTTTTAACTTCTTTCTATTGCGTGGGAATCACACGACGCTAAATAATAGCATCGCCGTATGTACTTATAATGGGCGAATATAGAAAGAAAAAAGAGAACTAAGGGCGCTAATCTACTAGGTGGCAGTATAACTACAATAGAACTGCTGCTCTCCAAAAGGGTGTTGTGCCCTTTAATAACACAATGTAAAAAGAAATGAGGCCTTCAGCCTCACCAGAGAGCGCTTTTCGATTGATTGAGATTCAATTAATATATTAACAATTTTCTTTAAAAAATAATAATAATTCATATATCAACATACAAAAAATTGCCGGCAATAATACATAAAACAGTAAAATCAATAGGGTGTCTATCCCACATTTAAAACATTTGATCTGCGTGATTGAATATACTCTATTCCAATAATAGACGTTTATAGAAACCTTGGTTCTTTTAACAACGACCTGGAACAACAATAAATATCCCAATAAGCGCCCAGATATTCTACAATTTAGTAGGCAAGATTTTGTTAAGAGCCAACAGCTGACAACAGGCTAATTTGAAGTTGGTTTTTCCAAAATTAATTCAGAATGTGGAGCTACCGACGCGAGGTTCTAATATACTGGACCACATTTATACTAATGTTAAGAATGCTTATAAAACTTTTTTGTGTCCTCATATAGGGCAGTACGATCATGTATCCCTTTTTTTAGTGCCAAAGTATTTGTCTTTGATTAGGCGATCTGGTGCGGTCATCAAGAATGTTACTGTTTGGCCTGAGGGGGCCTTACAGAAACTACATGGGTTGCTTGGATTGTACCGAGTGGGATTTGTTCTTAGAAGAAGCTAGGATCCGTTCTGATATTAATGTTGACCAGTTAGCCTCTATGGTTCTACTGTATTTGAACTGCTGTATAGAAAGTGTTACATTCAAGAAGGTTATTCGTTTTTTCTCCAATGATAAACCTTGGATGAATGGCGATGTACGTGCGTTGTTGAGAGCTAGAGACCTCGCCTTCAAATCAGGGGATTGTTTAGCATATTCCAATGCCCGGTCTGATTTGAAGAGGGGCATTGGTCCGGCTAAGAAGGCTTATTCCGATAGGATAGAGTGTCACTTTAGTGAATCTGGTGATTCTCGGTCCTTGTGGCAGGGTATCAAGCACTTAACCGACTATAAGGCTTTGAATTCGGGTGGTCCTAAGGTGGGTGGTCCTTCGGACGACGAACTTAATAAGTTTTATGCTAGGTTTGATGCTGTGGATAATACCTGTGCTATCCCGATTAAGAATCCAGGGGGTTCTTGGATCTTGGCAGAGGCCGATGTTAGGTCTTGCCTGTGGGGAACTAGTTCTAGGAAGGCTGCTGGTTCTGATTGTATTCCTGGTAAGGTTTTTCGTGAATGCGCTGATCAATTATCTGGCATTTTCACAATTATTTTTAATTTGTCCCTTACTCAGGGTATTGTCCCGGGTTGTTTTAAGACTACCACAATTATTCCAGTCCCTAAAACCACGTCCATTTCTGGTTGAAATGATTTTCGCCCTATTGCCCTTACTTCATTAATCATGAAGTGTTTTGAGCGTTTGATCTTAGTACGCCTTAAGGTTGGCATCCCGGATGCTTTTGATAATTATCAATTTGCATATAGATCTAATAGATCTACTGAAGATGCTGCCCTTATGGTTCTTCACAAGGTATTGTGTCAGCTAGAGACTAAAAGATTCGTATGTCAGACTGTTGTTCGTAGACTACAGTTCGGCTTTTAATACTGTTGTACCGTCTTTACTTATTGCAAAACTTTTAGCAATCGGTTTTGACGTGGTGTCCATCTGCAATTGGTTGTTGGATTTTCTGACCATTCGCAGTCGGTTAGGCTGAGAGATCTGTTTTCAACTCCAATTGTTGTAAATACAGGAGTATCTCAAGGTTGTGTTCTCAGGGCCTGATTCAGACCCGCTCGCGAGCGGTGAGCGTTCGCAAGCGGGTCGATGTTGGCCCAGTGCGCATGCGCACGACGGAGGCGGCTCCATCGTTTGCATGCGCGAGACCCAGTTAACCAGGTGTCTGAGGAAGCCGCTGACGGTGCACACTAGGCGGGAAACGCTATTTATCTATTTGGAGAGAGGACTGCATGGTTACAGTGGACTCTCTAGATGTTTGTGAAGCAAAACCGGAGGGGATTTAACAAGGTCTATGACGAATGCATGGGATTACAAATAGCTGCTTATTATAGCATGCATGAACTTGAATACTAATAATACTCCATTAGCGCTTACTAACCACAAAAACCAGAGGGGATTTAACCAGGCATATGGTGAACTGCATGAGATTGCAAATAGCTGCTTATTATAGCATGCATGAACTTGAATATTAATATTACTATAGCGCTTACTAACCTCACTAACCAATAAGAAAAGTTGAACTGCATGATATACAAAAAATTTTTTGTGTTTGGACGATTTAAACCAATTGTCTATATATAAAAAGCCATTTGGTTATTCCGTGTTGGGGATACTAATCAGCTCCAAAAGGAATATTGTCAGCTGTTGGCTCGTAACAAAATCTAGCCTACTAAACTGTAGAATATCTAGGCGCTTATTGGGATATTTATTGTTGTTCCAGGTCGTTGTTAAAAGAACCAAGGTTTCTATAAACGTCTATTATTGGAATAGAGTATATTCAATCACGCAGATCAAATGTTTTAAATGTGGGATAGACACCCTATTGATTTTACTGTTTTATGTATTATTGCCGCCAATTTTTTGTATGTTGATATATGAATTATTATTATTTTTTTAATAAAATTGTTAATATATTAATTGAATCTCAATCAATTGAACAGCGCTCTCTGGTGAGGCTGAAAGCCTCATTTCTTTTAATTATGGGCGAGATTCACTAAAATGGCGCTGGGCGGCCATTCGCAAAACGGCGTCTCATTGCCATTCGCAAAATGGCGTTGTGCAGATTTAATTTTAACCAATCCTGTCTCAGCCAATTATCCGGGTTCGACAGTCCACCCTTTGATAGCAAACAACATGCTATCATATTCTGATTTTAAAATTAATTTAGGCTTACATTATGACATATTATTTAATGTTTTATTATGGGATGGCACAAGGTGGTTCTTAAACCATCGATAATGAGTCTCTAGGAGGGGACATAAAACTACCCTAACTACCCTTATATGTACACCGCGGATCTTGGGAGATCATGGAAAAGATGTGGGGATGCATCAATCTTATAAAGGAAGTCTTGAGAGGGAATAGGGACTTACATTATTTTAGATGTTTTAAAATAACATTTTAATAACACATTTTATGCATGTCTGAATCTTATACATCATATGATGGTACCTTCTAGTTCAGGGTTGTAATGCAGTCCTACATTTACCTCAGTATTCATATTGTTACTACTGACCACCATCATAATTTCATTCTTTCGGTTTACCTTATCTTTACATTTTCCACATTTCAACACAGTAGGAACACACCTGACACATAAGCCAATTACTATGATGACAACCAGTATGATGATCAGGAGTTTACCTATGCTTGCAATCATTTCCTGGACCCACTCTCCTAGACCTGAGAACCATTTCACTGGGTTCAACCAAGAAACCCATTCCTCTACCTTCTCCTCTACTTCATCCACTGAAGCATTATGGTTCTTTCGAAATTCCCATTTTAACTGCAGAATTTCATCCATCTTCTGGTCTGTCACCTCCTTGGGATCGCTGGTATCGTTTGTAATGTAAGCGCAACATTTTACACCAAATTGGGTGGCCAAAGTTACGCAATACCCTCCAGTGACAGCTGTTAAATAATTTAACACTAGTCTATGTTGCACGAGTTCTTTCTTGTAATATTGCAACTCCCTACCTGTATACCTGAATGTGTCATCATACATCTCGGTGATATTATTTACTAATTTAGCAAGATCTTGGATATATCTAAAATTTAGTGTACGCTGAGCGATCCTGGTGGGATCCAATGCTACCAAAACTTGAAAGCCAGTTGTCTCACTAATTAACTGTGTGGCTTTATGCACGTCACCAGGTATCATATTTTTTTTATCTCTGTGTTCATACTGTGTGTGAAGATATGGTGATGGTGTGTTTTTATGAATACCAAGCATTTCATCATGTGTAAGGGTCATAACCTCTGGAAGTACTCTTCCCAAATAACACAAACCTTTGGAACTCGGAGAGAGCCACTTGTATGCTTTCCTTCCACATATAAAATATACATCATCGGGGAGAACATAGGGAATAGTAAACATCAGTAACCCACATATTTCCCTAGCAAGTGATCCTACTTCAGGTTCTCCCATTTGACTCATACAAGTTTCCCATTGTAATATCTTGGCACAATACCATTCTGGTACCCTACCAATCATTTCTTTGGTGGAACTTATTGTATATTTACACCGGAAGTGTCTTCCACCTGACCTAATTGTGCGTAACAGTTCATAATTCATAGGCTCATCAGCTCTTAGTGAGAAGGTCATCGTCTGGTTATTCCTAGTCACCTCCCAACTTCCTGGTTCATTGGAGTTGGTGATGTTTAAACATAAAAGTGATTTATCTACTTGATACTGGTGGAGTTTAAAATGAGGTGGTTTGGACTTAAGAAATTTTCTATCCAGTGCATGCCCTCTTTGTGATTCTAAAACCTCAGAGACATTTAATGAAAATGGCACTAATCCTACATTATGCTGTCCTTGGGGCACGTGAGAGCACACCCAACAGTCAGTTTGGCTTAAAATTTTGCCCACCATGGTGTGATAATCCTCTAAAGGATACCCACCCCAATACTGGTTATACTTAGGTTTACACCGTTGGATGCATTTCTCATCAATTACGGATCCACAGAACTCACACTTACAATAATCCTCAGACGATAAACCTTCACACTGTCTCCGAGTTTCCAGAATAACAGATCTCTTAACAATTACTGTACTGGGTTTGGTCAGATACTGCCCTTGTGACTGTATTGCTCCTTCTCCCGACTTCACTCCATTAATAACACCATCAGCTCCCCTCTTCGTCCTCTGTCCTCCATCACAGAAACCAGAGATCCCGAAACAACCCAAAATAATGAGGACTCTGGGAGAAAACACAAAGATAACCACAGCAGACCAATCCATCGCTGAAAACAAGGATCTACAAATTTCTTTAGCTCAGGTATCTCACTGTAACCTTCCAAGAACAGACTCGCAATTGACAGGTCTATGTTATCTGTCTCGATTCCGCCTTGTTTCTCCACCGGTTGGTTGACCTTCTTACAGTGAGTGGAATGGACCCAGGTATCTCTCTCCGCCACCTTCAATGAAGTTGTACTCGTCAGCAACACCTGATACGGACCTTCCCACTGATCAAACAACCTGAACGCAAGAAATTTCTGATCATAACAAATTCTCCAGGTTCAACATCATGACAGTTTATTTCAGGCATATCATGTGACAACAATTTCAGTTTCTGCTGTTGCTGTTTTAACTGTTTTCTCATTGTTATAAGATACCTTACAGTTACCTCGTTGTTACCTTTCAAATCTTCCTGCGGACTTATAATCAAATGAGGTTGTCTACCACACCGTGGGCCTGATTCAGACCCGGTCGCAAGCGCTGTGCACTCGCAACCGGGTCGATGGTAGGCCAGTGCACATGCGCACGACATAGCCGACTCCGTCGTGCGCATGCGCGAGACCCAGATAGTGACAGGCAATCCGTCGCTCCGGGTCTCGTACCAAAGGGGGCATGCTGTCGATGTTGAGTGACAGCACGTCCCCTTTGGTGGGCGGGCCAGGGGCGTGGCTGCCCAGACGGAAGCGTTCCCATGGGAACGCCTACCATCTGGGGCCGGCCCCACTGTCATCACAAGTGATGTCAGTGGAGAGCTTTCAGCTCTGTTAGAGCCGAAAGCTCTCTGGGGCTTGCGGCACCACAAGGGTCTCGTCGCAAGCCCGATGGTCGCGATGGTCGTGACCATCGCGACCATCAACCTGGCCGCTCGCTATAGCTGTGGGTGGTCACCCACAGCTATGCGAGTGGCCAGGAGGCCGTTCTGGAAAAAAAATTGCCCGGCCCTGATTCAGAGCGAGCGCTCTGTCAAAGCGTCCGGCTCTGAATCAGGCCCAGTATTTAAAAGGGGGACAGATTGAGACGGGGTCTAGGAGTTGTCCTGATACTATCAAGGACAAGTGGTAGTGCTTCTGGCCAACCCAGTCCAGTTTCCATCATGATGTTACTTAATTTGTTTTTAATAGTCCCATTCATCCTCTCCACCTTGGCACTGGCTTGCGGTCGGTAGGGGGTATGAAGTCGACTATAAATCCCCATCAGCTTACACATATTTTGGAAAAATCACCTGTGAAATGAGTACCCCCATCACTCTCAATAATTCTAGGGATACTGTATGTGCATACAAACTCCTGAACAATTTTCTTGGCAGTAAACGCAGCAGTATTAGTGGCAGCTGGGTATGCCTCAACCCAATTAGAAAACACATCAGTGCACACTAATACATACTTGAGATTCCTGCAGGGTGGTAATTGGATGAAATAAATTTGTATTACCTGAAAACGTCTGTCAGTTGGAGGAATGTGGGATGGTTTGGTAGGCATCGTTTTCCCAATGTTTTTCCTCAAGCAGGTCAGAGAGGACATTGCTCTCTTTTCCGCTTGACAGGAAAAACCCGGTGCACACCAGTATGCTCTCACCAATTTGCACATACCTTGCTTTCAAAAATGAGTCAGACCGTGCTCTGCATCAGCCAGGCTTGGGTAGTATGCCTTGGGAGCCACTGGCTTACCTTATCCATCCAGAAGACTCTTGCCCACATCCCTTGGACCTCCAGACTGCCTTTTCCTGAATGGAACACAAATTTTGCATCTCAATTAATTTCAGCATGTCAATTGTTTGAAAAGTCAAGATTTGTTCAATTGGTATATTCATTTTTAACCCTGCTGCCCATTTTGCAGCTTCATCTGCCCTGTTGTTGTCCAGTGACACCGGATCATGCTCACATGTATGGGCTTTACACTTAAATACCGCCACTGTCTTAGGAAATTGGATTGCTGTCAATAGTCCTTTTATATGTTTGGAATGTGCAATTGGTGTGCCTGCTGCTGTCAAACTTTCTCAGACGCCATAGAGCGCCAAAATCGTGTACTACCCCAAAGGCGTACCTACAGTCAGTGTAGATATTAGCAGATTTACCTTCCGCTAATTCACACGCCCTCTTTAGTGCCACCAATTCCGCCACTTGGGCCGAGTGTGGTGGGCCTAAAGGTTCTGCCTCTATCACGACCTCGTCATTTACCACAGCATAACCTGTACATAACTCTCCAGTGTCAGTTTGCCTATGACAACTATCATCCGTGTAAAATGTCACATCTGCATTTTCTAAATGTGTATCCCGAATGCCAGGTCTTGCAGTAAAGGTTTGATTCAGATATTCCATACAATCATGTGCATCAATATACCTGCAGAACTCATCTTTCGCCAGCGACTCACCTCTCTCCACCCTTTGTGCATCATGTTGCACATATGGTAAATACGTAGCTGGATTTAATGTACTGCACTTTTTGATGGTGATGTTTGCAGGTGCTATTAAGGCCAGTTCCCATTTTGTGAATCTACCTGAGGAGACATGTCTGGTTTGGGCAGAGTTTAGCAAAGCAGATACAGCATGGGGAGTATAGACAATCATATCAAGGCCTAGTACCACATCCTCACTCTTACTGACCAATAGAGCAGTTGCTGCTACACTTCTTAAACACGTTGGGAGTGATCTTACCACAGTGTCCAATTGTGCACTGTAGTATTCTACGGGTCTACTGGCATCACCATGTTTTTGTGTGAGGACGCCTGCTGCACATCCATCAGCTTCCGTACAATATAAATCAAAATGTTTTTCATAATCAGGTATTCCCAATGCAGGTGCTCTTGTCAGACTATCCTTAAGATTAAGGAAAGCCTGCTCTGATTCCTCTGTGTGTATGACACGATCGGGCTTTGAGGAAGAGACTAAGGCCCTCATTCAGAGGCGGTCGGAGGATGCAAGCGGTCGCTCAGAATCTGGGCGGCTGCTTGCATCCTGACCAGCCACCTCTGTTTCGGTCGTTAGGCTGTGGGTTTACACCCACAGCTCTAATGACCGCTAGGGTGATGGTCGCGATGGTCAGAGACCATCGCGACCATCGGGGCTTAAGACGAGACCGTAGGGTAGGGTCTCACTTGTCGGAAAGGACAAGTAGGGTAGGGTCTCACTTGTCGGATTAAGGAAAGCCTGCTCTGATTCCTCTGTGTGTATGACACGATCGGGCTTTGAGGAAGAGACTAAGGCCCTCATTCAGAGGCACTCGCAAGAAGCGAGCGCTCGTTCTGAATGAGGGCGGCCGCTTCTTTTTTAAGTGCGGCCTCCTGGTTGCTAGCTAAGCTGTGGGTTACCACCCACAGCTTAGCGACCGACCAGGGTGATGGTCACGATGGTCAAGACCATCGCGACCATCAGGGCTTGCGACGATACCCTAAGGTTGGGTCTCGGCAGCAGCAAGCCCCAGGGAGCTTCCTGCTCTGATCGAGCAGGAAGCTCCTCACTGACATCACTGCTTATGTCAGTGCGGCCGCCCACAAAACGGCAAGCATTCCGTTAGGAACGCCTCAGTTTGTGAAACCAGTCCCCGCCCCTCCTACAAAACGGGCCAAGCTGTCAATCAACATCGACAGCCGGCCCTTTTGTAGTGAGCTCCGGAGCGAGAGAGTTTCTCGCTCTGGGGCTTGCACACGCGCAGTGCAGCAGCTGCACGTGTGCAGGGCCTAACCATCGACCCGGTTGCGAGTACTCAGCACTTGTGACCGGGTCTGAATTAGACCCTAAGTCCTATAATGGCAAGGCCAAAATAGAAAAACCTGGGATCCACATTCTGCAGTATCCACACATTCCCAAGAAGGTACGAATTTGCTGTTGATTCTGCGGCAGTGTCATGGTCTGTATGGCTTGGATTCTCTCATTTGTCAGATGTCGTAACCCCTGGGTTAGGCGGTGTCCCAGGTATTTAACCCTGGACTGGCATGGCTGTGGTTTGTCCTTAGCAACCTTGTGTCCTGTTTGCGAGAGATGAAGCAATAAAAGTTTAGTATCATTTAAACATGACATAAACTAATCAGAACATAACAATAAATCATCCACATATTGTATTAGAATAGATCCATTGGCAGGTTGAAAAGATTGAAAACAGTCGTGTAAGGCCTGGGAGAAGATACTGGGGCTGTCTATGAAACCCTGGGGCAATCGTGTCCATGTGTATTGTACACCCCTGTATGTAAAAGCGAATAGGTACTGACAGTCAGGATGAAGAGATACAGAGAAGAAAGCAGAACAGAGGTCAATGACAGTGAAGTGGGTTGCATTTGGTGGGATCTGCATAAGAATGACAGCTGGATTTGGCACTACGGGAAATTGGCACTCTACCACCTTATTAACCCATCTAAGGTCTTGTACCAGCCTACAACCCCTCCCACCACTCTTCTTCACAGGAAAGATGGGACTGTTGGCTACACTTGCCGTACGGACTAAAATTCCCTGCTGTAATAATCGCTCAATTATGGGATACACCCCTAATTCTACCTCCTGTTTTAATGGGTACTGGGGAATTTTTGGAGCTTGCCTACCGCTTTTTAGATTTACCATTACGGGAGCTACATTTGCCATTAATCCAGTGTCCTGTCCATCCTTGGTCCAAAGTGAATCTGGAATTTGGGATAACATTTGATCTACCTGAGATGGATATTTATCTGAACCGGTAGAGTGATACATTATCCTTTGGGGAGTGTCCATTATATCCCTCACCTTGTGCGCAACTCTCTCTGGGATATCTAGAAATATACCATCAGGGGTACACTATATGACACTTCCCATCTTACATAACAAATCCCTTCCCAGTAGGTTAGTAGGAGCCACTGCTGCCAGGAGGAAAGAATGCCTGGTATGTAATGGCCCAATAGTGACCTCTGTGGATTTAGTTACAGGATAATGTTGCACTTTACCAGTTACACCCATTGCTGGTACTGTCTCGCTGGTCACCTGTAAATTAGCTGGAGATTTTATCACTGATCTGGTCGCCCCTGTGTCTACAAGAAAAGGATATTTAGTACCGGCTACATCAACCATCATCACCGGTTCTTCCCTAGTACTTCCCGTTAACCTGACTATCTGTAGACTACAGGCATGACCTAACCCATAGAGTTGACTCTCACTCTCCAATACAGCATTTAAGGCTACAATTGGAGCTGGTGACTGTTGGAAATTTCCTGTACTCTGTGTATATCCCTTATGTGGATATCCAGGTACTCCCTGGTTAGGGGGTCCTACTTCACCTTACTGTTCCTACTTACATGTCCCACTTGGTTGCAGTTAAAGCACCTTCGTGAGTGGGGTGGGTGAAAGGGTTGCTGTGTGTGTTGGGCGGTAGGGAAAATTGTGGGTGTGGATAAGAATTTTGAGGGTAATATGGTGGTTGTGGATAGTATGGGTTTTGTGGCTGTGTGTGATAAGTGGGGTAGGGTTGTGTTTGCGGTGGTGCAGGATTGGTGAGGACGTGTAGCTGTGCAGGTGCATGTGTGTCTGGTGGCTGTGATGTTACAGTCATTCCTTCTAGAGCTTCAATACTAACAGCCATTAGCTTCTCGCTCTGGGACTCTCTCTTTTTGAGGTTGTTTTTATTATGTTCAATAGCAGATTCTATGAGTGTGTCTACAGTAACTCCTCTCCAGCCAGATAGTGAGGTCTGTACTCGGGTCTTTAGATTGTCTTTTAGACCATCCACAAGTACCGTGATGATCATTCCCCTGTGATGAGTGCTATCTTGAATATCCTCTATCCCAGTGTACTGGGTGATAGCCTGCAGTGCTCGGGTACAATAATCATCTGCAGATTCACTATCTTTTTGTTTTATGGTAAAAATTTTACTCCAGTTAACTACTACTGGAAAATATACACCCGATTGAGTTATTATGCGGGTAATGTTACCTTGGTTACTCTCGTCTGTTAAGGGACCATCTCCATCCAATACGCAGTCCGTGACAAACTTTTTCACGTCGGTATTGTATGGAAGACAAGCCCTTAACACCACTCGCCAATCTTTATAGGTTGGCTCATGAGCACTACCCAAATTTTTCAAAAATCTTTGGCATTTGGCTAATTCCTTTTTAGGATCAGGCAAATCATTTATTATGGAATTTAGCTCCACTCTTGTCCAAGGACAATGCAGTGCTACCTCCCTTGTGGGCACTACACCGTTCGCTTCCGCATTCCCATTTGGAACAGTTATTGTCCGGAGGGGATACAGACCGGCCGCACTGCTACTTTTGACCTTGTTACCTGGCTGGGGATTTAGGCCCTCATTCAGAGCCGTACGCTCTGAGCAGAGCGCACGCTCTGAATGAGGGCCGGCCTCCATGAAAATGGAGCGTCCTCCTGGACGCTCGTATAGCTGTGGGTCACCACCCACAGGCTATACGAGCGTGCAGTTTGATGGCCGCGATGGTCTTGACCATCGCGACCATCGAAACTGCGAGCCGGAGCCTGCGGTTGAGGTTTTCAACCGCAAGCCCGGAGTGATTTTGGCTCTATCAGAGCCAAAATCACTCCCACTGACATCACTAGTGATGTCAGTGGGCCGGCTTCTGACGGGAGGCGTTCCCGTGGGAATGCCCCCGTCAGGGAGGCATGCCCCCGGCACGCCCACCAAAGGGGCGTGCTGTCAATCAACATCGACAGCACGCCCCCTTTGATCAGACACAACGAGCGAAGGACTTTCCTTCGCTCGTCGCGTCTGGCGCATGCGCACGACGGAGCTCCCTCCGTCGTGCGCATGCTCAGTGCAGAGCATCGACCCACTTGCGAGCGGACAGCCGCTCGCGAGTGGGTCTGAATCAGGGCCCAAGTCCTTTGTTTCTCTCTGTGGCCGTTTAGTGTGAAATACTATCCAAAAACATTATCCATCCTCTATTAATCCCACAAATTTGTTCACACCATGCACACTGTTTAGGGCAATTTACAACAGGAACATACTGAGCACAATTGCATTTAATTACTTGGGTTCTAATTACATTCATTAAAGGCTAATAAAATAAATGAAAGAAACAGCTTTAAAGACTTTTGCAAAATACACAGGCCTAGTCTCTGACGTGAAACATGGGTGACAGCTTGTAGGGGGTAAAAGTTATAAGGGAGTGCGCAAACTGCAATTTCAAATGTCTTCACTGGTGCCTGATATCCAGTTTGAACAAAATTTTAGTTCAAGTTTAAAGTTTTTTCTTGATTCTTAACCTCTCTCTTTTTGTGTAAGTAACAAAAGATAAAGGCAATGAGGGTAAATCTGAGTCGCAAGCACCTGCCGGTTTTGAGCCGACTGTGCATGAATCAGAATATATGTGTGCGCATGCGCCACACGATGCGTCCGAAGTAGCAAGCAGTGACGGCCGTGTCGGAATTTGTGCAGAGACTAACGTCAAGATGTAATATCTGGGAGGCAACTGTGTGGCGAGTATTAAGACGTGCAGATCAGCGGTGTCTGTTGGGAGTGTCATGGAGGGTGTATTGCGACTCCTGTGCTTGATAAAGGTGTTCAGATGCAGTTAAGAAGAATAACAGTGAACTGATGCAGTTTTTTCCAAATCGCATGGCAGACAGAATCATTTAGATTAAGACATACAAGACAGGCATGAGCAATGTTGTGATGCACAATAAAATAAATGCAAACAATATTGACCAAATTGCATGGCAAACAGAAGAATTCAACATACTGTAAGACGTGACAGGATGTAAAAAGAGGACAGAAAGAGTCCATACACAATACATTGGGGTTAGCACAGATCTTTTTGATTCCCCTAATCTATGGGGTAAAAAAGGAGCTCCCGTGGATCATTCAGTTTATGCTTGTGATGAAGCTGGATGTCCATTATCCAGTGAAACGCGTTAAGAACCCGCACATGGAACATTGCTGATTTTAAACTGACGTGACCCTGAAACAGTGTGGTGTTGGAACTGTGGACTTTGGACTATACTGCCCCAATTGGACCTCATTACATAGCTACAAATGGAGTTTTGTTACAGCCACATCATCTGCGATCATCGCTAAGAGGATTGTCACTTCTACTTGGTAAATACTTGCTGCATATTGTAACACAGGGTATAAAAATAAGGAATCCAAACGGGCAAGTACTCAGTAAAGCAGTGTCTTTTCTTGGCACCAGACACTGCACTTTAGCATACGTGAGTTTAGGCCTGCACATAACATAAAATAAACAAACAAATATAAAAGTCTCAACACTCCTTGTGCTAATCAGTCAGCAGTGGCTTGTAGCCACAATTTGGGCATGCTCTCCCAGCAGAGCCCTTGGACCCTGGCACTACAAAACTGTGTCCCTACTTCCTGGCTGCTACTCAGCATCAGGGCAACGAGCATCAGGTGTGTGAGAGTTTTAAACCCTTCCCGTACTCCAGTGATTATTCCAGCTGGGTCTGTGCAAATGTGAAACCCTGGAATTCCACACCTCCACTGCTAATGCAGAACGCACAAGTTTCACTCCAGTCTCCCTTGGAGTTAGCTGATTCCACCAGAATGTGGGTAATTCAGGTGAGAGACAACCCCTCTCACCACACATCCCAGCCTTTCACTTTTCCAAGCTTGGGGAAGTGCACTTTTCCTTTTGCGACAACTGAGACCATTCAGCCTTCCGAACCACCTTTTCAGGTATGTCTTCTTTATACCCCCTGAACATGATGTGTCCTGGCATAAAAGCAACCATCCTTCTTTTCTTGCGGACACCGGGTTCTACTCTTTTCCACTGCCCCACAGGCAAAAGTATCTGTCAAAGAGCCAGAGTCTAGTGAGAAGTACAGGGACCGGACTTTCTTCTTGCCAGATAGCTTGTCACCGTGCTTCAGAAATGTGATATGGTCGCTTATTTACACCCACTCCTTCAGGTGTATCTATCCCATGCGACCACCTCATAAGTGCGCCCCTTTACGGTGAGGTTCACTCGCACCCAGGAAAAGTTTTCTGTGGATCAGTGAACGCAGAACACTTCAACTAACCCTGGCACCTTTTCCACTGCCCTGGGCAGGACAGCCTCTGATATCAGGGTTAGTTCACTCCCTGAGTCTATAATAGCTGGGTGTTCTCGACCATTCAGCAAGATAGTTTCCCACATTAACGGGGGTCTGGAATCATGGGGTGCCATCTAAATGGGTCGCTCATTCCCTGGTTTCTTTTCTGGCATTTTTGTCATATTTTCTGCGGTCTCATACCACTCCAGTAGTGTAACTAATTTGTCTAAATTCTGAGTATCAGCGTGTATGACCCAGCGCTGCATATTCCACCCTAGGGTTCTTATACACTGGTCAATAACCACCATCTCTACAATCTGAATGGCAGTTCGGTCTTCTGGCTGAAGTCAACTCCACCCCTGTCTGGCGAGTTCTGCAACCTGCTTCCGAATAGGGACCCCTGGTAGTAGGGCCCATTCATGGAAGCAGAATAGCACTTTTGACTAGGTCATATTTCTCTGCATCAGCAGAGGACAAATCAGTATAGGCTTTCTGAGCCTCACCAGTGAGTTAAGCTGGCCACACACTAGACCAACTTACATCCAACCAGCCAACTAGTTGATTGGTTGGAATGAAAATCTGGTAAGGTATGAAAGCAAATGACAATCAGCAATTTGCTCCCAAATGCCGGAAAATAGACTAAAACTGTTGTTTGAACAAATTGTTTAGATCAAACATTTAACAAACTTGACTGAATGACCATTTTCATCTGTTTTCTGGCATTTGGAAGCAAATTGCTGATCATCATTTACTCCCATTCCTTACCAGATTTTCATTCCAACCAATCAACAAGTTGGCTGGTTGGATTAAGTTGGTCTAGTGTTTGGCCAGCTTTAGGGGGCAAGTCTATCAGCCCAAGTATCTGCTGGACTTTTAAACTCTGTGCCACCCTCTCAAATATCAGCAAATATGCCTCTGGGTCATCTGAGGCAGACATTTTCTTCGGATGCCCAGCACCTGTTGTGCCCATTGACTCGGTCACTAACTGTAATATTTGTTTCTCTGTGCAAAAGACTTCTTCCATTTTTATAGTGGGAGGTGTATGTACAAGTGTAGGTGCTTTTATATAACAAGCCACTACACAAATAAATATATCTGCTTTTTTTTTCTCCAACAATGCAGGAGTTAAGCAGAAAACAGGGGAAAAAATAGCTTTTTCTCTTCCAGCACTGCAGTGCTTAATTAGTCCTAAAGCTGGCCATACATGCTACAATTATCGGGGTGATCCGCCCGATATCTGCGGATCACCCCGATAATTATAGCATGTGTGCTGGTGACCGAGGGTTAAATATTACTCGTTCGGGCATGCCAGATTGTCCGGCATGCCCGTCCAATGCGATATTTAACAAGTAAACTATCGGCCAGATCGGGCTGTGTATGCCCAGCCGTGGACGACAGACAGATATTTCCTGTGTTCCTTCCCATGGAAGGAACAGGGAAATGTCTCCTCCCCGGGGGCAGAGAGCAGATGACAGGCTAATACACTGTGAGATATCTCACAGTGTATGCTGCGGACATCTGCGGCTTGCATGCTGCCAGATAAAATGTCTGTCGGTCTGACAGGCATTTTATCTTCACATGTATGCCCAGCTTTAGTAATATGTGTGTCTTGCTCTTGTTCAGTCAACAGGTGAACTTAATTAGACAGCATACTAGCTGGTGAAGATACAAATCAGCATTTGTTATATCTCAAGCACCTTAGTAAAATCAAAGCAACTTTTTTTTCTCAGTACACATAAACCAAAATTTTGCACAGCAAGTTACAGTGTTAAGCAGATTACACAATGTCCTTAATACAACTGCGGATTTTCTGGTTCGCCAACAATACTCACGTATACCGAACGTTCTGCCTTGTCAGTTCCTTTGCCACGCTAGAAGCTTATGCGCTGCGACAAAGCAGTGCAGAGGTCCCAGTATGGGCCACCACATGTAAAACGGGTACGTGAAATGAGGAATCCAGACAGGCAGGTACTCGGTAAAGCAGTGTCTTTTATTGGCCCCGGACACTGCACTTTAGCATACGTGAGTTTAGGCCGGTACACATACAGGCACATAACATAAAATAAACAAACAAACATAAAAGTCTCAGCACTCCTTGTGCTATTCAGTCAGCAGTGGCTTGCAGCCACAGTGGCGTAAGTTCATCCTAGATGCCCGGAGGCAAGATATAATTTGGTGCCCCCCGTCACAGCAACGGACACTATATTGTAGGATTTTGCATGCAGATACAGCCTCAGAGTCGCACACAGAATATAGGCATGCCACAGATCATTTTAATCAGCAGAAGCTGCTGTGCATCCTATTCACATCGCTGTGGGAATAAGACGCATGTGAAGGTAAAAATTTGCATAAAAAGATGCTCGACCCCACTGAGTCACTCTGCGCTCACGCGTTATGTGTCACACGGAGGATACATGTAAGATGTATGTGGACACATCTGTATGCATTAATCACAGATAAGATTGTGAACTGTATGGTGCAATTATCAGAAGGCTCAGAGTCCTTCTGATGGAGGCGAAATCCACCTGATGTGGGGTGGGGGGCCCTCCTGATACTCCTGATGGAGGGGAAAACCAGTGTGAGACTGCCAATGTGGCGGGACTAAAAATCACAAAATGCCCAGTCTTCTGCCGACTGCATCACAGTCGGGAAGTTGCTCCACCAAAGATCTACCCCCAGACTCAGTCGCTGGTGCAAGATAGTGTAAATATAGTGTAACAATGTCTTCATGATAGATGTCTTCCAGTGGTACGGAAATAAGAAAATAAAATTAACTATATATATAGATATAATAGGTCAGATACACCGCCAGAGCCCTGTATAAATATATATATATATATATATATATATATATATATATACATATGTTGCAAATGTGTTAGGTGACCAGCGACTGACGTATAGTGAAAAGTGTGTGAACATAAACCAGTGAATATACAATACACAGTGAAAACTATATAAGTCACCCATTTGTTTTATTATTCCCTTTTGTTAACTTAACTTAATCCTCAACCTAGAAATAAACACACTGACACATGTATGGAATTCAAAGAGGTCACAGCCAGAATTTATTGATCAAATTGAAATTTTAGAATAGGTGGCAAGAAGAAAGCAGTGCTCCAAGGCCACAGCCCAGTGGATATCAATACAAATAAAAAGGGGCGGATCCCCGCCCTGCACAGACTGACCTGGGGCAGTACCATCCTTCCCTAATTGGCACAGCATTGGTCCCTCCCTTGGAACAATGACCATGTCCCCCCTTTAGGCGGTGACAAACTGGCCGCTCTCAAAGGAAGAATGCTACCACAGGCACTCCTGCGCTAATAATAGGCCGCCCATGAGCACTGCTTCCTGCCAGGCTGCACCTCTACCTGTTGGAAGCAAACACAGACAAATGCACAAACCAACAACAGAAAAATTTACACAAACCAGCTTAAACGGGTGGGTGGGTGGAGTTGAAATAAACTGGAAAGAGGAAGATGGCTCCCCTCACCAGGCTATTTATATGGGACCTCTAAGCCCTCCCAGAAATCCTACCATAGGCTTATACTCCTCAAGTGACGAATACTAACCACATCCCTCTCCAGCTTTTAACCCTTAACTTACCTAACAAAATTACATATCAAACAGGGTGCTTATCTATCCTCAAACTTATTCAAGTATTCGGATGCATTAAGTCACCCATTTGTTTTATTATTCCCTTTTGTTAATTTAACTTAATCCTCAACCTAGAAATAAACACACTGACACATGTATGGAATTCAAAGAGGTCACAGCCAGAATTTATTGATCAAATTGAAATTTTAGAATAGGTGGCAAGAAGAAAGCAGTGCTCCAAGGCCACAGCCCAGTGGATATCAATACAAATAAAAAGGGGCGGATCCCCGCCCTGCACAGACTGACCTGGGGCAGTACCATCCTTCCCTAATTGGCACAGCATTGGTCCCTCCCTTGGAACAATGACCATGTCCCCCCTTTAGGCGGTGACAAACTGGCCGCTCTCAAAGGAAGAATGCTACCACAGGCACTCCTGCGCTAATAATAGGCCGCCCATGAGCACTGCTTCCCGCCAAAGCCCGGTTCGCAGAACCAGGCCCGCCACCAAAACTGTGACCTTCTTAATGAAATTGAAAACTGCAGAGGTCATCGGTCAACCACTCTAGCCGCGCGCTCGTGAGATGTACCCCGTCGGGCCTATGCAAGCTCTCTGCCCCGTGACATAAACTTGGGTATTGTATGACGCGTCCACCAAACGCTAAATGACAAGCGTGCAATGGCCATATCTGTTCAATACCCACGAACGCGACCAAATCATTGCCTCCCAAGTCTGGCCCCAAACTTCTCCTCTGCTGCCCATGGGGCATCTAGCAGGCACTTACAGTGCATTTCTCGTAATCCTAAGCAATGCCACTTACGCACTCACAACCAAAATTGGGCATGTAACTCCAAAGGGTGCTGGCTAGCCCAGTAAATATAGGAATTTTCCCACACCCGACAGTTAGCACTCACGGACAACCCTGTCCGAAAGTTCACCTAGACAGAATTGGCATTTATACAGACAGATATTGGTATTTAATACAAACAGAAATTGCTATGTATAATAACAACAATAATCTAACCACAAGGAAAGGGAAACAAATAGTTGGATGACCCATCTGAAGATGAAAAACAGCAAAACCTCCTTGAGGGCAAAAGCTGAAAATCCTTTCAGAATCCCTAGCGGCAGTAGGCATAAGGCCCCTGGGTTTCCCAACAAACTCGCAAGGAGCGCAACTACTTAATGCTACTTGTTTTAAATACGACTTCCACTGCCCTAGCTATAATATAATTCTGAAACACCCTCGTAAACTACGACCTGGACAAAAGGGAGTTAGATTAACATGGATAACCACTGCCCGCCACCTGGAGGGCAAACCCTATTAAAGTACCCCAAAGAGCAACTGGCCAAATCACTGGATCTGTATGCATCTGAATAGAAATCCCTCGCTCCCTGCCAGTTAATCTGTCTTAGACCCATTTATTCAGCACAAGCTCAATAACGGTTTGATAACCACCTTATTTTAACATTAAACCTGATAGCGCAGAAATCTTAGTAGCAGCAACTAGCTCACCCATTCTAAAAGCCCTAAAGTAAGCTAATGAAAATGCTAACCAAAAAGGGGGGGGGGGGGGAAGGCGCCTAGCACTTGACCGAAGCCACTCCTTTACTGGCCCAATCAAATCCTGTAATAGGGCTGCGTTGATGGGGCTCCGCGCAACGCCTTTGTTAGGACGCTCCCTTGCCCACCCTATTAAATACCTTTGTTAATACTCTCTTGCCCACCCTATTAAATGCCTTGTTTAATACAAATAATTTGTCAGGATCCGCCAAACGTGCAACTTGGAAAATTATACTGGGTAACACTGGAGACAAGCCGCCTTGGAACGGCCCCTGTCATAGCAGCTACAGACAAACTCTGCCATACAATCATTAACCATCTGAAACCGCCCGCTCTTGGAAGCTAAACACCTTGCCAATCGCACAAAACTAGCGTGTAGGTCTTAATGTACTTGGTGCCCATGACTTCCGTGCTAGTCCCTGGATGCCGGCGTGACTATCCGCCAGGCATGGAAGGGGAAGGAGAAACCATGTAAATTAGCAGGAGGCGCGAGCGAATGAAACATGTCCTACTGAACGATATAAGATGTCCACTATCTTGGTAGCAACGCCCGAAACATGCCGTGCCCTAAACTCAATATTCCTTAAACACATAGATGCCTAACCACTGCGAGGCCGGATCCAAGTCCGTCCTAGATTAGAGCCTTCTTATACCACACCTAAGTTATCACCAAACAGGATTTGCCTAATGCAAGGCTTGCTGGACCGCAGTTCGACCGCCACTACAATTGAAAAATTTTCAAGAATAAGGATGTTCCTGTCTAGGCCCTGAACCCCACAGGAAACCGGCCAAGGCTCCGTGCCACACTCCCCTTCAAATGCACCACTTAATGAACAGGATGCATACGTAACGGTCTAAGTTCGGACTTGGCTACGGGTGACGTGTGCAGAACTGTACTCCGTTGAATTTGCGCATAAAAAACGAACAAATGCGCAGCATGTCCACTCCGCTCCAGAGGGACACATATGAGGTGACGAGGCTTCCTAACCCCTGCTGTGGCTCCTTCTAGCCGTCTACTGAAAAACCGACCCCTATGTATGACTCTAAATGCCAAACTGAGGGGGCCCGATAGCGACTGCAACTGTACTAGCGAAACTTTTTTTTTTTTTTTTGCCAAAATGAAATGCTACTAGCAACTCCCCAAAACGCCACGCCTTCGCCCTAGGCAAGTGGCATAATCCTATCAAGGTATCGATTTCTATCCGCAAATAAGATAATGCGCATAACTGAACCTTCTTACCTGTCACGAGCCATCGGGGCTCCCATAACGACTAAACTAAGGAAATTAATTGAATACTGGCAAACTCTGGTATCTACTAGCCCCATAACATGAAAACATCCAGGTAGCGGGACACAACAGTATGTCCCAATACCTGCATGGACAACTACTGCAAAAAGTAACTAAAACCTTCAACTAAAGTACACGAAATGAAAAAGCCAATCGGCCGGCATGTAAAAACAGTCATCTTAACCACAAGGCCATAAGGGCTTTCCCTCTGTGTAACGTAATTGAGCCCTGCAACTCCAAACCCCAAATATTTAAAGGACTCGGGGTGAAATGGGCAGCAGTCAAAAAGCAGATGCGATATCTGCCTTAGCTAGTAGAGCCCTCCCCCCATTTGTTAAACGGCGCAGTGATCTGACAGATATTTTGTGTGATTGCCGAACCCTTCCATTTATGTAAGAGACTCTGTAACAACCCCAATTTATCCAATTCCTTCTACGACACCCCCTTGAAGGCGGTGCACCTAAACCCTACCAAAAGTGGGTGGAGCAAAAGGGGCCACGCATGGGCCCCCACCCGACTTCCGCTTTCAGATTCCTCTCAGAAACCACAGACATTCCTGTGTCAAAGATAAATGCAAACCCACGCCAAAAACCCCCAAATTAATCAATGACGGTGCTTTTCTGAACACCTCTGCGCTGCTGCTGCAATATTCTCCTTGACCCTGTGCGGCAGACCAACGCGCACACCTTGGCTGGATGAATGCTCCCACAGAGCATGCAGATATGACTGTATCCACAGCCTGCCCCATATGACCCTGCATGTTATTACACGCGTAGCACTACCAGCGGCTGATGCCCACAGATCTGGGCAGGCCAGAAAGGGCTGCTTCCGACCAACCGAGGATTCCGCAGGCAAGCTAGGAGGTTGGTCGAGCAAGCCAAACCTCAACATCCTTGAAACCTAATTGAAAACACTGCCTGTCCCTCCTGTTGTGTCTGGACTCAAGGTAGCACGCCGCAAAAAACATAACATACCCGAAGGCCCCCGCCATTACTCCTGCTGACTTAGCCTGAACTAAACCTACGTGCGTCAGCCGTAATCACAAACATATCCACAAATTTACTCTTCACTAACCGCTCCCTACTTTAAAACTTTAAATCTTTAAGGATAGCCGTATTCGCTCAGTGAACCATAACCCGCGCTTCATCCGGTACCTCAATTGCTGACACTGTGTTAAATCTCTAAGGGCACCCCTGCTTCCCATTAAATTTGCACTAAGTAACGCCTAAGCTTGCGCGGATTTACAAATGAACTGGAAGAATCGCTAGAATTATCAGTGGAAGGGGAATGTGTGCTGCGCAAATGGGTTAACACCATGCTCACCTGATCCTGACGTGGAAGGCCCAGCCACTGGCTCCTTTGTGTTCGCCAACAGTCCCTCGCTACGCGGTGCGCCCACCACGACTTGATTCGACATCAGCACCATCTGTCCGCTGGACTTCGACAATGGTCCTAGATGCTCAAAAAACTGTGACCTGGGGGCTCGAAAAAATATCCGGTGAAACCCACGCAACAAAGTCCCTCCGCAGAAGAAAGAGCAGGAGATGCTGTAGCCAGCGGGGGTACGGATCAGGTTTTGGGGGGAGGGGTGTGAGGAGGGGGTGGAAACATGTATGGGTTCAGGAATACAGCTGTAGTGGCATGCGGCTGGATGGGCATAGCTATTGCGCCTTGTAGTGAGGCGCCAATCCCTGGGAAAAAGGGGGGGGGCCGCGTTAGCAGTGGAGGGGGCGAACTGGAGGAGAGTGGGGGGCAGTGGCTGGCAGTGCATAAGCGGGGCGGATGATAAGGGGCTGAAAAATGCATTGGGCTTATGTGCAGCATCCCGGTGGCAGGGAAATAAGGGGTGGGGGCAGCCCGGCGGTGCGTCATTGTAGGCTTGAGTGGGGCAGGATTATTGTGCTGTGCACCAGCCGCCCCTAAATGCAAGGGGGGGTGTAACCCCCACCCCAGGGTGCGAGGGGGGAAGGGGACAAGTTGGTGGGTGGCGCGCTAGGGGACACCGCACCAAGGGGGTCTCTGGTGCTGGCAGAGCAGGGGGGGGCTGTGCAGGGAGGTGCCCCCCTGTTCTTAAGTAGTGGGGGCATGGGGGGGTCGGAGGGGTGCGGCAGAGCACCATGCGGCACCTGGCTGCACAAGATGGCCGCCGCAACCCTGTGGGTGGAGCTAGCCACCGGTGCAGGGAGCGGGATGGCCGCGCTTAGCGTGAGGGGAGACGGGGAGTGGGGGCCGTCACGCTAATATCGCTGCCGCTTGAGAGCAGGCGGCCGCGGGGAAGGGGTGGTCGATGTGGGGGGGCGGCAATCGAGAGCCGGCAGCAGGAGTGCAGGCAGGTGGAGCCTTGCGCCTGAGCGGACCATGGCCCTCGCCTGGCTGGGGAAGCAGCCACGGAGGTGAGAGGCCTGGCAGCCGGGGGCGGGGGGGACACGGGGCCTGTGTATCTGTAAATGGCAGGGAGGGAGGGCACTGGCAGGTAACAGGGACTATATGGAAACACAAGCAGGGGAAGGGGGAGGAAAAGTATGGAACATGTGCAGAAAGGAAAGGACAGGGGGGAAATTAGAAAAAGGAAGGTAGTAAAAGATAAAATTAACAGGAGACAGAGAGGGTGATAGACCAGGGGAAATAAATGGGGTGTGAAATGTGAAAGAAGAAGAGAAAGACAGACATATAAAATACAATACATATGCCACTTAGCCAGCCTGGTTGAAATAAACTGGAAAGAGGAAGATGGCTCCCCTCACCAGGCTATTTATATGGGACCTCTAAGCCCTCCCAGAAATCCTACCATAGGCTTATACTCCTCAAGTGACGAATACTAACCACATCCCTCTCCAGCTTTTAACCCTTAACTTACCTAACAAAATTACATATCAAACAGGGTGCTTATCTATCCTCAAACTTATTCAAGTATTCGGATGCATTAATCACAATTTATTGTTATACATTTTAAAAGAATATATATCTCTCTCTCTAAATCCTGTGCATACAAGCACGGATGATTCAAAATAACAGGTTACCACAATGTGCAAAAGAGTGCTAATAAATATTTAAGATGACGTTATAAAATACATTTCATACTCATAAATACATCTTAAAAACAATAGGAGTATATAAATTTAAATATTTAAAAAGCCAAACAGCACAAAGAGATCAGTGGATAAAACCAAGTACAGAGAATATTTTTAAAATTCTTTAAAAAGTATAAAAACTTTTTCTAAGAATATAAATGGGAAATTTCTGCAAAAAGTGCTTATCTGTATAGTTCATTCAGTCATGAAGGCAGCTCTCCCAACGTGTTTCATCCATGGGACTTCATCAAGGGGATACTAGTTTAGTGGGGTATTCTCCTATTTATACCCCTACACCAGCTCGTTAGAGATCAGGGGACCGCATCACTTCCTGTCTAACAAATAAGGAAGTTCTAATCAAATTCAACTTTTTACAGGCTCCCAGCCATAATTTATATCGATAATGTAATATTCTATATTATTTTTACACTTTTCATGTATCAATAAACATGTATATATATATATATGAACCAGATGCATATCGTACATGGGCGACTTCCGCCCTTATCTCCTGGGTACTTCCGCCCTTAAAGTTTCCCTCATGTGTAATCAAGTTCCATACAAGAGGGGGACACGTGCTCACTGGCCGCGTCATATCTGGGCATGTGATTTCCCTTCCAATGGCGCTTGTTAGTCGCGTCCTCACCGCGCTGTCACTTCCGCCCTTCTCTGGAGTAATGCTCATGCCGATTCCGCGTCATCACTTCCGCCCTTCGTAGGGTCATGCTCCTGGCTTAATGTGCGCTTCCTACAGCACTTGGTGATGTCATCAAGTTCATGTTGCCCATTCGTTGTGCAGCATCATGTAAACTGTAAAGGGCTGTACTTCCGCCCTTATGCCAGTATAGTTCATCTTCTTCATACAGCAATCTAGTAGCTTGAAAGATATTAATATATTAGACTTTACTAATTAAAATGTATATAGCCAATATGGAATAAAAGATGTAATAATATTGAGATGTGCACATATATCGTTTGTGTCAAAAATGTAGGGTGTGAATGTGGACAAATATTATTTAGGTCTTTAAGTACCAAAGGATGGTAGTGACTAGAACAATTTAACTATGCTTAGCTATATTTAACTATACTTTAGCTGACACCTTTTACACTAAGGGAGTACGTATTTTATATGGTTCTTGTGTATTTGATCTTCTGAAAAACCTTAAGGTGGCGCCGACATTTTTGGTATATATATATATATATATATATATATATATACAGGTTGAGTCTCCCATATCCAAAATGCTTGGGACCAGGGGTATTTTGGATATCGGAATATTCCGTATTTTGGAATATTTGCATACCATAATGAAATATCTTGGGTATAGGACCCAAAACTAAACACAGAATGCATTTATGTTCTATATACACCTTATACACACAGCCTGCAGGTCATTTTATACAATATTTTTAATAATTTTGAGCATCAAAAAAAGTTTGTGTACATACATGAAATTCATTTATGTTTCATATACACCTTATACACAGCCTGAAGGTTATTGTATACTGTATTTTAATGATTTTGTGCTTTAAAGAAAGTTTGTGTACATTGAACCATCAGAAAGCAAAGGTTTCACATTCTCAGTCATACTAAAAATATTCCGTAATTCGGAATATTCCGTATTTAGGAATATTTGGATATGGGAGACTCAACCTGTATATATATATATTGTCGAAGCTGGATAATTGGCTGAGACAGGATCGGTTTAAAATTAAATCTGCAGGACACCATTTTGCGAATGGCAATGAGACACCATTTTGCAACTGGCCGCCCAGCGCCATTTTAGTGAATCTCGCCCATTATAAGTACATACAGCGATGCTATTATTTAGCGTCGTGCGATTCCCACGCAATAGAAAGATGTTAAAAGTCCTCACCATATAAATACAGACAGTCACCAAAACATATAAAATGATTAACCCTGCAAAACACATACCATGGTGTACTCCAAAAACACATAGTCGCACAATGCTAACTAGCGTCTTTTCTCAATACCCTAATAATTACACACTTACATAAAAGATTCCCTAGCATTAAAGTGTAATATTCAAGGTTTATTCAGTATTATTAATGCATTAAAGTGTAATATTCAAGGTTTATTCAGTAGTATTAATGTTGTGAAATAAATGTAATTTGATCTACAGAAAAAAAAGGGATTTTCCCTCCAGCACACTGTAGCAAAAACAAAAATACTTGAATCCTACATGATAATAGAAATTCAGAGGTATTGGTTTACATACATTTGCAAATATATGAATAAGCGCTGGGCCAAACGTCAAGGCTCCTCTGTACCAGCGTCCCTAACATTATGGGGTTCACGTCCGAGACGCAGGGAACCCCAAAAGAATCCAGCCAAGGACCATCCCCAGGGCATCACACGAATAATGGAAAAAGGGTGAAAGTGAAGTGTAAAGTATAGTTGTGTAAAGATAAATCAATAAATGTTAATGGTAAGGGGTTATTTATGTCATTTTAACCCCTTACCATTAACACTTATTGATTTATCTTTACACAACTATACTTTACACTTCACTTTCACCCTTTTTTCCATTATTCGTGTGATGCCCTGGGGATGGTCCTTGGCTGGATTCTTTTGGGGTTCCCTGCGTCTCGGACGTGAACCCCATAATGTTAGGGACGCTGGTACAGAGGAGCCTTGACGTTTGGCCCAGCGCTTATTCATATATTTGCAAATGTATGTAAACCAATACCTCTGAATTTCTATTATCATGTAGGATTCAAGTATTTTTGTTTTTGCTACAGTGTGCTGGAGGGAAAATCCCTTTTTTTTCTGTAGCTCAGTGTAAACCCCACCCTTTACGAGCACCTGTGCAATGTCATTAAGTTGATGTGAGCGACCACCATACTTTTTGTTTGCAAATGTAATTTGATATCTAAGGTTTAGTACATGGTAAGCAGACAGTGTTTGGTGTTGTACTGATCCACTGTGTCTTTGCAGATTTCCGGTACCATTGGTGAGAAGATCGCAACATGTGTCTGCAAACTATGGACTATAGAGAGTTAAACATTAAAATGTACTCTGTAATGTCACCAGCTTAGATTTAGTATGCAGCGGGAAAAAGGACACAAAGGGCTGTTGGAGGCTGGTTTGTGTCCATTCGAATTGACCTATGAACTATACTGTAACAGAAGAACCAGGAAGAAGAACCAATGGAATCATGCCAAACTGTTCTATTGTATTGCCTATCCCTGTAAGAGTATATACAGTCAGGTGCATAAATATTGGGACATTGACAGAATTTTCATATTTTGGCCTCTATTCACCACCAGAATGGCTTTGAAATGAAACAAACAAAATGTGCTTTAACTGCAGACTTTCAGTCTTAATTTGAGGGTAATTACATCCAAATCAGGTGAACGGTGTAGGAATTACAATGGTTTCTATATGTGCCTCCCACTCTTTAAGGGGAAAAAAGTAAAGGGACTATCAACTCAAAAGCTATTTCATGGACAGGTGTGGGCTATTCCCTCGTTATTTCAATATCAATTAAGCAGGTAAAAGGTCTGGAGTTGATTCTAGGTGTGACATTTGCATTTGGAATCAGTACCTGTTGACTCTCAATATGAGATCCAAAGAGCTGTCACTATCAGTGAAGCAAGCCATCATTAGGCTGAAAAATCAAAACAAACCCATCAGAGAGATATCAAAAACATTAGGTGTGGCCAAATCAACTGTTTGGAACATTCTTAAAAATAAAGAATGCACAGGAGAGCTTAGCAACACCAAAAAACCCGGAAGACCACGGAAAACAACTGTGGTGGATGACAGAAGAATTATTTCCCTGGTGAAGAAAAACCCCTTCACAACAGTTGGCCAAATCAAGAACACTCTCCGGGAGGTAGGTGTATATGTGTCAAAGTCAACAATCAAGAGAAGACTTCACAAGAGCGAATATCCACAAGATGTAAACCATTGGTGAGCCTCAAAAACAGGAAGACCAGATTAGAGTTTGCCAAACAACATCTAAAAAAGCCATTACAGTTCTGGGACAACATCCTATGGACAGATGAGACAAACATCAACTTGTACCAGAGTGATGGGAAGAGAAGAGTATGGAGAAGGAAAGGAACTGCTCATGATCCAAAACATACCACCTCATCAGTGAAGCATGGTGGTGGTAGTGTCATGGCATGGGCATGTATGGCTGCCAATGGAACTGGTTCTCTTGTATTTATTGATGATGTGACTGCTGACAAAAGCAGCAGAATTCATTCTGAAGTGTTTTGGGCAATATTATATGCTCATATTCAGTCAAATGCTTCCGAACTCATTGGACGGCGCTTCACAGTGCAGATGGACAATGACCCGAAGCATACTGCAAAAGCAACCAAAGAGTTTTTTAAGGCTAAAAAGTGGAATGTTATGCAATGGCCAAGTCAATCCCCTGACCTGAATCCGATTGAGCATGCATTTCACTTGATGAAGACAAAACTGAAGGGAAAATGCCCCAAGAACAAGCAGGAACTGAAGACATTTGCAGTAGAGGCCCGGCAGAGCATAACCAGGGATGAAACCCAATGTCTGGTGATGTCTATGCATTCCAGACTTCAGGCTGTAATTGCCTGCAAAGGATTTGCAACAAAGTATTAAAAAGTGAAAGTTAGATTTAGGATTGTTTAGTTTGTCCCATTACTTTTGGCCCCTTAAAAAGTGGGAGGCACATATAGAAACCGTTGTAATTCCTACACTGTTCACCTGATTTGGATGTAATTACCGTATATACTCGAGTATAAGTCGACCCGAATATAAGCCGAGGTACCTAATTTTACCACGAAAAACTGGGAAAACTTATTGACTCGAGTATAAGCCTAGGGTGGGAAATGCAGCAGCTACTGGTAGTAATCCCCCCCTGGTACTGTCCCCAGTAGTAATCCCCCCCTGGTAGTGCCCCCAGTAGTAATCCCCCCCTGGTAGTGCCCCCAGTAGTAATATCCCCCCCTGGTAGTGCCCCCAGTAGTAATACCCCCCCTGGTAGTGCCCCAGTAGCAATATCCCCCCCTGGTAGTGCCCCCAGTATTAATCCCCCCCCTGGTAGTGCCCCCAGTAGCAATATCCCCCCCTGGTAGTGCCCCCAGTATTAATCCCCCCCCTGGTAGTGCCCCCAGTAGCAATATCCCCCCCTGGTAGTGCCCCCAGTAGCAACATCCCCCCTGGTAGTGCTCCCAGTATTAATCCCCCCCCGGTAGTGCCCCCAGTAGCAATATCCCCCCCTGGTAGTGCCCCCAGTATTAACCCCCCCTGGTAGTGCCCCCAGTAGCAACATCCCCCCTGGTAGTGCCCCCAGTATTCCCCCCCTCCCTGGTAGTGCCCCCAGTAGCAACATCCCCCCCCTGGTAGTTCCCCCATTATTAACCCCCCCCTCTGGTAGTGCCCCCAGTAGCGATATCCCCCCCCCTGGTAGTACCCCCCGGTAGTACCCCCCCCAGTAGAAAGAAATGTAAAAAAAACAAACACTTACCTGTAACCCCGCTCCTGGTCCCGACGCTGCTACAGGCTCCTCCGCCGCTTTGCATAATGGGAGAGACGTCATCATGACGACGTCTCTCCCATTACCCACTGCGGGAGCCGGAAGATGGCTCCCGCAGTGGGAGCAGCAGTAGCCGCTGAGAGTCTGACAGACTCTCAGCGGCTGCTGATTATACCAAACACATAGCTGCCGGCTCCGGCGGCTGTGTGTTTGGCAGTGTGTAGTGCTGACCGAACTCCGTCCGGTCAGCGCTACACACGCGGTGCAGGCTGTGTCACAGTGACACAGTCTGCACCGCGGGCCGCATGGTACGCTACTCAGCAGCGTACCATGCGGGCATGACTCGAGTATAACCCGAGGGGGTGCTTTTTCAGCACAAAAAATGTGCTGAAAAACTCGGCTTATACTCGAGTATATATGGTACCCTCAAATTAAATCTGAAAGTCTGCAGTTAAAGAACATCTTGTTTATTTCATTTCAAAGCCATTGTGGTGGTGAATAGAGGCCAAAATATGAAAATACTGTCAATGTCCCAATATTTATGCACCTGACTGTATGTGGGCTCTATAAACTTGGATGCCAGTCTTCTTGCCTTGCTGTTGATGGAGGTTTCTATATTGATGCCAGTATCTGAGTCCAGAGCGCGTGCGTATGTAACAACTGTACCTTGGGTCTGTATGATTTATTTGCGCTAATTGTGTTTAGATCACAGTGTGTAACCATCTGTTTTTTATATTGAATAATAACTTTTTGTGCTTTGGAACCACACTCAAAGTCTGAAAGCATTTATTTCTTGTGCGACTCATTACGCTAAATAGCGACAATTTTAGTAGGTACAGGTAGGTAGGAATCGATAGGTAGGAATCCATAATTGGGGGCTCACACTGTGAATCATGCTACTGGTCACTTGGTAACACTCGGTCAGCGCACTCTCAGCAAAAGGGTGGAGGCGCCATAGCAGGAAAGAAAGCATTGTGCCTTTGAAAATCTGCTACCACTTTGTTGCCTAGAGTCCGCTACCTGTTATCGTGGCTTAAGGAGCGCTGATTAAGAATCCAGGGACAAGGAAGGAAAAAGTTTGTTTTCCTTCATTGATAGGTTTTTATGTTTAAAAGGGGAAGTCGCACAATAGCATAAGGGTAATAAAACGTTTTGTGTAGTAGTCGCATTATTGTGTATGCGAATAGTCGCACAATAGCATATACGTATTTCCTGTATTGCTGCCACATGTTTTAAACAAAGCCATTGAGAATGCACGGTGATATTGATAGATAGCATTGTTGTACATAGATTGATCAGTGTTGCCCTAGTCCTGGAAAACGTGTATTTTTCTGCCACAAAATGTTCAACCGCGCTGTAATATTAATATTCTATGTATCAATTAATTACTAAACCAGGTGAGGTACATTATATTGACATATAATCACAATTAACAGCTAAACAAATGTGCTTATAAATAAATATATATATATATATATATATATATATAAAATTGTAAACGGCTTGGTTGAAGTAATCAATAAAATAATTTAATAGCATCAATATGGAGACATAATAATAACACAATACTTAAATTCCCTAAAAGAAATATTTCTCATTTACATACGCGACATATAACTAATGTCCAGTAATGTTAAGTCACATATAAGGGTAATCCTTCAATGTTCACATGAATAGGGTCAAAGGAATAAATATATATAGTTGGATTAAACATAAATCAGTTCTCAATCCGGAATAATGTCCAGCTGCTTTTTTATAGACATAAAAGTGAATGTACGTTGAATGTAAGCTTTTTTATAGACATAAAAGTCTTTTATGCTATTAAAATTATACATTTTTTAAATAAGAAAGTGTTCTTCATTTACTGATAGTGGCAATTGTGGCCCTTCTCCGGGTGTATTTTGGTGTGAGGGTGTCTTTCAGTGAAAACTGCAAAGAATTGTTGGGTATCGGAAAAAGAACAGTGCATCTACAATTCCTATAAAGGAGAAACAAGAGTTTTACAACAACAAGTTCCTCTAAGTGAAAAAGGACTCCAAAAGGACCGATCATTTTTATGGTTATCTATTATCTTCCAGTAGAGTGTACCAATTGGTGTTCTTTATATATAAAGAGTCTGTTCTTTATATATAAAGAGTCTGTTCTATTTTAACTATAAGCGCCCTTTATTCTCCTTTTGTTTTTTCTTATATATATATATATATTTATTTATAAGCACATTTGTTTAGCTGTTTATTGTGATTGTATGTCAATATAATGTACCTCACCTGGTTTAATAATTAATTGATACATAGAATATTAATATTACAGCGCGGTTCAACATTTTGTGGTTGTTCTTTCTTTGTAGGGGGCTGACTACCCCCATTTGAACCTGCAGCTTAGACAGCGCCATCTGATATTCCAATTTGTTTTTCTGTGTATTTTTCTGCGCAGGAAAAGGGTGTGTAACAGTGTATATTTGTTGGTAGGGGTAACATGTTCCCTAGTTAAGGGTATCGTAGGACCCTTAAGTGCTAGGCGTCTGGAGTCGACCTAGTGGCTCGGTAGTAGATACCGCAGTCTATACACATAAGCAGGTGTAGTTGTTGTCTTTGTTGTAGTTTCAGCTCTCAGTGTGATTGCAGTATTCAGTGATCAGTTAGGGTTATTTGAGCATTGTAATTGAACCACATAGTTTTGGCAAAATTGTGATTGTGAAATGAGCAGAGGGTGGACGAAATCACTGAAAAGGGTAGGTGTTATTGGAATGTCTACATGCTAGCAGTTGAAAGGTAGTCAAAAAGGTGCGTGGAAGCAGCCTGGTTATTCTTCCATAGGTGTGTGGGCGCATCCTATTAATATCGTCTGCAGGTAAGTGAAAGTATCTTGATTGTCTTTCACCAGTCTCAATCTCTATTGAAAAGCTTAGGGTTCTCCCAGATGGGGACCAAGCAAACGGTAGAGATGTTAGATGATGTGCTGCTGTTGGAAGCGCCGCTTGGGTCGGCACGGCATATTATGCATACTAAGTATGGTGCTTATGCGATTAAGTACTGTGATGTATGGTTTAAAATGACGATGAAGAGTGTTAGACCTTTCCCCAGAATTGGCAGCTTTGATAAGGAGGTATTGAACAATGTCCGAGATAGCATCTGCATGGTGCGCTCTCGAATGAAAAAGGTAAAATATAACGAGTATTTAAAATTATGGCAGCATAAGGGGGATGCGTGGCTTAAAGGTCTGCACGTGACGCAAACTAGCATCGCGAGCACGTTACAGGAGAGTGCACACGCAGTGCTAAACTGCGGTGCTTGCCAGCCGCGAGATTGCGCGCATGTGCAGCAAGGTAGCATTGCGGAAGGTATTGCCAGTGGTTCATGTGCACCACCACCGCCCTATGCGGATGGGGGTGCAGGTACAGTCGTTGTAAAAACCCATAAAAATGTAACAAGTAACTTGTACCCTCTCTTGAGTAATCACAAAGAAAATGTTTATGATGTGGATGATGAACCTGTTGTTATGTCTTCCATTTCCCATGCTGTACACATGTTAGATGCTCCATCACAACAAGCACAAGTGGTGCCATCATCTCCATCAGTAACAGTACAGGAAGTGTTAACATCCACTGTATCCGTAGAGGAAGTTGTTAATCACATACGTAGCAGTAATAGACTCAATCCCCAGCCAGGTAACAAGGTCAAAAATAGCAGTGTGGCCAGTCTGCATCCCATCCGGACAATAACTGTTCCGAATGGGAATGCGGATGCGAACGTGTAGTGCCCACAAAGGAGGTAGCAATGCATTGTCCTTGGACAAGAGCAGAACTAAATTCCATAATGAATGATTTCCCTGATCCTAAAAAGGAATTAGCCAAATACCAAAGATTTTTGAAAAATTTGGGTAGTGCTCACGAGCCAACCAATAAAGATTGGCGAGTGGTGTTAAGGGCTTGTCTTCCACACAATACCGATGTGAAAAAGTTTAAAACGGATTGCGTATTGGATGGAGATGGTCCCGTAACAGACAAGAGTAACCAAGGTAACATTACCCGCATAATAACTCAATTGGGTGTATATTTTCCAGTAGTAGTTAACTGGAGTAAAATTTTCACCATAAAACAAAAAGAGAGTGAATCTGCAGAAGACTATTGTAACCGAGCTCTGCAGGCTATCACCCAGTACACTGGGATAGAGTATATTAAAGATAGCACTCATCACAGGGGAATGATCATCACTGTACTAAAAGAGATCCTAAAGACCCGAGTTCAGACCTCACTACCTGGCTGGAGAGGAGTTACTATAGACACACTCATAGAATCCACTATTGAACATGATAAAAACATCCTCAAAAAGAGAGAGACCCAGAGCGAGAAGCTAATGGCTGTTAGTATTCAAGCTCTAGAAGGAATGACTGTAACATCACAGCCACCAGACACACATGCACCTGCACAGCTACACGTCCTCACCAATCCTGCACCACAAATACAGCTACAAACACAGCCCTACCCCACTTATCACACACAGCCTCAAAACCCATACTACCCACAACCGCCATATTACCATCAACATCCTTATCCACATCCACAATCTTTCCCTACCGCTCAACCCACACAGCAACCCTTTCACCCACCCCACTCACGAAGGTGCTTTAACTGAAACCAAGTGGGACATGTAAGTAGGAACTATAAGGTGAAGAAGGTAGGACCCCCTAACCAGGGAGTACCTGGATATCCCCATAAGGAATATACACAGAGTACAGGAAATTCACAACAGTCACCAGCTCCAATTGTGGCCTTAAATGCTGTATTGGAGAGTGAGAGTCCACGCTAGGGTTCAGGTCATACCAGGTCATACCTGTAGTCTACAGATAGTCAGGTTAACGGGAAGTAGTAGGGAAGAACCGGTAATGATGGTTGATATGGCTGGTACTAAATATCCTTTTCTTGTAGACACAGGGGCGACCAGATCAGTGATAAAATCTCCAGCTAATTTACAGGTGACCAGCGAGACAGTACCAGCAATGGGTGTAATGGGTAAAGTACATTATCCACCTCAAAATGGTTTTTATTTTTATAAAAGAAAACACCATTTGTATTTAATTGAAAACATTTATTAAATAACAAACATGTTTGCCAACAGGCTTTTACTCGTAAAAATAATTTCATAACAGATTCACACATAACAAATGTCCTCAGGGTTTGGCCAAATAAAACATCTGGCTTAGTCAGACATAAACAACTATAGTAAAAAACAAACAGATTTTTTAATGGAAAACATACAAATCAATAAAACAGAAGGCAAATTAACTAAACATGTTGGGGTATATCCGTGCAAAATGTGTTGTCCAAAAACATACAGGGTATTGCCAATGGGTTCCATTATTTTTGCAGGTTTTGGAAAGTGTTGTGATTTGGTTGGTAGGAAAAGAAAACAAAAGAAAAAGGTACACATTAAAATACATTTGCAAAAAGTGCTTTGTTAAAAAAAAAAGTAGATATTCCTACTTAAAAAAACGTGAAACAACATAATCGCGTCTGGCCCCCCCAACAGCATCACAACACCTTCCTCCGAGGGTCCATCCTCTGGCAAGGCCTCCTCTGGCTGCATGGGTACTCGACTCCTTATTGCAATGTTGTGTAAAATCCCACACAGAACCACAATGCGAGAAACCATATCCGGCGAGTACATGAGTGCACCACCAGAGTGATGGAGACACCGGAACCGGCCCTTTAAAAGGCCGATACAGTGCTCCACCACCTGCCTGGTGGCAGTAAACGCGACATTATAGTGAGTTTGGGGCCCTGGTGTGGGAGTCAAATAAGGAGTCAGCAGCCAGAGCGTGCAAGGATATCCACTGTCACCTGATGGAAATGGGACACCAAAAGATACATACATTTACCATGAAAACATGTTTACACTATTACTAGAGATACATACTGGACTTTACTTACCAAGAAGCCACGCGTCACCAGCTTGCAGTGTGCTTAATTTTGGCCAAATCCCTGAATGCTGGATCACATACACATTAGGGATGTGCAGGCTCGGTTCTACTCGGTTCCGTTCGGTTCTTTTTACCGAATCTTATTGGCTATCCAAAACTCGTGACAGCTGAAACCCAATAAGATCCGGTAAAAAGAACCGAACGGAACCGAGTAGAACCGAGCCTGCACATCCCTAATACACATCATGGCTGCAGCCTGGGAATTTGGCATTCAGGGAGAGGATCTGGAGGGAGGCATCACATAGCACCATTACATTTAGGGAATGGAAATGTTTTCAGTTCCTATATATTTGTTCCCTGCATGCAGGGGGCTGAAGTGCTATGTGAGTGCCCACTACCCCTATGACATGTGGAAAGCCTGCAATTTCAAAAAACTTCTGCTTTACCACATCAAGGGCTTCCGTATCCACAGGCATACTAATAAAATGTGCTAGATGATTGAAAAATGCATCTAGCACATGCCTCAGAATCCGTGAAAATGAGGGCTGGGAGAGGCCACCCACCAGCCCCACAGTGGTTTGGAAGGACCCTGAGGTGCAGAAATGTAACACCGCCAACAACTGTGTAAGTGGTGAGATTGCTGTTGGAATGTGAATCTGACTTTCTAGATCATTCTTTATTATTGAAAGAGTGTCTAGGATAATATTTGGAGGCAGGCAATAAGTGGTTACAACCACATCATCAGGCATTCCAAAAAGGGTGACACATGTTCTATATATCTTGGCCCTTGCACGCCTCCTATGCCTACACCCAGGAGGAGGCTGAGGAAGGTTGGTGGGGGTCAACATGGCCACTATTAGCTGTCCAACATCGCTCTGTAAAGTTAAATTTATATTTTAAATTGGTTCTACAGAGTGTTTTTTGATTATTTGTTCAAAAATACTTAGCTTTATAATAATGGTGCATATTCTTACAGGGTCGGGCAGTGCCATCTTCGGAAATCCCTACATGTGTATTTGTTGTACGGTTGTTTTTTTTATGGAAGAAAAAAATGTATAAGATTTTTTTAGTCCAAACCAATATTACTACTATTATTGCTAAAACAAAGCTTAACTTTTAAATTGGCCAATATGAATTGTTGTTAAATGTACGAATTTACATTTACCAAATAAATAAAAAAACATTATTAAAAGAAAAAAATATAAAAAAAAACCCACAAAAAAATAAAAACATAATTGTAGGTTTGAATAAATAGACACTTACCTGATTCAAGTACAAAATGGACTGTTAAACACCTTTAATGAATTATAAATTTAAAAAAAAAATAGTACCAAAAATTTTTATTTTTTTATGATTGTAGAACAAAAATAAAATAAACAAAAAATGCAGTAGGCTGGCACACTTACTTGAGTCTTCTAATAACATTTTTTTTAAGGCTACAAAAGCCCGGCCACCCAAACAGAACAAGTAACCGGCTCAAACACAACAATTAACTGGGTTTGGTAAATGTCTGCACCAAACAAATTTGAAAAACAAAAACCACCACCAAAAAAAAATACTAAAAAAAAACACTACCCAAAATAAAGGAACACAAAAACCACCACCAAAAAAAAACACTAAAAAAAAAACACCACCCAAAATAAAGGAACAAAAAAAACCCCACCAAAAATAAAGGAACACAAAAAACAACCACCAAAAATAAAGGAACACAAAAATCAACCACCAAAAATAAAGGAACACAAAAAAATAAATAAATAAAGGAACAAAAAAAAAACACAAAAAAAAGGAACAAAAAAAACCCACCAAAAATAAAGGAACTAAAAAAACCCACCAAAAATAAAGGAACTAAAAAAAAAAAGGAACAAAAAAAACACCCACAACCAAAATACACACACAGGCACCTCTCAAACAACAAACACAAGCACCTCTCAAACAACACACACAAGCACCTCTCAAACAGCACACACAAGCACCTCTCAAACAACTCACACAAGCACCTCTCAAACAACTCACACAAGCACCTCTCAAACAACTCACACAAGCACCTCTCAAACAACTTCAAACAATGTAACTACTATCAAACACTTCCTGCACCACAAATCACTCCAACTACAACCCACAAGTAAGGGAACATTTGGCTTTGCCTTAAATAAAGAAAACAAACCCCAATTATTGAAACATGCAGGAAAGGTGTGCATTTGTAGTTAGGTAAATAAGGATGCACGGGTAACCAATCCAGGGATGCGCTCACATCTAGCACAACCCACGCAGTGATTACGAAATGCAGGAAAGGTGTGCATTTGTAGTTAGGCAAATAAGGATGCACGGGTAACCAATCCAGGGATGCGCTCACATCTAGCACAATCCACGCAGTGATTACGGAATGCAGGAAAGGTGTGCATTTGTAGTTAGGTAAATAAGGATGCACGGGTAACCAATCCAGGGATGCGCTCACATCTAGCACAACCCACGCAGTGATTATGGAATACAGGAAAGGTGTGCATTTGTAGTTAGGTAAATAAGGATGCACGGGTAACCAATCCAGGGATGCGCTCACATCTAGCACAACCCACGCAGTGATTACGGAATGCAGGAATGGTGTGCATTTGTAGTTAGGCAAATAAAGATGCACGGGTAACCAATCCAGGGATGCGCTCACATCTCTTAAAAAGTCTGCACAAGCAGTATTCTTCATGCTCTCTCACAGGTTAACAAAATGTCAAGCGAGGAGCATGGTGAGCAGAGGCCAACTGAGGCAGGTAAGTGCGAATCACATTTTTGCAACAACACAAGAACTGTTCAGATTTGCACAAAAAAAATAAATTTTTTTTTATCTAATTTCAACAATGTTGTAGGTGCTGGGAATCCAATTCCACCAGTAGAGGAGGAGGAGGCGGGCCCAAGCAGGCCAAGGCCAAGAAACCCTCCGTTTTCACGGATCGAGCTTGAGACATTGGTGACCATGACAATGGAGAACCTTGTCAATGCCCCAAGAAATATGGGGGCTGGAGCCAAAGACAGGATTCGGGAGGAGATATCCAGGGCTGTTAATGCTGTGGGGGCAACCTACAGAACCATGAAAGTCGTTAAAAAACGGTAAGAAAATGATATTGTGAGTGTACTGAAGTCAAAAGTTTGATCTAATTTAAATAAACTAACCATTAAAATTTCAAAATTCACATTGACAGATGGACGGATTTCAAGTACCAACTGAAGAGGAAGCTACGGAGTAGGGTGGACCATGCTGCGGGGACAGGTGGTGGTCCCATCCCTGAGGAGCTGGCCTTGACGAGGTGGGAGACGTTGACTCAGGGATGTGTGACGGAAGAGGAGATAGTCGGCGTGTCCACTATGGACACTGACATGACCGACTTCAACGCTCCACATGTGCAAGAAGGTAATTTTATTTTGGTAGCCAAAAAGTATAAAGCTCAAACGTCTATGCGATTTTTTTTTTATGAAAACAAATAATAAATGTGTTTTTTATATTCCAGACTCAGAGGAGGTAGTGCCTGCTCCTGAGGTCAGGTCTGGGTCCAGCACAGATGGGGACTCTGCAGGGGAGGATCCAAGTACTCCATCTGGGGACCCTGTGGAGTCTACTCCAGGGCAACCATCAGACCGAGCAGTGCCTCTCCTCACCAGGTTGGTCTCCCAAACTCAGGAGAACAGGTGTGTTCTTCTGAGGATGGAGACCACTCTGGTGAGGGTGGCGGTGGCCCTGGAGACCATTGCTGGGGCCCTAGATCATTTGGCCAATACCCAGGAGCAGGCCAACCCACCTGCCATGATGGAGCGAGACTCCCTTCCTCCCAGGACCACCACCTCTGGCAGCCCAACAGCCACCCCCGCAAGTATGGAGAACCCTATGCCTAGGCCAGAGGAAATCCCATCTACCTCTGGCCAGGCCAGTCGGCGTGTTACACGCCAGTCGGCTGTCTGTAGCTTACCTCTTCCTCCGAGCCGGCCCAAACGACGAAAGTAGCCCTGGATATCTCCTCCCTCACCTGTTGTCCAGTCCCCATATTTCTTGTTACCAATGTCTCAAGCTTTTTTTTTTTTTAATATATATTTATTTTAATTATATGCAAATGTTGCGGTCACAATTAATATTTTACTTGTGCTGAAAGGCAAATTACAAATAAAAAAAAAAATATTTACAACAAAAATGTCTATCTTTAACTATATCAATGTATACAAGGTTTAAAAAGTATGGTATCTGAAAAGGCTGCTACGCAAAACACAATGCTAGATGTTTTCAAAACTGTTTTCCCAAAAAAAGTTTAAAAAGCACAAATCAACATTTGTGTGACGAATGTCCTAATGCACACGCAAGTGAAATCAGTTACAAGGTAATTAGCAGTGTTAATAGTTACAATGCAGCAATCTTAGCTGCTTGGTTTGTGTGGTTCAAAATAGAAACATTGCAGGTAACATCCGATTAACGATTGTACTGTTGTGGCTTACGGACGCTTCTTGCCTACCTTAGCCTGGACGATCATCCTGTTCGTAGAGTGACGTTGTCATGCATCCGCAATTCTTGGTCGTACGAAGCAGGTAATTTATGCACTCCCCTAAAATGCCTGGAAACGCTGAAGAACTCCTCCGTTTGCAGACCACCACCCCCGTATACTCCCACAAACGGTCTTACCTGTCAATCAACTTTAGCAATCCACTTCCATGTCGGAAGCCCTACGACCGTCAGTATTTTTCATCGGTAGAGCTCGTACGCACATGCGCACTGCTAGCCGTGCGCAGAAAGAAAAACATCGTATGCGTACGACCGTGCGGCCGCAACGACCGACTCTGAATGAGGTCCCCAATCCTTGGGGATCTTTTCCTATAAATTCCATTTGCTGACTGGCCAGTACAATGTCACTTCTTGCTGAAGTTACAGCTCAGTACTGAGCTCCCAGGTACTCTGTATCTCAATGGTCCCAGTCCGTTATATCCAGTTCCTATACTATCTTGCACGGCAGTCTGGTTTTACCACTGAGACTGGTAAAACCAGTGTCAGCAACCATCGGTTCCAGCCGATACCTTCAACCATTGGTCTCATCCGATGCTTCCAACATCGGACACTTATCAATTAAGTTCCTCAGTTCATCAACATAGGTCCCAACCGATCAAGTTCCTCAATTCATCAACATCAGTCCCAACAGATCAAGTTCATCAACATCGGTCCCAACCGATCAAGTTAATCAATTCTTCAACATTGGACTCTTATCAGTTAAGTTCTTCAATTCATCAACATCGGTCCTAACCGATCAAGTTCATCAATTCATTAATATTGGACTCATATCAATTAAGTTCTTCAGTTCTTCAACATCGGTCTCAAACCGATGAAATTCATAAATTCTTCAACATTGGATTCAATTCCATCAAGTTCTCAACATCGGTCTCAAACTTATCCAGCTCTCAATCCAGCATCATTGATCCCAATCCGATTTTGCTAATCCATTCAGTATTCTATATTCAGTTCCATTCAAAACCTGCTGTTCAGTACAGACATTCTATTCCCATTCTCACCTTCGGGCCCATCCACACCACTCAAATCTCCTCTTCAGTCTCCCACGTCTGTTCTAACCCAAAATGATGACTTGTCAGAAGATAGCAGCATATGTTGCCTATGCAGAGGTGTATGCATCTCTGGTGTATCTCATGTGCATAATTACGCTTATGTTGTGAGAATGTGTCTTTGAAGTAACTTGCTCCCATTTTAATTGCAACTCTCCACCTGCTTTGTTATATGCAGCAGTTATATGCAGCAGTTATGTATCAATCAAATATAAATGCCTTACGTCATACTTTCCAACTCTCCAGGAAAGGGGGAGTCCTGAATTTGGGGTAAGCTATAGCACAGCTGCTGCATCCTTGTACTTGTGATAAAATATGCAAAAGCCGCAGGAGGCGCCTTGTGTAAGAAGATGCCCACTGACGGCTTCTGTGATCCGCTGCGTCCAAAGATGCAGCATTAGATCAACTGCGTGACCATCGCCCATCTAAGTAACCCTTACTCAGGCTGTCCGGTGAAATCACGCTGCTAGGGCCAATAAAGCCGCATCCAAAGTCAGATGCCACCGGCTTTGGCACGCCTAAGTTTCCTGGAAAGTTGCCCATTGCCCCTCTCCTCCCCCAAACACCAGCAGCAGTCAATCATGCTGCGGCTTTTGGGACACTGTGAACGACATTGTGGAAGGAGATTTGCACACAGTGCAGCTCCTGTCTCCCTGTGCCGCTCACTTCTCCAACTGAAGTAGGCAGTCAGGATCTTGGATGACGCTATTAGCATTGAATCGTGCCATCCTAGCCCTGCACCCACTCCCACACACCCACTGCAAAGTACAGCAAACTGCAGCTTTAAACTGCGGAGGGGCATGGCCACACTGTTGAGAATCGGCACCACGCCGCTCACCCATCACAAAGAGTTGCCCCATCCTGGACTTTCCTAGAAGGGATTTAAGAAAAGTCGGCAAGTCTGATTTACTTTAGTGATCTATAAATTTAATGTTTTAATAGTATAACACAATTAATTCCAAAATGTGAAATAAAAAAACCCCGACCCACTGCTCTTCTCACTGCTGCCCCCAGGCTGCTCTATACAACCAGTTTTCCTATGGCTCCGTCAATCATTAATGTTACAGCCCTGTCCATAAGCGGAGGGTGTGTGTCTACATGGGCCATTATGCAGCACAAGCATGGAGAATGTTACTAATCTTTTTCCTGGTGCTGTATTCTAAAACACACTAATGGGAATTCTGATTATACTGTACTCCCACATTGTTCTATCTATATTGCTCCAAATATGTATAGAAGATGAGGTAAGTGTTGATTAGTTTGCTCAACAGAGGCGCTGCCAAATAAAGTCAATATCTCAAATGTTTAAAGTGCTTATCTTGAACTATGTTCTATTTTTGCTTTATGAAACTGATTGCATTATAGAGTCTTGGGGGAAAAAAGAATAGAAAGACAAATACCAGCTGCCCAACAGTAGTGTGAGACAGACAGACATACAGTAGTGTGAGACAGACAGACAAACAGCAGTGTGAGACAGACAGACAAACAGCAGTGTGAGACAGACAGACAAACAGCAGTGGGGCAAGAAGTGGGATCAGAGTGGAGAAACATTTGTATATTATAGGGCTGATTTGTAGATTCAAAGAGGATTTATGGAAGGGGATAGTATGGCGTTAGTTGGCTGTGGTTATACTAGTACATCTTATATTAATTAATTAAAGAGGAGATAATGTCTAAGGTGTTTTAGCTATTAAGTAAATAACCAGCATTTTATTAGTAGACCTTTGCATAGTGAACAAGACTGTGCTGTCTCTTGCCCTTTACAAATGTGTGGTGTTTATCTCTCTCTCTAGTCTAGTGGCTCTTAAACTCGGTACTCAGGAGTCAGGAACATAAACTGTTCATGTTTACCAGGTCACCGGTGGATCTTAGAAATGTGACAGTTGGTAATACACCTGTGCACCTGCTAGGTGACCTGGAAAACATGTACTGTTTGGGGACCGAGTTTGAGAATCAATGCTCTAGTCAAAAGGTAGACTGTAAACACTTCATGCTTAGTGATTGATTGCAAGTTAAACTACCAGTCGCAAACCTATTTGCACTGACCACTAAGCAACCACAGAGCTCCAGAATCCAGCTGCATTTACAGTTTCCAATACAGAGCCATACTGAAGCTCATGGCGGCTCTTCCAGTGGCTTATTCACTTTGAAAAGAGACCAATAGTAGTAGAGGGCCAGTACATACAAACACTGTCCATTTCATTTACCTGAGGATACAAGAGTCCAAGTTGATCAGCATTATATTTATCACAAGCAAAATATGGAAAGTTCTCTTATTTTACATTAAAGTATCAAATCTACAGACTTACAACAGTTCTGCAGGATTTACTGCAAACTCTAAGGAGCATATTTATTAACTATCAGGTCCTAGACCTGATAATTATAATTTCTTATAGATGCTAATAAAGGCAATAAGAAAATATAGATCACCCAAATGTACAAATAATAATCACCTGCGGGGACAGGGGCTCCGAAATGTGCCCATCCCTGCGGTGTGTAAGAAGTGAAGGGAACACTAATTTAATCCCTTCACCTAATCCCTTCAGGGTCTGTGCGCACTACTGCACGTGTGTGTCTGCTGAGCACACATGTACAAGTGCAGAGTGCAGGGGACGGATCCCTTTCCGGACACTGTTTGTGAAGTGTAGCCTATAGGCTACAGTGACTAGTGCTATCTTGAGATGGCGTTAGCTCCTGGGGCCAAACTCAGGAATGCATTGCAGCAGATATCTCTGATGTTGGGACAAAGGATGTTGCAATACAGGGGGTCCAAATTATTTTTTTGAGCATGCAGGGTAAATAGTGACTGCTTTTGCATGCAGTCCACATGTAGTTACACTACAACTTAAATTAGTTTGTAAATGCTTCTATCAAATCCAAATCTCTCTATTTTACATCTGCCCCACCTGCAGTGTAACATGGTTTTACCCAGGTGCACAGCTACTGGCTTTTATCTGCTTTGCTCCCAACTTAGAATCAGCACTATAGTCTCTGGTGACCACCTCTCCATTACCCTACAACAGTGATTCTCAAACTCATTCCTCAGGACCCCACACAGGTCACGTTTTCCAGGTCACCCAGCAGGTGCACAGGTGTAGTCATTACTCACTGACACATTTTAAAAGATCCACAGGTGGAGCTAATTATTTAACTTGCGATTCTGTGAGGAGACCTGGAAAACATGCACTGCTTGGGGTCCTGAGGACCGAGTTTGAGGACCTGTGCCCTACAAGATTTCTCCATGCCACTAACAACTTATGTAATTCTCTAGTACACCCAATTAGACGTCTCTTGTTTTAGCTATGCCCTCTTAGATAGCACACAAAGTGGTTGTATTTGTGGGCTGCCGCGAAAGTTAGATTTACTATCTTGTGCTAATGCGAGAACCTGTAGGGATAATGGGGAGGTTCACGTGTGCTGCCTATTGATTTTACATCAGCCATCACAACATTAGTTTCGGCAGTTGCACCAGCCCCATGCTAAGTGCAAGGCACCTGTCAGAAAAAGGCTTACCTTCCCCGTACGCATAGAGCTTTTAATACCCTCCTACGGTGCTCCCATGACACTTTTACAAGAGAGGTAGGTTTTGTGCACTGTGACACAGTTAGGTTAGGGGGTCCCTCTCCTGGGTAGAGGACTCCTTCCTTACACACACACACAGCAGCAGGGAAGCAGCACACCAGTCTGGATGCAAGTACAAGCTGGTCGGCGCCAGTCTTTATTGTACAATGTCAGAAATAACATAAAGAAAACATAAACATAAATCCTAGCCCTGTCGGGGCACTAACTTCACAGGTAGTTCCCTCACTACCAGAACCTGGCAGGGCCTAATGCCCTCGCCAGCAACAAAAGCACAGCACAACACTCACGGATAGGTTTTCAAGTGTCTCTGAGCAAACTCCCTGTCTGCTCTCCCAGGTGAGACAATCAGCCCTCAACACACTAGGCTTATATTGGCCACCCTCAGGTGGGAACCCAATCAAGCCTGTTACCAGGCTGCGAGAACCAAAACCTTGAGTGGCCGTGGGTGGAGCCCTCCCTCTCCTCTCACCCACAACCCCCAGGTCCCAAACCGGCTTTTCAAAAAGCCGAAACTCAAGCCTGCTACACTGCAGACTTTCTCCTGGGGATTTAAGACACATAAGACAGGAATCTGGGATAAATGTCCCTGTCACAGACCACTTTACCAGTGATCCTATCACAGCACTTACATGGTTGCAGCCCAGTTGCCACCAGGAAAGGCCCAATCTCACATAAAGACAGATTCAACTAAATTCCGCTTGACTCAGAATAGGATGAACATACGTAAAAATGTGTACATTCACATCTGCGCATGCACTTTATACAAAACACGCCATTTACACAGAGATTTGTCAGACTCCGAAACGGCCCCTACAATATAAAGCTCTGTCATGTTTTCCCCACTATACTGTGCTATAAATCAATGATGATGATAATAATAATAGATACCATGCAGCTTGGCAGTACCACATAACTCCTCTGCCACTTGACCTCCCCTCTCAGGCTCTGCATGCACAGCCAATATTGTCATTCTTTGGACTGGTAAGAGCCCTGACTATAGTATATAGAATAGAGATCAGAGCCATAGGCAACAGGAGACTTACAAGCACATTAATCACCCTGCCTCGATAATAATGTTTGTCTGGGGTTTTAGTAGATAAGATTGGGTAATTGACTGACAACAGGGCAAGGTACAAACTGAAAGCAAAATATATATCATATTAAGCTTTAAATATAGTGAGATTATAAATAGTTGGTGATGACTTTATTTCAGCAGAAGCCCTAGGCATGTAGATAATGAATAAATATATATACAGCATATAAATATATTTATATATATATACACACAGTATATATATATATATATATATATACACACCCCTTTTACCCCAAAGTCCCGGGTCTGACTCAGGATTTGGAACACGTTTCCAACCTTGATCAGACCCGGGACAGACCCCCTTTAGCCCGGGTCGGCACCGTTCACACTGGAGCCGGTTCAGCACTGGTGCTTCTTACCCTCACTCCCCCTCCACGACCCACTTACCTTACTCCGAAGTGGTCCAGAGGCACAGAGCGTGGGTGTGGTGCGCTGCTCCGTTCTGGTCGGCCCAGCAGTGGACGCTTGGAGATTATGTCATCTCCAAGTGCCACTGAAGCCAACCAATCGGGTGGCATGCGGTGCGACCCGGGTCATCGTGACCTGGGTCATGCCGTTTACACTGCAAGGTGACACTGGAATGACCCGTGCTCAACCCTGCAATCCAGCCGGGTCACTGGACCTGGGTTGATCTGTTTACACCGACAAAAATCACGGGTTGATGGGCGTTCACGTTCACGTGTATCAACCCGGGATTTTTTAGTTGGTGTAAAAGGGGTATAAGTGAGAAAGTGTGTGTGTCTGTCTTTGTCATTTGTGCACGGCCAGAGTTTTGGACCTAGCTCCACCAAAATTGGCATAGTGGTGTAGTTTGAACAGGATTAGGGTTTTGTCTAGGTTTGAACTTTGTCAGGGCCACACACTGTCACACAATCCCATAAAACTGAGACACTCTTAAATTACACAGGATCTGGGGCTGAGGGGCTGGCTTCATACACACACCCTCACTCTGGCAGGCTCATGAGCAGCTCAGCACTCGATACATTCAGACTGTGGCAAACAGCATAATCAATCCACAATCTTTGATCCTGGCAAATCTTAGCATATAGAGATTATAAACAGCAGGGGAGATTGATAGCCACACAGTGCCACTGCGGGTGGTCCTCCTTCAGTCCCGGCATTCCCCCCCCTGATGGCAGCCCTGCTACACATGGTCTTCAATGTTGGTCTGCAGAGTGATTTCAGGGGGTGATTCAGCTGCGGACGCAGTGACACGGATCACGCAGATTCACAATTATCAGGAATCTGTGCATGCACCTGACCCGGACTGGGTCAGGGGCATACAGATGATCCTATTCTGCAGCAATGGACACGGGGCCTGATTCAGAGCCGGACGCTCTAAACGAGCGCCCGCTCTGAATCAGGGCGTTTTTGTTTTTTTTTGGTGCGTCCTCCTGGACGCTCGCATAGCTGTGGATTACCACCCACAGCTTATACGAGCGTCCATGATGATGGTCGCGGTGGTCAAGACCATCGCGACCATCGGGCTTGCGAAGAGACCCTGCGGTAGGGTCTCGCTGCCGCAAGCCCTGGAGTGATTTTGGCTCTATCAGAGCCAAAATCACTCCCACTGACATCACTAGTGATGTCAGTGGGGCTGGACCCAGACGGTAGGCGTTCCCATGGGAACGCCTCCATCTGGGCAGCCATGCCCCGGCACGCCCACCAAATGGGGCGTGCTGTCACTCACCATCGGGCTTCCCCGTCGCTCGCCGGGTCTCGCGCATGCGCATTTGGGTACCATTGACACGCTTGCGAGCGTCCTGCGCTCGCGAGCGTGAATGAGACCCACAGCTCAAATCAGTAAAGCATGAAGGAGGCGTAATGCTACTGCATTACCAAATAACAGCTATTAAGGCTGCAGGTGTACTTCAGGGTCCAGTCTTCAACCCGGGCAACGCCGCTATCCCAGCTAGTATATAATATGTATATAAGCTGCCTGTTGTGCAGTCTTGTTTCCTTGCATGGGACAACATTGTCACAAACTCACGGGCGGATAGTGGACGCTACCCGTATTCAGGGAATTGGCTAGACCTATTCATGAGGCGCGGAGTCTAATGTGCCGGCGGTTTTCACCAGGGACCCTCGCAAGAAGGTATGGACTTGGCTGCGCCCGACACACAGGTCGCGGCCCTCAGGTTAGGTTTCCCTATACAGGTGCTGGCATTTGGTCGGTATACAGGAGACTTTGAGCGTAGTCGACTTAACCGGGTCAGAACCAAACGGACGAAGCGGTACCAGGGAGCAGACTTAAATGGGTCACAGGGAATAGCCGAGGTCAGAACCAGATATCAACGTAGAACCAGGGGTCAGGCAGAATCAGAGTCACAAAACACGCCAAGGGTCAGAACCAATAATCAGGATATGCACAGGAATGCTGGAGTATGGTAATGGAGCCTATACTCTGGCAATGGAGTGCTCCCAGGAACTTCCTTTTATAGGTCAAGGTTCAAACTAGCCCCAATCAGCGCTTCCATTACAGGTGCCTGTCCATTTAAATGTTAAGCAGAGCGGCGCGCGTGCTTCTAAGGAAGCCGCGGCTGCCTGCACACAGTCGCCAGGGGAGAAGAGGAGCAGCTGGCAGCGGGTGCCGAGGATCTCCCACCCGCTGTCACACACCAGCCCGGACTCCAGCGTCGCCGGACCAGGTAAGGGCAACCTGGATTCGGCGGCGCTGTGACATTACCCACCCTTCTAGGGGTGGGCACCGAACACCCCACAAATGGCTTGCCAGGGAACTTTTGATGGAACTTCCGAAGGAGTTGGGGTGCATGAATATCTGAAGCCCTAACCCAACAACCCAACAACGCTCTTCAGGACCATATCCCTTCCAATCCACCAGGAATTGAACTGCACCTCGGGACATTCTGGAATCTAGAATCTGTTTGACTTCATACTCCTCTTGGTGATCCACTGGAATAGCAGTAGGGGGGTTGCACTGTTTCGAATATCGATTAAGCACCAATGGTTTCAGGAGAGAGGTATGGAACACCAGTACCAGAAAGTTTTAAGCAAACAGCCACCGGATTGATGACCTGCAGGACCTGGAAGGGACCAATGAATCTAGGAGCAAATTTCATGGTGGGAACTTTTAATCGTAAGTGTTTAGTGGATAACCAGACTTTATCGCCAGGATTCAGTACAGGACTCTTTTTCCTTTTCTTAACTGCCACCCGCTTATACCTAGAAGAAGCTTTGAACAATTTTTTTTTTACCTCCCTCCAAATCCTGAAGAACCGACTCGCTGAGCTATCAACAGCCGGAAGAGACACTGACTGAACAGCAGGATCTTCTGGTATCACGGGATGTAGCCCATACTGAATGAAGAATGGAGAGTAACCCCATTGACTCTTGGTACAAATTATTGTGAGCGAATTCAGCCCATGGCAACAAGGAAACCCAATCGTCTTGATTAGCTGAGACATATATCCGAATGAATTTCTCCAAATCCTGATTTACACGCTCCATTTGACCATTGCTTTGAGGATGGTACGCAGATGAAAAACTCAAGTTGATATTAAAGCACTTACATAATGCCCTCCAAAACCTGGAAGTGAATTGTACCCCACGATCTGAAACAATGTCTTTGGGGCTTGAAGATTTCCTTTATAAATGCCTCAGCCAACTTTGAAGCCGACGGTAACCCTTTTAATGGGACAAAGTGTGAGCGACCTTGGAGAACCTGTCCACCACTACCCAGATTGTATTGAACCCCTGGCAGGAGGGCAGGTCTGTTATAAAGTCCATGGATATATGGGACCAAGGACGATCAGGTATTGGAGGTGGACATAAAGACCCCGAAGGAAGTTGAGGAGGCACCTTATGCTGAGCACAGATAGTACAGGCTGCCACAAAGTCCTTGACGTTGCAACATACAGTCGGCCACCAAAAACTCCTAAGGATCAGTTCCAAAGTTCTTCCCATTCCTGCATGACCTGAAAAACGAGAAGAATGGGCCCAATGGAGTAACTTAGACCAGAGTTTGGGTGCTACAAGTGTTTTCCCTGGCAGGATTTTGACCCTTGTGACTGCAACAAAGCACCCAAGATTTAAAATTGGTTTGTCTTGTTTTACTTCATCCTCCTGGGCCACATTGAATGCTCGAGACAGGGCGTCAGATTTTACATTCTTGTAACCTGGACGATAGGTAATAACCTGGTTAAAACGGTCGAAAAACAGGGACCACCTGGACTGGCGATAATTCAGGCAATGCACGGTTTTAAGATAAGTGAGGTTTTTGTGATCTGTGTAGACTGTCACCAGAAATTTTGCCCCCTCCAGCAAATATCTCCACTCTTGCAACGCAAGCTTAATGGCAAGTAATTCCTTTTCCCCAACTGCATAATTTTTTTCTGGAGCAGAAAACTTAAGAGAAAAGAACCCTCAGGAGTACCACTTGCCCCACTCATCCTTCTTTGACAGTACTGCCCCAACTCCCACCGTGGAGGCGTCCACCTCCAAGAAGAAAGGCAGATCGCAGTCAGGTTGTCTTAGAACAGGGACTGACATGAAGCACTGTTTTAAAAGAACAAAGGCCTCTTTAGCTGCGGAAGACCATCTCCGAGTATCTTGTCCTTTTTTGGTGAGTGCAGTAATTAGAGCTGCTATGAATGAGTAATTCTTGATGAACTGGCGATAGAAATTGCAGAATCCCAGGAAGCATTGTATTGCTTTTAACCCGACAGGGCGAGGCCAGTTAGTAATGGCAGCTAGCTTTGCAGGATCCATCTGAAGGCAAGAACCAGATAGCTCCTTTTGCTCTAAGGAACATTTTTCAAGTTTGCAAAACAGCTGGTTGGCCCGAAGTCGTGTCAGCACTTCACATACAAGCAGGCGATGGCTTGTCGCATCCTCTGAGAATATTATGATGTCATCTAGATATACCACAACATATTTATAGAGCAAATCCCTGAAGATGTGATTCATATATTTTTGGAAGACAGCTGGAGCGTTGCTTAACCCAAAAGGCATCACTAGGTACTCAAAGTGACCATCACGAGTATTGAAGGCTGTCTTCCACTCATCTCCAGTTCGGATGCTGATCAAATTGAAGGCCCCGCGAAAATCTAGCTTGGTAAAAATATTTGCTCCTTTAATTCGATCGAAAAGTTCAGATATCAGAGGTAATGGAAACAGGTCTTTGATGGTAATAGCATTCAGGCCCCGGTAATCAATACATGGTCTCAGACCTCCGTCCTTCTTTTTGACGAAGGATAGACCGGCACCCGCGGGTGATTTGGACTCTCTGATGAAACCACGTTCCAGATTCTCCTGGATATACTCAGTCACTGATTGGGACTCGGGAAGTGAGAGAGGAAAAGTTCTTCCACGAGGTGGCTCTTTCCCAGGTAATAGGTCAATAGCGCAATCCCAGTCTCTATGAGCAGGAAGTGTCTCAGCAGCTTTCTTACTAAACACATCTCGGAAGGACTGGTATGGAGCTGGAAGCTGAACTTCTGGAGAGATGACTGAACTCCGAATGATTCGCTGGGGAGGTTTGACAGATGACAAACAGGAGCCATAGCATCGAGGACCCCATGCCAGCAATTTGAGGTTCCTCCCAATCTAGCACAGGAGAATGTTTGCGAAGCCAAGGAAGACCCAGGATGACAGGACTCTCAGCTGATGGAAGTATGTAGAAAGCTATTGATTCTTGATGGAGGGCCCCTACTTGCATGATGACTTCTGTTGTCCAAGAGTGGATGGTCATTGTGGGAAGTTTATTCCCATCCACTCCGATGATGCTGAGAGGTGTTTGAAGTGGCATAATAGGAATTCCCAGCTCTTGAACTTTCTTAGACGTAATGAAGTTGCCATCGGCACCTGAGTCCAGGAAAGCCCTAATGACTTCAGAGGACTTTCCCAGGACCAGGGTCACATCAATGGAGAATTGAGGAACTACACGGTTCTTTGGGGTGTGTTGAAATGTACCCAATCTGACCACCCCTCGATCAGTTAGGCCTGTTCGTTTCCCAGACGTTTAGGACAGCCAGAGAGAAGGTGACCTGGTTCACCACAATACAAACACAGTCTGTATTTAAACCTCCTTTCTCTCTCTGGTTACAGAAAGGCGAGATTTCCCAACCTGCATGGGTTCTTCTGGAGGTTCCACTGGTGTCATGAAACGTGGAGCGAGCTTAAAGGTAAACCGATGAGACTGTTCCTTTTCTCTTGTTCTCTCCCTGCGGCGAAGATCCACCCGGATACACAGGGAGATAAAGTCATCCTAAGATGTTGGCAGTTCCCTGGATGCGAGTACATCTTTGATCTGATCAGACAAACCTTGCATGAAGGCGGCTACTAAAGCTTCGTTGTTCCATCCCAATTCTGAGCAAGGGTACGGAACTGCACCACATATTGTCCTGCAGATTGATTGCCTTGTTTCAGCTGTAGGATAGCTGATCCCGCAGAGGTTACTTGACCAGGCTCATCGAAGACCCTCCGGAAAACCTTCAGGAACTCGGTGCTATTGTTAACCAGAGGATCATTTCTTTCCCATAAAGGAGAGGCCCAAGCCAGGGCCTGACCGGACAGCAGTGAGATCACGTAAGCCACTTTCGTCCTTTCTGACGGGAAATTTGCTGCTTGAACCTCAAATTGGATTGAGAACTGGTTCAGGAACCCTAGACAGTCCTTTGGGTCCCCACTGTACTTCGTGGGGTTCAGAATGCGTAATGGTGCAGAAGCACTTGTGGCCCGTCCATTCACCGGAGGAGGTGGGACTGATAGTGACGGTGCAAGCTGAGTGGTACTGACTTGTTGCATTAAAGTCTGGAGACACTGCATAATCTGGGCTTGATCTAGTTCTTGCTTCTCGACTCTAGCAAGTAGGCTCTCGAGTCTCGGGGCGATGGGTTGCCAGCAGCGTCCATGTTTTTTGGGCCAGAGTATTCTGTCACAAACTCATGGGCGGATAGTGGATGCTACCCGTATTCAGGGAATTGGCTAGACCTATTCCTGAGGCGCGGAGTCTAATGTGCCGGCGGTTTTCACCAGGGACCCTCGCAAGAAGGTATGGACTTGGCTGCGTCCAACAAACAGGTCGCGGCCCTCAGGTTAGGTTTCCCTATACAGGTGCTGGCACTTGGTCGGTATACAGGAGACTTTGAGCGTAGTCGACTTAGCTGGGTCAGAACCAAACGGATGAAGCGGTACCAGGGAGCAGACGTAAACGGGTCACAGGGAATAGCCGAGGTCAGAACCAGATATCAACGTAGAACCAGGGGTCAGGCAGAATCAGAGTCACAAAAAATGCCAAGGGTCAGAACCAATAATCAGGATATGCACAGGAACGCTGGAGTATGGTAATGGAGCCTATACTCTGGCACTGGAGTGCTCCCAGGAACTTCCTTTTATAGGTCAAGGTTCAAACTAGCCCCAATCAGCGCTTCCATTACAGGTGCCTGTCCATTTAAATGTTAAGCACAGCGGCGCGCGCGCTTCTAAGGAAGCCGCGGCCGCCTGCACACAGCCACCGGGGGAGAGGAGGAGCAGCTGACAGCGGGTGCCGGGGAATTCCCGCCCGCTGTCACACACCAGCCCAGACTCCAGCGTCGTCAGACCAGATAAGGGCAATCTGGATTCTGCGGTGCTGTGACAAACATACAACAACAGCAATGCTGAAATATAAACCCACATGCATACAGATCTACATTTCCATTTGAACAATCTGGACAAATTAGGCCACATCCTAATCTACCCACAACCACTTCCAGTAAATACACAGAACCTTTTCACTGCTTTGAATTGAACTGTTTTTTTTTTCTTCAAAAATTGGGACTGTCAACAAATATGCATTTGTGATTTTGGCCAATAAATATATTAAAGGCAGCTATGCAATCTCCAATTTGGCTACACACCTAGGTTACCAAAAGATCTACTAGTATGGACTAAATGGCCTTATCCCTTCCTGTGTAAAGGCTCCCATACATCAGCAATCGATTGAGGCAATTCTGCAATATGCAGATGATTGTATAAAAAAATCTGCAATGTATGGGCTTCACAAATCGCAGATTGCAACCAAAAAGTTATTTAATTGTTAAATTAGATTGTCCAACATGTTGGATTTCATAGATCGATTGGGGCTGTAGATTGCTAGTGTATGGACATGGGCCCTCATTCAGAGCCACTCGTAAGCGGCAGCTCGTTCGCTCCGAGCGATGTTTGCCAAACTGCGCATGCGTACGGATCGTTATACGCATGCGCGAACCAGTCAGTGAGGCCGAAATTCATGTGCTCGCAAAATAGCGAATGCCTGCTAATTTGAGTGACAGGATGAGGCGTATGTGGGTGGTAACAGGGGAAGGTGCTTGAAAACGGGGAGTGGAAATCAGAACGCAGGCGTGCTTAAAGGTCAAAACGGGCGTTTTATGGGTGTGCATAATTAATACAGCAGCGTCATTGACCACGTCACTGTTTTTTTTTTAGCCAGAACTGCTCGCAAAATTGTGGTAGCAAAAACCAACCACAAGAATAGCGAGCAGTTCATACCCTGTTCGATGTACTCGATTAATCTAATAAATAGCGGACATGACGTAGGATGCGAGCGGCCAGGGGGCGTAGTTTCCCAAAAAACGACCGCAAGTTTTGTTCGCTCGTTCAGACCTAGAGGCGTGAACAGACTGCAAACAGCAAACGGTTCATTTGAATAGCCACCCCTATTTTCTGGACAAGCGAGCGCAAATAGCGACCGGCTCTGAATCAGGGCCATGATCAGCAGATTTGCAGACTGTTACCAGTAAAATTATGGGCCTTTCAAGATTGGCAGATCTGTGTTTGCTGAAAATGATCTGCAAATCACTGAAAAAGATCTGTAATGTATGGGCGCAGATTGCTAGATCGAGAAATCCTAAAATCGGGCAATAAATCTTCAAATTTTCAATTGTTGTTTTCAGATTGCTGATATCTGTGGGCCTTAACTGTGGCTTGTTAGCACACTCAGAATATGACATTGGCCATCATCCAACTGCAACAACAAACATGCCTAAAATTATCTAATCAATTTCACCTGGATTATTTTAATGAATTGCAATCATTTTGGGGTCACAGACCAGAAAAGATAGAAAATTGCCCAATATCACTGGTACTAGGCTCAATTATTCACTTCTAAGTAAATACCCATAACGAATAGTCATTAACGGTTATAACCAAATTATTCCTTGCCTTAGTGATTATTTAATTTGTGCTAAAGACTGCTTTTCTTTTATGTACATTACTATGGGCTCTATTTATTAACATTATTTTGACTAAAATAAAGTGAAAAAGGGTGTTTTCACACCCTTTTCACATTATTTTAGTATCACCTATAGTTATTACAGGGCAATTGGAGTAGAATTAATAAAATTCTACTCCAACCCCTAAGAATCACTTATTTTTAGTAATCAGATCACATTTCCCATAATTGTAATGGGAAATGTGATCCGACCAGAGTTACTAAAAATAAATTGTGATAAAATACCGAGGAAAGCCCTGTGATAATAACTCCAGGAGGTGGCGTTATTCAGGGTCTCCCTCGGTTACCGGACTCCTGCTCTGCTCTAAAAGGCAGAGCAGAGCCAGGAGCCGGTCCCAGTAATCAGCTGTGTGGTCTAAACAGCCCGCAAGCTGATTACTGTAAAAAAAAGAAAAAAATTTGTCAAAATTATTTTTTACTTACCTGACTCCAGGGACCAGTGGTTGGGGCTCTGGTGATGTCTCCCCTCCGGTCAGCTGGTCTCCCATAGTGCACTGCGGCCCGGTCATCAGGTGATCAGGTCCCAGTGCTGTATGGGAGATCAACTGATCAGAGGCATGGAAGACATCACCGGAGGCCCGGATCATGCAGGTAAGTGTAATTAAGGGAGGGGGGTCGCGGGGGTCCGCGATCATGGGGGGCAGGGCTTAGCGCCAGGGGGGTTGCAGCGGCGGCTGGTCGGCGCATGCGTGGGCACTTTGTCACTGTATTTTTTGCGAAAATACCGTGACCAGTGTGCGGAGGGGATTCTCAGGGACAGAGCTTTCTCGCAAGCTCTGTCCCTGCAAGGGAATTGTAATAAATCCCTGTGATATTGCAATGCAAATTCAGCCGATAATATCATGCTACAATCTGCATTCAATATGCGGATTGTAGCAAATAGAGCCCTATGTGTCTAATCAGGAAGGATATAAAGACTCTCACTCTTATAAACATCACTATTGCTATAATTATGTCCATATTGGCAATTGTGGTGATGGGGATTGTCTCTCACCTGAATTACCCACATTCTGGTGGAATCAGCTCCCTCCAAGGGAGGCTGGAGTGAAACCTGTGCATCCTGCATTAGCAGCGGAGGTGTGGAATTCCAGGGTTTCACATTTACCCAGACCCAGCTGGAATAAACACTGGAGCACAGGATGGGTTTAAAACTCCCACACACCCGATGCTCCTTGCTCCTGATGCCGGACAAACTGGCCAGGCAATAGCCGGGGGTGGTGGTTAGGGTGCCAGGATCTGGAGGGTCCACATAGGCTTAGACTAGGCTGCCAGAGAATCGGGTAATTCCACGATGGGCCCCTTCACCTTTTGGCCACGCCCCTTTCGGCGAGGGGGGGCTTAGCGGGCCACAAAACGGTGGGGTGGGCAGGGCCAGTGAAAGTTTTCAGGGCGCGCTAGGCAAAGTTTCACAATGGCGCCCCTGTTTCCCCCCAAACCCTCCGCCCAACTCACAAACACATACACAGATCAATAATATTCACGACCTGAATTAAAGCAATGATTCCCCTTGCAGTGCACCCAGTAGTAAGGTCCCTGCAGTGCCCCCAATAGTAATGCTCCCTGCAGTGCCCCAGTAGTAATGCCCCTTGAAGTGCCCCCAGTAGTAAGGGCCCCTGTAGTGCCCCCATATGATGCTCCCAGTAGTAAGGCCTCTGTAGTGCAGGGGGCACTACAGAGGCCTTACTACTGGGAGCATAGTAAGCCCCCCCACACACACACATACACACACACAGAAAAAAAAAAATACTTACCATAAACCCCGCTCCAGTGTCTGCTGCCGTCCGCCCTTGGCACCCGCTCCTCGGAACTATGCGAGTGACGTCATGGAAGCCGGAGCTTAGGAGTGAGCTCTGTCCTCCGGCTGCAGCTGGCGCTGGTAACACAATCACATCGGGCACCCGCTGGTAACACAATCTCAGCAGACACCCAGCAAATGTAGAGTGCAGGGGGTGCGGTTGCTGGGCTGGCGGGCCCCTTAAGCCGCCGGGCCACATAGCAACCGCACCACCTGCACCCTCCGTAGTTAGGCGGACTCAGAAGTGCCCTCCAGTGGTCGGCGCCCCTAGATAGCTGCCTAAGCTTGCCTAGTGGTAGCGCCGGCCCTGGGGGTGGGAGAGGGTTTACGCTGCCATCAAGCCTGCTGGATTAACAATCAGGCCGATGGAGCTTTACTGCTCCAGACCCAAGCCCATTCAGCCCCAGGCCTGCAACAACATGGACAGCGAAGCTCCATCCTCCTGCGGGCTGCCGAAGCTCCGCCCACCTGCGGGCTGCCAAAGCTCCGCCAACCTGCGGCTGCCGAAGCTCCGGCCACCCAGCGGGCTGCCAAAGTTCCGACCATTTACCCCCCCAGGAAGATGTGTATCTGCATGTCAGTCAAATGCCAAGAAGTTGTGCGTCAGTGTGTCAAGTCAGGAAGATGATCCCATAAATCATTTCTCCACCCTACCCACTTCACTACATCCGTGAGGGTATCCTGTTCGCCTGGGAATCTGATATACAGAAGTCTCCTGGACACCCCAGGAGAGTATACAATTATGATATACAGTGACAGTTAACTTACAGTATATTACTTATTATATAAGTTATGTTATAATGTTAATAAATGTATAAACTCATAAATAATATCTAAATAAATAATTATATCTGACAGAGTTCTGAAGTCATCACTTATAAATAGGAAATTGTGATGTCATCATTTACAGACACCGAGTTCTGATGTCAACTAATAAACAGAGAGTTCTGATGTTATCATTTGTACATAGGGACTTTGGATTTCATCACTTAGACAGTGCATTCTGATGACATCACTTATAGACAGGGAGTTCTGATGTCATCACTTACAAACACTGAACTTTGATGTTAACTTATAAACAGGGAGCTCTTATGTAATCATTTCTACATAGGAAGTTCTGATGTCATCACATATAGACAGGGAGTTCTGATGTCATCACAACAGAGATCATTACAGAAGGTCTGCTACAGCCCCTTCTAGAAATTATTCTGGATATTTGATGTCCAGACTAAACAGCTGGTGTTGTATGTTCCTCTTAAACGTGTAATACCTATATCATTGAAGGGAGTATATTTTCCCATACATTAGGAGGACAGCTCAGTGAGTTTATAGTGAGTTTTCATTGGCACTTACTGATCCACTGCTATTACAGTAATCAAATACAAGGATATCCGGATAGAAAAGACAATAAAAAGGTCGACAATCATTCGGTCAACACCAAATGGTTGACATGCAATAGGTCGACCGGTACAAAGGGTTGACAGGTTTAAAATGTCGGCAAGTTCAAATGGTCAACACAAAAATGGTTGACACATGTTATTTTGCCATTTTAGCACTTTTGGGAGGGTTAGGCAGCCAGAGGGAACGGTTAGAGTTAGGAACTCGGGGGAGGATTAGGGTTAGACTAGGGCTAGGTTTAGGCACTAGAGGGTGGGTTAGGGTTAGGTAGTAGGGGGAGGGCTAGCATTAAATTTTTTTTAAAAAGTGTGTCAACCATTTGTGTGTCGACCATTTAAACATGTCGACCAATTGCATGTCAACCATTTGGTGTTGACCACTGACTTTTAACCTTGTTACTGTCAATGTTTTATACCACACCTAAATGCAAGTGGATTGTCTTAACTGGCCCACAACCAAATTGGCCTAGTTGTTTCAAGCTATTCCATTCTACTACTAAAAATAACTAAGAGGGAAACGTTTATCAAACTGGTACACAGGAAAAAAGGTACTGTACTGTCACTAATCAGAGGTACTGTACTGTCAATAATCAGAAACATAGAATTTCACGGCAGATAAGAACTACTTGGCCCATCTAGTCTGCCCCTTTTAATTTATCCTTTTGGCAACTTCAACCCTATTTGCTCCTTAGGTCTCTCTAGTCAGTCAGTCAGATCCCAGCTTTCATTTGTCTATAAAATATAGTACATATCTGATAAAACCAATATTCATAAATGTCCAGTGGAGTCACGTGGATCATGACTTCACTATGAAAATTTCATCAAGAGTATAAATAATCATATTTTATTAATATTATAGATCCTTGTTCTGAATTATAGTAGGAAAGATTTTGAGTGACATATCATTGATGAGTGCAGTTCCTCCTGACAACCTGCAACCTAAACTATTCTAGCACTCAAGAAAAGGCAGAGTATACAGTACATACGGGATCGTTATGATATCCCAACACTTGGGATGCCAGCTATCAATAGACTGACAGCGGCATCCTGATGCGTAGAATCCCAACAGGGGAACAGTAAGTACTATTCCCCTGCCCTATTCACACTCCTTTACTGTACCCTAACACTAACCCTCCCTACCCCGCACCCTAACCCTCCCAGTTATTGCATAAACCTAACTTTCCCCCTTTAGTGCCTAACCCTAACCCTCCACCCTTAGTGCTAACCCTAACCCTCCACCCTTAGTGCCTAACCCTAAACTCCCCTCTGTGGTACCTAACCCTCCTGTCCAGAGCCTAACCCTAAACTCCGTTCTCCCGCCGCCTATGCCTAACTCCCCCCGGGGTGCCTAAACCTGACCCACCACCTGCTGCTAACAGCTAAGGGTGCCACTTAGGATCAGGATACCAGCGGTCGGGATTCCGGTGTCAGCATCTCCAGCCATGGCGCTGGTCTTCTAACGCTGATCGGGATTCTGGCAGCCGGCATCAGGTATATTAATTGCATCCCGTACATCCTGTTCACAAAAAAAAATTTTTGTTATAGCTTCAGTAAGGGGCAGGTTCAATTAGCTGCAGGGTTTACCCTTTGGCTACAGCTCCGTCCTGAGCTATTCAATTAAGGGTCACTACCCTGCACATTAAGGGCCCGATTCAGACCCGCTCGGTAGGCTGCATTCGCACGTAGCCTGCCGATGTTTGCAAAGTGCGCATGCGTATAAGACACAGTGCGCGTGCACAAACTAGTCCATGCGATCGGGAAGCGTTCACACTCTGGAAGTAAACACCTCGCTAGAATGAGTGACAGGACGAGCCATACGTGGGTGGTAACAGGAGTTGGTCGATGGGAACGGGGGTGTGGTGGTGCGAACGCAGGCGTGTCTGTGTGTCTTAACGCCGTTTCAGAGACGTGCATAATTAAGACGCAGCATCATAATACACGTGACATGGCTGAATTACACACTGACGTACTCGCAGTGCTTGCAGTATGGTATGGTCAGCCACAAGTGCTGCGTATGGGTCCGATGTTACCAATTGTTGAATACACTTCCTGGAGATGACGTGTATTACTAAGTGAAAGTGGGCGTCTTATGACAGGCTGGTGGGCGTCTAAATACACACCGAGATTGCACCCCAAGACATAGTGGGCGTGCTAATGTCTTGCCGTGCAATCGCCGGGTTTTGCATACTTTGGCAGCTGATGGCTGTGTGCAGGGACATCTTAAGAGAGGAGGGGGCCTGTGTGCACTCCCCATGTGGGGCCCCCTCCTCTCTCCCCGGTGGCTGGCAGCCGACTGATGCGGCTGGTCATCCACCGGAGTTTTAGTAGACTCCGGGCTGTGGTGGCCATTTTCCGGTGTTCTGAGCAGCGCTGACACCCGACGCAAGACCACGATCAGGTGAGTTTAAAATAATATGGGTGCAGGGTGTGCGGTGCGGGGGTCCCCTGGACCCGGGGGCCCGTGTACCCCGCACACACTGTACCCATTATAGATACGCCCCTGGCTGTGTGCGAACGCATCTAGCGAGCGGGTCTGAATTGGGTTCTAAGTCCCAGAGGGTGCATTTAATGCAGAAAAATCTGTGTTAAATGTACCCTTTGGAGCTTATCGTGAGGGTAACCCATAGAAGCCAGACACTTAGGGCCTGATTCAGAGCCGGACGCTCTGAACGAGCGCCCGCTCTGAATCAGGGCGTTTTTTTGTTTTCTTTGCTGCGACCTCCTGGACGCTCGCATGGCTGTGGGTTACCACCCACAGCTTATGCGAGCGTCCATGATGATGGTCGCGATGGTCAAGACCACCGCGACCATCGGGCTTGCGACGAGACCCTGCGGTAGGGTCTCGCTGCCGCAAGCCCTGGAGTGATTTTGGCTCTATCAGAGCCAAAATCACTCCCACTGACATCACTAGTGATGTCAGTGGGGCCGGACCCAGACGGTAGGCGTTCCCATGGGAACGCCTCCGTCTGGGCAGCCACGCCCCGGCACGCCCACCAAAGGGGGCGTGTTGTCACTCACCATCGACAGCACACCCCCTCTGGTGCGAGACCCGGAGCGACGGCTTCCCGTCGCTCGCCGGGTCTCGCGCATGCGCACGACGGAGCAGCCTCCATTGTGCGCATGCGCATTTGGGTACCATCGACCCGCTTGCGATCGTCCTGCGCTCGCGAGCAGGTCTGAATGAGACCCTTAATGCGGAATCTATGGGTTAACAACATAAGCTAGCCACAGGTTTACCCCTTCATAAAACTAGCCACACCCCATGGCACAAACACACCCTGTGTTGACCATACCCACACAGTACTGGTCACGCTGCCGCATCACTAGTCACACCCCCTATAGTGGCACACAACAGGCCCTTAATAAGTTTCAGCTCCAGGCCCATGTGGACTTAATCTGGTACTGACCAGGACAACCCTTTCTCTGGCATTTTGTAGGTCTATCACTAGTTAACTCCTCCTTCATCTATTTGCCCAATTTATTGCCACGCCTTTCTATTTACTGGGTACATCCACTTTGGTATATGGTTACGCTCCTTCAATACACTTGTGGGACCCTCCATGTCCCAGTCCGACACTGGGTCCACAGATATTGTAACTGCTATTAAGCACAAAGGGCCTGATTCAGAGCCGGACGCAATTAGCGCTCGCTCGTCCAGAAAATTGGGTTGGCTATTCAAATGAACCGTTCGCTCTTTGCGGTCTGTTCACGCCTCTAGGTCTGAACGAGCGAACAAAACTTGCGGTCGTTTTTTGGGAAACTACGCCCCCTGGCCGCTCGCATCCTACGTCATGTCCGCTATTTATTAGATTAATCGAGTACATTGACCAGGGTATGAACTGCTCGCTATTGTTGTGGTTGGTTTTTGCTACCACAATTTTGCGAGCAGTTCTGGCTATTAAATAACCCAGTGACGTGGTCAATGACGCTGCTGTTTTAATTATGCACACCCATAAAACGCCCGTTTTGACCTTTAAGCACGCCTGCGTTCGGATCTCCACTCCCCGTTTTCAAGCACCTTCCCCTGTTTCCACCCACATACGCCTCTTTCTGTCACTCAAATTATCAGGCATTCGCTATTTTGCGAGCACATGAATTTCGACCGCACTGACTGGTTCGCGCATGCGTATAACGATCCGTACGCATGCGCAGTTGGGCAAACATCGCTCGGAGCGAACGAGCGGCCGCTTACGAGCGGCTCTGAATCAGGCCCAAAGAGTGGTGGGACATTTACTTTTATGTTTGTTTGCTTATTTTCTGTTATGTGCCTGTGTGTATCCAGGCCTAACCTCACGTGCTAAGGTGCAGTGTCTGCTACCATTAATAGACACTGCTTAACCCAACCTGCCTGTCTGGAGTCCTAATTTTTATGCCCCATGTTACATAATATGTGCACTTTTTATTATTTATAACATATTACAGTTTTAAATATACTGTACTCTATGTTTTAAGTATTTAGATTCATTGATTGGTATTTGCAGTACAATCATGTCTGTGATTAGCTAGCGAAATCAATATAGCGCTCCTATATTTGTTTTGTTGTAAACATGGGATACAGACACACACTAAATCAGACAGACGCACATAGGGCCTGATTCACTGCGGATTGCTATTACAGCTGCAATCACACACGTGTCAGTAATGTGACCACCAGGTCCCGATGCAAAGTCCGCTCAGCTGCGCTACGTACCTCTGGTCTCTGGTTCACAGGCGCTGAGCGTGGGTCTCTTTGTCTCAGATCTTCTCTACTGTGCTGACTAACGTTTTTCGTACAGTGATGCGTCATCCTCCAATACTATCAGCGGGGACTCCGGTTTATGGTTGCGGCCATATTGCTTCAGTCATGTGATTCTGGACCTTCCAGTCAGATCAGGTTCTCAGGTCAGCTGGGAATCAGTCACCAATCAGCAACAGGCACTGCCTATATAAACTCTTCATGGACTTTCATTCAGTGCCTGTACAACGTCTCTTCGAGTCTAAGAATTTGGCTCTTGATACTCTTGTGTATTTGGATTTCCCACGTCTTTCCTGAACTACCCTTTGTCTAAAGACACATCTCGGAGAACTGTTTCAGGATTACGACGCAACTTTGTGTACTTTAAAGACGCATCTCGGAGTACTGCTTTAGGAATTTCGATGCATCTTTGTGTACTTTATTCACACATCTAGTTTCGAGCCAGAATTACCGCAAAGTCTATCTGGATATTCCACAGTATCTTTTGACCTAAGATTTCCTTCTCGTCTAGCTGGGTCTAACCCAGTGTATCTGACTCAGGATTCCTTCACTCGTCTAACTGAGGATATTTAGTATCGTCTGACTAGTGTTCGGTTTGTTGCAGTGTTCGTACATTGGTACCAGTCGTTCTACTCCATTTACAGTACCACCTTCTAGGATTTGTATGCTAAAGTTGAATAATCAAGGGGATAGGGAAGGGGATGACTCAGTTGGCGCTTGTCAAGTAAGCAGCCAGTTCAAATGGAGGTGTCAACTCCTGTATACACTACAAACAAGAACAAATAGATGAACAGCACTATATAACCTATATATAGATTCTATCATCTATAGAATTGTTTCATGGGAACTTAAGATCAATGGATCATCTTGACTGTTAATGCATATTCATTAGAGCCAATATACATGCTCTCACGTAGTATTGTATATATGAGTTACAATGCGAACATACTATGAGTTAATACCATAAAATACCAATATTTATATTCATAATTATTTATATGTTATCCTTATGTCTATAAGTGTTTATAAGTGCTGAAATTTATATGATTCTATCACTAAAAGTACAATTACATAGGAATTCACGTGACTTTTGTTATATCACGTGATTTGACGATGCACTTCAGCCGGCAACTAATTGGCGAGTAGGCTAGACGGAACCACGTCTTGTATTTACATCACGTGACCCGATTTGCGGGACGCGGCTACGCATAGCTTAGCTACAATCATGAGGCCCGTGTTTATTACATGTGATTCACCATAGAGCCTCTATAGGCCAGACTGAGTCACGTGATTCACATTGAGACCAGATGATCGGACATTAGGTTCCGTGCACAATGAACGCAGGTACTTCCTAGCGACTCCTTATATATGCATATTTGTGATATTTGTATTTTTATAAAGATAATGTATTGATATGATGTATTTTATACTTAATTTACTCTGGTTCTCTATATGACTTGATTGATTAGTTTCTGAATGAGCAACAGCTGCTCGTGATCATCTCTCACATAAGGGTATAAAAAGCCCTTCATTAGATATGGGGGTATATGCTACTGAAGAAGCTGTGGGACCTGCCGCAGAGAAACACGTTTAGCTCCACACCTACATCTTATACAGCACTCTACACCTTTGTGGATTGTTCCAGACCGGCATCAATGTATCTGCTTTCCAGCCTCTACCCTACATCGTCAGCACGCCAGTGCATTCACTCCTGTTATATATGCATTGACATTGTTATACCTTTCACTTATATTCATATGAATTTCAATATAGGTTACATAGTGCTGTTCATCTATTTGTTCTTGTATGCTAAAGTTACCTCTCCGATCTGGACACTTTTGGCATCAGCCAACTCTATGTTCTGGACTTTTGTTCTACCTCAACTTCTCACCATTCAAGTCAGTGCTGTGATACTAATAAAGCCTTGTATCCTTTATTATCAAGTCTTTGCTATTTTTGTATTCTTCTATGAGAAAGAGCTATTTGAAACCTCCTCAGTTTCTGCTGCCAGTGTTCCAGCCAGCAGAGCCTGGTCCATCACAGGAGGCCAATTCCCCTAGAGTATTGACAACACGCAGGTCTGCTGCCAAAAATATGCCAATGAACGCAATCACAAAGCTGTCGCACAGCCAGCATAGAGATGCCTACTACCGCTATCTCACATCCGTAATACCAGGCAGTCCAGGGTATACATCGTGAACATCGAGTAATATCGGCCACTCACGCAGAATTACAGCAGCCCTGACCCTACTTAGAAATTTCTAACCTCACCGCACGCAGTGAGTACTCAAGCTGCGTATTCCGTTGCAGTGGCTAATTTATGCACGCCCAAGTAACAGCGTTCAAATGGAGAGGCACGCCTGCGTTTCTCCGACCACTCCCCAGTCACCACCCCCAAATGCTGACCCTCCAGTATGCACCATCGACCGATCAGCATACGCGGATGCAATTGTGATCCGTGATGAATCAGACCCCATATCAGTACGGCTATACATATCTGGTATGTCCATGGTTTGCAAAAAGGGGTTTCCTAAAAGCTATTGCTGTCTTGGCACATAAATCAAGAGCCCCTATACTAATTATAGGAATAAATGATAGTGATTTGATTTCAGTAAGGGAAGCAGGTCTAGTCTGGAAACTAGCTTTGGCAATGTAAGTGTATAATTATGGCTGGTGGTTAGCCACAATGACAGTAAAAGAGGAAGAGATCTCTTTCTTTGAATCAGTGTAGTTTTCAGCACGGAATGTGGTTCTATTCAGCTGTACATAGTCACTCCCCAACCCCAAGGCCCAAATAACCACCAGAGATTAGAAAACAGATTATTCAGACACGTAATGGAGCTGTCTCATTTTGGTGTGTTACTGGTGTGTTATTATTATTCTTGGACAAAAATGTAGTGAGAAATATTAAGCTACATTTGTGCTTTTAAAAACCTTCAACTCTTTTTATTGCAGCTAATACATAAATTTAAAGGGATGTGTGTGTATGTATATATAGAAATATATATATATATATATATATATATATATATATATATATATATAAAATCTACCCTCCAACATGTCCCCTTATATCCGGTACAAAATGCTCTGCTCCCGGACTTCCCACCTAATTAACCACTTAACTGACAAAACATTTTTTCAAAAACCGTTCCGAAATTGTCGTTTTCTTTTATGATTGAATTAGGCCAAGAACATCTTTTTAAAACTATTCCAAAGCAATTTTTTTTTAAACACCATATACCATAAAAATAAAAATGTTTATGGTATACTGTAGTAATGGCCATTGACAGCTGTACCATCGATGGCAGATGGGCTCAACCATCAATAGGAAAAATCGATTGCTTGAGACCGCAGCTGCTTCCTTACCACAGTTGGGGGGCTGCACACACAATCTATATACAGTATATATATATATATATATATATATATATATATATATAGTATATGTTTATATACATGTGTATATATTACAGGTCTATATATACATATATATATATATTGTATATGCACACACATATATATATATATATATATATATATATACTCATATGTACAGTACCAGTCAAAAGTTAGGACACACCTTCTCATTCAATGGTTTTTGTTTATTTCAATTATTTTCAACATAGTAGGTTAATACTGAAGACATCAAAACTATGAAAGAACACATATGGAATTATGTTGTAAACAAAAAAGTGTTCAACAAATCAAAATATGTTTTATATTTTAGATTCCTCAAAGTAGCCCCCTTTTGCTTGGATGACAGCTTTGCACACTCTTGGCATTCTCTCAATCAGTTTCATGAGGTAGTCTCCTGGAATGGTTTTCCAACAGTCTTGAAGGAGTTCCCAGAGGAGCTGAGCACTTGTTGGCTGCTTTTCCTTCACTCTGCGGTCCAACTCATCCCAAACCAGCTCAATTGGGTTTAGGTTGGGTGATTGTGAAGGCCAGGTCATCTGACGCAACATTCCATCACTTTCCTTCTTGGTCAAGTAGCCCTTACATAGCCTGGAGGTATGTTTGGGGTCATTGTCTTGTTGAAAAACAAATGATGGTCCCAGTAAGCGCAAACCAGATGGGATGTCATGGCGCTGCAGAATGCTGTGGTAGCCATGCTGGTTAAGTGTGCCTTGAATTTTGAATAAAACACCAACAGTGTCAGCAGCAAAGCACCCCCACACCATCACACCTCCTCCTCCATGCTTCACAGTGGGAACCACACATGCAGAAACCATCCGCTCACCTTTTCTGCGTCTCACAAAGACACAACGGTTAGAACCAAAAATCTAAAATTTGGACTCATCTGACCAAAGTACAGATTTCCACTGGTCTATTGTCCATTCCTTGTGTTTCTTGGCCCAAACAATTCTCTTCATCTTGTTGTTCATCCTCAGTAGTGGCTTCTTTGCAGCAATATGACCATGAAGGCCTGATTCACACAGTCTCCTCTGAACAGTTGATGTTGAGATTTGTCTGCTACTTGAACTCTGTGAAGACTTTATTTGGTCCTTAATTGAGGTGCTGTTAATTAGCGGTTTCTGAGGCTGGTAACTCTAATGAACTTATCCTCTGCAGCAGAGGTAACTCTTGGTCTTCCTTTCCTGGGGCGGTCCTCATGAGAGCCAGTTTCATCATAGCGTTTGATGGTTTTTGCAACTGCACTTGAGGATACATTGAAAATTCTTGAAATTTTCGGTATCGATTGACCTTCATGTCAAAATAATGATGGACTGTCATTTCTCTTTACTGAGTTGAGTGGTTGGTGCCATAATAAGATGGGTCATGGGGAGGGTTAGGGTAGGAGTACTTACCTGTAGGTGTTGAGATTCTACTTGTTGGAATCCCCCCATGCCGCCGGTTCCGACATTACCATGGGCACGTGCCCCGATCTACCCCCCCTAGTTACGCCACTACTACTGTGGGCATTGCATTAGGGGCAATACTATTGGGTGGCACTACTACTGGGGGCATTGCAGAAGGGGCACTACTACTGGGGACAGTACATAAGGGGCACAACTATTGGGTGCATTAAGGTGCATATGGAATGTAAAGGAATGTTCCCAGAGTGATGAGACATGGTGGCGTGTCATGTTGACATGCCCCTATTTGTCAGTGACCACGTCCATTGTGCCATGTGACCATGCCCACTTTTTGCGCGAGGCGGCATTTTTCATCTTGCCCTGGGCGCCAAATACCCTATTTACACCACTGAACCCCAGCATTCTTTAGCCATGACCCCTGATTCCAGGAATACAAATGGGAGGTATATAATATGAATTGTGTAATATTGAAGCTTTTCTTCTCTTGCTAGGTACTGGGGGGAGGGTTAGGCTGTGAGGGGGGGCATTAGATTTAGTCTGTGGGGGAGAGGGTTAGGTTTTAATGCGGTGAGGGAGGGTTAGGTGTAGGGGTGAGCGGGTTCGGATTTCTGAAATCCGAACCCCCCCCGAGCCCCCCCGATCCGAGGCCGATCCGAGTCAGGCTCGACTTTTCCCGCCTGACTCGGATCTGAAATCGAGGCAAAACGTCATCATCCCGCCTTCCGGATCTCGCGGGTTTTGGATCCTATATTAGGTACCCGCGTCAGCGCCATTTTCTCATTCGGCTGTGGACAGTGAAGAGGGAGGGTGGGAGTTAGGGCTGGCTGGGCTGTGTAGTGTAGTGTAGTGCAGAGTAGTGTTGTGCTGCGCTGTGCTGCTGTTGTCCATAGGGGCTGTGTCCACTACTTCAAAGTCCATAGGGGCTGGCTGTGTTGTGCTGCTGTTGTCCATAGGGGCTGTGTCCACTACTTCAAAGTCCATAGGGGCTGGCTGGACTGTGTTGTGCAGTCAGCTGTCCATAGGGGCTGTGTCCACTCCAAAGTCCTGTGCAGTGTCCCAGTCCTAAAGGGGTGCTGTAGTGTTGTCCAGGGGGTGCTCTGTCCGTCAGGGGTGCTCCCCCCAAGTGCTAAAAAAAAATATATATTTTTTCTGTGTTTGTGAATTGTGTGCGCAGTAGCCGCACGTGCATCAACAAAGTAGTGCCAAGTGTGCGCCTGTGTCATAAGTAAAGGGCCAGCTGGCTTGACCGTTAAAGGATGCTGTAACCCCCAAAGTACACTCCAAACCAAATAAAAAAATATTTTCTGTGTTTGTGAATTGTGTGCGCAGTAGCCGCACGTGCATCAACAAAGTAGTGCCAAGCATGCGCCTGTGTCATAAGTAAAGGGCCGGCTGGCTGATTTCTTAAAGGGTGGTGTAACCCACAAAGTGCACTACTCTCCAGCAAAAATAAAAAAATATTTTCTGTGTTTGTGTGCGCCTTAGCCGCACGTATATATCAATATAACATAAATGGAGGACCAAACTTTCTCCGATAAAAATGGATCTGGATCTTTCTTCGTGTTTTGGATCTGGATTGGTTTTGCCAAAACCACCCTTCCGTGTTTTGGGTTCTGGGTTTTGTGTTTTGGATCTGTATTTTTTTGAAAAAAAGCATAAAAACAGCTAAAATCACAGAATTTGTAGGTTTTTCTGCTCCTATGCTATTATTAACCTCAATAACCTTAATTTCCACTCATTTCCAGTCTATTCTGAACACCTCACAATAGTGTTTTTATGTCCAAAAGGTTGCACCGAGGTAGCTGGATGACTATGCTAAGCGACACGAGTGGGCGGCACAAACACGTGACCCATCTAGGCGTGAAACTGCAGTGGCAGACAGGATGGCAGTTTGAAAAACTAGGCCCCAAACTGTACATAATGCAAAGAAAAAAAAGAGGTGCAAGATGGAATTGTCCTTGGGCCCTCCCACCCACCCTTATGTTGTATAAACAGGACATGCACACTTTAACAAACCAATCATTTCAGCGCCAGGGTCTGCCACACAACTGTGGCTGAAATGATTGGTTTGTTTGGGCCCCCACAAAACAAGCTGGCAATTAATGTGTCCCTGCACAAACTGGCTCTACGGAGGCAAGATGTCATCCTCATTCTCCTCATCCACCGATTCCTCACCCTCTTCAGTGTGTACATCCTCATCCTCACAAAGTATTAACTCGTCCCCACTTGAATCCACCACCACAGGTCCCTCTGTACCTTCTGGAGGCTGGTCTCCCTGGAAGAGCTGATAATTCATTTTGATGAACATCATCTTCTCCACATTCTGTTGAAGCAACCTCCTACGCCTTTCGCTGACAAGGTTCCCGGCTGCACTAAACACTCTTTCGGAGTACACACTGGAGGGGGGGCAACTCAGGTAAAATAGAGCCAGTTTGTACAGGGGCCTCCAAATTGCCTCTTTTTCCTGCCAGTACAGGTATGGACTGTCTGACATGCCTACTTGGATGCTGTCACCGATGTAATCCTCCACCATTCTGTCAATGGTGACAGTATCATATGCAGTGACAGTAGACATGTCAGAAATTGTTGCCAGGTCCTTCAGTCCGGACCAGATGTCCAAACTTGGTCCTGCCTGCCCTGCATCACCGCCAGCGGGTTGCTTAGGATACCTAAGTTTTTTCCTGGCAGCCCCAGTTGCGGGAGAAAATGAAGAAGGAGCCGTTGACGTGTCACGTTCCGCTTCAGCTGACAGTGTGTTCACCAGCAGGTCTTTGCACCTCTGCAGGCTTGTGTCGGCCGGAAAGAGAGACACCACATAGGCTTTAAACCTAGGATCGAGCACGGTGGCCAAAATGTAGTGGTCTGATTTCAACAGATTGACCACCCTGGAATCCTGGCAAAGCGAATGAAGGGCTTCATCCACAAGTCCCACATGCCGAGCGGAATCGCTCTGTCTTAGCTCCTCCTTCACTTTCTCCAGCTGCTTCTGCAAAAGCCTGATGAGGGGAATGACCTGACTCAAGCTGGCAGTGTCTGAACTGACTTCACGTGTGGCAAGTTCGAAGGGCTGGAGAACCTTGCACAACACGGAAATCATTCTCCACTGCGCTTGAGTCAGGTGCATACCCCCTCCTTTGCCTATGTCATATGTGGATGTATAGGCTTGTATGGCCTTTTGCTGCTCCTCCATCCTCTGAAGCATATAGAGGGTTGAGTTCCACCGCGTCACAACCTCTTGCTTCAGGTGATGGCGGGGCAGGTTCAAGAGTGTTTGCTGGCGCTCCAGTCTTCGGCACGCAGTCGCTGAATGGCGAAAGTGGCCAGAAATTTTTCGGGCCACCCAAAGCGTCTCCTGCACGCCCCTGTCGCTTTTCAGAAAATTCTGCACCACCAAGTTTATTGTGTGAGCAAAACATGGGACGTGCTGGAATTTGCCCAGATGTAATGCCCGCACAATATTGGTGGCGTTGTCAGATATCACAAATCCCCAGGAGAGTCTAAGTGGGGTAAGCCACTGGGCGATGATTTCCCTCAGTTTCTCTAAGAGGTTGTTGGCGGTGTGCCTCTTACTGAAACCGGTGATACACAGCGTAGCCTGCCTTGTAACGAGCTGGCGTTTCTGAGATGCTGCTACTGGTGACGCTGCTGCTGTTGCTGCGTAAGGTGATACATCTACCCAGTGGGCTGTCACAGTCATATAGTCCTTAGTCTGCCCTGTTCCACTTGTCCACATGTCCGTGGTTAAGTGGACATTGTGTACAACGGCATTTTTCAGGACACTGAGGACACTTTTTCTGACGTTTCTGTACAGTCTCGGTATCGCCTGCCTAGTGAAGTGGAATCTAGACGGGATTTGGAACCGGGGACACACTACCTCCATCAATTGTCTAAATCCCACTGCACTAATGGCGGATACCGGACGCACGTCTAACACCAACATAGCAGTCAAGGCCTCAGTTATACGTTTTGCTTCAGGATGACTGCTGTCGTACTTCATCCTCCTCGCTAAGGACTGTTGGAGCGTCAATTGCTTAGTAAAAGTAGTGGTGTTCCTACTTCCTCTCTGGGATGATGAACGACTCCCAGCAGCAGCGGCAGCAGTAGGCGTAGCAATGCAGGATCCTCCGGAGGAATCCCGGATAGGAGAGTCAGTCATGCCAGTGACATGGCCTGCAGGACTACTTCCGATCCTGACTAAGGAGGAAATTGACGAGGAGGGAGTTGACGGTGTGGTTTGCAGGCGCTTGGATACAACAGGACAACGGGATTTAGGTGTCCCTGGACTGGTCTTAGCCAAAGTTTCTGAACTTGACAGTAACTTTTTATGAACGCGCTGCAGGTGCCGTATAAGGGAGGATGTTCCTAGGTGGTTGACGTCCCTACCCCTACTTATTTCACCTTTACATATGGTACATATGGCAAGACAGTTGTTGTCCGGATTTGGATAGAAATATTGCCAGACCAAAGAGGTGGAATGTTTGGTCTTCTGCCCAGGCATGACCGTGATGGGCTTTTTCATCCCACGGACAACAACTGTCTCCCCTGGAGCCTGATTTAAACAAACCACATCACCATCAGAATCCTCCTCGCCAACTTCCTCCTCAGCGCCAGCTACACCAGTATCCTCATCCTGTTGTACTTCAACAGTGACATCTTCAATTTGCATATCAGCAAGTGGACTGTGGGTGCTCCTTTCAGCACTTGCAGGGGGCGTGCAAATGGTGGAAAGAGCCACCTCTTCCCGTCCAGTGCTGGGAAGGTCAGGCATCGCAACTACCACCACACTTGGACTCTCCTTGGGGATTTGTGATATCTTCTTAGAAAGCACAGTTCTTCGCTGTGCTTTTGCCAGCTTAACTCTTTTGATTTTTTTAGTGGGAGGAGGGCTTCCATCGTCATGTGAAGCTGAACCACTAGTCATGAACATACTAGGGATCGACCTTAGCCGTTCCTTGCCACTCCGTGTCGTAAATGGCATATTGGCAAGTTTACGTTTCTCTTCAGATGATTTAAATGTTTTTTTCAAGGTCATTTTCCTGAACTTTGTCATTTGGGATTGTATGTGCCCTCTACTATGACATTGGGCATCGGCCTTGGCAGACGACGTTGATGGCATGTTATCGTCTATGTCATGACTAGTGGCAGCAGCTTCAGCACTAGGAGGAAGTGGTTCTTGATCTTTCTCTATTTTATTTTTATCCGACAAAGTTTGGTCCTCCATTTATGTTATATCGATTTGATATATACGTGCGGCTAAACACAGGAAATATTTTTTTATTTTTGCTGGAGAGTAGTGCACTTTGTGGATTACACCAGCCTTTAAGAAATGAGCCAGCCGGCTCTTTACTTATGGGACACAGGCGCACGCTTGGCGCTGCTCCTTTGTTGATGCACGTGCGGCTACTGCGCACACAATTCACAAACACAGAAATTTTTTTTTTTTTTGGTTTGGAGTGTACTTTGGGAGTTACAGCACCCTTTAACGGTCAAGCCAGCTGGCCCTTTACTTATGACACAGGCGCACGCTTGGCACTACTTTGTTGATGCACGTGCGGCTACTGCGCACACAATTCACAAACACAGAAAATAATTTTTTTTTTGGTTTGGACTGGAGTGTACTTTCGGGGGTTCCAGCACCCTTTAACGGTCAAGCCAGCCGGCCCTTTACTTATGACACAGGCGCACGCTTGGCACTACTTTGTTGATGCACGTGCGGCTACTGCGCACACAATTCACAAACACAGAAAATAATTTTTTTTTTGGTTTGGACTGGAGTGTACTTTCGGGGGTTACAGCACCCTTTAACGGTCAAGCCAGCCGGCCCTTTACTTATGACACAGGCGCACGCTTGGCACTACTTTGTTGATGCACGTGCGGCTACTGCGCACACAATTCACAAACACAGAAAATATATTATTTTTTTAGCACTTGGGGGGAGCACCCCTGATGGACAGAGCACCCCCTGGACAACACTACAGCACCCCTTTAGGACTGGGACACTGCACAGGACTTTGGAGTGGACACAGCCCCTATGGAGAACTGACTGCACAACACAGTCCAGCCAGCCCCTATGGACTTTGAAGTAGTGGACACAGCCCCTATTAACAACAGCAGCACAGCACAACACAGCCAGCCCCTATGGACTTTGAAGTAGTGGACAACAGCAGCACTACACTACACTACACTACACAGCCCTAACTCCCACCCTCCCTCTTCACTGTCCACAGCCGAGTGAGAAAATGGCGCCGACGCGGGTACCTTATATAGGATCCAAAACCCGCGAGACTCGGAAGGCGGGATGATGACGTTTTGCCTCGATTTCAGATCCGAGTCAGGCGGGAAAAGTCGAGCCTGACTCGGATCTGCCTCGGATCGGGGGGGCTCGGGGGGGTTCGGATTTCAGAAATCCGAACCCGCTCACCCCTAATTTCTACCACATATAATTATAAAACTTTGGAATGGGGGCAGCTTAGATAAGCCTGAAAGTCTCTGGCTGCTGCTATGCCAAGTGTTGCGTACAACTTTGCTGATAAAAGATATGTGCATTCACAGGATCTGTACTGCGCATGTGCATATTTCTTCTGCAAGGTCGTTTGTAGTGCCCAGAAAACGTGGGCGTGTCGGCCTCGCTTTCTGGGCGTGCTGAAGCCAGTGCCTGCGTCCATGTAAGCAGCTACACTGGCTTCAGCTGCGTGAAACCACCGGCCATCTTGATTAACCTGAAGGTTACTCAGATGACCAATGGTCACGCCGAGTAATTCGATGCTGCATCCTTGGACGCAGCTGCGTTTCACAGAAACCGTCAGGAGGCGTCTATTTACAAAAGATGCCTCCTGCGGCATTAGCATATTATCGTACAGTAGCTCCAAAGATGCAGCCACATTGCAATAGCACAGTAGGGGTTTGGTATGATATGCCAGACACTTAGGCGGTAAAATTTTGACAGCGTTTTGTGGACCGGAGAATGCCAACACAGTGGAATGTTACTTACAGCATTGTAATTGTGGCAGCATTATAACTGTAAACATGATGATAAATTTATAATGCCGACACGGTCACCATGCTGTAACTAACACTACTACTGCGTCAGCATTCTCAGATCGACATTACCTTGTCTACATTTTGACTGTCATCAGCTTAAGTGTGAACTAATTAACCACATCCCTGGAGTATTTAACGCATGTAACCCAGCGGGATTTAAAAGTTGAGTGCCAGCGGTCAAGTGCCCTGTTTCCGCAGGATGCCTACCCCACAACCAGCCGGAGAGATTTTCTCAAGGAAAAGTAACCTTAAATATTATATATTACTGTATTAAAAATGTTGTCACCCCGACAGCAGGGATCAGGATGAGGGACGGCACTGTACAGCCATTGGCTGCTGTACGCTGAAGGGGAAAAGTTACTCCCTGATGCAGGGGCGGAAGCAGCTAGAAACTCTACCTTTTCTCCTCCGTAATTGTATTTTACGCCATCTCAGGTTGAAGTTATTATTTTTCCAACGGTAAACCTTCATGAACTGTAGGCAGATCGCTTTCCCCATACTTATGTATGAGGAAGCGAAATTTGTGGAAAATAGGGAAACTGCAGAAGAAATCTGAGATTCCTCTGCGTACTTGAATAGTCCGAAGCTGTGAAAAGCTCTTTTTTCACAGCTGAAGAATGAAAAAGGGCTTTTCACTGTTTGATGAATAGACCCCTATGTCACTTACAGTGAGCTCCTTTGTATTGATGCCCATATTCTGACATCCTGTAAACACATTTGGGATCCAAGAAGTACTTGAAGACTGGTGATTACAATAATAAGTTATGTGATATGGGTGATGTACATTACACATTGGTAAGACTGAGGAAATGAAAGCGGGCTACGCAGAAGTCTTGTGGGATGCTACTGGTGCCCGAAAAGTGACAAAACAGTCGGGTGAAGCATATGATCTATTAATATATCACTGAAGACCGTCACATCATATACACAGTCTTATATTCATTGACATCATGGTTGTTTGTTTTTAGACAAGCAGAAAGAAGTCACTTCATTGCGGATTTTAATAAAAATGTCTACAAAGGTGATGGGCTTCCTCCTGTCCTCCCCGCTATTCGTGCAGCTATTCGAGAACAGGAGGAAGCCCAGGGGCACGGGTGAGGAATTCCACTCCCTCTGTCACACTTATTCCTCTTCACCGGCTTTTGTGGAATTCACCCACCTTTTGGGAGATTTTGTCTGCTTTGGCTATTACACCGCCTTGGAACATTGCCTAACTAGGCTATTGCCTCTGGTCATATTGGCTGGAGAGCATTTATCTAAATACACCATTTCTATGTATTTTGCATATCAGCAGCTGCTTGCTACTAAGGACTTCTATGGTGAGCAATTGGATGTACCAGTTAATCTTATTTCTGTTTATGTAGTCGTAGTATTTTTTATGTGTTTCAATTATAGATCACATTCCTGGGAGTGACTATTTGACACATACATGTCTACATGATGCCATTGCTATCATTACTAATTTAGTTTTCTTTTAATAAACATTTCTTTATGCTATTATTTTTAGTTTATTTGTGCAGCACCACCCACTATCTTTTTCTTGGCTTTTCTATTTGAGAGAAGTGGCATTTCTCTGAGGTGTGCAGCGGCTTTCACATTTGGGCTCATTAAAATAGTAGTGTTTGTCAGCACCAGGACTATTTTGTTTTGTTTAGCCATCGGAATAATTCATAGCGCAAGTGAGGTAGTTATTTTGTTGTCCATCCCCCCCCCCAAAAAAACCCCCAAAACATTTCCTAGTCATGTTATGTCTTTCTACTGATAATGTGGA